>OU343223.1:67885945-68160945 GCA_910596185.1 Chrysanthemum makinoi | reverse complement strand
ATCTATCTCGTTAGGTGATAACGGAGAAATAATTTGCACCATTATTCCTTATTTTAACTGAGGGATGTATATAGGTTAACTTTTACTAACGGAGTGATGTATCTGTTGAAACTTTTGCGAGAGGGATGTATGGTGCGAAATAGGGTAAACCACAGGGATGTATTTTGGAGTTTACTTTTTCATAAGTGTTTCAATTTAGTACGCGATGATGATGTGTCATGTTATTAAAGGTATCACATGTCAGACTTTCAGGTATTACACGTCATCATTACGTACCAAAATGAAACACTTATGAAATTTCGTTACATTTATACAACTTCAAAAAAGTTTACGTACTAAATCGATACATTTAAAAAAATACATTGTTATTTTTCGACCAAACGCTAACAAAAATATCTTATAAAAGTTGCCAAAAGAAACATGTTTCTATGTGATACAATATGTCCTTTTCCATTAAACACAAAACAGGCCAATTACATAATTATCTAATGCGAACCACAAAATGTTGATCTCTAGCCGACGGAAAAGTTAGTAGTTACTATGTTTAAAGGGTTTTGTTATACAATGTCTTTTGGATAGTGCTTAAGGCACATTAAATAATATGTTCTTTCTATATTTAAAAAAGCTATGTATTTAATGCATAATATATGAATATAAAAATTAACTTAAATATATGCATTTTTAATTAATAAAGTAGTTACGTATTTAAGCATAACTATAAGATGATGTACGTCCATAGCCCTAAGCTTAACCTGCTGTCTAAACGCATTTCCAAACTAAAACTCAAATATATAAAAGTACAACCTATCAAAAAAAATCTCAATTACTTAAGACTTACAAAATAAAAATGTGATAGTACTAAACGACACTAGCTCTTTAATTAATTACTAGCAGGATGCTCGAGCGTTGTATCGACGGGTAACCTGTGACGATTAATCGGAAAAATATATTAATAAAAATAAGTCTTAAAAAAGTTGATTTATATTTATCGATCTCTATGTTTTGTCGATAACAATCATAAAATTATCTCAAGTATAAATTTAAGATTACATGTTTATATAATAGTCTTCATATTTATTTTTACTAATTATATACATTTGTTAGTTTTGTATTTGTTGTAATAAAATAAATGTAAGTATAAAATTTGTTGGGTAATCCATGACCTATAATCCAATACCCATGGCCCATGTGCATTCCATCATGCATGACATCAAGTTGGGTAAAGTTCATGACTCATGACCCAAAGTCCATGACACAAAGTCTGTGGAAAACTAGAAGGGGGGGTTGAATAGTTTTACCAATTTAAAACTTCCTTTTAAATATTTAGATCGACTTATGTCAATCTATTTGATTGTTTATATTGGACGTTGATAGATATATATATAAACGTGTAATGAAATATAAAGAGTAAGAAGCACATCACCACAACACAAGTTATTTATAGTGGTTCGGCTACAAGGACACCTTCCTTGCCCTACTCCACTCCCCGACTCACCTACTCGAGAGTTCGTAAGCACTACACCAACTCCTTGTGGCGGAGAAGCCTTCACAACGTCGCTTAACCTTTTTCCGGTACAAAGCTAAATACCGAGTTCTTTCACACCAAGGCGAACCACACCTAACACAACGTCGCCTACCCTTTATACAGTGCTAGGCTAACCACCGAGTTCTTTCACACCTTAGGAGAACTAATCCTATCACAACGTCGCCTACCCTTTATTAGGTACTAGGCTAAGCACCTAGTTCCATTACTATGGAGGAACTACTACCCTTCACGACACAACACCTAATCTCAAGGAGATCTACTCCTTGTTACAACACCATCAAGGATATCACCATCCTTGTAGATAAACAAATACATATATGTATAACGATGCACCTCATCGATTATACGATCTAGGCATTCTTCCCAAATGCTACTTGATTTGATTCTTTGGCATCCTTCACTAATGCCTTTGACACAACGCTTGGCACCCTTCACTAATGCCTTCGTCTGGACACCTTTAGCATCCTTCACTAATGCTTTGACACGGATGATGAGCACCTTTCACTAATGCTTTCATCTTGACACTTTCGGCATTCTTCACTAATGCCTTCAACCCAACATCTATGGAGAAAGGAAGAACTATCAACAAGAGAACCTTAGTAGTCTTGATGATGACGAAGCATGGCAACTCATGGACTTGAGCTTGCACGTCTTCAAGAAGTGGTGATCTCTCCTTTAAGAGGAACCTAGTAGATCACACAAAAATAAAAGACAAACTACATAGATCACTTAGATCTGAGGTTAGAGGGTTAGAATACTTTGGGGAAGTATGTGTGTAAAGTCATGTGTAGAGAGGAAGAAATGGCTCTCTATTTATAGAGGAAATTCTCTTCTGTTCCCCGGATCCCACGGATCCCTACCACAAGGGATCCGGCTAGCACAAAGCTAGGGATCCGTGGTCCGCTCCTCTTTGCCCATGGGTATTTTTGGTTATGGGTCATGGGTCATGGGTTATGGGTTGATCCATGGTTTTCTTTCTAGATACAATGTATCTTAAGGATACAATGAACTTGGTTAAGTGGTATATATAAAACCATGGGTTATGGGTCAAAACCATTTGCTAGTATTTACCCATTTAGTATATACTTGTATTTACCCATTTTAGCATACACTTAGTTTTTACCCATTTTAGTATACTTAGTTTAAGTATATGTTTAACCCAATATGTAAACACTAGTTGTTGTACATATGTATCTAAATCATAAAATCACTTATACTTGTTTTAGTGTTTTATGTGAAAGCGTAAGTGTGTTAGAAAACTATTAACTCAAACTATTTACGTACTCTATTTGTTTCGTTAAAATGATTTTACATTTGTTATCGACAAAACATTAGAAGATCGTAAAATATAAATAAACGTTTTTACGGCTTATTTGTATTAACAATCTCCCCCTTTTTGTTGATGACAAAACATAAAATTATTTTAAGGAAAAAGCTAAAATTCGTAAAAATTTGAATTTGTAGTTTTTACTTTCTTCTCCCCCTTTTTGTCGAAACAAAAAGTGTTAAAAGAAACTAACACAATTTTTATAAGAAAAATATAAAAATGTAAAGAGAGCAAGTGACGGGAATGGTACTCGTCTTAACTCCCCCTTGACGAGTCCATCCCTTGAAAGGGCGACAAGGACATAAAGGGACATAACGTAAGATAAACTAATTGTGTTTGCAATTGAGTTTGCAAATGGTTCGTCTAAGTGACGAAAGCGTGCTCCCCCTTGAATATTGCAATGTTGCAATGGGGTGTCATGAAGTGTAATCCAAAATTGTATTAAGTTGCAAAAGATTTTGCAATGTCGTCTGACACAAAGCTCCCCCTAGCTTTATGGTATCAATATCTTCATGTGTATTTTGAATAACTACAAAACAAAGGTTAGAAAAACAAGAGTATAGTGCATAATTTCCTGCAAATGAGACTCAAGTTAGTAGAAATTTGTGCTTCTGTACCACGGATCCCACGGTTCCCTTCAAGGAGGGATCCGTCTAGGTATTTGGGAGGGATCCGGCTATCTTTCTTCAGCAGTGAAGAAATGTCAAGCAATGCTATTAGAGAAAATGAGATATATGTACAATATATCAAGCACAACACAAAATAATCATAGCATGTAAGTATTCATTCAATAAAACAAGAGACACACAACCAAATCTCTAAAAACTAAGAGAATGAACTAGCCAAACAAGTACTACTAATGCTAATCTCATTACGAGACTTAGAATGTGACAATGTATTTAAGTCTAGGGATGAGTGGATTTGTTGAATTGATCCAACTTTGCAAGAAGATGATTGAACATGAAATGTATCTCATTTCGTACTTCTTGAACAAGTCCTTGAGTTTTTAGACAATTTGGGCAAATATTGTCTTGGTTTGGCCCCGGAGAGAAATGGATGTTTTGAGGGGGCTCAATGTGTGTTTGAGGGTCTTCATTTTGAGAAGTAGGGAGAGGTTCTAAAAATGAGGGTGGTAATGGAACTTCTTCCATATGATCAAGGTTGTTCCTTGTCTCCCATGATGGGTTAGTTGGTGTTGTAGGTGGTTCCCGATTCAATGAAAAGGTTGGTAAATGGGAGGTTCTTGGTGGTGAATGGAACAATGAATATATGTTTGGATGAGGAAGAGGCTCATTCAAGGAGTGTAGTCCATTTTCAATGAATGAAGGTTTTGATGGCTTGCTAGAACTAGCCATGTTTGGTTTAGAAATAGATGATCTTTTTTCTAGTTGGAAAGGTTTGATGCTAATCCTTGCGGTTCTCTTAGCTTTTGTTGAATGGGTTTGATGAGGTGGGATTCTAGAGTCATCATTTCTAATGGGAGATGTTTCGGTGGATGAAATTTCATGGATCATTTGACCCTTTCTTTTGGATGATCCTATGTTTGAGGAGTTGTTGCTAAGAGCCTTTGTCATGGTGATGAAAATGCTAATGTGAGCTTCTAATTTCTGATTTTTTTAAAGGTAATTGAGGATGGTGCCATAAACCTAAGATTGTTTGGTTTATAAAGAATAATTTGAATTTGGGAATTAAATTCTTGACCACTTAGAAGACTAAGCATGCTCTTGAGGTTTTGATCAGCTATAGGATAATTAATGTATGCTAAGAGTGGTTAGAGAACCAAATGGTGACTTGAATTTGAATATAGAAGCTGATTTATGCATTCTGCATCTACGGATCCCGATGATCCCTCTCAGTAGGGATCCGCCTGGTTAAAGACCAGGGATTCGGCTATCAGACAAGGTTTAGGTGAAATCATTATGCTTTTGTAAGGTTTGTTATTAATGGATTTCGAGGGTTTGACTTAATTTTGAAGTCTTTAGCTGTTGGATATCTCAAATCCTTAACCATAACAAGTAATGGTGCTTAATGATGGTTTTGGCCAAGAAAATTTGACCTTGGGTAGTCTAACTATATGTTTGACAATGATTCCATTTATTTTGATGTGGAGAGATGGTGATAACAAGTCCTAGAAGTCAGATGATGTCCTAGTAGGAATTTACTAAAATCCTTAAAAATAAGAAGAAATGAAAAACTAATTTTTGACCCTAATTTTGATTAAAAGATGGTTGAGATCAATTTGCTAAAATTGAAAGATATATCTAACTAAGTGCTATCAAGCGTGATAGATAATGTGTGAGTGTTGGAGCGAAATTATGGTGAGTTTTGACTAGTTGAAAAATCAAAAATATTTCAAAGATGTATCCTAGATAAGCCATGGATGAGAGTGAGATTTTCAACTATTTGATAAAGACTTAGTTGGCTCTAGTATCTTATATTTGACTTGTTAGAAGTGATCTAATATACTGTTTTGATGTAGCCAAATCTGTATTTCATATCAGATTCTACGGATCCCTCGGTTCCCTTATGGGAGGGATCCGGCCAGTTCAAAAGCTGGGATCCGCCTACTGCAGATCAGAAGGCTTTTAGCAAGTGTGCAATTTTGCACTTCTTAGTAAATGCTCCTCCTAGTTGTTTCTATGGAAACTAAATGTACGAACACAGCTACTATGATGTATGGCAAAGTAGAGATAGCTAAAATTCCTAGAATGAGTGACGACGACCATTCAAAGGGTCGTAAAATCTCATTTCCCAAGTACCTACGTTAGGATTGTTTAGTGCCATGATATGGCAATACCTACAAACTACAAGCATAATTTAAAATGTTTACAAACTATTGTTTGAAATTGTTCATCAAAAGTTTGATTCTTCAAACCTTACCTTTCTCCTCCTTCTTCACTTCTTCACCCGTCCTCCACTCTTTATCAAACTATCTTCACTTCTTTTTCTTTAAGAAATTGGCGAAGCATTTGAAGATTCCCTTGGTTTGTTGCCATTCAGGTGATTCATTGGGGATGTTTGGCAATTGATTGATGTAGTCTAAGGGGTCAAGATCGATACTTGCGAGTGGGTTGCTACTACTCCCTTCACCTCCACCTTCTCCTTGCCTTTCCCTTTCGTCCGAGGAGTCCGTGGGTGGGTGTGGTCTCTTACCTTCCACCATAAACCTTGTTGTTCTACCCTCGGTTAGTGGTACCATAACCTTATTGCAAAATCTATGATCAAGGGATTGTGGAGAAGGGTCTAAAGCAAAGATGAATTTGGCGAGACGGGTTAAAAGCATTGCATACGGAAGCACCATCTTGTCCATGCTTTTAACACTTGCCATTCTTTTGACCATGTAGTAGGCAATGTTGAATTGAGTATTGGTCACTAGGCAATAGATCATGAAGCTTAGACATGCGTTGGGGTGGTCCTTGTTTCCTACTAAGCACACCACATTTTCTCTAATCACGTCCTCCCACTTCCTATACAATGCATACATTTCCGAAAGCTCCATTTGAAAAGGATCCCTATGGATCACTTTTGACTTCCTTGTGACTCTTGATGGTGAGGCTCTTGGCATGAACACGGTGTCCCTCACCGTGGTTGCTTCCGGGATCAAGGTGTAGTAAATATCATGATGATCAACCATTGTGTGTAGTTGTTCCAAAGACCATTCATTCGAGTACATGCAAACACCTTGATACGGAACCCCTATGATTCTTCCAAACTCTACAAGTGAAAGACTAAACTCTCGCTCATTGATGGTGAATTCAATTGAGATGGACCCGTCATCATTTCTAATTATCCCCATTGTCTTGTAAAACTTAAGCACAAAGACCGGGCAAATTTGTTCGTTTATATTCAATAAACAATCAAACCCAATAGTTGCAAAAACTTCCCTTACGTCGGTATTTGCAAGAAATGATGGATCAACAACTCTACCTTCATGAAAGAGTCTCCTTTCGAGCAACTTAAAGGCCTTTCTATCGTCCGGACTTAAACCATTTTTCCTATGATACATGGGTATGTAGTGGGCGGTGTCTTGGTAGTCTTGTTGCTTGTTGCTAGGCATGATATTCACAAGTGATTGTTAGACTTGAGAAGAATGATCAATTTGCTCCTATGAACAGTACCTGGGTTTTTGTTCGTGAGTCTTTGAGGTGAGTATTATTGTGGAACATCCACAGTGATCATTCTTGATCATATACTATCTTCTGTTGCACGGATCCCGCGGATCCCTCTCATTTGGGATCCGGCTAGTGTAAGCTGAGGGATGCGGCATAACAACAAAAATCAGCTCAAACATTCCTTGATAACTAAGGTTTGGGAGTTCTAACAAACCTAATATTTTGGTGTTAAGGTTCTAAAACTTGTGATTTGAGGTTTTTGAAGATTCAGTACTATTCCTATTAGACGAGGTTCCCTTTTTAAGAATTAGTCATAATTCTTGGGAAGCTTTTCAAACATTATAATAAAATCTTATTTTATTATAGGGTAAAAGCCATAAAATAACAACGTACTTTTCAAATTTTGCCGACTTGAAACACTTACTTTTTTATTACCTTAGTTCACCAACGAACTTTCAAAATTTGTTTCGAATTCACCCATATGACCCGTTTATATTAAAATAATAACTTAAATGACTATATTACCCTCGACATATGGGTGAAGTCAGAACAAATTTTGAAAGTTTGTTGGTGAAGTCGGAACAAATTTTAAAGAATAATAGGGTAATATAGTTATTTCAGTTATTATTTTAATATAAAATGGTCATATGGGTGAATTCGAAACAAATTTTGAAAGTTCGTTGGTGAACTAAGGTAATAAAAAAGTAAGTGTTTCAAGTCGGTAAAATTTGAAAAGTACGTTGTTATTTTATGGCTTTTATCTTTTATTATAACATAAGAAGTTTCACATGGAAATTTATTGACATAGATGAAGTGTCAATAAATTCTTTGTGATGAATAATGATAATGGTTATCAAATAACCAAAATGTCATTATTACGAAATCGTAGTGTAGTCTCTACAAATAAGTCGAAGAATACTATTCTTGATGATGACTTTAATATAGATAATTACTAAAGCAATTACTAATAAATCATGTAACTAAGATTTTAATAATAAAATTAAAAGCAAATGATTAATAATCATACCTTGGCTAAATATTCTTTTTGCGAAAGGAAATATTTAGATAAATTCTTTACGCTCTTCTTGGTAACTCCAAATCCAAGTATGGATAATGCTTGGCTAAATATTCTTTTTGCGAAAGGAAATATTTAGATAAATTCTTTACGCTCTTCTTGGTAACTCCAAATACAAGTATGGATAATGCTTAAGAAAAAAAAATGTTAGAGCATTCTATCATTGTCCAACAATAAACAATATAGTGATTTTAAAATATGACAAAGATAATCCTTCTTTGTAGTTTTCAAACATACATGGATCGTATCAAGTTTTTAAAGTACAACATACTCTAAGAAACTTGGTAACGAAGCTCTGATGCCAATAGTGGAAAACTAGAAGGGGGGGTTGAATAGTTTTACCAATTTAAAACTTCCTTTTAAATATTTAGATTGACTTATGTCAATCTATTTGATTGTTTATGTTAGACCTTGATAGATATATATATAAACGTGTAATGAAATATAAAGAGTAAGAAGCACATCACCACAACACAAGTTATTTATAGTGGTTCGGCTACAAGGACACCTTCCTTGCCCTACTCCACTCCCCGAGTCACCTACTCGAGAGTTCGTAAGCACTACACCAACTCCTTGTGGCGGAGAATCCTTCACAACGTCGCTTAACCTTTTTCCGGTACAAAGGTAAATACCGAGTTCTTTCACATCAAGGCGAACCACACCTAACACAACGTCGCCTACCCTTTATACGGTGCTAGGCTAACCACCGAGTTCTTTTACACCTTAGGAGAACTAATCCTATCACAACGTCGCCTACCCTTTATTAGGTACTAGGCTAAGCACCTAGTTCCATTACTATGGAGGAACTACTACCCTTCACGACACAACACCTAATCTCAAGGAGATCTACTCCTTGTTACAACACCATCAAGGATATCACCATCCTTGTAGATAAACAAATATATATATGTATAACGATGCACCTCATCGATTATACGACCTAGGCATTCTTCCCAAATGCTACTTGATTTGATTCTTTGGCATCCTTCACTAATGCCTTTGACACAACGCTTGGCACCCTTCACTAATGCCTTCGTCTTGACACCTTTAGAATCCTTCACTAATTCTTTGACACGGATGATGAGCACCTTTCACTAATGCTTTCATCTTGACACTTTCGGCATTCTTCACTAATGCCTTCAACCCATCATCTATGGAGAAAAGAAGAACTATCAACAAGAGAACCTTAGTAGTCTTGATGATGACGAAGCATGGCAACTCATGGACTTGAGCTTGCACGTCTTCAAGAAGTGGTGATCTCTCCTTTAAGAGGAACCTAGTAGATCACACAAAAACAAAAGACAAACTACATAGATCACTTAGATCTGAGGTTAGAGGGTTAGAATACTTTGGGGAAGTATGTGTGTAAAGTCATGTGTAGAGAGGAAGAAATGGCTCTCTATTTATAGAGGAAATTCTCTTCTGTTCCCCGGATCCCACGGATCCCTACCACAAGGGATCCGGCTAGCACAAAGCTAGGGATCCGTGGTCCGCTCCTCTTTGCCCATGGGTATTTTTGGTTATGGGTCATGGGTCATGGGTTATGGGTTGATCCATGGTTTTATTTCTAGATACAATGTATCTTAAGGATACAATAAACTTGGTTAAGTGGTATATATAAAACCATGGGTTATGGGTCAAAACCATTTGCTAGTATTTACCCATTTAGTATATACTTGTATTTACCCATTTTAGCATACACTTAGTTTTTATCCATTTTAGTATACTTAGTTTAAGTATATGTTTAACCCAATATGTAAACACTAGTTGTTGTACATATGTATCTAAATCATAAAATCACTTATACTTGTTTTAGTGTTTTATGTGAAAGCGTAAGTGTGTTAGAAAACTATTAACTCAAACTATTTACGTACTCTATTTGTTTCGTTAAAATGATTTTACATTTGTTATCGACAAAACATTAGAAGATCGTAAAATATAAATAAACGTTTTTACGGCTTATTTGTATTAACAAAGTCCATAACCCATAACCCAAAGTATGCATTACATCATGCATGACATCATGTTGGATACCATAACCCATAGTCCATGACCTATAAACCAAAACCCGAAATTGTAATCCAAAATCCGAATTGGCTGACACAGTTGCCGGATCCCTTTTTGAAGGCATCAGCTAGATCCGGGTGAACAGTGACCAGTTACCTTATAAATAGTGAGCCATTTCTTCATGTTTCTTCAACCATTCTCTTATAATCTCCTCTAATTTTTATATATCTCTAATCTCAGATCTAAGGATCATTCTTTTATTTATCTTCTTGTGTTTCTCAAGGTTCTTCTTAAAAGACGAGATCACGTTCTTTGTATAGAAGTCTTCCAATCTTCAAGAGAAGTGTTGCTAGGCTTCATCATCACTACAAGATTACTGAGTTGCTTCTTGTATTTGATACATTACATTGTAATCATTAAGTTGTTGTGTTAGTTGTGTTGGATTGGTTCTTCTGTTGTAAAGAACTCCGTATTAAGCTTTGTACCGGAAAAAGTGTAAACGACATTGTGAGGCATCTCCGCCGATTAAGGATCTTGTTGACATAGTGCTTAAGAAATCTCGAGTTGGGTACTCGAGGAGTGGAGTAGGGCAAGGAAGGTGTCCTTGTAGCCGAACCACTATAAATCATTGTGTCACGATTCTATTTCTTCCTCTCTTTTACTTTATCGTATTCATATCTATACTTACTATCTTGCATTGTCTATATCTCATCATCCAAAGGTTTCACATATAATCAATCTAAAAGTTATTGAAACTAAAGTTTAAATCGGTAAAACTATTCAATCCCCCTTCTAGTTTTCTAGAATTGGCATCAAGAGCAGGTTTTCTAAAAGGGTTTTTAAAGTGTATTGTATTTTAAAACTTTTTCGATCAAATAGAATTCGAAAATTATAAAGAAATGCAATCTATGCAAATACCACCACTCTTTGAAGCAAACGGTTTTATATATTGAAAAAATAGATTTTTAAACATATGTGAAATCTAAAGATATTGATCTTTGGAACATTATTGTTGATGGTGATTATGTGCCGATATTTGAGAACATCTCTACCGACAAAAATAATGTTGTTTCTTTAGAAAGTCGAAAAGATGAACAAAAGAAAATGCTTTCCAAAAATAACGAGGCAAAACTAGTTGTATACAATGTTTTACCTAAAAACAAAAACGAAAGAATGTTTATGCATAAAACGGCTAAACATATTTGGAATTGTTTGACGATCACCATCAAGGAAACAAACAAGTGCAAAATAATAAAATTGATTTATTTGTCCAACAATATTAACAATTTTCAATATCTGATGAGGAAAGTATTGATAATGCATTTGCTAAATTTAATACTATTATTACTTCATTACAAGCACTTGATGAAACTTTTTCCAAGCGTAAACATGTCAGGGGATTCTTAAGAGCACTTCAAATAAAATGGAGACAAAGGTAACGACAATAGAAGAATCAAAGGACTTGACAATCCTTTCTCCCGACGAGCTCATTGGCAACCTAAAGGTTTATGAAGTAGTGTTGGCAAAAGACACTGAGGCGTCTAAAGACAAGAAAGAAAGGTACAAGTCACTAGCTCTAAAAGCCAAAAAAAGAGTCAAGCGACGAAGACACTTCCTCCTCAGATAGCGATGATGAAAAGTACTCTATATCGGTAAGGGACTTCAAAAAATTCTTTAGAAGAATAGGAAGGTTCGTGAAACACCCTTATGATGACAAGAAAGGCTTCTGAAAGTTCAAGGAAGATAAAAGGGAAAGGATGATCGAAAGTGTTTCAAGTGCGGTGATCCAAATCACTTCATTAGTGATTGTCCCAAACACTCAAGTAATGAGCAAAAGGCGTTTGTTAGCGGCTCATAGTGTCCAAGTTAAGAAGAAAATGACGAGATTTGTCTCATGTCTAAAGACTCTAACGAGGTACGTTCTGATTCTCTTTACTATAGTAGCTCCTCTTTAGATGATGAATCATTAAACTTAGAATATAACAAACTTTGCAAAATTAGTCATCAACAAAAAACATTTGAAAAGTAAAAATGAACTCTTAGATAATGAAGTTTTTGAGTTAAAGGAAAAGATAAAAAGACTTGAAAAAGGTAAAGAAACTTAGAATGCAAATTTTTTGTGTAGATCTTCAAACGGTAATTGATCATATTGATTCTAAAATCGCTATAATTAGGGTTTAGGTTTGATTCTAAAAAGGTAAAAAGACTTGATTCTAAAAAGGTAAAGAAACTTAGAATACAAAATGTTTAGATGAAATAATAGATACTCAGATAGTAAAGAATAACAAGAAAGGTGTAGGTTTTACAGAAAGTATTCCTTCGACTAACGTAGAAAAGCCAATCAAATTTGTTAAAATTGTTGATGCAAAAGTTTCCGATGTGGCGGATCCAACGGATCCTTTGAAAAGGGATCCGGCAAGACCAAACCAAGATATCCGACCATCTGGTACAACAAAACCAAAATTTGACTCGACCAAATCTTCTAGAAATGAGTTTGTAGTTATAACTAAAAAGAAGTTGCATAATGCTATTGTTAGAAATGTTAATTAACCACATCATGGTCAAGAAATTTTAAGAAATAGACCTAGCTTACGACCAACTTCCACAACACCATTTAGGAGACCAAACGCTCCTCACCTAAAAAGTAATTTTGACCAAATGGGATGGAACAACGGATTCGACAATGGTTATCAATTCCAAGAACCTAACTTTGGACCTTGGAACCAATTTCTTTTTTGAACCAAGTAAATGGTTTGTAAAACACAAATGGACCCATGAGATTTCGGGACCAAACGCTTGAGTTATTGTGTGTTTATAGGTATGTCTAAAGGTTGATCTAGAACCAAATGAATGGATTAAAGACATCGGATGCACAAGACACATGACGGAAAATAAAAGCCTATTCTCGTCCTACAAGGCTTGTGACGTTGGTAAGTTGGTAACGCAGTGTTTGGTAATGGAAAAAGCAAGATCATTGGCAAATGTACGATCACTCATAACTCTCTAACTATAAATGATGTTTGTCACGTAGATAATCTAGGTTTTAACTTACTAAGTATTAGTCAAATCATCAATAACAAGTGTGATGTTTTATTTAGCGAATCCGATAGTAAAATACTTAAAGACGACATTACCATAGGAAGAGGGATTAGAAAAAATGATCTGTTTGTAATAAAATTAGAAACTCTCCTAAGGATAAACTTTATCTAAATTCGATAGATGATACTTCGAACCTTTGGCATCGAAGATTAGGTCACGCCAATATGCGACTTATTCAATCGCTATCATCTAAAAAGCTTGTGAGAAACTTACCAAAACTAAAATATTAGCAACATTTTTGTGATGCTTGCAATGTAGGAAAACAAGTCCATGCGAGTAATAAAGCTAAAAACATGGTTTCAACTACTAAGTGTCTAGAACTTTTACATATAAATTTATTTGGTCCATCGGTTATTCAAAGTTACGGAGGAAACTTCTATACTTTGGCTATAGTTGATGACTAATCAAGGTACACATACACTAGATTTTTGAAAAATAAAACTAAAGCTTTTGATCATTTTGAAATCTTAAGTACAAAAATTCAAAAACAACAAGGTTCTCCAGTTGTGTCGATCCGTACGGATCATGGTAGGGAGTTTGACAATGAAGTACAATTTGGAGCTTTTTTTGCCGCTAATGGTATTACTCACAATTTCTCGGCTCCACGTACTCCACAATCAAACGGGGTAGTCGAACGTAAAAATCGTACTTTACAAGAAATGAGTCGAACCATGTTAAATGAGCAATCTATCCATCAGAAATTTTGGTGTAATGCCGTCGACACATCTACATATATTTTAAATAGAATCTTAATTATATGTTTCTTAAGTATGACTCCTTATGAGTTATTTAAAGGTAAAAAGCCATCCCTCGATTACTTTAAAGTTTTTGGAAGCAAATTCTTCATTTTAAACACAAAAGACTATCTTACCAATTCGATCCTAAATCCAACGAATGTGTCTTCTTAGGGTACTAACCAAATAGTAAAGCTTACGCAATTCTAAATAAAGAAACCAAAAAAATAGAAGAGTCTTTAAATGTCAAGTTCGAGAAAAGTCCTCCTCCTAAATTCCAACCTCTTATCGATGACGATATAATAGAAAGTCAAATTCTTGACAACTAAATTAAGGAAAAAAAATAAGGAAAATGAACCATTAAATAAAGAAATTGCCAAAGTTAAGGAATCTAAAAATCATCCTTTATAAATTGTCATAGGAAAATTAAACGAAAGAACCTTACGTTCACAAGCTTAAAACCAAAGTAGCTTTTTCTGTCTTGTATCTTCAATAGAACCCAAAAATATTAGTGAGGCTATTAAATACAAAAGTTGGATAATAGAAATGCAAGAAAAAATAAATCAATTTGTCACAAATGATGTTTGGAACCTTGTTCCGCCTCCTAAAAATCAAACCGTTATTAGTACTAAATGGGTTTTCAAAAACAAATTGGATGAAAATGGATAATATCCCGTAATAGATTTTGATGAGACATATGCTCCCGTAGCAAGATTATAATTTATAAGAATCCTCCTTACTTATGATTGTGATAATGATATAAAACTTTATCAAATGGATGTTAAAGTGCTTTTTCTAAATGGTCTTATTAATGAAGAAGTTTATGTATCACAACCTCCCAGGTTTGCTGATTTTGAAAAACCAAAATACGCATATAAACTTAAGAAAGCTCTCTATGATCTTAAACAAGCTCATAAAGCTTGGTATGATAGACTTAAAACATTTTTTCAGATAACAAATATACAATGGGTTTAGTAGATAACACCTTATTCAACAAGAAAAACAAATCACATATCATTATTGTTCAAATCTATGTGGACGATATTATATTCAGATCTACTTGGCAAGAATTGTGAGATGATTTTTCTAAAATTATGCACGACGAGTTTGAAATGAGTATGATGAGAGAATTAAACTTCTTTCTCGGTCTACAAATCAAACAATTAGAAGATGGTATCTTCTTCAACCAATCTAAGTATATCAAAGAAATGTGAAAGAAATTTGGGCTAGAAGATTGCAAACCAATTAAAACACCAATATCCTCCGACACTAAACTCACTAAGGATGAAGACGGTGAATCGGTATACAACACTAAATATCGTGGCATGATTGGTAGTATACTTTATCTCACGGCAAGTCAGTCGGATATCATGTTCAGTGTGTGCCTATGCGCTCATTTTCAAGAAGATCCAAAATCTTCTCACCTTGAAGCTGTTAAAAGAATTTTTAGGTATATAAAGGGTACTAATCAATTGGGGTTATGGTATGCTAAAGGGACGGCGATAGAAACTATTGTATATGCAGATTCTGACCATGCGGGTGATTATGTCAATCTCAAAAGTACAAGTGGTGTTTGTACATGTATGTGATGTTGCTTGACATCTTAGTTCTCAAAGAAGCAAACCGCACTAGCCATCTCTACTATAGAAGTATAATATGTATCCGCTGGCAAAGGTTGCCAACAAGAACTATGGATGAAACAAGCTCTAGTTGACTACGACATCTGACTTAGAGATATTTCCATCCTCTGTGACAACAAAGGCGCCATAGATCTCAGCAAGAATCCAGGTTTTCATTCTCGCGTGAAGCATATTGAAATACACCATCACTTCCTAAGAGATAATGTTCAAAAAGGGAAGATTTCAACTGAAAAGGTTTCTTTTGAAGACAACATTGCCGACATTCATACCAAGCCATTGAAACGTGAACCGTTCAACCTAATTCGATTAGGACTCGGTCTTATGGAACTATCTTCATAAATTATCTTCTTTCTACAAGGCACGTATCTTTAATTCTTCTCCTAAGTCTAGGAATTCTATTTCGCACAAATCACAAACATCAAAGTCTATGGGGATTTATGTTTAAATTTACACAAATATATAGTAATACTTTTAGTTAGAAATTGCATCTTCATCTTATCAAATCGATTTTTCAAAACTTATACCCCATTTCTTAATCAAAGTTTTTCACGTCTATTACACTCATATCTTTTCATACATTGTTAATACAAATTAAAAACTTTTCTTATGCATCATCTCATATGTCTCTTGAATACTAGTAAAAGGAATACATAACTAATATGTATTTTTGGGTACATTCAAACGAAGCTACATCAAATTAAAGAGTGTTTGGGTTATCTCACACACACACACAGACACACACACAAACACACACACAAACACACACACACATATATATATATATATATATATATATATATATATATATATATATATATATATATATATAGGGTATTTTACCATTCTATTTTTCCTTTTCATCTTAGAGTCGAGATAATCGCACCTCCATATAGTTTTCATAAAGACACATACTAGGTCTTGCTATATCTTATGTTATTTTTTTGTCTGACTCTGTCAGATACCCGGATCCTTGCGTTAAGGCAGGTTGGATCTCTTCTGGGATGGATCCGAGGGAACCGGCTGATCAGAAGAAAAATCTGTCTCTCTTTTTGACATTTTAACTTGAAATTTTTTACTTTTACTACTATCAACTTAATATTTACCGAGTTTAAGACTTAGTGTTTGACCTCGTATCATTACTTGCATTGAATACATATCTAATCATTAGATTATGACTTATATTTTGGTTTTAGCATTCAATGTAATGAATGGCTTTCCTTTATAAATAATGTCATAAAGTGCTTGCATTTCCATCTCCAGCACTCTCTAAATCTCAGCCTCCTAGTAAACAAGGCACCCAAAAGAGTTCAAGCTTCTCAAGAACAATCACAAACCCGTGAAGACATTGTTCGAGAAATCAACCAACTTCAAAACCTTAACAATATTATTGAATCTCACATCCAACAAGCCACCATTATTCAAAGCTCAAACTTCAGTTTACCACCTTTAATTGTTCCTCTACCATAACAACCTAGAAAAATCACAAGAATTAGTGTCTGACCTTGTTGCTTTACTAATCCATTATCTTCCTCAAACAACTTTTCACCACCTAGCACCTTTTCATCACCAAATAATCACAACATGGCACCTCCACCAACTCCAATGGACTCACTACCACACTCTTCTCTAGCCACTCAAATCACATCTCCTATTGCTCCTTCAATCACTACTCTTGAAGAACTACTTGCAACACCTAAAGTGACTCCACCACCTCTATCCATTCCACTTCCGGAACCAACTCAACCATCCAAGACATCACCACCTATTTCATCCAACATCAAGCCCATTGAGCTTTTCTTATCCACACCTCCCACTTCATTAAACCCTTTCTTTGATGATCTTGAAGATCTGCCACATAGGAGTGTCAATCCACAACCACCAATCCCGACATTATGGAGGTTGACACTCCTTTACCAACTATTCCACCATAACTTTCGCAAACCAACAATGAAGCCTCTTGGATCAATGAAACTCTACCTTCACTTCTACACTATCTCTTTTGCGATCATTGTTAAAGTTCAAGGCAAGTTGCTATTGAAATAAGAGATGAGATGTGATTCATTCTTAACCATATCATCGACCGTATCAACATCATCACCCATCGCACCTTCCGTTAAATGGATATGCAAGCATCCAAAGGCTATAATATATTTTCACATTTTTCCTTTGTCTTTCTATGTTTTAGTCTTTCTATTTTTTTCTTTATTTTTCGTATTTTAAAAGAACAAATCATTGTTCTTAGCTGTTACATGTGTATGTGGTAAATATACCACTACATTTTGGTCATTGTTATTACAAGAATTATCATTACGTACCTTGACTCTCGTACACATCTTACTAATCTCTTTTCTTGTTCTTCACTTACTTCTTTCTCTATTATACTCTATTATTATTTTTCACTAACCTCATTTTGTGTAGGTTTTCGATTCCATTCACTTGACGTCCTCGGAGTTCACGTCAAGGGGGAGTTTTGCATTTTGGGATTTTTATTCCGCCATATTGTCTACTCTTTTTGTTTCGACAAAAATAAGGAGAAGAGAGTAAAACTTAAAACATTTTCAAAACTTTCATTTCTCAACTATTATAAACATCTACTTCTTAAGTTTTAATCACATATAATTTTATGTTTTGTCATCAACAAAAACGGGGAGATTGTTAATACAAATAAGCCATAAAAAAATTTATTTGTATTTCTCGATCCCTATATGTTTTGTCGATAACAATCATAAAATTATCTCAAGTATAAATTTAAGATTACATGTTTACATAATAGTCTTCATATTTACTTTTACTAATTATATACATTTGTTAGTTTTGTATTTGTTATAATAAAATAAATGTAAGTATAAAATGTGTTGGGTAATGCATGACCTATAACCCAATACCCATGAGCCGTGGCCCAAAACCCATGGCCCATATGCATTACATCATGCATGACATCAAGTTGGGTAAAGTCCATTACCCATGACCCAAATTCCATGACTCATGACACAAAAAGCCATAACCCATGACCCAAAGTATTCATTACATCATGCATGACATCAATTGGGTACCCATGACCCATAACCCAAAACCTGGAATTGTAACCTAAAATCCGGACTGGCTGACCCAGTGTGATCCATGGGATTACACTGGTCAGATCCTTTTTCAAGGGATCCGTCGAATCCAGGTGAACAGTGACTAGTTGCCCTATAAATATTGAGCAATTTCTTCATTTTTCTTCACCCATTCTCTTATATATTTTCTTCACCCATTCTCTTATATATTTATATTCATTCTTATATCTTTCTAACCTTAGATCTAAGGGTCATTCTTGTAGTTATCTTCTTGTGTTTCTCAAGGTTCTTCTTAAAAGACGAGATCACGTTCTTTGCATACAAGTCTTCCACCTTCAAGAGAAGTGTTGCTAGGCTTCATCATCACTACAAGATCACTTAGTTGCTTTTTTTTTATACATTACATTGTAATCATTAAGTTGTTGTGTTGGATTGGTTCTTCTGTTGTAAATAACTCGGTATTTAGCTTTGTACCAAAAAAAGTGTAAGCGATATTGTGAGGCTTCTCCACCGATTAAGGAGCTTATTAACATAGTGCTTAAAAACTCTCGAGTTGGGTACTCGAGAAGTAGAGTAGGGCAAAGAAGGTGTCCTTGTAGCCGAACCACTATAAATCATTATGTCACGGTTCTATCTCTTCCTCTCTTTTACTTTATAATATTCATTTATTTACTTACTATCTTGCATTGTCTATATCTCATCATCAAAAGGTTTCACATATAATCAATCTAAAAGTTTTTGAAACTAAAGTTTAAATCGGTAAAACTATTCAACCCCCATCTAGTTTTCTACAAAATAGATCCTGATGAGGCCTGGTTCACCCGTTTGTATCGGTTCTAATGGGTCCTATCTGGTTCGTTTTCGGATGGCTTTTATTGGCTAGCCGAACCGGTGACGACTCCGGTTCCTGATTGAACCCGTTGGTCCGGTCCAGTTTTCAAAAATATATGTATCATCAACTTGTTAGCTTGTATGAAGTTCTGTGTATTTTATTAGTTTGTACAATATGTATAATAACATGTACTTTATATTTTTTGGAGTGTTTTAAAAATAACATTAATTAGTGTGTTTAATTAGTTTATACTTTGGATTATGTCGTTGCTTTTTTGAATTTTACATTGTGAAAATATTATTGTACCAGTAAAGAGGTGTTTTAATTGGTTGTATTTAATTTGGTAGATATGTTTTTAATTGGTTGTACAATGTGAATAAATCATTGTACCTTTAAGTAATATGGTGTTTTAATATAATAATTATGTGTTAATTTAATGTCTTAATGCATTAAAAAGTTGTACAATTTTTATTTTATTTTTTTATTTTAATTAATGTTAAGAAATTAAGTTCTAAAAATATTTAATGTTAAATTTTGTTTAATTTAGTTGTACATTATGCTTTATTAATTGTATTACTTAATTTTAAAAATGCCTTAATCATTTAATGCATAAAAAATGGTTCATGCTTTATAAGATAGTCAGATTATTCACCAAGTTGACTATTACATACGCGATATGGTCCCCTAAATTTGAGAATTCGAAACAATATATGACAATCCTAGCTAATGCTTTGAGCTTACATTCTTTTTGGAACGGTTTGAGCTTACATTCTAAATTTAATTTTTAGCTTAATGATTTACAGTTATTTTTTCTATTAATGATAAAAATTTATTAATTATCATTTATGCCTCCAAATACTATATAACACATCCATATTTCACTATTATTTTTTTCCTTATTGTGTGGTTTTGTAAAAAATGGTTGATCCTATTGATGTGAATGTCATTGTTGTACAAGCTCCTATCCGTTGTGAAGTTAAGATAGATTACCATTATATTGATTGTAGGATGTTGTTTATTGCGTTTATATGTGTTAACGTTCTATTCTAATGTTAATCTGTCTTGATACATTTAAAAAATAATTATTTGAATTGAATTATTGTATGTTTTTTAAAAGGTGAAGGTATACTTAATACTAGCAGAGTACCCGCACGATGCGGCGGTGGGTATCCTGTGACTATATTTTCTAGCAATGTAATATTATGCGGCTATACTTTTTTTAGCAATTAATTTGCAAATAACAATAACTTTAGTTATGACAGTAGTATAATTTCATCTCCTGTTAACCGAAGATACCAAAATGTCTAGGGTCTCGAGTAAGTGTAAAATGTCTTGTATTGCATTTTTTATTCGAGTCATTTAAGATCGATGATGGGTTCAAACATTGAAAGTATATAAATACATTGGATATTAAATTTTTCAGCCTAACACTTAAGTATATTCGGATCCAAAAATTATGAGCTCAATCCAAAATTTATTTGATATATTATTTAAGCTCATTAGTCTAAAGATTTACGGATCAATCCCAATCTACTCTTGCTTAGACCCAGTCCAATATGAATATCAAAAACCAAACAGGCAAGTCTGGATCCAATACCACACTTACAACTAATATAGCCTCACTCAAACCCTAAAACACACACTTGTTCTTTCTTCTGCCTACCACACCTACTTTCTCTCCTCATCTCATCTACTTTTCTTCTCTACACCCATCCAAACTCATCTCATAACTGAGTCATCAATCAAAATTGAATCTTTTAACATATGAACACAAACCAAACACCCTAATTAGTGTTTTCTCCCTTCTTTCATCCAAACCGAACACATTAACAACCTTAAATATTTCTGTCCGAATCATTAAACCTACGAAAGATGCAAGATATTACAGCTTCAAGATCTTTGAAAAGGTCTCGGGTAAATTCGTCAATTTTTTTTTTGTGTCTTGTTTTGGTATTCGAATGAACCAAAGAAAGAAAATAACAAACTTGTTATATTTCGTTTCTTTTTTTTTCAGATATTAAGGAAGGTAAGCTTCAACAAGGATCGATGATGATTTGTTTTTTTAGTGTGTTTGACCTTCAAAAGTCTTGGGTTTTCTTTGAATAACACGAAAAAATGAATTGAGATCTATTAATTATTTTGCTTTTCAGATCTTGATTGGAAAATAGGGATATTGGAAACGTGAATTTGTGAAAGATTGTAAAGGGTTTCATGTGTTTGGGTGAAGTAAGATCCGGGTTTTTAGAATTTGATTATGACGATGGTGCAAAAAAAAATTATAAAAAAAAGATGGTTTTTTTTATTAAGAGGTAAAAAAGGTGGGTTTTTATTTATAAAAATGGATTTGCTTAGAGGACATGTTTTTAAGTTGTAAAGACAAAGGACAAAAGAAGTGTGAATTGGACATGTTCTTGGCTGCGGTTTACCTTCATTCGATCTTCGTTTTGATTTTGGAAGCAAAAGCATTGTCACATGAAGGGTTTTGGGCTGATACGTATGGATAAATATTTGTACATTGTGCTTTACATCTTATATTAATTGGTGATGGGGTGTATTAATTGTATGTATGTAAGAAATAGTATTTGCTTAAAATTAATTTGTAGTTTACATATTGTACATGGTCATTTTGTGAAGCAAATGTTGTACATCATGATTAGAGACATGTACTCTTTTGTGAAGGGGTGTTTTAAGTTGTGTATTAATTGTAGTTTGATTTGTATTTTTATTTGTGCTTTAAGTATTGTAACTAATGCTTTGTAACTTGTATTTGCTTAAAATTCTATATATGGAAATCTTAAAATAATTAATATGAGGGAAGTGCATCCCTCTATTATAAGATAGTTAGATACTTTCCTCAATGTGCCGATATAAATAACCTATTTTTTTTATATTCATTATCGTTAAATAGTTTTCAAATTTTAATCGATATACGTAATATGACCGGGTATGTGACATGTTTGACCGGTTAGCAATTAGAAAACTTACAATAATGATCCATGTGGTTTGCCTTAACTTCAATCTTTAGGCATTTCATCTTTAGTCATTTGACATTTTTTTCACTTAAAAAAGTTACAGTAATAGTCCATGTGATATGCGCTAACTTTCACCTTTAGTTCTTTAACTTTTTTTTTTTTTTTTTTTTTCACTTATAACTATTTTTTTTACTTTTTTTTTTCATTTATTCATACACTAATTTTTTTTTTTTACAATTATTATACATTTTTTTACCACGAATTCATACAATATATTTTTTACACTTATTACACTTTTTTTATACTAATTTTTTTTACACTTATAATACCATTTTTTACAACTTATTCATAAAATAATTTTTTTTACACTTATTACACTTTTTTTACACTAATTTATTTAACGTAACGTTTAGAAAAAAATTCTTTTTACTTTCTTTTTTCTCATTTATTCATACAAGTTTTTGTATTTTTTTTTCTCTTTTTTTTGTTTTTTTAAAGTGATAATTTTGTTTTTTCATTTTTACAATTAGAGTAAACTACACCATTCGTCCTTGTGGTATGCGTTGACCGACAAGTTTCGTCCTTTAACAAAAAAAAATGCACCGTCCATCCTTAACTGCAAAACGTTATGTATCGTTAGTACCTCACTCTAACTGGCATGACTAACGGTCGTTATACTTCATCCACTCAAGGGTATTTCAGTCTTTTCCCATCCATAAGGACCAACGGTGTAATTTCGAAATTCCCAAAAAATTTTATTTCGAAATTTTTTTTTCTGAATTTTTTTTCCAAAATTTATTTCCCCAAAATTTTTTTCCCGAATTCTTTTTTTCCCAAAAATCGACGCATGTGAAAAAAAATTGCGTCACATGAAAAAAATTTTCGTCACGTGAAAAAATTATTAGAATTTTTTTTTTGAAATTTTTTCACATATGAAGAAAAATGTGAAATTTTCGTCATATGTGAAAAAAAATTCACATGTGACAGAAAAATTTTCCAAAATATTTTTCACGTGTGACAAAAAAAAAAAAATCGAAAAAACAAAAATTCGGAAAAAAAATAATCAAATTTTTTTTTTGAAAAGTTTTTTTTTTTTCAAAAAGTTTTTTTTTGAAAAAAAATTTCAAAATTTTTTTTTTTAAATTTTTAAAAAAAAATTCCGAATTTTTTTTTTTTGCAAATTTTTGAAATTTTTAGAAAATTAGTTAACTTATATTAGCCATTAAATCAAAACCGGACGAAAATTTTACATTTTTCTTCATATGTGAAAAAAAATTCGAAAAAGGAATTTCTAATAATCTTTTCACATGTGACTAAAAAAAATTTCACATGTGACGAAATTTATTTTCACATGCGACGATTTTTGGGAAAAAAATTTGGAAAAAAAAATTTTGGGGAAAAAAAAATTTTGGAAAAAAAAAATTTCGAAATAAAATTTTTCGGAAAATTTCGAAATTACACTGTTGGTCCTTATGGGTGGGAAAAGACTGAAATACCCTCGAGTGGATGAGGTATAACGACCGTTAGTCATGCCAGTTAGAGTGAGGGACTAACGGTACATAGCGTTTCGCAGTTAAGGATGAACGGTGCATTTTTTTCGGTCAAATGACGAAACTTGTCGGTCAACGCATACCACAAAGACGAATGGTGTAGTTTACTCTTACAATTATTATACTTAAATAATTTTTTTAATGAAATATGGGTCACATGAGTGTTTAACGGTTCAAATTTTAGTCACATTAGAGCATAAGTTTTGAAAAAAATATTAAGCAATGTTTAGATTTTTTTTCTAAAAAGAATTTTTTTCTGAAGTTGCGTAAAGTATAATTATAATAAGTGTCAAAAAATTAGTGTCTATTTTCTAAGTGGTAAAATGAATTAGTATATGATGAAAAAAAAAAAAAAAAAAAAAAATAGTGGAGAAAAAAGTGCAATAAGTGTAAAAAAATTAGTGTATAAAAAGTGTAAAAAATAGTGTGTGAATGAGTGTAAAAAACATTAGCGTAAAATAAAGTGTAATAAATGTTAAAAACTAAATTATTGGTGAAAAAAAGTTTAATAAGTGTAAATAAAAACTAGTGTATGAATAGATGAAAAAAAAAAAGTTAAAAAAATAAAATAAAATTAAATTAAAATAAGTGGAAAAAAGTCAAAGGACTAAAGCTGAAAGTCAATGCAAATCATAAATACTATTAGTGTAACTTTTCTAACTGAAAAAAAAATGTCGAAGGATTATAGGTGGAAGTCAACGCAAACCAAGGACCATTACTGTAACCAAGGTTGCAAAAATCGCTAATCGGTTGTCTGTAGCTTGTAATCGGTCTAGGTGGGATTAATCGGTGATTAATCGGATTGGCATTTTTTGCAAGTTTTGGGTATTTCTAGGTAGTTTTGGGTATTTCCGAAAAGATTTTCCTTCAAAACATCTTGTAACAGATATAAACAGCGACTATAAGTGATTACATTTATTCAGGGTTGCAAAAATAGCGAATCGGTGATTAATTGTATTGGCATTTTTGGCAAGTGTTGGTATTTTCGGCAAGATTTTCCTAGAAAAACATCTTGTAATAGATATAAACCGTGATTATAAATAATTTACGGCGAGTTTAGGGTATTTCTGGTAAGATTTCCATGTTTTCGGCAAGTTTGACCATCGTTAACCCCCGTTGACCATGGTTGACCGATTTGTTTGAACGATTTACACAAATCGGAAAGGTCGGTGGCCCAGTAGCACCTAATCGGTGATTAATCGGCCTTGTAGACATTTTTTTGCAACACTGACTGTAACGTTTCTAAGTGGTAACCGGTAAAACAGGTCACACACCCGGTCATATTATATATATCGATTAAAATTTGAATGTTATTTAGCGATACTGACAATAAAAAAAAAGTAGATTGCGTATATCGGTATATTGAGAAAAGTATATTACGCATATTCAGAATTCACATTCTTAAAATTTGAAATATATATTATGCATCGAAGCATTTTATGACAGTATTTTGCTTTTAGTTATTTAAAATTATTAGAATTTTAATTATTTTTTACTGTATGCATAATTATTACACGAAATAATTAATCACAATCTCACAACTATAATTATTTATCACTATGCGTGATTACTCAGTTAGTAACTAAAAAAACGGGTAAATGGATGTGGTTTTCCCCCGTTCATGTTAGAGCGAACCTTTTTTACTTAGATGTACACGCCCTCATTTATACTGTGTTCTCAAGTTGAGTAAAAGGGATGAAAGAAAGTGAAAGTGATAAAAGTTGTGTTCTCGAGTTTTTCTTAGGAAGTAAAGTGAGTGAAAGTGAAGATATTTTAGTTATAAAACTTTCACCTCATTTTTGGGATGAAAGTGATTTTACTTCCTCTCACTTATTTTACTTTATCTTTCTTTCACTTTCTTCATATTTTCTTCTTAAGAACACAACGTTAATAATCCCGGGACCCTTTCCAGCTCTTCTTTTACCACCTCCAAATGTACACACCTAATGAAGTTTATACCATTGGTCTCATTCTTTAAAAGTCAAAGACCTTACTACTAGTCCATTTGGTGGTGGTTAGAGCACAAGGTGTAGTTGTGTTATAACTAACTGTTGAAACAGGCGTGTTATAACTTTTTTTTTTTTTTTTTTTCCTGAAATAACTTTTTTTGAAACAGGCGTGTTACAGCTGTTGAATAAAAAATACACGAACTAACAACGCAAACCCAATAGAGATTAACGGTGGAAGAAATTAACTAACAATCTAACATGGACTAAAAATTATAATAATAAATTCTATAAGGTTGAAAATGAAAAAAGAAGATGATTCTCTTTTGATGAAGGGAACCTGCAACATAAAAAAAAATTTAAAAAAAAAATACGAGACATAAAAACTACACACAAACACGTAACAAACACAAATACTCAGAGTTCATTAAAAAAATAAATAGATAGAATGTTATAACGGGTGTCATGCCTGCGACGCCCAGCACCTACAACACAACCACCTTCCACCGGTTCGATAATTCGCGTCACATACTCATGTATAATGCTAGAAGGCACTAAGGCTACCCGTGATAAGAGAGCACGATAACTAACTTCATCACCGTCACCTTAAAATCACATCAACTTTTTTTTTTCTCTACAACCAATTTCACCATCAACTTAAGTATAATAAAACAAACAACTTCATCGCCAACTTCTAGTTTTTTTAAACATTAAAATTAAAATTTCATTAATAATTAAAAAATATTACATTAATAACTCAAATAAAATAAAAATTATACTTGTATCCTCACAACCATAACCTTACTTATTTCTGTTTAAACCGAATAACCTTATTTTGTTGTGGCCTTGTGGGTTTCGAATAACTTGTTTCTTTTTTAATCTGGAATCTTCTTGTTGGTTTCAAATATTCGTGATAAAAGATGTTATCACAATATTCATATTTGAATATTCATGAACATATTTAACCCCCACCACGCGGTGGGGAGGCCGTTAAGGGGGACTGCGTTCTAAGGTGGCCATCCGCGTGTGGTGGGGCTTGCCATAACGCCCGGTCTTAGTAACTTGTATATTGAGTAACCGGTGACAAGGATTAGATCTTGCGAATAAACTTTAGGACAAGAACCGACAATGAAAAATGACCAAAGACAACAGGGAAAACGTCATCATAAATTCATAAAGTACGTAAGAGTTAACGGTGATTAGCACAAACACTCTCTTGTGCAGGCCGGTCATGATTGTAATAGCTACCTCAATTAATCAACACAATAGAGCACGTGTAGAGATGTACAAATCCCCATCGTGGCAGGTTCCATAAAAATAAGACCAAACACTCCTGTTTCACTGTCTCTTCCACACCATCATGATAAGGGAGGTGCATTAATCAATCACAAACAAAAAGGTGCTACATAACTCCGAAAGCAAGTGATTTGCACACTCTTCTTATTTATTGGGACACTTTTTTCATGCTTCAATAAATTGTACAAAACTTATACCGTTCATTATCTGCTTGTACTATGGAGTGTGCGGATCAATAAATTGAGTGTGGGGATCAATTCCCTACTCCGTATATGTGACAAAATGGGTAGGTCACACAAGTAACAACCCGTGAACCCGCCATTATCTTTTCCATTTTTATAAATAGTATTTTGCTCAAACCAAACAGATGCAAACTAATATTTTTATAAATGCAGGCAATATGAAATTGGGTATTGCAAGTATCCAAACCCAAAAAAAATCTACATGAGAAACCTAGTTAGCAGTTACCATAACGGAGTTTAACTGAAAGCTTGAATCATCAGTGCTTCAAAAGGGTAATCACTAATCAGTTTCACAGTTGAAGAAGCCTTGTGGACTCTAGACACTTGATTCAGTGTCTCTGTTGACTTCTCATGGTACTTCACTTCATTACTCCAACTGAAAACCATTTCCTCCAACACATTTGCATACTCCAGTAACCAACGGGCGATAACTAATTTATGTTCTTCTCCATCAAATTCAAGAAACTCGACCCTTTTCATATGACGAGTCATGATTTCCCTTGTTTCAACTTCACCTAACTCCCAATATTCCGGTGTTAAAGGTTCCTACATCATCACATAATTGCATTATTTGTTCATCTCGAGGTCGCCTAACCTTAAAAATTTATTGGAATTTTTGAAATGTGTATTAGATGCTTACTTACGTTTTTTAAGCTTTCAAAGTATAACTTAAGGTCATAATTTCAAACCTTTGTCACCCAAAAAGATGACATAATTCTGGTTGTGTATACAATTCAAATGTATAGGGACAATTTAACCCATTTATGTAATAATAAATAAATAAAATCAATGTGGCTATG
The DNA here is from genome assembly GCA_910596185.1 of Chrysanthemum makinoi. Classification (NCBI taxonomy): domain Eukaryota; kingdom Viridiplantae; phylum Streptophyta; class Magnoliopsida; order Asterales; family Asteraceae; genus Chrysanthemum; species Chrysanthemum makinoi. Next base: position 68,132,711 of record OU343223.1, on the reverse strand, counting down.
GTTTATTGATAACACGTTAAAATAAATCTTTAGAAGAACGCCTAGAGGGAGTGTAGGCAGGTCAACTTAACCAAACCCAAGCAGTTTAACTAAAACAGAGAGTTTACACATTTTAAATACATCATGTCCATAGTTCAATGAATTCTGTCTAAAGCCAATATGATATGTAAGATAAAGTTTCTTTTTTCCACACACGTGTGTAACCTATGAAATTTGTATGTCAAGATTCAGAACACCATGTATGAAAGTGAGCCATGATGGTCCAAGATTATGATACAACAAAGGAACTTCTTACAAGATAAGAAAGACTACCTCTTGAATGATCAAATGAAGAGACTCCAAAACTGGAGAATGTCTGATAATCTCGATGATAACTTTCAAGGTGAAGGCATCAATTGTTGTGGTTATCTCCAGTTTCTTCAGATTGGGAAGAGAAATAGAGAAATCTCTTATCGGGTCATGTGCAGCGTCCATGCACTATCAAGAAAACCACAGATTCCATCAAGAGGGTGTAACTAATTCAAGAATGTCTTTCTATATTGTTTATTCATATTGTGACGGGTTGGTGCTACTACTATTCATGTCTTCACTTATGATTAATAGGGTCAGACAGATGATTAAGAAAGAGTAAAAAATAGCTCTCCTATAGTTGCAAAGTCGGAGCTCCCTTGCAATTACAAATTCACTTTCCATGTTGTGTGGGTAAATTTGTACTGTTCTTCCACAATTGTGAAGATATAAGCATACAGGAACCATAGTATGGAGACAAAATGACATAAAATGAATTATATTTGGCAGGCCTTTAAGATGCAGTGATGCACTAAAACAAGGAAAAACACAAGTCTACACCACAAAAAACAAATCATGGTAACTTGGTAAGCAATCACATACCAAATGGACCACAAATTGAGAGCCTGAAGTTGGCAAGCACAAGCACTCTAACAATATATCTGTCTTGCACAACGAATTGTGCAAGCGTATGTACTAGTGGACCACATACTTTGAAAGCTCGAAGTTGACATGTGCTTAAGCAATCTCACTTTACATTGCTTATATTGCATATATATACTTATAAATGAAGAAATGAAGAAGCATGCTTAAAAGATAAGACGTATCTACCTGAAGAAAATAAAGATTGAGCGACAAAGAATCCACGTGAGAAATCCCAGCTAGCCACTTGGATATGGATTGGCCCAATGCAGCAACAGGTCCTCAGGATGTATGACAGCTTTCTTCAACGAATGGACGTCTTCAACGATTAAGTGACATCTACGACCAACATACTCTAATTTCACAAGTTCTGGACAAGAAACTTTAAGACCACTACAAAATCTCATCCTATTGAAAATTTTCAAAGTCTTTAGCTTAGACAACGATATACAGATAGGATTAAATATTTTTATAGAACAGTCTATCAAACTCAAGTCCTCAAGTGACGGACACTTTTCAAGTAACTCTTCTACTGCATCCATACTGTAAAAATAAACTCTATTGAGCTCAGGAACCTTAAGTCCCGCAAACCCAGTACAATCAGGCAAAGATACAGAACGTTGATACAGAAAAAGCCTTAATGACTCCAATGATTCACATTCTATTAGACAATCGGGCAACTCAATCTTCGTAACAATCATCATACCATTATGAATACGATCACGCAATTCACAATTCATAGTGTTGGGACAAAACTTTAAGTCAAGCGACTTGACATTACGGTTTACAGCTGCCTTAATCCACATCTCTACAGACAAAAAATCAAAGTAACCGGCACAACATACACGAAAACTATCCAAATCTACAGTTTTGTCAGCTAAAGCCCAAGTAACAAATTTCCTAGGGAACACTGTATAGGGATACGGTAGTCGGTCACAATCTAGGTTTAGAGATGGAAAATGCGGAATAGAAGTCCATAAATACCTCCATCGTGTTGATAAAATGCTGGTTCGGACAACTTCTTCGGTATTTGGAAGACCTTGAAGGATCAACTGAAGAATTGGGTCCGGCATGTTACTGATGAAATCGACATTATTTTCGAGGTTTGAAGAATTGGATTTGTTCATGATTGTGTTAGTTTGATGATTGAACTATGGAAAAAATAAACAGACGTTTTATCGAACAGGTTGTGGGCAGGGCTTTTGTATAAAAACAATTCTTTTGTCCTTTCAGTTTCGTCGGAATAATCCAACTGAAGTAGGGATGAGCACGTGCCAGAATGATACTGAATTGTTGGTAGGGATTTTTTCACGAGCATGAAAATAGGTATGGGTATCTTATCAAACGGGATTCGGGTACCGGATCCGGTACCGGTACTCGGTATCGGGAAATCGGTACATATACGGTTCTTCCTTTTTTTGTTAAACCCAAAAGTATTTCAAGAAATTGCAACAAAAAATAAGATAAACATACATTTTTAAGTGATTTCAAACCACGGCGTCTCACAACCCGCAACAAACATTTAAATAAATACACCACCAAGATATTCGTAACATACAAACTTTCCAAAACTTATTAAATAGGTTCGGGTTTAATTTTTGTGAGCGGTTATAAAGGATCTATAGTTGCGACAATAAGTTTTTTGAACGTTTGGTTTCTTCCATATGCTTTATATGACTATTGTTTGACATGGAACGGGTCAAATGGATATTTGGATAAGTTATTTAATTCAAAAATATGACTACTCAATTTTTGGGATTTTTTTCGGTGCTTCCCGCTTTGGTACCGGTACCCTATTAGTGGCACTGAATTTTTTTTGGGCTCAATTCATGGTACCGGTACCGTACCGTGTAGTAGAAGTCGGTACCGTTTCGGTACGGTTCTAATTCGGTATCGGGATTCAGGTTCAAATGCTCATCCCTAAACCGAAATGACTCGTAAGGTTGTTTTTTTATAGTAGGTCACTAAAAACGTGAGTTTTAGGAAATTTTCAAAATTCTTTCAATAAACTCATCCTAAACATACTATCTATCTAGATCATTTTGTGTATATATTAATTTTGTTAAGAGTTTTGAAATGAAAAATAAGAAGAGAAGAGACAAAAATAAGCAAAAAAGATGAGGAGATGAATCCTTTAAAATTTTGTATATTGTGTTTTAGCTACATATTTCAAAGCAGGAATTGCATATTCTTTCAGAGTTTCAAACTTATATAATTCTTTCAGAGTTTCAAACTTATATATATATATAGAGAGAAAAGTACAAAAATAAGCCAAAATCTTTTTTGAAGTCCTCTTTGCGGTCACTTTTTAACCCAATCTCCAAAATGGTCATGCGCAACTACTGGACTCCGCAGCTCCACTAAAAATTCGCCACGTGTCCAACTACCACTATACTTTTTCACTTTTCTTACTATCAAAATAACTTCCGTTATTTCGCAACCGCCGGCTACTCAACCGGCGGCTTGCGCAACCGGCGGCCATGATTTGACATAAAGGTAAGTTGACTTTTTTAATTTTCTTGATATCCGTTTAATTTCTTGATATCCGATCGATCGTTTGATATTGTTATCCGATTGTTAATTTTTTTTAATTGTTTTGGATATATTGTTTCATCTCAAATACACACTCAATATTCACACACTCAATCCGATTATTGTTTCATTCCATCATGAAACCGATGGTACTCTTCTAATTGTTTTTTTGTTTGATTGATTGTTAGATCTATGCTTATAACTGTTATGCTCAGGTTTTTATGTTTTGTTGCTATAACTGATAATAACAAAGTGTTTAGTGTTTAGTGTTTGCCTTTTTTTTTTCAAAGTGACTTATCATGGTTTTTAGCAGTTTCAAGTGCTTAAGCAGTTTCAAGTGCTTGTTTCAATAAAGTAGTGTTTAGTGTTAAGCAGTTTCAAGTGCTTGTTTGGCCATTTTTAAGAAAATAAGCTGTTTTGAAGTGCTTATTGGGTCATTTTTAATAAAATAAGCAGACTTGAAGTGCTTATTTGGGTATTTTTTTTAAGAAAATCAGCTGTTTTGAATTTCTTATTGGGTAATTTTTAAGAAAATAATCAAATTTTTAAGTGTTTTATGTTTTGAAGTGTTGAAAATTGGCTCTTGTATTTGAAAGTTCTGCTTAGTTCTTCTTTGTCTTTTAAGTGTACTGTTTAGGTCGAATATTTGAAAAGTGTGAAACTAGTTATAAGCCCAGTATTCTCATGTATATAAGCCGATATTTCAATTGTTTAGAGAAGCCCATATTTCAAGTATAAGCCCATAAGTAAAAGTTCTTCTTAGCTTATTCCGTGTCTGCAATAATTTGGTCTGCATAATCTTGGTATCTTATCCCAATGATGCTAATTCTTGTATCTTGTAATCTCTTTAGGGATATCATGCGAGGGTACATGTTAGAAGCAAACTCAATTACTTTTCGTTAATGAAAGACAGACTAGGATTGGACCGATGTGTACTGTTTAGGTCGACATGTTTTGGGCCGTGGCTTGATTTGGATTATGTTGACAATGAGGAGGGTCTTATACATTTTATGCTTCAGAAGCAAGTCTTCTCTGATAGTGATCACTATGATTTACCCCTCATTTATAATGTTAACAATCATTTGCTACACTTTGGTCGTCGTGAATTTTGCCTCATAATTGCATTTAAGTTTGGGATGGTCAGTTTCCGTAAGTTTAGGGAGGGTGATATAAGTTTTCGTGATCGTGTATTTCCGGAGAAGATAGGTCGCTATGTTAAAAACATAGATCTTCTATATGTGATTAAGGATGAAGAGCGTTTCACGAAACTATCAGATGAAGACTCAATACGAGTTTGTCTTTTGTTATCTTTGGAAGTTATATTTATGGGTCGTAAGTTAGGATCTGTTGTTGATGATGTATTTCTAAGGATGGTAGATAATCTGGATGCTTGGAATGAGTTTGCGTGGGGAGAGCACATATGGCGGGAGTTATACGCTGCCATTAGAAATGTTAACTCAAATCATAAGGATGAGCACCATAAAGCATTGGACAAAGACCCAAAGTTTGTTCCATCGTATTCATTGTCTGGATTTATCCTGTGTTTCAAGGTCTGTATTTTTAGTCCAAATCATTGTCAAGTTATTTGATGCTAAGATTTTGTTTGTCATTTGACTTATACATTTACTATTTGTAGATATGGATTCTAGAGTCTTCATCTCAGACACAGCGTTGGTGGAGTAAGGACCCTGATGTGATCCCGAGAGGATGTTCCTGGTCGAAGCATTTTCCATTTCAAAATTGGGAGCTATACAACCAACTTTTTCCCCAGGTCAGTTAATGCCTTGTCACCTTTCTGTTTTTTTCATGGTGATTATAAAGTTCTGAAAATTGGTTGGTGACCTGGCCTGTGGGAGCTTAAATAGAATTATGAAAACATGTAATGCTTGGTTTCTGGCGATTACTCTTTTTATTTATGGTTTCTGGTTATATGTAAGTAGGTGTTTGTCTAACAAAGTCACCTCAAATAGCTAACACAATATAGTGTCATAAATGTAAGATTTATAATTTCCTGTGATTGTAAGATTTATAAGTTCTTGTCTAGGTTAATTGCATATATGCTTAACATGTTAAATGCTTATCTAAGATGTTTTGTAATCTTAAATGCTTATCTAGTCTGTAAATTAGTTTATTTATTTGTTTCTAAAGTTTATTTGCTTTTTGAAACAATTATTTTATATTTTCCTTAGGCTAAAAATCCAAATTATGGCCTATATCCCAATAGTGCTGAGGGCCAATCAGAATGGTTTAGACAAATCCACATTTTTTTTAAGTGGTATACACCGAGAGCACCTCCTCCTCTTGAATACGGGGGTTGGTGATTATCTAAAAAAATTGTCATCAGCTCGCACAACTAAGGACAAAGATAGAGAGACACATCCACTTAGGCAGAGTTGTATGCTTCGGGTTAAGGCTTTGGAGCGTTTATTTGAGAGTTTGTTGATTCTACCTAAAGAGATCAAGAGTTTGAAAGAACGTGTCTACAAACTGGAGACTATTATTCATGTTAGTCTTGACACAAACCCTTTTCTACGTATGCCCCAATTTAACTAATGTCTAATTATCATGTTTTGCAAAATACTTTGTGATGCAGTATATTACAAGGAAAACAAAAGGCGGACATGAGCACAAAGTTACCTCATATGTTCAAAAGGTATTCTTATATATATATATATATTTATCTTTGCACATTTTATTTTTTTCTTGTCATTTACTTAGTTAAGTATGTGCACACATGTTACAGGATAACGTGGAGTGTGATCTGGGTGACGAGTATTGTAGTAATCTAGATGGTGATTTCTTTGAATTATTTGATTCGCCTATTCGAACATCCAACAAACACACTGCCAATGGATTTGTAGACGGTTTGGATAATTTCTCTCAGAAAGTTTATGTGGTAATTGATTTCTACAACTTTCAAATTATTCTAATGTGTCTTGTACCTTGCATTATAACTTGTTTTATAACTTTACACAGAATGGTGGGGTTGAAGTGGACAAATTGTCTGACGAAGATTTATCTGAGGTAATCACATACATGTTTTCAAGAATATATTAATTGTTTTCAAGATTTATCTGAGGTAATAACAAACATTTTTGTTATGTAATTGCAGGATGATTGTGTGAAGGCTGAAAAGCAAGCTGCTGAGATTTTTAGGGTGGCAGAGCAGAGGAAACAGAGGACGAAATTGATTTTGGAATAAGAAAATAGAATGAAGAGTATAGAGCATAGTAATTCCAGTCACATGAAACTTGCTTTACAACGATGTGGAACTTACAAGAGGAGGTATGTCAACGTGGTCAGGCCGCAGATGGAACCATGGGAAGAGTTATTACCTTTATACGTCCCTAGCATGGATGCACTAAAAAAACGTACAAATGTCCTTGATGCATTCATGATTGAAAGGTGTGAAGATCTCGAACCATGAGAAGAGGTATTACCTTTATAAATATGCAACTTCAGCATCAGATATTGGCTCAATTAAGTTTTATAATACAACTTTAACCTATTTTGTTTAGGAACCAAGCCGTCCATTCAAATGTATCGATAAAATTTCATGTAGTTTTGAGTTGGAGAAGTTTCTGATTACCTCTGGGCAGACTCGTTGCAAGTTTCCTTGGTATAGTGACATTACTGTTGATCGTACTTTCTGGGATGCTTTAGTTGGGCTTGATGATAAAAGTGTTGGTTGGTTACTTGACGAGGTAAGTAAAAATAAGCATTTACAGTATATTTTGGATAAAACTATTTTTCGCTATATGTAACATTTTTGTTGATTATGTGTTTTTATTGCCTACATCACATTGATCTTTGGGTATGGTATATGTGGTATTTCAGACAATCTTCCGCAGATTGGTCAATGGCTAGTTGCTACTTTCTAACGCTTCTACTTCAAGACTCAATGCCACTGTTTTATGCAACCGATGAAATTTACCCATTTGCATGGAGGAATGTGGAACAGGTATTTATTGGTAACCAATATTTTAGCATATAATGGTTTAATTATGTGGATTATATCAATTTTATTTTTAAACATTGTAGGTCTTCATACCCATAAATGAACCCAAGAAACATTGGTCGCTTGCGCAGTTTGACATAAAATCTGGAATTGTTACATTCTATGACAGTGAAGGATATCAAGAACCTGAAACTCGTCCGTGGTATTTGAATATGAGGATGTGTTTGGAGTGTAAGCTTCCGGTAGTTCTAGAGAAGACTGATGTGTTTGCAAGCAAAGGAATCGATCCCCTAGAATACAACATTAAGTTTAGGAATGCACATAACGTCCCCAAGCAGGGTGGGGTATTTGGTGATTGCGGCGTCTTTGTATGCTTATTTCTTTACAGGTTAGTAATTTTTTGAAGCCTGATTGTTTAAATTTCTTTTTTACACAGTTTTAAGCCTTATTTCTTTAATGTTGTCTTTAATAGTGTCTAGGTAAATGATGTAGGCTAGTGTTTTTCCTACTTAGTTTGGAAGTGATAACCTCTACTTAACTCACACACGAGCCTGTTAGCCTAGGAGTCCTTGCATAGCAGTATAGTGAAATAGTATACCACTAACCGTTACATGGCATTAACCTAGTGTTTCTGACCTAGCAGTGTTGCATAAGCATAAAACAATTCATTGATAGATTTGGTTACAACAGTTTTATTAAATTTGGCATAAGTGATACTTAAACCAACTGCATACATACATCATATGTAACCAAAAGCTTCCCTTCCCTAAACAAATCTTTTTCTTCCTTTCCCTTTTTCAGCTTTGGCATCCTTGACCACAAATGGTTTTATACCATTTTCTTCACAAAAATGCTTGTTTGGCAGCCCTAGAACTTTCTCCCTTTCGTCATAAGCATTCCTTGCAAGTTGTTTGCGGGTTAGCTTACTGCTAGTTGCTTCTGTTTTGGAGCTTGAGCCAAATTTTGATGGCTCAATTTCAGCGAGTGGCTCAATTAGATTGAGTGGCCAAACCTCCTCAGCGGAAGAGTCACTGGATATGCATATGATATCTTTGGAACTCATTTTGTCAGTTAGTTGTTTTTTTGTTATAGATGTGTGATGAAAATGCATTTGAGATTATGGCCTTATATAGTGGAGGATCAAATTTTTTGGTCATTTATTGGTTTGTGCAATCAAATTGTTTTGAGTCACTATTTTAGTCAAAAAACAGCTTTTCATGACTGCAAATTTTGCATCATCAAAGCCTGCATCATGACTGCATTTTGGTAGTCATCCTGCCAAAATTTGGCACAAATATTTGAGTCATTTTAATTTGTTATAAAAATTTAAAAAAAAAAAAAAAACAATTTAAGCAGCTTATTTAAATTTTCTCAAAAGGAAAAAATTCAAATTAATCATTTTGTATGGCTGCCAATGGTAATTAGACATTTTCTTTAGCTCACAACTACCTGCCATAAGCTCCTTAGTAGCTGGAAATAGGGCAAAATAGAGCTACTTAGGTTAACTTGAAGATTTCATAAGCTCAGGTTCTAATTCACACCTTAGCTGATTAAATAATTTGCCTCAAAAGTTATCCCTCAGGCTACTGTGGTAGCAGTACCACGGTTGCACCCGTAGTACTTATTTGCTTGGTTTAGGTTATTTGCTTATTTAGCCTGCTTTTTAGGTCCACTTTAGCTTATTTGAAAATGCCATTGAGTCACTATTTTAGTCAAAAAACAGCTTTTCATGACTGCAACTTTTGCATCATCAAAGCCTGCATCATGACTGCATTTTCATGACTGCATTTTGGTAGTCATTATGTCAGTTTTAGCACAAATATTTGAGTCATTTTAATTTGTCATAAAAAATTTTAAAATATAAAAATAGCAATTTAACCAGCTTATTTAAATTTTCTCAAAAGGTAAAAATTCAAAAAAAATCATTTTGTATGGCTGCTAGTGTTACAAAGATTACTGTGCTTATTTGATTATTTAGCTTTTTTAGATTGCTTTATTTATGTTTGGAATTTGGAAATATGATAAGTTAGCATATATGGATATGTTAGAACAAGGATGCTTCATTTGTCGATAGGAATAAGAAAGATCTAGGAGAAAACATATTTGCGACCGTGCGTTTGCCAAATGATTATTTGTGAGTCAAGTACAGGTTAACTGTTACTTGTGAGTCCAATACAGGTTATCTTTATGCATGATTTTCATTTCTTATTTCTTGTTCTCTAAACATATTATCTCATGGGATGCCATTGGTTGTTGGAGATGCAGTCCAGACAGCCCTTGCATATCGAGAACAAATGGCCCGTTTCTATTTCAAGCATAAGATATTTGTGTATGTGTAATTGCTATTGTGACCTGTTGCTTTTGGGCAAAACTTATTTGTGTTTTGTTTTTGTGACCTGTTGCTTTTTGGGCAAAACTTATTTGTGTTGCTTTTGGCTATGTGTTTAACTGTTTTGTGTTAGTTATATTCAAAGTTTGATGACTATATTGTGTTTCAATTGAACCATGTAGCAAATAATCAGCTTCTGTACACATGTTAAAGACAAAAACTTGCAACTTTCATTAAATCGAACTTCGGTTTGCCATACATACTAGAAAAAACTAAAGTATGCCACTCTATGGGTCGTCCAAATTAACAGCTTGTGAGTAGACTTGTTCTTCTTGTGAGCTTGGCATTGTTTGTTGTGAGCTTCCTTTAGCAGGTACCTTTGCCTAAAAATTGTGTAAATCAAGTTATGAGTTAATAATCTGTGTCCTAAATAATGAGCTTTAAATAACAATACATAACTTACTTTTTTCATTGGCAATGTTTCTCTGCAACTTTGTCGGGTGTGTCCAACATTACTGCACCTTCCACAATTAACTGGTACGGGTTCCTCGCCTTGAGATCTAATACGATCTTTGTTTTTGGGTCTACCAGATTGGGGTTTAGCCATAAGTGGTGGCTTAACAACTTGCAAGTAACTAGGACACTGCCAACTTGAAACTTCTCCAACAGGATATACCAAGTCTTGGTACGTAGGTTTAAGCTCAATTTTCCTAAACCATGCGTTTGCCAAATGATTACAATTCGTCATTCCCATAACTCTACAAACCGCTAAAACATGACCACAAGGCAAAGCAGAAACTTGCCATTTTCTACATGTACATAAACGTTGACCTAAATCTACTTTATGTATTTTTTGTCGATCGTCGACTTGGTAAATCCTGTTCATCTCAATGCCGGCCACAGTCCAATGAGCGTTCTTTAACATTCGGTCCGTTATTTTTGCAGTTGCCCAATCACTTAGTTCATCCATTTGTGAATCTAAATTATAATATTCGTTAGTATTTCTTGATTGGAAAACAATAAATACGGTAAATAGTTTACTCTTAGGAAAAAATTACATAAAACGCGTACCTTTATATTTTTCTCGACGATTGAAGTACCACTTTTGGACAAGGGCTCTGTACCACTCCATTAGGTTAGTGATGGGTACTTTTCGGACATCTCTTGTTAACGAATTGATTGACTCAGCGCTATTAGATGTCATGTAATTGTAACGATTACCAGCGGAATATGCCCTAGACCACCTTTCAACCCCAGCTTCGATCAGTTTGTCGTATGCTTCTCGCCTTTTGCTCTTAACTTCATCTAATGCTCTATTAAAATCATCGATTGAGTAAGCTTTGCACATCTTCCAATATAAAGACTTAAGCTTTCTACTCTTCAAATTACAATTCATCATCAAATGCTGTGACAACTCGTAAATTCCTCGATTCGTCGAAATCCGAGAAACATCGATTAGAGAGATCGTTTTAATTAATTTGAGATACGAGTCATATTTTATATCGTTTTTATTGGAAATATTATTTTAAAAGCAATGGCGTAACTCTCGAGTCACGAATCCTTCGATTGCTAGTCAAAACGAGCCCCGAACCTTATATAATGAAAGTTTTGCAAAGTTTCATCTAGGGCCCTTGGATAGTTTTCATTTTCGTCCTTGTAGTTTGGAGTGTGCAAGACTAGTCCCTTGTGGGAGTATAAATACACCTAAACCTCCCACCTCTACTCATTTTTCCTCCCCCTTTCTCTCTCTTAAAAATCACATACTCCTCTCCTCTCTCTCTCTAAAATAATCCGGCCACTGGCCACCACCTCCGGCCACCACTGCCATCACCGGAAACCGCCACCGCCGCCGCCGGAAAATGCAACTTAACACCAAAAGATAGATCATGAGCTTGTGGTTCCAACCATGGGCAGCACACGCGTTAAATCTCCCTAACGCGCCCTAGATCTTGAACCCTAGTTTCGAATAATTAGGATTTCATTTAGGGTTTGTTGTTTAATGAATAAAACGGGTTCTAGCGTAGGCTGGGTCACGAGTGGTACTCGTGAATGACACCACAGCCTCGTTTTCTCCTCTTTCTTCTCGGTAAACACCCATGACCCCTCTTTTATTTTTATTAAACGATTTCGTATATTTATATAATTGATGTGTTATTTTCGTGAATAATAAAAATAAAGACAAGATCTAAAAACGGATTTATAAAGATTTCGTGTGGTAAAGAAATGATTCAATCAAATCTGAAATGGGGCGTTTGAACCTTGTTGTTTCGAGTCAAGTTGAATCAGTGAGTCGAGTCAGTGACTCGGTCACGAGTCGAGTCAACCCGTACGGGTCGGGTCAGACCCAACTGGGGTCTCGGGTCAGAATGAGGGTCGTCATGGTTGAATGGGTCTGCTGTAATTAATGTTATGATTAAGTGATACTTGTGTTGTCGTTGTTTGTCTCGGCCTTGGCTCGGTTAATAACAACAAAGATAAAGAGATACCCAGATTCTATTACTACTTGTGTTCGTGTGTGAAGGGTCAAGAATGTGTTTGTGAATTAGGTTCTCAGATTGGGTGTGATGGGAATTAGCCGCGGGCTGAGCCCGTGTAGCAAATAAAAAAAATTGCGTTTGTATGGGTAAAAGTAAATACGAATCACAATATGTTAAATTAGACTTTACGTGGTCAAATGGTTACGGGTTCATTTCGAGTCACGATAATGGTTTATAAGTTGAAAAGTGGTTAATATGAAATATCAGATTGTAACACAAATGGACATATTAGAACTAGTGGTCGTTATAATGGAATATGGAAGTTAATGAAACGAATAATAGTATAAGTCAACGGGTTAGCTATATACATAAATGATAACAATGAGCTATTTGATAATTGATGGACTAATGATAAATATCGCTATCGGACACGTTGATCATTAATTTTGGACTCGAATGGGTAGTAAGTAAGATGTTATAAAATAGAGGATATTTATTTATAACTAGTTACGTGATTAGTAACTAATATCGGTTATTGTATATATGTTGTAACTTATGATGTTTAATACGGTTTATACATTTAGAGTAACAAGCGACACATAAATTATATTGGTTATAAGTCGAACTCATTAAACATCTTGAGTTAACCAAGTATAATATATTAGACTCGGAAATGAGTTTGATATATTTGTTTCGCGTTATGCCTAAGTATTCCCTTTTCACCTTTTAACTAATAAACGAGATATCTAGTTATATCTCGTCGCTGAAAATGATTTTTATTTAATCGTAAACTCTTATTGATTTAAAATAGTAACTCATGTTTTATAAATACAAGTTAACTTTTATAAACTTGTCGAGAAGTATAATTTTTGATACGATAACTCATTAAAGACATAATGTTTTGGGAACGTTGGATAAACGAACGTGTCATTTATAGGACGCTACTTAATATATTTTATATGAAGTACTTTCTTATAAACTTGAATAATTACGAATAACGAATGAGAAACCTTATTGATTTAGCGATAAATGAATACTTATCTATTATTTCTAACCTGTACATTTGGGATTTTGGAGAAATTATCGAAAGTTAACCTATTTGTGTGTCATAAATAGTCGTTGCCATTCCTAGTCTTAGACTAGCTTGAGTATTGTCAGTAATTTTTGACCTTGTCAATGTCTTTTCCTTTTTGGCGTGAGTTATGGTCTGTATGTCTCGATTATGTCGATGTCCTCTCTTCTTTCGCTTGAGTTATACGTCGCGTCTATGTTTCTTACCACCACACGAAACATCACAACTAAACTTTTGAGATATTGATTATAAACTTTTGGGAACAATAATGAACTTTTGAAAGTAACGACATGAGTAATCCACGAAAACTACGACACAATACTTTTATCAACTTCCTTATCATATGAGCTGTATTTTAAGATTATCGTATACGCATTAGGTTGCGTCACTTCTATTCTATCGTACTCGTCGTACGTTCATTTGGATGTAGTGGAGATTAGCTTTAGATGCAGTTGTGTCAATAGTGAATAGTGCATTGCTGTGGCTAAGCTGAGTTTCATAGCCCCACTTTTATCTACGTTTTAACTATATTGGGGTGAGAATCATGCTACTGTTTTTGGACCGTGAAAACTATTTGGATTTGCTTATGTGCTTGACTGTTTAGATAGATGTGCGGTAGTCGTTGACTTAGACTAGGGTAGCAATCCTAATTGCTATAACTGTTGCCTAGCTAAGAATAGACTTCTACATCGACCTAGTACGGGGTTGGCAATTGTTCTAGATTTTGCCACGACAGTGCTGGACTAGAGTCGCTGGGCCCGAGTAATCCCTGGATGCGGGATATGATTATGAATGGTGATCCGGGTAGGATCGGTGTGCAAACGGTATTTATCTATCTTAGGTCTTGCGTAGCAAATCAACTCCTACTGGTCCCCTATGTTTTGTTGAACTTAAACCTATGAACTCACTAGCGTAAGCTGACCTTTTAGCATGTATTCTCAGGTTTGAGACGATTGCTCACTTTTGGAAGGCGCTTGGCAAGGGGCATGGTCATAGGCGACTCTGATGAATAAACGGGACCGCTTTAATTATCTTTTGGGCCTATTTCCGTACTACTTTCATTAATGTAAACTTATGGTTTTCAATTAATGAATCTTATTCTAAATAAATGGGATAAAAACCATTCCTTGTACCTTATGTTGTGATACCAAGATTGTGGCACCCAAAGGCTCGTATGCTTCCGCTAGACCCAAATTTCGGGGTGTTACAGATTGGTATCAGAGCCAAGGTTATAGAGAACTGGGTATTTTCAAAACCTAGACTATAACCACTTTTTCGAAAACTTAGTCCTATGACCGCCACGTGCCTGCCTGCCAAGCTGAAGCCTTGCGTATGACAAGTTTAAGGATATAAATGATTGAGAACACATTAAACGAATTGATTAATAAGATGATTGATGAGATGTTTATGGCTTATTTGATGAACGGTTTAATTGAACACTTGATTGAGCGTGATGATTGATGAGATGTTTATGGCTTATTGGATGAACGGTTTGATTGAACATTTGATTGAGAATGTGCCCTGTTAGTAGACGATTTAAGTCTGCCTATCTTAGTAGTTCACCATAAACATGTCCTCATGCTTAAGCGCACAGAAAGCATGTCCTCATGCTTAAGCACACATGGTAAGTATGTCCTCATACTTACGCACGCACTATGCCTTTCACAGAGTTACGTAAATTCCTTGCGTAATCTCATTATGCAATTTAGAGCTCGCACACTAGTAATAGCCTTGAGAATGATTTGGGATGTAGAGGACATGGTGCTAGTATAACTAAGTCGGGTGTATCAAAATTCATTAAACCTCGGGTGAATATAGACTGATCACCTATATTCAGCCAGGGACAGTGGGACATGGACTGATCACCTATGTCCGACTCAGAGGTGAATTTTGCGATACTCGGAGTAGTTATAACAGAATTATGTCCGGGATAGAGTTTGGTTTTGGGAATGATGAGCTTTAGGTGAACACACACACTCACCGAACATCATGAAAGCCCGCACTCACACATGACACACTGGCATCACAACACCTCTCGAATTGTAACACTTTTGACACCGCTGTGTGTCCCCATTCATATGGAATTCCTGTTTGACGCCGTTATGCGTAGTCGCCTTAAGTCGGGTTAAACCATATTGGCACCGTTTGCATCCGGGTTGCTTATTGTCATAAGCCTCGTCGATCTCACTAGAGCATTTGGAATCGTTTTGGGCTACTTTTGGATTTGGTCTAGACTATTTTGGATTCGGATTTGATTTTGGTTTTTGGGGATTGTTGGATTTTGTGATTTAGACCTCGTATCGAGTTGTTAACTCATCATTTGACTTCGAGTCATCATTTGGCCTTGAATCGACATTCGGCCTCGTTTCATTAGTAATCTTGTTGGAATTATCATTCCTCGTCGTTTTGTTAGTAACCTCGTCAGAATTATCATTCCGCCTCGTGTCATTGGTAATCCTATTACCGACACTTCTACCTCGAGCCTCGTCTCGAACCGACTGTTGGTTAGACTCTTGAAACCTTACCATTCACTCGATGTTGATTCAAACGACGTCACCCAGTCGACATTGTTCACCTCTCTAGACTGATAATGTCTTCTCGACATTGCTTCGTCAACAACTCACAGTTAAGGTTGTACCTTACGTACTGTTGGTGTTGTACCTTATCCTCTAGTTAGGTACCCCTATCGATAACGTTCTAGAAACCTGTTTTAGTAAAGTTGTTCACCGAGGTTATCTTGTAGATATTGTTCCGTCAACGTTGCTCTAACAACGTTGAACCCTCAACACTGTTTTATAAACAATAGTCTGCTGACGTCATACGACCGATTATGGTAATACCTACGCTGTCCTATCAGTGTTGAACCTTACACTCACTTAGAGCCATTGACGTTCTCTCGTGTTAAGGAAATTGGTTTATATCGATTAGTAGCCGAACATCTTTTGGAAATTAGGACTATGGATCCGAATATGACACCTTTCTGCGTTAGGTATCAAGTGCACTAACGAGTGAATTGACTGATTGACGTTTGAGATCAACACTCTCCATCAGAGTAGTACTTTCCGCCTCTAACCTAGATATCGTGCCAAGTTAACCGACTAATTGCTAGTAGCAATCAACACTATCTAACAAAGTCGTACTCTGAACTTCCTAGACTTATCATCCGGTAGAGATTCCGTGCCAAACGGAAATCTTGAAGTCCTAAGGAGTAACCTAAACCGTGTTCCTTGGGACAACCACCTAATCGTTCTCTCGTCCTTCGAGAAAGACCTGTTATCCTTTCGGTCCTCAAGCCGATCGATAAGCTATACCGTAGACGAAACCTTGGAAGTAGATCTCGTGTCTTTACCTAAGTAGTTACTGGTAGTCCTGCCTAACCTATTCACCTCCGGTATTCAACAAGATAGAAAGTATGGACGACCTTTCTCGTCTCTCCTCATATAGTTTTTGCAGTTCTAGAGAATCCCTCAATCGTCTTTTAAGGAGGTGAGAGTGTACTCACTCCTCTCCTTCCGGTAAAGTGACTTGCTCCAATAAGCTAGACCTCACTTTCGAACTCTAGCTCTTTACTTTCCACTATAGAACTCTAGTTGAAAAACAGGAATCCCCCTTGATCCGTTTTCCCTATCTGAAATTCATTTGGTTAGTACACATCTATTCTTCTTCCTTAACCTTCAACTCCCTCCGATACTCTTTAAAGAAGAAGTGCGATCGAAAAACCTGAGTTACACAAATAGACTTCTCCACACGTAAGGGAAACCGTGTGCATTAAGAGGTGCTGATTTCTATCCTTTAGGATCGTGGCAACTGCCACACACCCATACTTCGTTTATCACTTCCTAGAGCCGAGAGAACATATCTGGAGATGCTTACAGTGTATCACCTCCAGACTGATGGCTGAAGTAAGGAAACTATTCGAACATTAGTGGAACACATCACATGCCTATTAAGTTTGGCAATGGTTGGGATAGACACTTTTCGTTGGTCAAATTCTCCAATAACCATATTGAACACTTTAGTACCTCAAGGCACTATAAGAAACCCTCCGTGGTTATTAGAGCTGATCCCGATTGATGGGTAGAAATGGAAATACCCAACTTAGCAACCCCGAACCTAATTGAGAAACTGTCAAGGAGACCGTTCTAAGTTGAGATGGATATGCAAACTACTCGCAAACCATTAGGAGACACAAACAACGTAAACCTCTTGACTTCCCGGATATGACCTAGGTTAAGCTTAGAGATTCACTATAAAAATGTGTGAAGCGTTTGGTAAACGCCGAAGCTTAGTCCTCGTTATATCAATTTTATCGAAATCCTTGTTGAAGTTAGACCAGTAGCTCGGAGCTTTGACCTATCGTTAAGACTCAACAGTGCTCTTGACATCTCGTGAGTAATAGGAAGAGATGACTTGCCTTAGAGGCAATCGTTATCCCTCTAGGGAAATCCTAACCTCCGAACGTTTAAACTTTGTCGACCTATCGAAACCATAGAACATGAAATCAAGGGACTTTAGTAAAGTCGCATCCCTATCTTCGAAGTTCATAGAACACGCCGTAAGATCCGAAATTCACGTAGGGAAACGTGAAGATAAATCCTCGTGCTTATGCACTCGCCTCTTTTAAACCTCAACAAGTAACTTGAATTGAATCGCGAGGACACGATTCCTTTTAAGGAGGTGAGACTGTGACAACTCATAAATTCCTCGATGCGTCGAAATCCAAGAAACATCGATTAGAGCGATCGTTTTAATTAATTTGAGATATGAGTTGTATTTTATATCAATTTTATTGGAAATATTATTTTAAAAGCAATGGCGTAACTCTCGAGTCACGAATCCTTCGATTGCTAGTCAAAATGAGCCCCGAACCTTATATAACGAAAGTTTTGCAAAGTTTCATCTAGGGCCCTTGGATAGTTTTCATTTTCGTCCTTGTAGTTTGGAGTGTGCAAGACTAGTCCCTTGTGGGAGTATAAATACACCTAAACCTCCCACCTCTACTCATTTTTCCTCCCCCTTTATCTCTGTTAAAATTCACACACTCCTCTCCTCTCTAAAATAATCCGGCCACTGGCCACCACCTCCGGCCACCGCTGCCGTCACCGGAAACCGCCACTGCCGCCGCCGAAAAATGCAACTTAACACCAAAAGATAGATCGTGAGTTTGTGGTACCAACCATGGGCAACACGCGCGTTAAATCTCCCTAGTTTCGAATAATTAGGGTTTCATCTAGAGTTTGTTGTTTAATGAATAAAAACGGGTTCTAGCGTAGGCTGGGTCACGAGTGGTACTCGTGAATGACACCACAACCTCGTTTTCTCCTCTTTCTTCTCGGTAAACACCCACAGCCCCTCTTTTATTTTTATTAAACGATTTCGTATATTTATATAATTGATGTGTTGTTTTCGTGAATAATAAAAATAAAGACAAGATCTAAAAACGGATTTATAAAGATTTCGTGTGGTAAAGAAATGATTCAATCGAATCTGAAATGGGGCGTTTGAACCTTGTTGTTTCGAGTCAAGTTGAATCAGCGAGTCAGGGGACTCAGTGAGTCTAGTTAGTGACTCGGTCACGAGTCGTGTCAACCCGTACGGGTTGGGTCAGACCCGACTGGGGTCTCGGGTCAGAATGAGGGTCGTCATGGTTGAATGGGTCTGCTGTTATTAATGCTATGATTAAGTGATACTTGTGTTGTCGTTGTTTGTCTCGGCCTTGGCTCGGTTAATAACAACAAAGATAAAGAGATACCCATATTCTATTACTACTTGTGTTCGTGTGTGAAGGGTCGAGAATGTGTTTGTGAATTAGGTTCTCAGATTGGGTGTGATGGGAATTAGCCGCGGGCTGAGCCAGTGTAGCAAATAAAAAAAAGTGCGTTTGTATGGGTAAAAGTAAATACGAATCACAATATGTTAAATTAGACTTTACGTGGTCAAATGGTTACGGGTTCATTTCGACTCACGATAATGGTTTATAAGTTGAAAAGTGGTTAATATGAAATATCGGATCGAACAAAAATGGACATATTAGAACTAGTGGTCGTTATCATGGAATATGGAAGTTAATGAAATGAATAATAGTATAAGTCAACGGGTTAGCTATATACATAAATGATAACAATGAGCTATTTGATAATTGATGGACTAATGATAAATATCGCTATCGGACACATTGATCATTAATTTTGGACTCGAATGGGTAGTAAGTAAAATGTTATAAAATAGAGGATATTTATTTATAACTAGTTACGTGATTAGTAACTAATATCGGTTATTGTATATATGTTGTAACTTATGATGTTTAATACGGTTTATACATTTAGAGTAACAAACGACACATAAATTATATTGGTTATAAGTCGAACTCATTAAACATCTTGAGTTAACCAAGTATAATATATTAGACTCGGAAATGCGTTTGATATATTTGTTTCGCGTTATGCCTAAGTATTCCCTTTTCACCTTTTAACTAATAAACGAGATATCTAGTTATATATCGTCGCTGAAAATGATTTTTATTTAACCGTAAACTCTTATTGATTTAAAATAGTAACTCATGTTTTATAAATACAAGTTAACTTTTATAAACTTGTCGAGAAGTATTAGTTTTGATACGATAACTCATTAAAGACATAATGTTTTGGGAACGTTGGATAAACGAACGTGTCATTTATAGGACGCTACTTAATATATTTTATATGAAGTACTTTCTTATAAACTTGAATAATTACGAATAACGAATGAGAAACCTTATTGATTTAGCGATAAATGAAAACTTATCTATTATTTCTAACATGTACATTTGGGATTTTGGAGAAATTATCGAAAGTTAACCTATTTGTGTGTCATAAATAGTCGTTGCCATTCCTAGTCTTTGATTAGCTTGAGTATTGTCAGTATTTCTTGACCTTGTCAATGTCTTTTCCTTTTTGGCGTGAGTTATGGTCTGTATGTCTCGATTATGTTGATGTCCTCTCTTCTTTCGCGTGAGTTATTCGTCGCGTCTATGTTTCTTACCACCACACGAAACATCACAACTAAACTTTTGAGATATTGATTATAAACTTTTGGGAACGATAATGGACTTTTGAAAGTAACGACATGAGTAATCCACGAAAACTACGACACAATACTTTTATCAACTTCTTTATCATATGAGCTATATTTTAAGATTATCGTATACGCATTAGGTTGCGTCACTTCTATTCTATCGTACTCGTCGTACGTTCATTTGGATGTCGTGGAGATTAGCTTTAGATGTCAGTCGTGTCAATAGTGAATAGTGCATTGCTGTGGCTAAGGTGAGTTTCATAGCCCCACTTTTATCTACGTTTTTAACTAAATTGGGGTGAGAATCATGCTACTGTTTTTGGACCATGAAAACTATTTGGATTTGCTTATGTGCTTGACTGTTTAGATAGATGTGCGGTAGTCGTTGACTTAGACTAGGGTAGCAATCCTAATTGCTATAACTGTTGCCTAGCTAAGAATAGACTTCTACATCGACCTAGTACGGGGTTGGCAATTATTCTAGATTTTGCCACGACAGTCTTTGGACTAGAGTTGCTGGGCCCGAGTAATCCCTGGATGCGGGATATGATTATGATTGGTGATCCGGGTAGGATCGGTGTGCAAACGGTATTTATCTATCTTAGGTCTTGCATAGCAAATCAACTCCTACTGGTCCACTATGTTTTGTTGAACTTAAACCTATGAACTCACCAGCGTAAGCTGACCTTTTAGCATGTATTCTCAGGTTTGAGACGATAGCTCACTTTTGGAAGGCGCTTGGCAAGGGGCATGGTCATAGGCGACTCTAATGAATAAACGAGACCGCTTTAATTATCTTTTGGGCCTATTTTCGCACTACTTTCATTAATGTAAACTTATGGTTTCCAATTAATGAATCTTATTCTAAATAAATGGGATAAAAACCATTCCTTGTACCTTATTCTAAATTAATGTAAACTTATGGTTTCCAAGATTGTGGCACCCAAAGGCTCGTATGCTTCCGCTAGACCCAAATTTCGGGGTGTTACAAATGCCTACAACAATGCCCATGGAATGCATTCGGGAAAACAGATTTACACGCAGATTGTATTGCTATATGTCGATCAGATATGGTAGTTAAATCTGGAACTTCACCTATGCATTCTCTCAATTTGGACAAAAATCATGTCCACGATTCACCAGTCTCACCCTGAGACACACCCGTTGCAATATGTATAATTTGATTATTCCCGTCCATTCCAACTGCCAGCAGATTTGTTCCAAGGTAAGTACCTTTAAGATGAGCTGCATCAATTATTAACAATGGTCGCATATGGTGCAGAAAGCTTCGAATCTAATCAATTATTAAACGATTAGTTATATGATAATAATGCTCAAAAAAATTAATTTAATAGTAAAAAAATATATATATGCTTACCGCAACACCAAAAGCTATGAAAACCATCTTAAACTGGTCTTCATCATCAGTATCAATATGTGTTACAGTACCGTCATTTGTCAATTCTAAATTATGACAATAAACCGGTAACTGCTCAAAAGATGCTTTCGGGCAACCTTCAAGCGTATGCAATGCCACATTTTTCGATCTCCATGCTTGTTTGTAACTAATATCAATGTTGAATTCTAGGTTTATGTTGTTTTGTATGTCCTTTTCCGTATATATACGGCTGTTTTCTTTGAACTTAGGTACTAGTAAATGACCCAACAAGTTTTTCGTAGCATTACGGTGATACATACCTATTTTTGTTTTTGAACAAGTGTGATGGTCGTTTACTGTTTCTAATTCCCATTGACTACTAAATTTTCACTTACTTGAAATTATTTTCCATTCGCAACCCTCATGCACACAAATTACATCATACCGTACCGGATCTGATTTTCTAACCTTAAATTCATAACCGTCTAAAAGAGCTTTATAACCAATTTTATTCATAACACATTTTGTATTATCAAATCTTTCACCCGTTTCCAAAATACATTTAGCATGATCATTGTTTCCTTTTGGAGTTTTGATAATAGGTTGTGGATCTGGTGGATTGTGAATGTTGTTTAAAGTATTCATTTGCCAATTATGCTCAAACTATTCTCTTACCATAAAATCATTGTGATTTTCAAATTTTTCTTTTTTGGGTAATTTTGAATCATTGTAAATATTGTATTGTTGGTTTAAATTACGGTGATTTTCGAAATATTCTTGTTTGGGTATTCGGGAATCATTGTAAATAGTGTATTGTGGTTTTAAATCGATAGGAGATAAAGGAACGTTAAGATCTATACCCAAAGAACTAGAAGAAGAAGGATTTCCCACAGAGCATTGCTCAATCTTTGCAATAAAAATAGTATGTGGTGTACCTTTCCCTTTGCAAATTTTGTTGGTGTAAAATCTCAGATCATCATCGTCTACAATGTGGACACACTTTGTACCAACTTTGTACGTAAACATGAGGTTGCACGTATTGTTAAACTTGTACTTTTTCTCCACAATAGCTACTAGTTGATTGTAAGTAATATTTCTTTCTAATAAGTATTGTAATATATATAGATCTTTGGGTGAAAATTATGTATGTTAGTTGGAAAAGTAAAATAAATGTAGTAATTAATTTAGTAGATACTCGACTACTCGACCTATGTTTGGGAAGATGTAGTAATTAATGTCCACATTAATATAAATTTAATAATGCATCTACTACATATGTGTGTTAGTTGTGAATTTAAATGATATTAATAAATTTGTATTAGGTTGTAAAAATAAATGTATTAATTAATGTAGTAGATATTCGACCTGTGGTTGGGAAGATGTAGTAATTAACTTTCCACATTAATATGCATTTAATATTGCATCTACTACATATGTGTGTTAGTTGTGAATTTAAGTGATATGACTAAATTTGTGTTTGGTTTAAAAATTAATGTAGTAATTAATGTAGTAGATACTCGACTACTCGACCTATGGTTGGGAAGATGTAGTAATTAATTGTCCACATTAATATGCATTTAATATTGCATATACTACATATGTGTGTTAGTTGTGAATTTAAGTGATATGCATAAATTTGTGTTTGGTTTAAAAATTAATGTAGTAATTAATGTAGTAGATACTCGACTACTCGACCGACGGCTACTCGACCTATGGTTGGGAAGATGTAGTAATTAACTGTCCACATTAATATGCATTTAATATTGCATCTACTACATATGTGTGTTAGTTGTGAATTTAAATGATATCAATAATTTGTGTTTGGTTGTAAAAATTAATGTTGTACTTAATGTAGTAGATACTCGACTACTCGACCGACGATTACTCGACCTATGGTTGGGAATATGTAGTAATTAATGGTCAAATTCAAAAAATAGTTAAAGGTGTAGTAAAAAATTGAAATCAAAATTTTATATTCACATTTAATTACTACATCTTAATGTGGACATTTAATTACTACATCTTCCCAACCATAAGTCGAGTAGCCGTCGGTCGAGTAGTCGAGTATCTACTACATTAATTACTACATTAATTTTTAAAGCAAACACAAATTTATTCATATCACTTAAATTCACAATTAACACACATATGTAGTAGATGCAATATTAAATGCATATTAATGTGGACAATTAATTACTACATCTTCCCAACCATAGGTCGAGTAGCTGTCGGTCGAGTAGTGTTGGATCATAAATATTGTGTTGATGATGATTCGGGTGGCCTTGGTTGGTGATGAATCAAGTATGCCATGGTTTAGAGAGAGAAAGCACCACCCCTTCCAAGGATGGAAGGGGTATTTATAGTTACAAATAATATGCCCTCCTGTCGGGCTGTGGATCAGGCATACAGTGGGTAAAGACCCGTCCTTCCTCCACGGTGTTACACTAAACTAAACTACGCTACAAACTAACTAATTAACTACTAAATAACGTAAATAACGACACGTCTACGAGCTAACATATGCTAGACCATAATTGAGGTGACCGACACTTTAACATGAAATTTCCAATTCCTAACAATCTCCCCCTAAGGGAGGTCACCCCATGAAATACATTTTGCATCCTAGCATTCTATCTTTGTCTTTAGTTTTGAGCTCGTAGACTTCTATTCTTCAAGTTCCGTAATCTTTGTGCTTTAGTAGCGATTCTTCAAAGTCCTCATTGATTTGTACTTTTAGTGGAGGCCTTTAACTGATCCACATCTTTGATGATCTTCGAGCTTTCATTGAGATCATCAATCACAGTAAATCTCTGGATCACCCTTTTTTGTGTTGCCATCATGTGATTTTGTGACTTTTGGACCGACATGCTCACACTTTCTGGATCATGACATCTTTTCATCAGAGTAGCGAAAGCTTTACTGGTTCAAGATATTTGCAGCAGCGTAGCAGAAACATTGTATAAAAATATCTGAGCCAGGTTCTGTAGATATGCACAAGTCATGATTTCTTCAATTAAGTGTGGATGCTGTGAGAATGCGGCTTTGGATTGACTTCTCAATTCTGATCAGCTGCAACCGTCCAAACGTACCTGCAAACAACAGTTAGCAATAAAACACACGAAAGTGTCTTTGATCACTTTTGATGAATTGAGGTACACGGCCCACGGTTCCCCGTTGATCAGTACAAGTATGGCCTGTGATCAGGTATAATTCCGAAGAATCTCCTTGACGGGGTTTCGCAGCTGTTCTAGCTGTTCTCAAACCGGAACGTCTCAAAGAAGACAACACGGAGTGAGTGAACCAGTGAATTGAGATTCACTGATTGATGAAAAATTGATTTGAAAACAATCGCGAATTGCTTAGAAGAAAGAGTTTTGCAATACGACGAAGGTTTTATGAGAAAAATCAATTTTTAATCAAAAATACTTTTTGTATTTGAAAACATGAGTACACATTCGATGTTCTAGAGAAAAGAAGAGATTCGCACATCAAACGGTTTTTCTAAAAGTATTTTTTCAATTAGAGATACTTTTTAAATTTGAAAATGAATACACATTCGATGTGCTAAAGAAAAGAAGATTTGCACATCGAACGGTTTTTCCAAAAGTATTCGTCAATTCATTTCCTGGACCAAGGTTGATTCAAGAATGAATCGCCCCATTGTTTCTATCCAGTTGTCACAAGCTTGATCTTTTGCAAGATCTCACATGTCACCCACCAAGAGCTTGTTTGATGTTGGCTCTAGAAGGATTTCCATCTTCATCGTGAATATTTTACATATCACTCGGATGCTCTGGCAAAACCACAAGGATAATGCGTAGGACTCTTAATATATACTTACTTTCCACATTGTGTGAAACAGCAAGTCTTCAATAATTTTGTGTCCTAATGAGATATTTTGGATGATCTCTTGGCTCTAGACTCAATAGTGCACATTTGGTTCCTATGCCGGAGACTAGGGAGAGGTTCTCCTTCTTCAATATCAACTATCTCTAAAAGAAAGTCGATAGATTATGTAGGTTCCCCGTGAGAATGAAATAAGCCCTTTTAAGAGGAACTTGAGTAGCTTGGGAAGTTAGGTTCAGTGTGTCACTGGATCCATGACGTCTTGTCTTCAATACCTGTGTTACCTTAGTAAACACTAGTAGCATATGTATTGAACCCGGTTTCTGCCCTAAGGTTGAATTATTGGAGGGCTATTTATTTTCACCCTTTTCACATTAATTTCTTTTTCATGCTTCAACCCCTTTAGTACTTACCGAGACTTCATTACTAGAACCTTGTTGGGTTTGTTCTAGTACTAGTTCTGTCTCAGTCCGCACTCTTCCCATTTTCTCATTTTTCTCTTTTTTTCATCATACCTAAGGACTCTACACTATCTAGTGGATTTTCCCTGGGTAGATCCCTCCGGCTCTGGCGGGATCGTGGGAACGAATACCTAACCTAACCATCCTTATAACACCATGCATAAAGTAAATTAATCGGTCTTTTGGTATTGTTCTTTCCTTCTTGAAACCAATTAAAAATCATTTGGAAAATCAATCAAGGTACTTGTGATATAATATCAAAACATTTTGTACCTTAATTGTTTGATCTTTTAGAAATGCTCCCCCTCAACATGTGCATATGAATTTGAAATTGTTTCGCACATGGAGGCAAGAGTTCTTTGAAATATATTCTTGATCACAATTTCCATGGAAAAAGTCATTTGATTTTCTTTGGTAAATTCTCCCCCCAATATGTGCATAGGATATTTGAAATCATTTAATCATTTTATCACATAGAGGAAAAAGTTCTTTTGAAGCACATCCACGATCACAAAAGCCATTAAGAAACCATTAGAAAATCAATCAAGGTACTTTATGTTGAAACATAGAAATCTTTGTACCTTGAAAGTTTATTTTCTTTTTGAAATGCTTCCCCTCAATATGTGCTTCGATATACGAAAGAGTTTAGCACATATTAGAGAGAACTTGCACTTTGAATCAAAACGATCATCTTATATCAAATTTCATATTAAATCACAAATTCTCCCCCGATCAAAAATATCAAACCCTTTGAGATTTTGGATCCTAAGTGATTTAATAAGGTTTGGAAAACATGGGAGAATATGTGCCTTGTTTAAATACTCTTTTGGTTTTTGGTTAAATACTCCTCCTTAATCATGTGCATCATGTATTAGAAATCGTTTGGCACATGAAGGAAGGAGTGCTTTTGAAACAAACACCCTTTAAAACCGATTTGAGATTTAAATCACGATCTCTCCCCCGATCAAAAATTTCAAACCTTTTGAGATTTGTGATCCCAATTGATTTAAATCATTTTGGAAAATTTTGGGGAAAGACGTGGCAAGATTTAAGTTTTGAAAAATGACTGAAATGGACCAATTTAAGACAATAAAGATTGTTAGTGTCAGGTATGATATTTTTAAGAGATCTTTAAGTAAAATAAAACAATTTCACAATCAAACAAGAACGAAAAAATTTCATTTTGTAAGATCTTTGAGTTTTAAAGAAAATCATACCATGACATAACATTAAATCTTTAGATCACCACTTATTATTGTACAAACGGAACTTTTATGGAGAACTATCATTTTTAAAATATTTTATTTTAAATCACTCTCCCCCTCAATCGATGACCGTAGTCGATGATTGAGTGACTTAGGTTTTGATAAAATAAGGTCCGGTGATTTTCAAATTTTAGTCCAATTTATTTTCAAAACCAATATTTTTCCATTTTTCAAAACAATATTATTCAAAAATTGTTTAAAAATGGTATCATCACTATTATCCTGCACAAAGATACGTTAGGTGGTTCAGAAGCTTCTGTTGTTGCTGCAGGGCTGGAAGAAAATCGTCTACTGATGCAGTGAGACCTCTGACGTTGCATTTGTCATGCCAACTCTTCATAGAGGTCCAATTAAGCTCCGTTTCTTCATTTGATGATGAAGAAAACCATCTGCTGATGCAGTGAGACCTCTTACGTTGCATTTTTTCATGCCAACTCTCCATAGAAGTCAAATTAAGCTCCGTTTCTTCATTTGTCAACCCAAGATATAGTTACCCTTTCCTTTCGGCATCCAATCATCTTCATTTGTAGGATCCGGATCGGGAACATTCTTTTATACCATGATATCTGCATATGTTAGTGGACACAAACAGATATATGGTGTTCGACATCACCCAAACAGTAATCGACTAATAAAAGTCAATTCAACATATCAATCAGATCATACAAAGGCATGAGGATAATGTGTTCATCAAACTCTAATCATCTAATCCTAACAATCATATCCTAGGCACCTAGTCCTTCAACGTAGGTTAACATGTTTTACATTTAAGTGTATAGGATAATTAGATGAGCTCGTTAGATGATATAGATTTGAAAACATTCTCCCCCTCAATCAATGACTTATTTTTCTAAAAAGTTTAAAAGCGCTGAAGTCATTGATTGAGTTTTCAATTTTTACAAAAACTCTGAATCTGATTGATTTACAAGCAACACATTTACCACCATTTTTGAAAGCAACAAATATTTTTCTGAAGAATTTTAGAAGGAAAAATATTTGAGTAGGAACAGCAGTCCTTCGACATACTTTCCTCAATTTGTTTTAAGATAAGTGCACGAAATATTTGAAAATTTGTTTAGCGCAATACTTTCCTTTCTTGAAGAACGGGTTGCTATCTGAAATAATAGCAAACCATGATTATGCACGGGTTACAGTCTGAAATAACTGCAAGCCATATATTGAGACATGTTTAGAAAAGAATATTTACACCTTCTACTCGAACTTCATCTATGGTCACGTGCCATTATTGAATGACATTTCTAAGACCGTAGATGTTATCGATACCAGAAGACATGTCTTTGAAAAACAATATTTTTGGTATTTTTCAAATTTTCTAATTTTTATGGGTTTTTGTTGATTTTATATTTTTCTATTTTGTTTTTGTTGGTTTTATATTTTTGTATTTTGCTTTTTGATAAATATATACACAGATAGAGTAGATGATATAGTTTAAGAGGATGATGATACGAGTACCGAGATAAGGATATCGAACAGCACGTCATAGAAGATAGAATTCGTCATCTCTTAAACTTCCACCACCAAAGCTTCCGAGGCTCCAGAATAGAAGATAGAACATGAGCCTTTGAGAAAGAGAGACTTTGGCAGCTTCCCCCCAAACTGAAAATCCATTAGATGGGCAGATTCGAAGCTCTATTTCAAGCTTGCCTTAGCCAGGTGCACAGAGAAGTACACCACTATCATAAATCCCGCTACTCCTTTTAAGAACGATGAACGAGATTCTCCGTTCGGGGTTATATCATCAAAATAGATCAGCAACGTATCATCCCACGCATGAATGAATCTTCTCATATTTCTTTTCAACTGAAGTCTGAAGCGATCCATTCCAAAAGGTGTCAAGAGACCACTTCCCCCGAGTAGTTGAATTGATGCAGCCCATCTCTTAGAATAGAGCTCAAGAACCTGAATGCCCATAGAAAGAATAACCGATAACACTGAAGTAGCATGCTGAATCACTGATTATCTCTGCGGATGTCAACTCCGGAATAAGTGATTATATCTCTGAATCACTGATTAAGCACTCAAGTGAAACAGCTGAGCATCCCCAATGTACACAATCTCTCCCCCCTGATGATTGCGATAACATCGAAATCATCACACACTTGTGTACCTCTTTTATCTTCAGAAACTAACACTTCCATCTCTTCCCCCACATAGTTGGAATAAGAACACTAAACGCCATGAGTCAAACATTGAGTTTCTCTGCGGTAATGACATTAGTCTTCTCGAGACATCTTCAGTCACTTAGAAGTATTAAGTTCATCAAGTTTACTCGCGTTTAGATACGTGTCTCCTTCCCCCTTGCTGGTTTTGATACTTCAGAATCAGCAACATATTATAAGTGTAAATACTTGAAATCTGTTGAGAAGATCGCTAGAAGTCTTTGTGAGAATCAACTTGCTGAAGTAGAATATGAGCAAGTCTAATTGGGGATTAAATTTGGCTTTTCAATCTCCCCCAATTAGTGCTCTCCCCTAAACCGACAATCTTTATGATGAATGCTTGGATTAAGAAGAAGTCTTTAGATCGTTAAATGCAACTCGTCTTTAGTCTTCTAACATGTACCAGAAAATGTAGAACCGACTGTAGACTCGACCTTCTTCAAGATTGTCCAATTGGGGAATAGAAAGTCAACATCTTCAACTCACCAAATGCATTCCTGTTAACTTACAAATAGCAAATCCCCTTGAGTCAAATCCCTCCCAATCAAACAAGAACAGAAAGATGTTCATTAAGGAAATCAGCCCCGCAACTGGAAGCACTTTGTCATTAATCAACTCAGCCCGTGTGAAGATGTTAACCAACGGCTCTTAGAAGAAAAACACCATGTGAAGATGACCCGATAAGAAGAAGCTCGGTTCTTACATGAGTTTGGAGCCGTTTGACCATTTATTCTCAGATATCAATCAACCATGCAGTAAATTCATACTTCTTCTCCCCCTCAAGAATTTCATACGGAGTTGCCATTCTTGATTGAATAAGTGAAAATCATCCAAATGCATTCTATTCACACTTCTCCCCCTCAAAGGTAGCATACGTTGTCGCCATCGTCATTATAATTGAGTAAGTGGAATAAGAAAACAATCAACGGTAGCCCGGATCACTTGATAATTAAAAGCGCATGGAAAAAGCATGAAGCATGTTGATGAGAATGGTCATTAATAAGAAGATTTCTCTTCTTCCGAAGATAAAGTGCACTGAAACGTACACTTTTCTTTTCTTTAGAGAACGAGGCTTGAACTGTTGTGTTCAAACGTCATAATCTCTCTCTTTTCATCATTTCTTGGCAAAACTTGTAATCACCCCATTATCATTCAGTAGGCTGTTTGTCGTGACAGCTGATGGAGAAAATCCAATATGATGAATTTGACCCTGAAGTAAACTAACCCAAACTCGTGACTTAAACTTGCACATATGTAACAAAGAGCGGTGCCGAGACTTCATCCTCCATTGAATCTCTAAGTACTCTATACTCTTCATCCAACCAACCATCAAGTATAAGACGTACATCACCTCTTGAAAATCCACAATTGAATGTGACACTGAGCACTACAACGTAACTCCTTAAAGTTATATTTATTTTTGTGGTGGTAAGAGCCCAATTCCCCCAAGTGGTAAAAGAAAAGGAAAAAGTCACCCAACAATAACTAGATTTCCAAGTCTTCGTTTTTGATAATAAGCTCGAACAAGGATCTTGAAGAATCTTCATCCAACCATCCCCAATACCTTCAGATACTAAGTACACTTGCCCATGATATTTCACTTCGACCTCAAATAAATAATAGTGAATTAACGCCGTTGTCACATCTTCCGGTTAAAAGTTCAACTCTAGCCTCCTTTTACGTTTTAAGTGAACTATGATAATGGTATCATCCCGACCATGGTTTAATGAGTATAACCCCGTAAAACTTTGAGGTAACCAAACCGTCATGAAGAATATCCAAACACACATCCAATTCATGAAGTATACCCTTTTATCCCTTCTTCGAAGTAGAAACTGTAGCAACAGCATCAGATAAGATTCCGAGATACACTTTCCTTGCTCCAAGATGGTTCTATGATTACGGGATTTTACAATTCTATGGTTTAAACCGAGAAATAGTTTCTTTCGTGGGATTTTACAAAACCAAGAATAAACCGTAAGATAGATCCGGAAATGCACATTACTTTAACCGGGGTGTTTTCATTGTCACGGGATTTTACAAGTCTATGATATAAACCGAGAAATAGATTCTTTCGCGGGATTTTGCAAAATCAAGACTAAACCGTGAACAATGTTAGTTTGAACGTGTTATGACGACTTTGGTTTCGGTGAATATCTGTTTTTAGGAGAACATGCAACGGTTCTTCAATGATTCTTCTCCACCATCAACAATTCTTTACACATATGTAGACAACTTCACAAACCATACTAAGTCAAGTAGTATAAACTACTTCCCCTGAAGGTTGACCGTAAAAAATTAAAGTACACGTTTCTCCCCCATGATGGTTTCGAACTTTCGAAAGCATCATAACGTGTACGACCATTTGTACGAGAAGTTCTTGTTATAAGCAAACATCTTGAAAAGTCATGACTGACGCTGAAGATTCTTGAAAGATTTTTCTTAGACAGTGAAGTATCATTGACATTATGTGACGTCGAATATCTCATGGGAATTGCTGAAATTGAACCTCCATTGATTCATCGGCTAATAGTAATGACCACATATGGAGATAACCCGATACGACTAACTTGAAAAGAAAGGAAACATCCCAACTTTGTGACTTACTGCTTGTTCTATATTTTTGAATAATCCACAACGCCGTGTGACACTAAGTACTACAACTTCCTTAAGGTGATAGTTATACACTGTGAGCACGGCGATGTAACTCCTTACATCAGTTATAACCAGATTGTCAATTCATAATCACTTAAAGTGATAGTTATGCCCCAACAAGTTATCTTGAGACATGCATCCAACCAACCATCGTCTCAACGATAAAGAAGTTCACCCGTGAAACGTCACTTCAATTCCTCGTAAGTAATACCGTACAAAAACCCCGAAGTCATTTTTATCTAATATTAGCTCAAGCCATGAATTTGTATCCTCCGTGAAAATATAGTACCACAATACCACTCATAATCAAAATATTATCATAAACCTATGTATCCAAAGAAATTTGGAATGCATAGTTTGATAATCAATTTAGTGATACAATCCCAACCTTTTATGAGATCCATCATCGTAGCCCAGTCAAATAGGTAAGGAACATTTCATCTAAATCCAATGACAGCCCATCGAAATATAATCCAAGGCCCAAGTCCATTGATAATTCGTTCACAGCTCCTGGTCCAACAAAATCCAACCCCACCCAGTTATATGAGTAGGCCCGATCCATACACAAGAGTAATATCAGGGTATTAAAGATAGGGTTAACCCTAATAATTCTCATAGTGTCCTTAACCCTAAACTGCACAAGCAGAAATACTCCGCCTCTTTTTTTTTCTTATCACGTTCACACACGCTCATCTCCAAATAATTCTCCCATCAAACCTAATGATTCTCACCCAAATAACTCTAAATCTCCATCAACAGAACCCACTTCCATGATAATCTTTTACATCGATTATATGAAGCTTCAAGGTCTTGTGACAACCAAGGTCTCGGGTAGGTTTAATTTTTGTGTTTTCGTTTTGCTTTTATTCGTCCTTGTATTTTGTATAAACGAACTAGAGAGAGAATGATACGGGTTCGTGTTGTTCTTTCTCAAATTGTTCAGATATTAACATGAGGCTTGGTCTTCAAACGGATCTATGATGATTATAGTTCAAATTAAAAATATCTTTGAAAGATGTGAAATAAAGTTGAACATACTGAGATCTTTGTAATCCTTTTTCCATGTCGTATCAGGTTTGATGTATGGTGTTGGGATGATGTAGTCAAACTGATAAGTTGAAGGAGATGGTTTAGGATAGTTTGGGATTTGAAGTTGTTGTTGTTAGTGTCTGCTCGTACATATTCAATTTTAAGCCTAGACATGGACTGATGATGGGTTGTGAACCTGAAGTCGTGAGTCAATGGTTGGTATTTGGTATTGTGGTCTAGTCTTAATAGTCATATCTTCGTCTACCTTTCTGTCAAGTCACTTCTGTCACAAGTCGCTACTTGACACAAGTCGCTACTTGACTCAAGTCGTTACTTGACTCATGTCGCTAGACTCAAGTCGCTACTTGACTCAAGTTGCTACTTGACTCAAGTCGCTACTTTACACAAGTCGCTACTTTACACAAGTTGCATTCAAAAATGCAACACAAATCGCTCTGATGAGAATGGCCACAAACCGCTTTTTGTACTAACGTTTGAAAACAGTTCTCTTTCTTCAAATCGCTCATAAGAATACCAGTAAAAACCCAGAAAAACATCATAAAAATGCTTCCTTTTGCCTCGTTTTGACCACAAAAACTGACCATATGACCATTTAAACTTCACGGATGTGGTAATAAAAAGTCATAAAAATGATGGAACATATATATGTTTTGGACAAAAGTGACAGGACCAGATGTTGTAACCAGTGATAGATTAGATGATTTTTAGACCAATAGACAAGATGACTTTTTAGACCAAAACATGATACATAAAAACTCGTTATAAACTGCTTTACCACAATATCTGAAAACAAAATTTCCGACCAAAAAAGTACAAGAAAAACAGTTTAACACAAGATTCAAAAACCACTATAAATCAACACAACACAATAACCTTGGCTCTGGTACCAATTGTTGGATCATAAATATTGTGTTGATGATGATTCGGGTGGCCTTGGTTGGTGATGAATCAAGTATGCCATGGTTTAGAGAGAGAAAGCACCACCTCTTCCAAGGATGGAAGGGGTATTTATAGTTACAAATGATACGCCCTCCTGTCGGGCTGTGGATCAGGTATACAGTGGGTAAAGACCCGTCCTTTCTTCACGGTGTTACACTAAACTAAACTACGCTATAAACTAACTAATTAACTACTAAATAACGTAAATAACGACACGTCTACGAGCTAACATATGCTAGACCATAATTGGGGTGACCGACACTTTAACATGGAATTTCCAATTCCTAACAAGTAGTCGAGTATCTACTACATTAATTACTACATTAATTTTTAAACCAAACACAAATTTATTCATATCACTTAAATTCACAACTAACACACATATGTAGTATATGCAATATTAAATGCATATTAATGTGGACAATTAATTACTACATCTTCCCAACTATAGGTCGAGTAGCCGTCGGTCGAATAGTGGAGTATCTACTAGATTAATTACTACATTAATTTTTAAACCAAACAAAAATGTAGTCATATCACTTAAACTCACAACTAACACACATATGTAGTAGATGCAATATTAAATGCATATTAATGTGGAAAGTTAATTACTACATCTTTCCAACCATAGGTCGAGTAGCCGTCGGTCGAGTAGTCGAGTATCTACTACATTAATTAATACATTTATTTTTACAACCAAACACAAATTTATTCATATCATTTAAATTCACAACTAACACAAATATGTAGAAGATGATATATTAAATGCATATTAATGTGAACAGTTAATTTAACATCTTCCCAACCATATGTAAAACGTGTCGCTATACATCAACGTTTTTACACGCTAAAATAAATTATATTTTAGCTTTTAAATACACATTTTTTCCTCGTGTCGAGTAACTTTGTTATATGTAAAAACTAAAATTTCGAATTAATTGATTTACTACCATTGCAAATAATATATAGGTTATGCACATTTGTAACATGAGTTTGAGGTCAGAATATATCCTTAAGGAATATAGGAGGCATATTTTTCATAATATTCCCGCATGTTTCTACAACATATTTTTATCGACCGTTGGATCATTTCATACCCAATCATCCATAGATTAGTAAATATGCATGGTGAAAATTTGTTACTGTTTTTAATAGTTAGTGTCTTGTGTGAATATAATCTTTGGTAAAAATATTTTTAGTTATAACTAAGTGATCAAAATTTACAACGGTATAATTAATTTGCAAAATTTAATTGTCGCAAAATATCAATAGATTAGTAATAGTTATCATAAGTTTTATTGCAACCACCGCTTCCGACTTCAACCAAACTAGTAACTAGACTCGTTAAAATATTTTAACATAGAAATGAAAATACATTCGAACAAACACCAATCGTTACATACATATTTCACTTCCAGTACCACCATCACCGCTGCCATTTTCAAGAACCGCATCCTTGGATAAAACCTTGACCAAATTTTTTATTGTGATGTTAAGATAATGATTGCGAGATTGTTTGGGAGAAAATACAGAAACATTTTGAAGTATCAAGACAGTTCCGACGGTAAGTTGCTTTTTAAACCTCTCATAATTAACAACTTTGTGATGTATTGTACCTGACATAAACCCTTAAACGTCTTTCAATGTTACTTTGAGATCACCCAAAACATTCGGAGTACAAGACTTGATTATCGCAACAACCTTATCAAGTTTCCCATTTTTAAGAAATTTTTTGATATCGGCAAAACAACCAACAATGATCCCGCCATCATCATTCATAACCTCAACCGCGTTAACCCATGGACCACTTTTAAAATCCGAATCCTCACCCAAATCATCAACAACTTTCCTAATAAACTCATGTGTCATCATTACACCATTGTCCACACCATCCCGAATACCTGCAGGACCGGGTATTTTTCTAACAGGGTTTTGAACATAATTATCAACTTGAGAGATTCTAGAGGATATTGTGTTTTGTGTTGTGGTGGATAATCGGAGATCGGAGTTGTCTATATCAAGTAATTCTTCCCACTCGTAATTTGGTGGTGAATTCATTGCATTGTTTTTAAGGTTTGGTAGAGGCTTCCATATGTTTCTCACCTCTATTTATATTTATCATCTACCCCATCACATTATGTGTTAGTTGGGAAAAGGTTAAATTAAATGTTCACAACTTCACATCAATATTAATGTAATCAATTAATAGGTGTTAGTTGTAAAAATTAGTTGTTGTAATTAATACATGTTAGGATACTCGACCATTAGCTACTCGACCACTCGACTTTGAATTAGATCTATTATCCATCAGGTAATATCCATTCAGATCACTATATTAATCCCTTTTTTTTGTTATTTTCAGGTTTTACACACATCATTGGTGTTTGTTTTCTAATACTTGAAGAATTTGTGTACACTTCACTAATATTTCGGTAACTTTTACGCATTTATTTTTGCCTGAATTATTTTTTGTTTATTTGGATTTTTTCAATTTAACACACGATGTCTAATAATTCTAATGATCTCGTATTTGAAGTTTTCAATAAAAGCATATTCTATGTCTTTTCCCTAAGGTACGCAGGTGGAAAAATTCTTGAAATGAAACTATCTATGTCTAAAACGTTGTCGTATTCCCAAAGGTGTGACATGTTGTTAGAAAAAATAGAAGAGGATATTTGGGCTTGGTTTTATTGTATATCAAAATATAGCTTAGAAGAAGGTTTGACTATAGTGGAAAGTGATAGAGATGTTAAGAAGATGTATAAATTGGCTCAGCTCCATGGGCAATTTGAGGTATATGTTTCCCATACTCGTCAAGCATTCCTAGTTGATTACTATCACAAAAACTTGTGTAAAGATGAGTTTGATGAGGAGGTGACAACACAATTAAAAAATCATGATAAGAGGGAAAAGGAAGAATCTCAATCACTAGCTTACTTAAGATCACCGCATGACAAGCCATTTAAAGAAGCTAGTCTATTTACACCAAGGATGCTTTTTGATGATTTTGAGGATGCAGCTCCTGATGAATTTGATGAAGGTTCTAGTGCTCTTCCTTATGTGTCCAAGAACGGTGATAACAATAATTTATGATGGGCATTTTTTTATTGTAATTTATGATGGTTATGTTTCATTGCCTTGTTTGTTGTAATTTAGGTTGCCTTATTTTAGTTAACATGTGTTAATTCTTGTCGGTAACCAAGATCGTGTAATGTATTAGTTGGTATTTAATGTTATCACTATATTATGGTGTCTAACAAGGACTATAGTCAAAAAAGATTGAAGCGGATATTGTATATTTTTTTCTGTTGTTTAAGTTTAGACCGAGAATCTTTTAGAAAAAAATAAAATTATGAAATACGGTAACGGTATAGATAATTTTCGGTATAATATATAAAAGGGTAAACGTCACATGTCATTTTGGTTGTATTTAGATAGCCAATTTGGGGAGGGTGGGGGGTTGAAAGTAATTGAAATATAAGGTTCTTTGTGTCATTCTTTTATTTTTGTGTTAGTTCATAGTGTAACGATTTTCTGTTGTAAGTTTCATTTTTTTTCAAATGTTGTGGTTTCAGTTATGTTTTGTAATCATTCTCTTCGATCACGGTTTTATGCTTTAATTAATTTTGGGGTGAGTAAAAATGAGTTGGATTGGACTATTTATACGCGTATTATTAATTGAAGCCCTACCTAATCTTCATTTTGATCGTGTTTTACTGTACACTTTCAAGATCTACTTTATTGCAAATCAATGGCAAACATCACTCCAAATCTCGATGAGTTGCGTCGCGCTAGTGGTTCCAATGATATTGCCACCATGTTCAAGTTTCTCTTTAACAGTGAAGTGATGGAAGCACGAACTTGCCTAGTCAGATTGGAAGAAATATGCCGAGAACTAGCCAATGTGATTGCGAAGCGTGAACGGACACTTAGGGAGGTCCATTATCTTGGGCCATACCATGAGAAAGGGGTGGATGCTTTAGGCTATCTGGTGAACATGAATTTTGATGATCGTGATATTTTGCAAGGGCTTGAAGCCTCGGTTGATTTGATTCGTCATAGGATTGAACAGAAGGAAGATAACGTGACACTCATGGAGATTGATGAAGACATGTCTGATGTTTAGTGTGATCGGCAAGATATTTTGAAGCTTTTGGGTATACAAGTGGTCTACTTAAGTGAATGTCTTTTGGTTTCTATGGATAATTAGTAAGTAATTTGGTTTCTATGGTTTATTTATAAATAAATATAATGTAAATATAGTTTGGGTGCAGAAAAAACTCTTTTAAGTTATGGTTAATGAATATGTACTTATTTGGATGATGATTATGTACTGAAGTTATGTACTGAAGATTTGGGTAATGAATCGTTATGGTATTTAGTTTATCCTAATTGAATTTGTTGCCATTTTGTATATGCGATTCTAGTATAGATGTTGTTCTTTTTGGTAATCACATTGTAATGGAAATTGGTAATTGCATTTATATGGTTTGACAACATGGATTAATATAGGGGCATTGAATAAAGTGGGTCAGTTTTAGGAAGTGGGTCAGTTTTAGAAAGTTTTGGTTTTAAGGGTTTAAGGGTCAGTTTTAGAAAGGTGTTTTTTGTTATAAAGTAGGTCAGTTTTAGGAA
Organism: Chrysanthemum makinoi; assembly: GCA_910596185.1. Taxonomy (NCBI): domain Eukaryota; kingdom Viridiplantae; phylum Streptophyta; class Magnoliopsida; order Asterales; family Asteraceae; genus Chrysanthemum; species Chrysanthemum makinoi. Next base: position 68,093,951 of record OU343223.1, on the reverse strand, counting down.
GTGGGTCAGTTTTAGAAAGTTTTGGTTTTAAGCATTTAAGGGTCAGTTTTAGAAAGGTGTTTTTTGTTATAAAGTGGGTCAGTTTTAGGAAGTGGGTCAGTTTTAGATTTGGTTTTAAGGGTCAGTTTAAGATTTGCCTAAAGTGGGTCAGTTTTAGGAAGTGGGTCAGTTTTAGAAAGGTGTTTTTTGTTATAAAGTGGGCTAGTTTTAGGAAGTGGGTCAGTTTTAGATTTGGTTCTATAAAGATTTGGTTTTAAGGGTCAGTTTTAGATTTGCCTAAAGTAGGTCAGTTTTAGGAAGTTGGTCAGTTTTAGGAAGTGGCTCAGTTTTAGACACTGCGGTTTTGTTGTATTCTTCGGGTACTACTGGTGTCAGTAAAGGTGTTGTGATCTTGGCTTTGGCTAAGCAGGATGTTGTTAAGAAGTTTGATTTGGCGTCGTTGAAGCAGATTGGGTCAGGGGCTGCGCCTTTGGGTAAGGAGTTGATGGAGGAGTGTGCTAAAAAGTTCCCTCATGTAAAAGTTCTTCAGGTGATTGGTTTAATGTTTTAGGATTTGGTAAATAATTTGTTTCTTTATTAGGTATGTGCTTATGTCTAGCTAGTAGATTGCTTAATGGAATAGAATTGAATATATGCACATGGGTTAGGTTGTTAATTTGTTAGTATATGATTTATTGTCTACATGCCCTTTTGGATCTCTATTTTTTTCTTCCATGTGCTGCATTCTATAGAATTAATCATGTTAAGCTAGAGTAATAGATACCATGTTGCTATTGTTTGGGATTTTTTTGGTAAATTTTTGAGAAGATGGTGATACATGAAATTGTACTTCCCTAATGAATCTTAGAACTATGGTGCAACAGCAAGAAATCTTGACTGACTCCTTGAAGTGAACCTATTACGTGTTTTGAACCTTAGAACTTTCTTTTATGTGGGAATTTCTTTGTGAATTTTGTAAATATGTTGAACGAAGATGAAAAATCTTGGTTGACATGTATTCCATATGGTGATACATGAAGTTGTATCTTATTTACATTTTACCATTTAGCTGATGTTTTGACTTGAATACTATAATATTAGAGATGCAATATACTTCTTTTCCAGAAAAAAATTTTACAACATCAACTTATACAATATATGTAGACACGGCAAGATGGGTGTGGTGGTAAATCGGTCTACATGGGCAAGTTCGCATCATGTTGACCTGCAACCAGTCAACCACTTATTTTGTTCATTTTTTCAGATAATTATCTCGTTAATGGTGACAGCATATATGTCACATTGAATCAGACAACGAGGTTTAACTGGATGAGATGATTAAACATAATTGTTTTCAACATATATGTCACATTGGTTTACAAAACATTCATCATTCGTTTACAATACATTATGCTCAGTTTCCTACTACCAACTACTACAGTTTCAGCTACCAAAGTACAAAATACAGTTTCAACTACTAGTGCACTACTACAGTTTCAACTACCAAAGTACCGAATACTACCAGTTGTTAGGCTTACATTAGTTAGACTTAGATGAGTTATTTGAAAAAAAGATTGTACATCAAGAAACTGCACAAGCACCATTACATCAGTTTGTCATAGGCTTTTCACCTTTCAGCGCTACCTTTCAACCCCAGCTTCAATTAGTTTGTCGTAGGCTTATCTCCTTTTGTCCTCAAGTTTAGTTAAATAAGTTATTTAAACAAAATATTATACATCAAGAATTATTGATCGCCAAGGGTAGTTCAATCTTGTACTTCCAAAAGAAACCTACCAAATGCTCCCTATATGCCAAAGCTGCCAAAGTAGAATTATCGACCGCCAAGGGTAGATTATTTGACAACCTATACAAGTTTATCATGACCTAGATACCGCAGTCACCATAAAGAGGGCCTTGCTTTGGCACATTTTCAGCATACCGGAAGGTGATGGAGTAATGTTTTGGATCAATGCCCTTCTTTTCCATTACTTCGGTTTGTTCTAAAACTTTGGAATTTTATATTGAAAACAGTTCCTCATATTGAGCCACCAATCTCGATTTTCAACTAGAGGCCAGGAGAGGCTGTCATATATTGTTATGACACCGGAGCGTAGATGGAGTTCTCCCATAACCCAATGTAGGTTATCTTCATTGATAGGAAAATAGACCTACAATATTGGTGAACAAACATAAGACCACAAAAACGATATTGTATTTAAAATTTTGTATTCAAGTTTAATCTAGGACACAACAGGCCTCAATGATATGATTCTAAATAACAAAACAACAAGACTAAAAAATGACTTTTGAACCCTATACAGTAACGGCTTATGTGTGATCATTGCGAAAACTCAAGTCTGTATTGAAACAAGGGATACACTTCCTAAGAGCACTCTGACTGTCACAAAATGTTTACCTCCATTTCGATCATAAGAATCATAACTTATATATGAGTACCAACAATGAAAAGAAAGCCTTTATCCTAGTATAATTTATTTGTGGCCAAGCCATGTTAGTTATTAAGATCATGCCTGATTGTGTATGGACTTGTCAGGCATTATGGTATGGGTTGGGTCAGGATGGGTTTACATTACTTATAACCATAATACTGATACTAAAGGGTCGGTTGGGTAAATTGGGTATACAATATTAGAGCCATATATTCAGGAATTTGAAGTAACTATATATTCAGGAACATAACAATCCCTCCTATTTTCTAATAGCCATCTATAGGCAAAGACTATCATCTAGATTTTGATCTAAGAAATACTACATATCAATTAGAACCATGAAATACTACATATCAATTAGAACCATATCAAGTGAATTTTGTTGGTAGTCGCAATTTAGGCATCTTTAAGGGTGACTTATATGCATGGCCTAAGTTGTACAGTTAACAATTACGACTTTACGACTATCAAAAATTTCTTAAACACACCTTTTCCACAGATTGAGCAAACCAGGGGAGACCATAAGCTACTCCGTCAGCATAAAAACTTGGCATCCTGTTGCAAAGAATCATGGAGCTAAAAAATGGAACCGCCATTGCCCAATCAGCATCGGCAGGTCTAAAGTGCCATAGAAACATTACCCATAGATCAAGATACTGCAAAAAAAATATAAAAAAAAATACAATTTAGCTAAGTAATTTAACAGTGTAAAAATCATTAAAATTGTTAACAGTCAATTACCCTATCAGAAAGCCAGCCATTTCTCGTCTTCCTGATGCCCAACAACCTTTCCCAAAAATTATGATATACATATATGGCATCTCCTCCCCATGGAAAATAAAATATCCTCTCCTCCTTTTCATTCAAAAAATCCATAATTTCTTTTGGCACAATCACTCTTAATTGTCGCGAACCTGTAGGACGAGTTAGATCCTGCAAATATATCATACATAATTGTCTAGTCCAAAGTACTTAACCAACAATACAAAATCTGAAATAAATAATAAGTAAAATAAGTTACCTCATTCCACGGGGGAATCACTTCACCACCAGGTGAAACCAACGGCTGAAAACTCTTTACACATTTCTTCTTCCTAGCACGGACTTTAGGCTTTTGTGGAGTGGTTGAAGGCTGGTTCATGTACGGGTCTTGAAGATACTTGCTCGCTCTAGTCTCTCAGGCAAAAGGAACACGTATCTTTCAAATAGATGGCCGCCCATCATCAATACAGTAAATATCAACTAATTTCTCCTTATCATCATTGCTAGGGGTACAATCTGGATCATTTATTGCTGATTTTTCCTGATCATCATTGCTAGGAGCAGAATCTGGATGCTTCATTGCTAATTTCTCCTTATCATCATTACTAGGAACAGAATCTCGATCCTTCATTGAAGGAGAGTTCAAATCATTGTCTTTTTCCTATATTAAAAAAATAGAATAAAAAGATTGGGTTATTTGATTTTAAAACCAAAAAAGTTATCGTTAAATTTACCTTTTCAGGAGTATTAAATACTAATATTTGCATAAGAGTCTCCACTGCCATAAGTTCTTGTTCCTCAAGCGGATCACCCATATTCTTCAATGCCCCTTCTTCCTCTTGTTCCTCTACTACCTGTAGAAATACAAGTAATCAAGCCATTCTGTTTAAGTAAACTAATATATGATCAAATAAACAAGGATATGGCTAAAACTGACTACCTGATCAGGAAGCGGTGAGTCAAACATGTTTCTATATGCTGAATCCAATATTTCAGGGTCAGTTTGGTTGATTCCACCGTTATAATCTTCCATTTCCTTTGGATCATGTTGAATATCCATGTCAGGCTGCAATTTGACATTATTATCAAATGCATTGTATGACGATTGTTATGTAATAATATCCATAGTCTCGTTATGTAATAATATTACCTTTTCTTCATTTGCATTGTCAGGTTCAAGAGAGGGCTGCATAAAAGAGAAATAATGATGGATTATGCATAAAGATAAATAATGAAAGAAACAAAATTAAAGAACTTACTAATATTACCTTTTCTTCATTTGGAGTGGGCTCCACATTCTCGTTAAAGATGTTCTCGACCTTTGCACTAGTGGGCTCCACAGTCTCATTATAGCTGTTCTCGAACTTTGCACTAGTGGGCTCCATAAGAGAGGGTTGCATAAAATGGTGCTAATCTTAGCCTTTAACAACCTTTGGAAACAAAATTCAAAAACTTACTAATATTACCTTTTCTTGATTTGCAACATTAACAACATTTGGATCATGATCTGATGCACTACAAGGCTCCATAGTCTCGTAAATGCCATTCGTAACGTGTTGCTCAAGTGATGTTAAACGTCTCCTAAAGTATGCTTCAATATACTCAATCTTCTTTATAAGATCAACTCGAGGTTCAGAATTTTCTGATAATCTAGAGGCCTGCAAAAATAAGGTAATATATAATCTTATTTACACATTCAATGTAAACATTAAAATTTTGTTTATAAACAACAAACCTTTGAGTCTTGATCAACTTCACTAGGATTATCAGATACACTCGATGTCTGCATAAAAGATGTAACCTTGGGAGGTTTCACATGTTTCTCAAGTGCACTTAAACGACTGCCAAATTCACGCTCAATATCCTCAACCTTCTGTGCAAGCGCTGGGTCATCCAATCCTTCATAACTCTGCACCTTAGTACGAACGTGTACCTCACGGTGAACCTCCGTGTGAACATGTGTACAAGAAATAACCTCCGTTTTAATCCTAACCTTCCTCTTTTTTAAAGGTCTATGAGATGCATCTTCTGTGGAGCCATTCTTGAAATAGTCTAAACTACATGTCCACCATGTTGTATTCATCTCCTTTTCGGTGGGGACAAGTGAATTAATTGGGTCTGTAGAATAAAATAGACTCCCATAAGCACCTTTTAGAAATGTTATACCATCACTTCATGAAACACAACGGGGTATAACATTATCCACTTTGTGCCACCAATTTGTAGCATTTGGAAATACTTCCAATAACCAAATCTGTAGAGGTTTTAAAACCATTAATGTTAAATAACTAAACTAACTTACTAACTAAATAATATCAGTTAATTATAAATTGTGTAAAGGTTACGCTATATAGAACCTTAGCCCTGACCAACATCCCAACATATTTTATATGCCAACGTAACAAAGATATATGATACTTAAGATTTCTGCTACAAGTTTGCGCTTAATATGAACATGTTGTGTTTTAGCAACTATTAGTTAAGCATCGGTTTCTAATCTAACAGTTTGAGATGAGAAAACATCTCAAATATATCTACTTCAAAAGTCAGTCAAAATAACGTCACTGCATTATGTTATTAGATTGATATATACGCCACAATAAATGAGGTATTCTATTGCATATGACCACATATTCTGATAACAATGCAGTTGCAGTCAGAAGTTGATTAAAACCACACTTAAAAGTAGATTTGGGGAGTCAAACATAGCATTTAGAGTGTTGAAATCTGAATGTAAAAAATCTACACGGCCAAACATAGCATTTAGAGTGTTGAAATCTGAATGTAAACAATCTACACAGCCAATGTGACTCAAGAGTTAATGTTGAGCCATCACATTAATGGCCGTGCAAGTACCATTTTGGCCCCTTTTTGTACACTTCCTACACAGCCAATGTAAACATTACGTATAACCAATGTCACACAGCACTATTGTTATAAGTAATGTTTACATTACTTATAACAATAATATAGATACTAAAGGGTGGGTTGGGTCAACTGCCTACACAATCTACACTGTAATGACATAAATGAGAGGTCTGTTCCATATTAGATAAGCATATATTAGACAAGCAATACATGTAACCATAAACCAACCAGTTCATTATAACAATGACAAAAATGAAAGCTTGCTAAACTTAAAGACGAAAACAAATCCGTTCAAAGATTATTGAGGCTTGTATTTTTTTCCGTGTGTTGCAATTTTTTTCAAAATATCCTTACGGTGTGTTGAATCAACATTATACACTCTAAGGTGAAGCTCGTGCCAAATATATTGTTCCCAAGGAAAAGCATCAAAAGCAGAAAAATCATCCACTAACGCCAGAATCTCATCTAGTATAATGTGCCTAAGCTCGTTACCCATGAATACATACTCTAAAGCTAGAAAAAGACAAACACGGACTGAATCATCATCAGATAGCTTTTTAAAATCATTATCCGTTTCAAGAAGTGCTTTAAGATTGTCACCCTTTATTCTAGGTAGAGTGGGAAATACACGGTTATGGAAATTTGAAACACTGTTACTCAAATGCTTTAAAGAAGGATTTCCAAATTTGAAACCAGTTAACAAACAAAATTCCCTCCAACCAAACTCTAATGTATTGTGACCAGCAGCTGGATCCCTGGAATTGCACTGGCCGGATCCCTTGGGTGAGGGATCCACCGGAGCCGTGGAATAGTAGGCATGTTTTACCTATTAATAGTGAGCCATTTATCTCTTACGCACTAACCCTTTTAGACATACTTTCTCTCTATGTTCTAACCTCTCTAACCACAGATCTAAAGGATCATTCTATGTAGTTTTATCTTTGTGTGATTCTCTAGGTTCCTCTTAAAGCCGAGATCACAAACTCTTGAAGACGTGCAAGCTCAAGGCCATTAGTTTCTAAGCTTTGTCATCATCAAGACCACTGAAGCGCATCTTGTTGATAGTTCTTCTCTCCCTCCATAGTGTGTCGTTTTGAAGGCATTGGTGTATGTTGCCGAAGGTATACATTTGATATGGGTCGATGTACAAGTTGCGTAGTTTGGGTTAAAGGATATTTATATCCTTTCTAGTATTGTAAAAAGGAGTGTGTCTCCTTTGGGTAGTTGTGTTGGACGGTAGTGTTGGGTAGTAGTTCCTCCTTTGTAATGGAACTCGGTATCTAGCCTTGTACCGGATAAAGTGTAGGCGACGTTGTGATAGGTTTGGTTCTACCCCGTGGAAGAACTCGGTGTCTAGCCTTGTACCGGATAAAGTGTAGGCGACGTTGTGAAGGCTTCTCCGCCACATTAAGGAGCTTGTGTTGTGTAGTGCTTAGAAAATCTCGAGTTGGGTACTCGGGGAGTGAAGTAGGGCAAGGAAGGGGTCCTTGTAGTCGAACCACTATAAATACTCGTGTTGTGGTTTTGTGTTCCTTTACTCTTTATCTCTTGCATTACTTATATATATGTTCATCTATCAATATCCAACACACGATCTAAATGGATTGACATAAGTCGATCTAAATACTTTAAAACGAAGTTTTAATCAGCAAAACTATTCAACCCCCATTCTAGTTTTCCACAAACATGGTAGGATGGAAGGAAAGAAAGCAACTATAAGACACGGTGTCTTAAGCAATTTCCCTACTGATAGCAGATTAACTTGAAAATCAAGAACGTAGAATAAATTGTGTAGAGTCAAAACTTATTGATTTGAACATCACCAAATTTTTCTATCCATTTGCTAGTTCTATCAGGAAATCTTATTTTAATTGGTTTCTTAAGAATCCTAAGAGAATGAAACAAATGAAGATGAGGTGACATGTGATCAGAAGCCCCATTATCCATAATACAATCAATCCTTATATCCAGTTTCAAGTATTTTGATAGTATATTCAGAGACACATGAAAGGGGTATACTCTTTAAGGCTTGAAACCATAGAATAAAGTACATGCATGTGGTTTTGAAGTAATGGTAACATTGGTCTCATCAACACCCTTCCCTTTGAACATTTTCATCATTTCTTGACATGCAACAACAACCATTCTTTGGTCCAAATCAACTTTTCCATTTTGCACATCATTCTCAAACTCAAATGGTGCATCCTTGGCCATGTAGGGATTGAAACCAGAGGAAAATTGTGTAGCCATTTTGCCCCATGTTTTGTTATTTTTACTTTATACCAATCAGAATAACCCTATTTCTCAAAACATTGCTCATACACATGATCTTCTTGATTAAAAAAAGTACAACTTTTCTTATCATTTCCTTGATTTGCCATTATTTCTATTATCCCTTCTGACATTTTGATTACCCCTAACATTGTTATTAGCAAAGAAAGCAATATGATAACTGACTTGATGAGTGACTTGTTTTTGTTTTTCAACTTGTTGCACAATATAGTAAGCCTTGTTTAGATTTTGTAATGGATCCATGGACAAGATCTGAATTCTGTCAGACTAAAAATCATCATTCAATCTCATAAAAAACTGCATCAACGTAGACCTACTCTCAATCTCTTAGAACTTCTCAGTCACACCACAAGTACATTCTCTCATTCTACCACAACTGCACACAGGAACACCATTCAAACTGGGTAACTCATCCTAAAACCTTTTGAGTTTATTGAAATAAACAGCAACAATGGAATTTCCTTGTGAAACTTTACTCAACTCCTTTTCAACATGATAAATGAGTGGACCATTGCTTTGACCATATCTTTCCTCCAATTCCTTCCACAAATCTCTTGTAGATTGAGCATACAAGAAAGATTCAGAAAGTTTAGCAACCATTGAATTCAATATCCAACAAGTCACCATGTAATCACAACGAATCCATATATGATAAGTATGATCTGTTAAAGTAGGTTTTGATGAAGTACCATCAATGAACCCCAATTTCAGTTTTGCACCCAATGCCATTTTGATTGTTTTGTTCCAACCAAGAGAATTAGCTCCATTGAACAATGTGTTTATTAAATTCATTCCGGGATGATCAGAAATAGCAAGGTGTAATGGATCATTCACCATATTCTATGAATTTGGTTCCTGATTGGTGTTATTGGGGTTATCATGCAAATTAGGGTTTACGATTGAACTTGACATTGTTACGGACCTAAGATTTTTGAATCAAGATCATAATTGACTGTTAAACATACACAATCAAATGATTTGCACAAAATCGGGTGGTAATACGCCGGTCAAAGTTTATTGAAAGGTAGTTATGGTGGTGGAAACGGTTACGTAACAGAATCAAGCAATTATGTGCTTTGATACCATATCAAATTTAGTAGCGGAAGAAAATTATCATTCTATTATTGAAATGATTACAAAGTTACAAAATGAAAATGAAAGTGGGTGGGTTTATATACTAGGGAAAGAGGGAAAGTGTTAATGGCTTCTAACTAACATTCAAAAATTTACAACTTTGGTCCTTGTACTTTGCTCTGCTTGTCAAAGACTTCTTTATATTCTTCAGCCACAGAATGAAAAAATGCATAACCAAGTACCACATCATTATCTTCATGAAGAAAAAAAAGTACCACATCATTAGTTCAATCGAAGTATTTTTATCAGTCAGTTGGGAAATTAAAAACTAAAAGAAGACGATCCTAATGTGAGCAACAATATATTGATCAACATGTATGCCTAAAATCCCATTTCGGACAAATCTTCACTGTAAATATATTGCACAAAAAAGCCATTTACGTAAGATACAGGGTATGCGTTGTAATAAAAAGAAGATTTGGGTAATGCATTCAAAATACAAACAAAATATATGTATGTATACTCTCATTTTACACTACAATAAAACGTTCATGTAAGATTGTGCATATCATAATAGCAAAACTTGTTGAGCCTTAGATTTGAAGAAGTAATTCAAATATGATAGCATTCCATGAATAGTTAACCACATAACTGCCCAGAGCCTCAGAGATAGTATGAACTTTGAAGGGCACTAACCCTGTTTAAAGGAAATTGAGGTATAAACCTTTTTTGCAAGCTTTTTATAACTCTAATAATCTACAAGCCCTTTCACTACCCGGGCATTCACCATTATGACAAAAAAGGTGCGTTCACAAATAAAAAAAATAGATCTCCACTAGAGAACTATGTAACAAAATGGGCGGTCAACCGAGTTACAATATGCAATTACCGCACTCATTTTAACCCATTACTCAACCCACCTTCTAGCACCTTTAATAGCTATTCTTTTACTCAAACCAAGCAAATGCCAAGTAATAACAGAAAACAAAAGTAACATGAAGTTAGGTAGTGCATAGTTTAAATCCAAAAAGCACCTATGCTAGACAAAGAAATCTAGTTACCCCATAATGTCACACCCCCAAATTACCTGTTTTGCAGCGGAATGGAATTCCTGGGGGTTGACTGTCATAGCATCACAGTTACAGATATATTGAACGACCTAAAGTGTCGTTTGGAAAATACATCGTTTGATTTAATAAAATAATCAGAGTTTACAAAGTGTAGGTCCCAAATGAAATTAGACATGTGCGGAATTAAGTTTGATACAAGACAAACGATGTTTTAAAGTTCATAAAACCCAAGTGAGACGCGTCGTCACCGTGACTCTATGATATGTCCACATGCATGCCATGAAGTGAATGCCTTAGATACCTGAGATAAAACATGCTAAAAGTGTCAACACAAAGGTTGAGTGAGTTCATAGAGTTTGCGTTGAAATGTAAAGCCTTAAAAAATGTTCATGCAGCAAAGACATTGCAAATCCACTCAGTTCCAAGTTCCGCCCATACAAAACTTGCAGCTTGTGTGTTTACAACCCATTGCCAAAATATGTATAGTTTATGTTCAAATGCATGATGTCAAATGAATTCACATAACAGTACATTACTTAATGTATCAATATTCAATTGATATAACACATATGAGTGTTATTCAAATAATTTCAAGACCATTAGTTCAATGATTATACCAAGACCATCAGCTCAATGAATATACCAAGACCATCAGTTCAATGATTATACCAAGACCATCAGGCCAATGAATATACCAAGACCATCAGTTCAATGATTATACCAAGACCATCAGCCTAATGATTATACCAAGACCATCAGTTCAATGATTATACCAAGATAATTAGCCCAATGATTATACCAAGACCATCAGTCCAATGATTTATGATATAGAAATTCTAAGTATGGCAAAACTGTTACTTCGTATGACTAAACATTCAGTTCAGATAAACATATAGTTTTCAAATAATCATGAATGTCATAAAAGTTGATGAGCATGTATCTCCCCCAAAAGTAGTATAAAAACAATTGAAAATGGGGCTATGGAACTCACCTGTTGCAATGATTATGATGACAAAAGTGGATACACCGAAATGTAGCGTGAATCTCTAAACTTGACCTATTATGAATGATATGATACATAATAAGTTATGATGTAATGTTATGCATGCAATTCGTATGATATCTATACCACTTGTGAATTTTTGAAAATAATACTTATCGTCGAAAAATAATCTTATAACGTCTTGACCATTTTTAAATTACTTTACATGTATTTACGTTGAAATGATATCCTACGATAATCATTTAGTGATTTATTATGAAATTATAACTTTTCGTCGTAAAATAATGTCATTTGACAATTTCATGAAAGTGACTAATCGGCCTCGAAAAGCTAGTCGTAAAATGGTGCACGTCGAGTGTTAGGAAACAAACTCAACGGTTTTGGGAAGCTTGTATCATTATCTCAAAGTTTTAGCATTTAAGTTTACATCCTAGAGGTCTCGATCATGGAGAAAAGTATAGGTGAAGTATGGTACTTGTATCCAAAATATTGTTTAAGGGTGGTTTTCGGCAAAGTTTAAGTGACCGTATTTTATTCGTTACAACTCCGCTTGACGAACGGTTGGACATTTTGGAAAATATGCTTGGCGAAATTACTTTTACTAGAAGACATCACGTTATAAAAAGTAATACATCCTTGTTAAAAACGACCCTCAACATGGTCCTTTGTGGCCGTAATGTTTGTCTAATAGAAATATATTAGTTTTGCTTATTTAATATAGTTACGGCAACTTTATTTAAACGCGTGTAATTTAATCGTTACAAGTCCGTTTTCTACGTATTATATGTCCTTAGCTTCGTATCAAAGTATACTAATATATTTTTGATAATTCGACACATTTTATAACGCTTAAGCCTCATTTTTGACTCGTACAAAGTAGACGTAACATGCTGAATTTTCTGGTTTTTACACTTTTCGTCGTCAAACTTGAAAAATTCATATCTTCTTCGTTATAGCTCCGTTTTAACCCGTTCAAGCGACCACGTTTTCGTTTTAAAGCATATTTTCTAAATATCTAGGCCAAAAATTTTTATCTACTGTCGAAAATTCCAGAATTCAAAAATATGGACAGACCCTTAATTAAACTTGTCGAAATGAGTTTTTCTCGCGCAAAAACCTATTCTAACCAATTCAAAACAACTCCGAAGCTATTCTAATCCTACCATACACCTTCTTAGGGTGTCATGGGTTCCTAGACATCACCAAAAGTGATATATTTCAAGGAATAATTATAGGATGACATATATATATATATATATATATATATATATATATATATATATATATATATATATATATATATATATATATATATATATATATATATATATATATATATATATATATAACTCTTAAAAACAATGAAAAGTGGTATAGACATCAATATGACTTGCATGTTTTTCTCAAATATGATGAAATGAACATAGTATGAATATGAACATGAAATGCTTACTAGTAACTTGATGAGGTTAAATGAACAGGGTTAATCCTAAACACCCTAGGTTTTTATTTCAAAACCTAAACTAAGAGTGTAACTAGAGTGTAATAAACTTGACTAGCAAAATTTTTATGGTTTCCTTCTTCTTCCTTGGTGTGGCCGGTTCTTAGATCAAGTGAGGAAGAGAGTGTTTTTGTTTTACACTTAAAGATATGATGATATATGTGAAGAGTCTTGTAAATATGTATGTATAATATTAATATAAGTGGAAGATATTTGTATTAAATGGTGTGAATCACCCTTGTTGTCGACAAGGGTGTTTTGTAGGCTAAGGATACATTTTTTTTTATTAAGTATAGGTAAAGTAAAAGATGTAGTTATTTAAGGATAAGTAATAACTTGTGTAAATATTTAAGCTTGTAGAGTAGCGTTAGCTAAAAATAAATTTTAACGGATCAAAATAAAACATATTGAAGTCATTAAAATTATAAAAATACATTTCTTGCAAAATTTGAGTGAAATAATAATTACCGTGTAGTATTTAAGAAAACCGTCGTAATAATATAAATATAACAATTTATATACAAAATAAATTTAAAACACTGGGTAAACTCATAATATTATTTTTATAATCTTAATATGAGTATAAAAATATATCGGGATAATTTTTGGAAGTATCGGATCAAATGTTCGAAATAATTAATTACGCGATAGCGTTTATTTAATAAAAATTTTACGTTGAATGAAAAATGAAAAACCATGCATGAACTAATATGATGACGATGATGCTAATGATATGTAGACTAAACCTAGTCTATATGAAATGTCCTTGATGATTGTTCATGAATTCGCAGCTAAACCATTAAGGTTACGCGAATTTGATACTCGTAAACCTAGTTTACGATAAACGATGAAATAGTGAAGCATGAATAGAAATTTTCTCCGGGAATAAATAGTGTTTCATGAATAGTAAATTTTGAAATACGTTCTCAGAATATTACTTCGACTCCAAAAACGGTGAATAGTAAAATTTTGAATAGTAACCGGTGAATAGTAAATTTCCGAGATGAATAGTAAACTTGAGAAATGACCTGAAATTGCGAGTTGTCACATTCGCCCATCCAAAAAGGAATTCAGTTCGTGTTAGTCTATCGAATTTTTGAGTTTGTGATGAATATCGAGGAAAGAAGACATGAAGAGGTGTCGTTACGGTTATCGATGATTTAGAGCGTACAAAACATCATAGTAAAGAAAATATTAGATGGATCTCTCATGAGTAACACTTTGACTTTTATGAATATGTGAACACCCTGCTTGCACAAAGACTTATAAATAACTGCTGCCAACATAACATGATCCCTCCAGAATTAGACATAGTTAGCTAGGCTATGTATAATTAAGAAACGATAATGTGACGTTCGGTTAGTTGTTATAACTCTCGATGTTTACAGAGATCTAAACCTTGTAAGTGATAACGAATCAGAAGTAAAAGAAAATACGCTAAATGAGAATATTTTACAACGAGTGGTTTATCAAAAAGTAGTACATCTTAAGTCATAAGATCCGAATACGATGGAAGACATAAACTTAGTACGACATAGTACATAGGGAAATAAACTGTTAGTTTCTAAACTTCTTCAGTCTGTCGCGTTGTTGAGACCATGGCGAGCTTCTCCTCCTTCTAACATGTATGCTTCCCCATGTGCACCTTCAACTTGTTGACCTTGGTTTTGGGGACATTGGTTCCGATAGTGTCCTTGCCCCCCGCATTCGTAACATGTAACTATGGCCTTGCCTCTACAATTCCTGGCAAGGTGTCCCAGTTTTTGACACTTGTAGCACTTAGCAGGACAAAGACCCGTGTGATGATACTTACATCGATTACATAGTGGGTAGGTTCCAGCATAACCTCTGCCTTCTATTGGTGCAGCAACATAAATCATTGCAGTTTCTTGCCCTCTATTCTGTTGTTGATGATGGTTAGTGTTACGGTTTTGGTTGTTGTTAACATAACCTCCCTGGTCATTATCCCATTTCCTTTTGTTGTTGCTAGTTTGGTAGTTGTTGTTGTTGCGGTTATTGTTGATAATGTTTTCCCCTTTCACAACTTGAGCCATGAGTTTTTGAGTTATCCTGATAGTTTCTTCAATTGTTTGTGGATCGGAAGAAGTTACATCTCCTTGAATACATTGTGGAAGTCCTCCAATGAAATTTTCCAGTAGTTTCTCATTGTCCGAAACCATTGATGGACATAGTGCAGCCAATTCTTGAAACCTCCTGATGTAGGTCTCGATGTCATAACCAACAGTCACTAACTCATAAAATTCCGTTTCTAATTTCTTCACCTCCGTGCGTGGACAATACTTCTTTGCCAACAACCTCTTGAATTGATCCCACGTGAGCTTGTAAGCATTTTCGATACCAATAGGCTGCGCATACGAATTCCACCATGACATTGCGCCATCTAAGAGTGTACCAGTGGCGAACTTTACCTTGCAGTCATCTGGACAATTGCATAGAAGAAATACAGACTCCATCTTTTCAAACCAACGAATCATAGCAGTGGCTCCTTCTGTGCCTTTGAACTTTGTGGGATCACAGTTCTTAAAGTCCTTGTATGTACAATTTCGAACTCCAGATCCTCCTGCAGCTCCTGTAGCAGTAGCAAGTCTAGCAGCTTCAACAGCAGCCGTGGCCTCAGCAGCAGCAGCTACCGTTGCTCGTTCTTTCCTTAGTGCCTCGGCTATACTATCCTCTATATACCTTTGGATAGCAGCTGGTGTCATTTCTGGTGCAGCTTTTTTTGGTGCCATAACTCTTCAAAATAAGAGGAAAGGTAAGACGTAGCAAAGTCCTATGTTAAGAATAAGCGCTCTAAAGAGATGTGATGTGAGGTGATAAGTTTGAGGTTACTTTTCAAAATAATCGACGGGTTCCCAAAAGATGGGTTATGAGGTGTCGTAAGTGCTTCAAATGTATGATGGTCTAGTGACTTAATGTGTGAATAACGTGTAACTCGACATGTTAGTGGTGAAACAAAGGAGTGAGAGTGACTTTGCCCTACTTAAAGGTTTATCTCGGCATTCGACGTTATCGGTGATGAATGAGCTGATATTAAAATTGTGATAGGGAATGACTAGGAATTCTCCATGTTGGAGTAGGAGGAAATGATAATGGGATGGGTATTTAAAGGCATCCATGTGACAATCGATGTGAAATGAAAGTAAATAACTCGAAAAATGTACGTATAAACCGCATGTAAAGTGAACATGCACTTATGATGAAATGATGAGATGCTATGATGATGTAGTTACAGTCTAGGGTCAATGATGCAACCTAGTTCTCTATAACTGAAGCTCTGATGCCAATCTGTCACACCCCCAAATTACCTATTTTGCAGCGGAATGGAATTCCTGGGGGTTGACTGTCATAGCATCACAGTTACAGATATATTGAACGACCTAAAGTGTCGTTTGGAAAATACATCGTTTGATTTAATAAAATAATCAGAGTTTACAAGGTGTAGGTCCCAAATGAAATTAGACATGTGCGGAATTAAGTTTGATACAAGACAAACGATGTTTTAAAGTTCATAAACCCAAGTGAGACGCGTCGTCACCGCGACTCTATGATATGTCCACATGCATGCCATGAAGTGAATGCCTTAGATACCTGAGATAAAACATGCTAAAAGTGTCAACACAAAGGTTGAGGGAGTTCATAGAGTTTGCGTTGAAATGTAAAGCCTTTAAAAAATGTTCATGCAGCAAAGGCATTGCAAATCCACTCAGTTCCAAGTTTCGCCCATACAAAACTTGCAGCTTGCGTGTTTACAACCCATTGCCAAAATATGTATAGTTTATGTTCAAATGCATGATGTCAAATGAATTCACATAACAGTACATTACTTAATGTATCAATATTCAATTGATATAACACATATGAGTGTTATTCAAATAATTTCAAGACCATTAGTTCAATGATTATACCAAGACCATCAGCTCAATGAATATACCAAGACCATCAGTTCAATGATTATACCAAGACCATCAGCCCAATGAATATACCAAGACCATCAGTTCAATGATTATACCAAGACCATCAGCCCAATGATTATACCAAGACCATCAGTTCAATGATTATACCAAGACAATTAGCCCAATGATTATACCAAGACCATCAGTCCAATGATTTATGATATAGAAATTCTAAGTATGGCAAAACTGTTACTTCGTATGACTAAACATTCAGTTCAGATAAACATATAGTTTGAAAATAATCATGAATGTCATAAAAGTTGATGAGCATGTATCTCCCCCAAAAGTAGTATAAAAACAATTGAAAATGGGGCTATGGAACTCACCTGTTGCAATGATTATGATGACAAAAGTGGATACACCGAAATGTAGCGTGAATCTCTAAACTTGACCTATTATGAATGATATGATACATAATAAGTTATGATGTAATGTTATGCATGCAATTCGTATGATATCTATACCACTTGTGAATTTTTGAAAATAATACTTATCGTCGAAAAATAATCTTATAACGTCTTGACCATTTTTAAATTACTTTACATGTATTTACGTTGAAATGATATCCTACGATAATCATTTAGTGATTTATTATGAAATTATAACTTTTCGTCGTAAAATAATGTCATTTGACAATTTCATGAAAGTGACTAATCGGCCTCGAAAAGCTAGTCGTAAAATGGTGCACGTCAAGTGTTAGGAAACAAACTCAACGGTTTTGGGAAGCTTGTATCATTATCTCAAAGTTTTAGCATTTAAGTTTACATCCTAGAGGTCTCGATCATGGAGAAAAGTATATGTGAAATATGGTACTTGTATCCAAAATATTGTTTAAGGGTGGTTTTCGGCAAAGTTTAAGTGACCGTATTTTATTCGTTACAACTCCGCTTGACGAACGGTTGGACATTTTGGAAAATATGCTTGGCGAACTTACTTTTACTAGAAGACATCACGTTATAAAAAGTACTACATCCTTGTTAAAAACGACCCTCAACATGGTCCTTTGTAGCCGTAATGTTTGTCTAATAGAAATATATTAGTTTTGCTTATTTAATATAGTTACGGCAACTTTATTTAAACGCGTGTAATTTAATCGTTACAAGTCCGTTTTCTACGTATTATATGTCCTTAGCTTCGTATCAAAGTATACTAATATATTTTTGATAAGTCGACACATTTTATAACGCTTAAGCCTCATTTTTGACTCGTACAAAGTAGACGTAACATGCTGAATTTTCTGGTTTTTACACTTTTCGTCGTCAAACTTGAAAAATTCATATCTTCTTCGTTATAGCTCCGTTTTAACCCGTTCAAGCGACCACGTTTTCGTTTTAAAGTATATTTTCTAAATATCTAGGCCAAAAATTTTTATCTACTGTCGAAAATTCCAGAATTCAAAAATATGGACAGACCCTTAATTAAACTTGTCGAAATGAGTTTTTCTCGCGCAAAAACCTATTCTAACCAATTCAAAACAACTCCGAAGCTATTCTAATCCTACCATACACCTTCTTAGGGTGTCATGGGTTCCTAGACATCACCAAAAGTGATATATTTCAAGGAATAATTATAGGATGACATATATATATATATATATATATATATATATATATATATATATATATATATATATATATATATATATATATATATATATATATATATATATATATATATATATATATATATATATACTCTTAAAAACAATAAAAAATGGTATAGACATCAATATGACTTGCATGTTTTTCTCAAATATGATGAAATGAACATAGTATGAATATGAAAAATGAATATGAACATGAAATGCTTACTAGTAACTTGATGAGGTTAAATGAACAAGGTTAATCCTAAACACCCTAGGTTTTTATTTCAAAACCTAAACTAAGAGTGTAACTAGAGTGTAATAAACTTGACTAGCATAAATTTTATGGTTTCCTTCTTCTTCCTTGGTGTGGCCGGTTCTTAGATCAAGTGAGGAAGAGAGTGTTTTTGTTTTACACTTAAAGATATGATGATATATGTGAAGAGTCTTGTAAATATGTATGTATAATATTAATATAAGTGAAAGATATTTGCATTAAATGGTGTGAATCACCCTTGTTGTCGACAAGGGTGTTTTGTAGGCTAAGGATACATTTTTTTTATATTAAGTATAGGTAAAGTAAAAGATGTAGTTATTTAAGGATAAGTAATAACTTGTGTAAATATTTAAGCTTGTAGAGTAGCGTTAGCTAAAAATAAATTTTAACGGATCAAAATAAAACATATTGAAGTCATAAAAATTATAAAAATACATTTCTTGCAAAATTTGAGTGAAATAATAATTATCGTGTAGTATTTACGAAAACCGTCGTAATAATATAAATATAACAATTTATATAGAAAATAAATTTAAAACACTGGGTAAACTCATAATATTATTTTTATAATCTTAATATGAGTATAAAAATATATCGGGATAATTTTTGGAAGTATCGGATAAAATGTTCGAAATAATTAATTACGCGATAGCGTTTATTTAATAAAAATTTTACGTTGAATGAAAAATGCAAAACCATGCATGAACTAATATGATGACGATGATGCTAATGATATGTAGACTAAACCTAGTCTATATGAAATGTCCTTGATGATTGTTCATGAATTCGCAGCTAAACCATTAAGGTTACGTGAATTTGATACTCGTAAACCTAGTTTACAATAAACGAAGAAATAGTGAAGCATGAATAGAAATTTTCTCCGGGAATGAATAGTGTTTCGTGAATAGTAAATTTTGAAATATGTTCTCGGAATATTACTTCGACTCCAAAAACGGTGAATAGTAAAATTTTGAATAGTAACCGGTGAATAGTAAATTCCCGAGATGAATAGTAAACTTGAGAAATGACCTGAAATTGCGAGTTGTCACACATAACATTAATGCGTGTTAGTTAGAGTATAGATGATATCTAATCTCATTAATCCTGGAGATGAGAGACCAGTTTCACAGCTGAAGAAGCCTTGTGAAATTTTGACAATTCGGTCATCATCATCATTGATTTCTCATCGTACTTGACTTTGTTATGCCAACTAAAAACCATTTCCTCCAATGCTTTACCATGCTCCAGTAACAAACAGGCTATAACTAGTTTCGGCTTTTCTCCATTGAATCCAAGAAATTTGACTGTCTTCAGATGACGTGTTAAGATACTTCTTGTTTCAACTTTATTTAACGCCCATAATTGCATCTTTAAATGTTCCTATATCATCACTCAATGGCATAAGTTGTTCATTTCGAGGTAGCAAAATATTGAACTAACTTAAAAAAAATTCCAAAAACATGTATTATAAGTCCAAGTATGCTTACTCAAGTTGCTAAAGCTTGCAAAGGATAACCCATGGGCCCAAATCTCTCCAAAATAATAATAATAATAATAATAATAATAATTTGGCTATTTTGTTCAAGGTTGTGTCTACATTTCAGATGTGATGTATAATAAGGGGTCAAATAGTTAGCCACAAGTGGTTTACAAGTCTCTTTCATTCACACACATTTATGTTTTTTTATAGTATTTGTATAATCAGAAACACTAAGTAAAGCAAGAAGCGTGTGAAAGTAAGCGTTATAACTTGAGTTTTTTGTAAAAATGTTTTGCTTTAAAATATTCTTTGCAAACATGGCTTGTTTTCAATTCCTTTTGTATACATGGGTCTTTTGATACACGGAAAATAAAAATGGACCCACCAGGTCAATTGGCTATATGACTCACGATTTACATATTTCATTTAGCCCCTTTGTTTGTTAAATAAAGTTTGTTACCTCCATTTAGGATCTAATACTTGTTTACATATTCCATATATGTTTTTCTTTCAAGTATTTATACTAAAAAATTGTATTTATACAAGCGTATTTACACTATGTTCTTTCGCAAACTTAATTTTCTATTTAGGTAAAACATATGATGTCACATTAATTTTTAAAATTAGCGTGAATAATTTCTAATTATAGTAATAATAAATATTATTTAACTACTGTTTTCGATTATATTGGTATAACTTTAAAAGAATTTAAAACAATTTTAATAATATCAAGTATATTGGTAAATATGCATAAAATAATATCAATTGTTTAGCTAATGAGTTTAATGCTTTTTGTCACAAAAGAAAAGGATACTAATGATTTTGACACTAAAATAAATATTTTCACTTAACTGAGATGAGGAAGGTTACCTTTTGAATGATCAAGTGGAAAGACTCCAGATTTGGAGAACATTTGAGAAGCCGTATGATTACACTCATGGTAAAGGCATCCATGCTTGCTGTTAGATCCAATGTCTTAAGATTTGGAAATGATGCATGGAACTTTCGATACGGATCAAGTGTAGCACAAACGCACTATCATAATTACAACAAGCATACATATGAAATAAATATTTATAGTTATACACTTTCTATAGACTGGAAATACAACAATAGTGCATGTAGGTATTCAACTAATATAGATTGAATGAAATTCAACGATTTGCAAATAAAAAACATAACATAAACCAGAATAAACCCCACAGGGAAGCTACTGATCATTTGTGTCTCATACTTTATGCCTATTGTATGCCAACTTAAACACGATTGATAATTCATCAAGCACCAAAATAACTGATGTGTTATGTTTATATTAGCATGATTCTCATAAAAAATGTGGCAATTTTATGTTGTTTAAGAAATGATGATGAGTTAAATATGTTGCTAATGATATTGGGTTAATCCCAATCTCACAAGTCAAACCAAAAGGTCAAACCAGAAGGAAAAGTCAAACTAGATAAAAAGTCAACATGGCAGTTACAAGCAGTTACAGAAAACGGTTTTAGATAGTTACAAATCTAAGGGACATGTCTGTTTGACCAAATGAACCGACACAACCTTTTATTGTACCAATTCAGAAAGTATAAATAGATAGGAACATGTATTTTGTATAGAGATGACTGATATATAAAAAAATCTTTTACAATTCAATTGTTTCTTGTATTTTTGGTATATCTTGATCATAGATCCAGAAAATCGGGCCAACAATTGGTATCAGAGCCACAAATCATCATATACCAAGGTTTTTCAAACACTGTTCTTGAATCGAAACATCACTGAAAATCGGAAATTTTTTTTTTGCAAAAATAGTCAAACCACAATAATCACAGAATCATCTTATTGTGTTTCTATCAAAGAACCCAGTCCTTTTTTCGTCACCAAGGTACTAATCACAAAAGTGATTAATTACCGACATAAAAATAGGGGCTCCTCTTCATCTTTGCAAAACCCAGTTCGAATCAATTCAAGAACAAAGAAAAAAAAACTATATACCAAAGTCATCAAAAGGGCAGAAATTAATGATTCACAAATTAGAACAAACACACCTATTCAATTAAGGAATCAAGCCCATAACATCAATTGAGTCACCAATTGACTCAATTTCAATCTCCAATCATCCAATTCTATCACGGTCAAGAAACCCCCAATTCAACGGAACCCTAGGTTTCATTTTGTGGGATCATTTGTGCTCGCGAAGAACACATCAAACCGGTGAAGAACAAGAAAGGTCAACCAAGCCTTATCAACAGGCGGTCAACCACCAAGGAGAGGAGAAGTAAGAAGAAGGGGTCATATCTCAGAAGAAAATAGAGACAGAGCATTTTTGTCTCAAGAAACGTTTTTACTATCATAGAAGAGATAAAGAAAACAAAGAGAGAGGCGCAGCTAAGTGTTAGGGCAACATACCACACAAACAAAAGGGCACCGGGTTTTATTATAACCCTCCCAGGTTCTAAATTTGCAAAACAACCCCTCTACTTTATTATTTTTATATAGTATATATTAGTTTTATTAATATATATTGTATAGTTTTTTTTATATAAGTTACTTCTTTATTTTAAGATTAGTATCTTGTCGAGGTTTAGAAATATAATAACCTAGTACTCATACTGCTTATTATATTGATTAAGGATAATTTTTAAAGGAGTATTTAACCTTAGGTTGTTCAAGTTTTAATATAAAATCTCCGATGATAGTTTTGGATTCAAAAACTAGTCCCGTAAAGTTTTTTATAGCCTATAAGGCAAAATACAAAAAAACTCGCTAGATATAGAAATTTCGACACACCTAGTGTTAAAAGGTTTTTTTTGGAGATTTTTTGTCAATATCCTTAAGATATGACGAAAGGTAGTGGAAATAAGGAAATTAGTACAATTAGTACACCTCAATTTCAATGCCCAATCCTAAAACCCGAGAATTACTCATTATGGGCAATTCAAATACAAATCATTCTCAAAGCGAATGGTTTATGGGAAACAATAGAGCCGTCTGAGAAGACTCAACCCTATAAGAAAAAAGATAAAACTGCTATTGCTTTCCTTTATCAAGCCTTACCCGAGGAACAATTACTTCAAATAACAAAGCACAAAAACGCGAAAGCCATTTGGAATGCTTTGAAAACTAGACACGTTGGTGAAAACAGAGTTCAACAAGCAAGACTACAAACACTCAAATATGATTTTGAGATGTTACAAATGAAGGAAGACGAGACAATCGACACCTTCGCTACAAAACTAAAAACACTCGTAAACAAAGCCGCTAGTCTAGGACACACAATTGAATATCCAACCTTAGTACGGAAACTATTAAATGTTGTACCCGATAGGTATATGCAAATAGTTGCATCAATAGAGCAATATTCTAATCTAAGTGAAATGACTATGGAAGAAGAAATTGGGAGACTCAAGACGTACGAGGAAAGAATAAAGTTTAAGAAGAATAAGGACAATAACGATCAATATAAGTTATTGTTTACATGTCACAAAAATAACATTACTCACGGAAGACACTGTGAAAAATGTGGACAAGATTTGTTGCGAGGGCAAGAAAATAATTCCAAGAAAGAATCAAACAGCAACTCAAATAAATTTACTCATGATAAGAGTAAGGTGATGTGTTTTAGATGCAAGGAGTATGGGCATTTTGCAAACAAATGTCCATCAAAGAAAGAAGAACAATCTAATCTCATTGAAGAAGACTTAGAACCAACATTACTTATGGCAACTGTTGAAGAAGCACCAGAAAAATATGATGAGCTCGGAATTAAGGAAGATCACAACAATGAAGGTGGAAATAACCTATAAAAATATGATCAGCCCGGAATTAAGGAAGATCACAACAATGAAGGTGGAAATAACCAGAAAAATATGATCAACCTGGACTTAAGGAAAATCACAACAATAAAGGTGGAAATAACCAGAAAAAATAAGATTAACATGGACATAATGAAGATCACAGCAGTAAAGGTGGAAGTAACCGAAAAAAAAATGATCTACCTGGATATAAGGATGATCACAAACAATAGTAGCTCAGATGGTGGATTTAACCAGAAGATGAATCAAGAAGACTTAAAGACCTACGTCGCAGCGATTGTGATTAAGGGGGAGAATATTGGGTTAATCCCAATCTCACAAGTCAAACCAAAAGGTCAAACCAGAAGGAAAAGTCAAACCGGATAAAAAGTCAACATGGCAGTTACAAGCAGTTACAGAAAATGGTTTTAGACAGTTACAAATCTAAGGGACATGTCTGTTTGACCAAATGAACCGACACAACCTTTTATTGTACCAATTCAGAAAGTATAAATAGATAGGAACATGTATTTTGTACAGAGATGACTGATATATAGAAAATCTTTTACAATTCAATTGTTTTTGTATTTTTGGTATATCTTGATCATAGATCCAGAAAATCGGGCCAACAAATGAATCATTGCAACTGATGCTAAGCATTAGTCTCTACTAAAGAAACCACAATCATCTATGATGATGATGAAGTCCCAATGTTTACTCATAAAAGTGCAACTGTTTTTAGTGAGAATGAGAATCTTTTATTAATAAACTTGTGATAAGTTATGTTTATATTAACATGATTTTGATAGCAGATGTGGCAATTTCATGATGTTTAGTTGTTGCTGATGAATTAAATATGTTGCTGATGGAATATTGTAAAGTTATCACATCATGTTATGAATGATATCAAGATTGAAAAGCCATGATTTGAGTTTACTTCCATGTATTGGAAGTTTACACATTTTTGGCTATGAATAATTTATCAATTATAACACGAATACCTTATTTTTTAGTTACTTAGAATTTTATTATGCATTATAGAAATTTATACTTCATTAATATCTTTACAAGTTGGATTATATATTAAAATAATTCATTATTGGAAATACTTTATGTTTTTTTAGCCATGTTCATATACAATATACGAAAACGAATCTAACAAAATTCCATCCCAAAACCTCGTGCGTGCACAGAGATCTAAAACTAGTAACTTTAAAAGAATTTACGACAATTTAGATAATATCAAGTATATTAGAAAATATGTATCAAATAATATCAATTGTTTAGCTAATGAGTTTAATGCTTCTTGTCACAAAAGAAAAGGATACTAACGGATTTGACACTAAAATAAAATATTTTCACTTAACTGAGATGAGGAAGGCTACCTTTTGAATGATCAAGTGAAAAGACTCCAGATTTGGAGAACATTTGAGAAGCCGTATGATTACACTCATGGTAAAGGCATCAATGCTTGCTGTTAGCTCCAATGTCTTCAGATTTGGAAATGACGCAGGGACCCTTCGATTCAGATAATGTGTAGCATAAATGCACTATCATAATTACAGCGAGCATACATATGAAATAAACATTTATAGTTATACACTTTATATAGACCGGAGATACAACAAAAGTGCATGTACGTATTCAACTAATATAGATTGAATGAAATTTAATGATTTGCAAATAATAAACATAACATAAAGCAGAATAAACCCCACAGGGAAGCTACTGATCATTTGTGTCTCATACTCTATGCCTATTGTATGCCAACTTAGAGACGATCGATATTCATCAAGCACCAAAATAACTTTCAATGTATGCAAAAGCGAAAAGATATACAGATGCTAGAATTTTCATCATAACTTCAGAAGTTATTAATAATTTATACTAACGATATGTGAGCCATAGCATACAAGTGATAAACAGATTCCTATGATGAAGAGTATATTTATCTATCGTGCCCGCTACAATTGGGATACAAATCTTTCTGAAAAACTTTTGCACCCTCTATACTTTTACTTACTTAAGACGCAGACATTAAGAACTGTCAACAATATGCACATAATTCTTTAAAATGTCATATTCAGCATTATCAAGTTCAGAAGGACAAAACGTAGATTGAGTAGCCTGATTAGAATTTTAATCGTGTAAATAACAAGTACTCTATGCATCTTTTAACTGCTAAAATCCTGAAACTAGAAATGAGCAAGTGTGTATTAAAGAGAATGCTTATCTACCTGAATGAAATAAAGATTAAGTGACAAAGAATCCACGTGAGAAATCCCAGCTAACAACTTGGATACAGTTTTGCGTGATGTAGGTGATACTTTTCGCTGCAGCATATCGTTAGGATGAATCACAGCTTTCTTCAACGAATTCATGTCTTCAAGGATTACTTCACCTCTAAGATCAACATACTCAAAACTCACAAGTTCTGGGCACGAAACTTTAAGACCACACCAAACGTACGGATAATCCTCAGAAAAAAGGTTTTTCCAGTTGCGGATTATCAGAGTCCTAATCTTAGTTGATGAAATATAAATTGGACCACGTTTACTTATCAAACAGTCTATTAAACTCAATTCCTCGAGTACCGGAAACTTTTTGAGAAACTCTTCAACTGAATCATTCTTAAAACAGTAAACATTATTGAGCTCAAGAACCTTAAGTACCACAAACCCCATACAAGTAAGAAAAGTTATAGGACTTCGATACATAAAAAGCCTTAATGACTCCAACGAGTCGCACATTATTAGACAATTAGGCAAGTAAAGAACCGAACGACCTGTTACACCATAAGGCGAGCCATAATTCCTATCCTCGGGGTCAAAAATCAAGTCAAGTGACTTGACTTTGCGGTTCACAGCTGCCTTAATCCACCTATTGACAACAGACCTTTTTTAATAACTAGCACAGCTTAAACGAAAACTATCCAAATCAACTGTTTCGTTAGCTAAAGTCCAAAGACACAAAGTCACTGAATTCTTTCTCAGGGAACATTACAGAGGGATTCAGTACACGGTCACAATCTAAGTTTAGAGACGGAAAATATGGGATTGAAGTCCATAAATACCTCCACCGTGTTGATAAAACACTGGTTCGAACAACTTCTTCGGTATTTGGAAGACCTTGAAGGATGAACTGAAGAATGGGGTCTGGCATGTTGCTGATGAAATCGACACCATTATCGAGGTTTGAAGCCATTGATTATCAAAACCCAAAAACTATTTACACAGACATTTTATCGAACAGGCAATTTATAAGGCCTCTACATTCACAAACTTTCTTTTCTTTTTGTTTTCTTGTGATTTTGAGAGAAATGTTGGAGAAGAGCGAGAGTAAATGACCGGGGTCTTGGACTTTGGTTTTAATTTATATCGATGATTCCAAAAAAAATAAAATGATTGAAGATAATTTAAATTATCCAAACATTATAGGGAGAATTTCATATATATTCTTAATTTGGTTCAAAATTTCATATATATCCAACCTAATTTGAAAATTTTATATATATCCAAAATTTTTTCATATATGTCTAAATACCCAATTTATATATAATTAAAATCTTAAAATACATATTTATTATCATTTAATGTTAAAATGACCATTATACCCTTTTGTATCTTAATGAAACTTTTAAGATTAAATGATAATAAATATGTATTTTTAGATTTTAATTAAATATAAATTGGGTCTTAATGGTCATTTTAACATTACATGATAATAAATATGTATTTTAAGATTTTCATTAAATATAAATTGGGTATTTGAACATATATGAAAATTTTAAGTTTTATATTAGATATATATGAAATTTTCAAGTTAGGTTGGATATATATGAAATTTTGAATCAAATAAGGGATATATATGAAATTCTCCCAACATTATATTATGATTTATTTATCCGTCTATCTTGTTAAAAAAATTGTTTTTTAATATACTTTTAATAATACATTTGTTGTTTGATTCAATGATCAATCTATATATATCATTCTACATTTATAAGCTTCAACTCAAACCTCCTTATCAAAAAGAACACACACTTCTAACATGGATTGTTACAAAACAAAACAATATATTCTCTATAGAAGCCAATGGTTTTTAAAAACTATAAAAATCTTGTGTGACAAACAAACAGTGCTTTTGCTATTTTGTCAAATATACTCATAAACTTTGTTAAGTGCATAAATATGAGTGTGCATCTAAATGTTGATCAGACTCGCAATTCATCATTTTCACCATTTATAATGGGTTAATTCCATATATCCCCAAATTAAACACATTAATGTCATATTTGTCCAACTTAAACTCATAATGTCATATATATACCCAATTTAAACACAAAATTTGTCATATTTACCCATTTTACTAATTTATTCATTTTAATTTGTGTAAAAATCCTAATAATTACTATTTTGAAATGTATAGACTATTTTACCCTCCTTTTTTAAAAGCCATCCTGCAAAACGATTGTTTTCTTTAAGAACACATTATGGACAAAGATATTTACATCTCTCTCTATGTCAATTGTACGTAGTATAAATCATTGTAATATTTATGTGAAATTAAGTTGATGGTTTCACTTGCTTTTTCAGTAAATCATGCACATGAGCAGTGCATGGTCACTACCTAACTATCAGTAATCAAGCACAAGCCTATCGATACAGTAACAGCACATGCTTCTATTCTTGTACATGGGTATTTGGATCATTCTCTTTTGGTGGAAATAATCTCACAATGATACCTCTATGTTTGGATCATTCTCTCATGCCGGCAACAATTTTGTTTGTCTTTTATTTATGTGGGGTGAGGTCACGACATAAGTTGGGATAATCTCATAGTAACAATTAACAAATACACATGAATGGTATAATGGGTGATGCATTTTTATGGAGGGTACAATGGGTATTTAATAATATTAATTGATGTTTAAATGAATTAATAATAGAATGGGCAAATATGACAAATTTGGTATTTAAATTGGGTATATATGGCATTATGAGTTTTTGTTGGACAAATATGACATTACATAGTTTTAATTGGGGATATATGGAATTAACCCATTTATAATTGATCTTAACAAATCAAGTTTGATATCCAAATATGAATCCACTTCTAAATATAAACTGGTATCCCACAAAATCAAAACAACGCATTCTAGGTTGGTGCTTGGGTTTGATTTACATTATCGTATCTGACAGGTTTAATCGATAATTTTACCCTACAATTATTGCAAACCATGTCCGATCGTTCACCATATTATGATGAGTAAACATTACAAGTAACCTGATTACAAACAGACAAGTACTAAAAGTTACAGGTGGCAAAAATGAGTGGTTAATCAAGTTACAGTACGCCTTGTGACCCAAAACCATCTTAATCCATCACCTCGAACAAATAGTGTTTTACAAAGACCAAGCTAATGCAAAGTAACAGTAAATATTAAAGTAACATGAAGTTAGGGTACTTCAAAGGCCAAATCTAGAAAGCACGTACACTCTAAATCTAGTTGCCCCGGAACATGACTACATACGTATGTATAAGTGAAAGTTTTAGAAAAAGCTTGTGTCATGAGTCCTCGACAAGAGTGGTCAATTTCACAGTAGAAGAATCCTTGTAGAAGTTCGACAGTTCATTCATTGTCTCCATTGACTTATCCTTATACACGAGTTTGTTACTCCAACTAAAAACCATTTCCTCCAATGCGTTTCCGTGCTTTAGTAAGAAACATGCTATAGCTAGTTTCGGCTTTTCTCCATTAAATCCAAGGAATTTGACTCACTTCAGATGACGAGTTAAGATTCTCCTTGCTTCATCGTTATTTAACACCCAACATTCAGTCAAGAAATGGTCCTATATCATCATTCAATGGCATAAGTTGTTCATTTCGCGGTAGCAAAAAATTGAACTAATTAACTACTGAAAATACAAAAGTCGTAAGGATAACCTAACAGTCCCAAGTTCAAAAGAATATAATTCATCCAAAAAGATAAATTGGTTCAAGATTATGTCTACAGTTCAAATGTAGAGGTGTAAATTTATACCGTTTATATGAAAAAGGTATCAATGTGGCTGATTGATAACAGGTCAAACAGTTAGCCTCAAGTTGTTTACAAGACTCCCAAAGCATAATAAAGTGTAATCTTCATTCAAAAAATAGATTCCTTTCAATAATAACTTTTGTAATCATATTTAATAGATCACAGATATAAGAAATTGACAACATAAAAAATGGAAAACAAGTGTCCGAAAGCCCTGCTCATTTTGACCTATCTAATAAAGTACTCGTTTCGCTTTTCCATCTATAAATCTGGAGTTTTATTTTTTTTATTTTTGATCAAATCAATATCAGATGATGTATGTCCAAGTGTCTTTTGCCAACACATATTTATGTACTTTTTTAATAATTTTTGTATATTAAGAATCATAGATACAGAGTACACCAAGAAGCAAAGTAAGCCTTATAGCTTCAAATTTAAATATATTAAACATGATACTAACTGAGATTAGGAAGAGTACCTTTTGAATGATCAAATGGAGGGACTCCAGATTTGGAGAACATCTGAGAACCGGAATGAGTACATCCATGGTGAAGGAATCAATAGTTGTTGAAAGCTCCAATGTCTTCAGATTTAGAAAATACGCAGGGAACTTTCCTTTCCGATCACATGGATCACGTGCAGCATGAATGCACTATCATAATGACAGCAAGCATACATTCAGAATAAATATTCACGGTTATACACTTTATATAGGCTAGAATTACTATAAAAATGCATGTACGTATTTAATTCATATAGATTGAATGTAATTCATTAATTTTGCAAATCAAAAGCAGAACCCCATAGAGAAACTACTGAACATTTGTGTGTCATACTCCATGCAAATTTACCGCTAACTTAAACACCATTGATTAAGAAAAATTCATTGACCACAAAAATAACTATCAATGTACGCAAAAACGGAAGGACATGCATATGCTAGAAATTTCATCATAACCAAAAAAGTTAATAATTTAAACTAATGATCTGCGAGCTATAGCATACAAGTGATACATCAAGAATAAAATCCTATCAAAAAGGTGCTCGATATAATTTGAACATTTACTTTATGAAAACCTTTTGCAGCCTCTACACTGACTAAAGACCATACATTTTAGAACTGTGAAACTGTCCACAATAGGCATGTAATACTTTCAAACATCATATTATGCGGCTATAAAATTCAGAAGGCCAAAACGTAAATGACAATTCTAACTAGAATATGAATTATTTAGATAACAAATACTATACGCATCATTTAATAGCTGCAATATATCCCCTTATAGCAAAAAGCTAGTTTTTTACAAAATTTAACATTATATATCGCCGACTTAGACAATTAGTCACACTTTGTTACACGATTGCGAAAAGGGGCAAACCTTTTTCCGTTTTGCACCTCGCTTAAGCAATCTCCGGATTAACCACGTACTTAAAGGTGGCCTAGTGGCCGGTAAAAGGCTTGTGACTATATCATCATTATCATAATAAAAGAGGTCTCAAGTTCAATTCTTGCTTGGTGCAAACAACCCTTATGTGGCCACGCCTACCTTCCCAAAAAAAGGGAGGCCTTTACCTCATTCTTGTATGTGTAGCGGTGGGCTCAAAACCCGTGGAATAGTCGACCAAACGGTCAAAAACCATGGTTACCCAAAAGCAACCTTGGATTGCTTATATTGCAAATATAGTAATTATATACAAGGAAATAAAGACGTGTGCTCTAAAGAGAATACGTTTGTACCTGAATAATATAAACATCAAGCGACAAAGAATCCACGTGAGAAATCCCAGCTAACAACTTGGATGCGGCTTTGCCATATGTAGGAGATTTTTTTTGCTGCATCGTATCCTTAGGATGAATCACGGCTTTGTTTAAGGAATTGACGTCTTCAAGGATTAATTCACATCTATGACCAACATACTCAAAAATCACAAGTTCTGGGCAACAAACGTTAAAGCCAAACCTAAAGCCCACATTTTTTCCATTACTAACATTTTTCAAGTTACAGTAGACGATTCTCAAAGTATTGAGACTAGATGATGAAAAACAAACAAGACCACGCGTTCTTATCACGCATTCAATCAAACTCAACTCCTCGAGTACCACACACATTTCAAGAAATTTTGTAACTAAATCATGATCATAACAATAAACCTTATTAAGCTCAAGAACCTTAAGTCCCAAAAACCCTTAACTAGGAGGCAAACTTATAATATTTTGATACGACAAAAGTCTTAATGACTCTAATGATTCACAAGTAATTAGACAATGAGGCAAGTGAATACGCGTAACAGCTTCATAACCAACAGGCAAGACATAATTCATAGATATTTTGGGGTAAAAACTCAAGTCAAGTGACTTGACATTGCGGTTTACAGCTGCCTTAATCCACACATTTACAGTAGACTCACGGTAGTAACCAGAACAACATAAACGAAAACTATCCAAACCTACGGTTTTGTTAGATAAACACCAAGTAACAAAGTCTTCAAATTTTTTCTCATGGAAATAAAAATAGGGCTTGAGTAGTCTGTCACAATCTAAGTTTAGAGATGGAAAATATGGAATTGAAGTCCATAAATATCTCCATCGAGTCTACAAAACGCTGGTTCCAACAACTTCTTCGGTAGTGGGCAGTAATTTAGGGCTTCTGCCCTCTTTTACGTTCTTTTTTTTCTTTGGACTTCGACAAGAAGTGTTATGAGAACGAAGGAATGTAAATAAATTGATTTTGGATTTCGACAAGAAGTGTTACTTTGGATTTCGACAAGAATGATATGGTTATCCTATTTTCTATTTTGATTGTTTCTCTCATTTTAATTATTCGTTTAGAATGTTTATCTTATTTAAGTTAAGTTAACTAGGGCTATAAACGAACTGAACGAACATGGAGCTTTGTTCAAGTTCGTTTGTTTTATTTTAACCGGACAAATAAATGAACACAAACGCTTAAACGGACGAATTTTCTTATTCATGTTCGTTTATTAAGAAAATGAGTTATTCATGTTCGTTTATGTTTGTTCATTAAGACACTAAACGAACGCTAAATGAACATAAACAATCAAACATAAATGAACATAGACAAACAAACATAAACTTTATTAAATTATGCACAATATATTGTTTTATGAGTGTTTTTATTGTTTAAACAAACCAATTTTAAAATTATACAATTAGAAGATATGATAAACAAAATAAGTGAACATAAACGGACGCATAATCGGACATAAATGAACAGACACGACTTTTGCTCATATTCGTTTATTTAATTAAACGAATGTAAAATATTGTTCATATTCGTTCATTTAATAAATAAACAAATATGAACGAACTTTTTACCGAACGGTTCACAAAATGTCCACTGAGGTTCAGTTCATTTATAGCTCTAGAACTAACTGCATAAAACAACTGTATTAAGAACAAAATTCTAAGAAGTGCATACAAACCATTAGAGCTTTTACATAATTCCGCAAAGTCTATGTTATAGACAAAAATCCATTTGATACATGTAATACCCTATTAACCCTTCAAGGTCCAACACCGTTTATATAAGAGTTAATTACAAATTTCATTCACGTGCAGTTTACACATTTTTTCACCTTTCGTCTTTAAACTGTAATAATAACACCGCTTGTTCGGCCCTGTGGTTTACCATTTCTAACGGACCGGTCCTTTGACTAAACGATCGTTGTGTTTCAGCCGTTAAATAGTGTAATTGCATTTTTAATTTATATTAATAAATTAATTTCCTGTGCTTGACTTATTCAAAAATAAATGTCTGAGTTTTGTCCTTGAAATAGATCTCTCCCCTTTATTGATTATTATGTTTAATTTCAGCTTCCTATGAGTCAATTTAGATATATCGTCAACTCATTTAAACTATGTTAGTAAAGGTGCCAAAGTTGTCGTTCATAAAGGAAACATATATTTTTTTCAGGGTTGTGCAACATAGTCGACCCAAAACGAAACAGAAAAATTAAAGTTATGGGATCTAAGAACCGGAGAGAGTAGTACCAATCTGGTGACGGGGGTAATTCGTTTTGGTTATTCGCTGGCACTTGGAGCATCAAAACACAAATATGATACCGACAAATCATTTGGTCTATCAGCCAACCGAGAGCGTCCCAATAGCTTTTTTCCTCCATAAAGGCTCTCAAGAACAAAAATTTAATAGCTTTTATAGCACAAAACTGTTGGAAAATTATATAACATGACATTCAATAAATAATCACAAAACATCAAAGTATACATGCGGAAGCGTATAGGATTTATTAACGAATAATTAATTAACGTAAACAAGAATATGCGTACCTTACTTGATTCTAGCCGAACAAGAATCAAATCCACAAACTAGCAATTTGGATGAACCCTAATTAGGGTTTATAGGATTATATGAATTACGCCTTACCGTTTTGTAATTCAATCCAAGAATACTAACAATATTGTGTTAGTACTACTTTCTTGTACACACGTACTATACCGAATTAAAGCAATACTAGTTTAATCAAACCAAATAACTTGAGTTGGAAAAAGTGAGGGATCGACTCCCTATGGTGTTAGTCGACCGGTTTTAGCAAAGAAAACACACAAAACAAGTTTTAGGCATAGCTAATGAGTACAAGAGATAAATTACAAACACCCTTGGTTTTGTATTTATACCCAAACTAACTTGGTGAACAAGTTTGAGTTGTAGATGGGTTGGGTTTGATCTCCCTTGGCCGATCGGTGCTAACATCCCCAAGGGGATTCCGGAACCTTCCCAATATTTACAATCTAGTCCTTTTCCAATTACATTTAACGACCGTTAGTCCATTACAACTAATTACTTAACGTCCGTTGTGTTATTTTGTTTAATTAATAAATAAATATAACATTTATATTTAATTATTAACTTTAATTCTCATACGTAAAGTGTGCAATCCCGTGGTCTCGAGTTCGATCCTAACTCACGTCTACTAATTTATATCCATAAAACCAACAGCTCCCACTTGGATATATCTTAATAGAGTGATCACATCGGTTAGCGTCTAGCAACACTTCGATGCCTCTACTATGACTCGAGTAAGGCTCCTGAAAAACCTTTTAATGATTTCTCATTATTATTATCCTTTTGTTTCTAATACCACGTTAAATAAAGATATGGAATTAAGTCATTCTTTATTAAACTTATTTTGTTTCTCGTTATAAGTGATTGACCAAAGTTACCAAATCTTCTAAAGATATTTAGGGGAGATTTTGGGTGCGGCCGCACAAACATCTTGTCAACCCTACGAGGGGCCCAGCAGTATTAAACTCCAAATAAATTTGAAGGAACAAATTCTATCTTGACTACGAGACTAACCCACAAAATTTGTAACATTTCTGAAAACAACCCTTATGACTACCAGTTACGTATAGCGTTAAGTTGCTCCACAGAAATGCACTACATTCATGACACTTATCTGGTATCTCAAGTCTGAGGATAACTATTCATAATTTACTTTTAACAATATCCACAAAGTAAATTATGTAGTTGGAATAAGTCCTATATTCAATTCAATGAATATCATCTGAAATTGGTATGCATTCTCATCAATATACTTTCAAGTATATTTTACCACATCTCTCAGATTTTTCTTAGTTTAATGATATTCTCATATCATTAATCGACAACGGACATTTAGAATAACTTAGTTACTCACGGATTAAACATGAAAATATAGGACAACAATATTATAAATGAAAATAAACATAATCCAAACTTTATTTCATCAAAATAATAAATGTTTTACAATATCCTTTATCCAAATACTAATCACAGTTATGCATGAAACTATTAGCTAAACGAAGTCCAATTCCATTGGCAAGTCCAATGAGCTTGTCTTTAGCCAAAGCCTTAGTGAAAGGATCAGCTAAGTTATCATCTGTGTGAACTTTCAATAGATTAATTTCACCTTCACGGACTTGTTCCCGAACATAGTGATACTTCCGTAGAAAATGGCTGGTGCCCTTCAGGACTCTAGGTTCATTGGCAATATGATTGCAGCAGAATTGTCACAATACATATCAATAGGCGATTCAATTGAAGGCATAACACCAAGCCCTTAAATGAATTTCCTAATCCAAACAGCCTCCATTGCAGCTTCTGAAGCAGCTATGTATTCGGCCTCTGTCGGAACATCGCAATCGTACTCGCTTCTTGCTCTTCCGGTCAACCTGATCCTCCATTGATGACAAAGACATAACCCGTCTGAGACTTCGTATCATCTTTATCACACTGCCGGGACGCATCACGGTAACTTGTAACACCAAGTTCTGTGCGGATTTCCACCATACACTAAAAACATATCTTTCGTATTCCTAAGATACTTTAGAATATATTTAACAGCAGTCCTGTGAAGTTCACCCGGATTCTGTTGATATCGACCGGTCATGTTACGGCGAACGCCACATCGGCCTTGTGCATCTCACAGCATACATAATAGATCCTCTTGGCGAAGCATAAGGAACTTTCTGCATGCGTGCCACCTCAGCAGGTGTTGAAGCACACATAGCGCTACATAAGCCATGCTTTACTTCCATCGGCAAATATCCTTTCTTGGAATTTTGCATATTGAATCTCTTCAATATTTTATCAATGTAAGCGCTTTGACTTAAACCAATTAACCGCTTTGACCTATCTCGGTAGATCTTGATTCCCAGAATGTATGCAGCTTCTCCTAAATCCTTCATGGAAAAACACTTCCCAAGATAAGCCTTAACATTTTGCAAACTTGAAATGTCTTTTCCCATAATCAATATGTCATCGACATAAAGGATAAGGAAAATTACATCACCACTAACTTTGTGATATACACATGGCTCATCAAGATTTTGAATAAATCCATACCTTTTGATTTCTTCATCAAATCTCTTATTCCATTGCCTTGATGCTTGCTTCAATCCATAAATGGACCTTTGAAGTTTGCATACACGGTTTGGAAATTGTGGATTCACGAACCCCTCAGGGTGCTTCATATAGATGTCTTCATCTAAGCGACCATTCAAGAAGGCGGTTTTGACATCCATTTGCCATATCTCATAGTCATAGTATACTGCTATAGCTATGAGAATTCTAATAGCTCTAATGTCCGCTACAGGAGAAAAGGTCTCCTCGTAATCTATGCCATAAATTTGAGTAAAACCTTGCGCAACTAGACGAGCTTTATAGACGTGTATATTGCCATCCATGTCAGTCTTAATTTTATAGAGCCACTTACTTCCAACCACCATGGCGTTTAGAGGTAAATCGACCTCTTCCCAGACTTCATTTTCTCTCATGGATTGCATTTCCCCATTCATTGCAACTTGACATTTGTCCTTTTCAGGACTTCCCATGGCAGCTTTATAACTAGTAGGCTCTCCAAGATCTCCTAACATAGTTTCCTCAACCTCTGCATTAAGACATAGACGTTCTGGTGGAGGACCCAGACTATCAGGTTCTACCGGAAGTACGTTAGTGTTTTCAGAAGGTAATGCATCTTCATGATCATCTTCAGATCATAAACTCTCCCACTGAATTCTTGAGATACGATATCACTTTCAAGAAAATCTCCATACCTAGCAATAATTACTTTATTTTCAGTTGGATAGTAAAAGTAGTAACCCATAGTTTCCTTAGGGTATCCTACGAAGATACACTTTACAGATCTTTGTTAGAGTTTATCTGCTGAGTCACGTCTAACATACGCCTCAAAACCCGGACCTTTAAATAAGACAAGTTAGGAACTTTACCATGCCATATTTCATATGGTGTCTTATCAACCTTCTTTGTGGGAACCATATTTAGAATGTGAATAGCTGATTCTAAAGCATAATCCCAAAAGGATAAAGGTAGAGTAGTAAGATTAAACATAGATCGTATCATGTCCAACAATGTACGATTTGTTCTCTCATATACACCTTTTTGTTGTGGAGTATATGGAGAAGTGAGATTCTGGACAATTCCATTCTCAGCTAAGTAATCTTTAAACTCTTGGCTTAGATACTCGCCTCCTGTATCGGATCGAAGAGCTTTAATCTTCTTTCCCAATTGCAGTTCTACTTCCGCTTTGAAAACCTTAAATATTTCAAACACCTCATGTTTATGCTTAAGTAAATAAACATAACCATAACGGATGAAATCATCAGTAAAGGTTAAGAAGTAGCTAGCACCTCTCTTTGACACATGTCTAAGTGGTCCACACACATCAGTATGAATAAGACCAAGTATATCAGAAGCCCTCTCCATATTGCTATGAAAAGGTTTCTTCGTCATCTTCCCATATATGCATGACTCACATTTATCAAATGATTCATCATTGATATTTTGCAAAAGCCCTTCTTGTTGCAGCTTATGCATGCGAGCCTTGCCTATATGAGCAAGTCTACAATGCCAAAGATAAGAAGAATTCAAGTCCAAATTTATTTTCTTATTGATGCTAAACATCGAATTATTATATTTGTTAGATTCATTTCCAATCACATCAATTTCAAACATACCATTCACAGTAATCGCATTAAAATAAAATACACCATTTAAAGAAACAGAAATTCCATTACTTGAAATAGTATGAGTAACACCATCATCCAACAAAACTGAAAAGGAAACAATACCTCTAATTATAGAAGGTGCATAATGGCAATACTAAACTAAACGTTCCTATGGCTTCAACAGTTGCATGTGCGCCATTTCCCACGTGCAGATATTGCTCCACATAGGCTAGCTTCCTCTCCACTCTAAATCCCTGCAGTGTATTACAAATGTGAATACCACATCCAGTATCATATACCCAGGAATTTTTATGATTTAGAGTAAATAATTCAATGACAAATAAATTACCTGAAGGACCGGCGCCCTAGGACCAATCGTACTTCATCTTATTTGCCCGCAATTCATCAAGATAAAGAGCACAGTTTCTCTTCCAATGCCCAATGACCTTGTAGTGGTGGCATGCTTGATCCTTTTTAGGATTTTCCTTCCTAGGAGTTGGGTACTTCTTGGGTTCTGGTTGATAGGCCATAACCTTTTTACCTTTATCAACTTTCCCTTTTCCCTTCACATTCTTGTTGTTCGCACGCTGCGGTTTTGGCTTATTTATCCGTCCACCCTGGGGGAGTTGGAGCCTTTTGAGGTAACCCTTTCTCATAGTCAATTAGCAATGCGTGTAGGTCAGTAACTGTCTTCCCCACGCAGTGCATATTGAAGTTCTGAACAAAACCATTGAAATCCTTGTTAAGGGATCTGTTGATCAAGTTCACGGCCATGTCATCTTCATAAGTCTTGCCAAGTGCCCTTAATTGGTCCATGTAACTTTTCATTTCTAGTACATGAGCACTCACGGGTTTACCCTCTCCATGCTTGCAGCTGTGTAATGCATCGATCAAGTCATAAATCTCGACATCAGCTAGTTTCTCGAACATAGTTCAAAGTTCATTGAGCATGTTAAATGGGAAGTAGTTTTCTAACTGCTTTTGTAGAGCAGGTTCCATCGTTCCCAACATAAGACAAGCCACATCGTTATGATGCTTATACTCAATTTTCCAAGCATCCTTTTCAGCTTGAGTAGCTTCAAGTGCTATTAGCAGCAGGGCAAGGTTCGTATAGATAATTCAACCGGTCATCAACTCTACAGACAATTCTCAAAGATCGGTTCCAATCATTGAAATTCTTAGAGCCAGTAAACTTTTCTCGATCAAAAAAGCTTTTGAACACAGAACTTAGTGCAGTGTTAGTGTTATCGTTGTTTTGAGCCATTTCTCTGAGAAAAGTTCAAGTATTAATATTTTCGATAATACAACTTTTCAAGAAAATAAAATATACCCAACGGTAATATAAACATATAACCATATAATTTTCTCGAAAACTTGGATCCAAATTATCATAGGTTCATTACATCAGATGATCTGCTAGTAACGAGAACATATAATAAGGTAATCTGTCGAACAATAATTGGCAAACAATTTCCAATTCCTAGATCATTATGGGATTTATATTTTCCAACGCTATTGCAAATATAAACACGTTTCATCCCATCTTATGCCATGAGTCCAGTTCTCACTTCCTACTCAACTTAAGTGTCTAGCTTAAAGAACTGCAAATATGTCCATGTAAGGTCTGACTTTACATAGAGATTTACCTCTCCATCACAATCTAGCCAAGTACTGTCATGACGTAAATTGCAACTTCAAGTGTTCCTTTTAATTAGATGGCACATAACTTAATTTATAAAGGGTACTAGTTTTTATTTTATGTGGTCAAATCAAATATGTACAAAGATGTCATGCATTCATCTTGTAGCATAATTTTAATAAAAAACTTTTTATTACCAATTCATAAAGATCAAATTATCAAAGTTTTGATTGAGGTATTGGGTTCACCAATCAAGGAATTTAGCGTTAATTATCGCCCATTATACCGTACTTTTGCATAAGTGTAAACACTTAGTGTTTCGGGGTAATTACCACCAAAGTGGCGCGTGGAATTAAAACTAATTCGCCCTTAAGATGAGTTTGTACATTTATGGCTTACTTAGTAGCTCCAATTTGACTCGCAAGCAAGCGGAGAGTTTGGTCGTATGAAGCAATAACCTCCCTCTTTAGGGTCACAATATTAATCGCCCCCTCCTAGTACTTCTCACACAGTCCGTCAAATTGGGTGAGCCGTTCAGACCATTTGTACCAAAATCATCAATCAATTAAACTATTGAAAACTTAACTCTTCAAAAAAAAATCAAATTTCACCATTGTTTAGTCCGTATTATTTTTCTATTCAAAATTACCCTTTGCTTAAAACTGTCGCACATAATAAACAAACAAGTAAACAAATAAAAAATAAACAACTAAAAACAATGCACACATAATAAACAATTTAATACGTGTAAACAAGTAGCCACATGCACGTTATTCGATAAAACTCTATTAATAATCAATGTCTAGGTTAAATTAATTTATATATTAATTAGGGCTTTCACTCTCTCAATTGAAAGTGAGCCACACACATCGACGAATCGATTGCGTAAACCCATAATTAATAATATACCAAATTGCATATAATTGATTCATTAATATATATAATTGGAGTCTTCCCCAATTCAAGATTTATCATAAATAAACATGTGATAAAATATCTTAACAATTAAACAATATTCAAGCAACTATCCATGACAAACATGCATGTATCATCATGGATATATCATAACAATTATTCAAATAGTCACAAGATCGCATATTATTCCATGTCACATAACATATTATTCATGAATTAATCACGTAACTCATATATTAATTCTTGGTTTCGATAAGGTTAATAAACAATTTTAAAACCCTAAAAAAATTTTATTGTGTCGACTAAAAAAAATTTAATGGGTACGCCCCATAAAAAAAATCGACCCATAAAAAAAAATAAACCAAAACCCTAGATCAAACATATCAAACAACATACAATTATTCGTTTTTTACGGGTTTAGTAATTAATTACTCATTAAAACCAATGACTCGTGATGCCACTGTTGGAATTATATAACATGACATTCAATAAATAATCACAAAACATCAAAGTATACATGCGGAAGTGTATACGATTTATTAACGAATAATTAATTAATGTAAACAAGAATATGCGTACCTTACTTGATTCTAGCCGAACAAGAATCAAATCCACAAACTAGCAATTTGGATGAACCCTAATTAGGGTTTATAGGATTATATGAATTACCCCTTACCGTTTTGTAATTCAATCCAAGAATACTAACAATATTTTGTTAGTACCACTTTCTTGTACACACGTACTATACCGAATTAAAGCAATGCTAGTTTTAATCAAACCAAATAACTTGAGTTGGAAAAAGTAAGGGATCGACTCCCTATGGTGTTAGTCGGCCGGTTTTAGCAAAGAAAACACACAAAACAAGTTTTAGGCATAGCTAATGAGTACAAGAGATAAATTACAAACACCCTTGGTTTTGTATTTATGCCCAAACTAACTTGGTGAACAAGTTTGAGTTGTAGATGGGTTGGGTTTGATCTCCCTTGGCCGATCGGTGCTAACATCCCTAAGGGGATTCCGGAACCTTCCCAATATTTACAATCTAGTCTTTTTCCAATTACATTTAACAACCGTTAGTCCATTACAACTAATTACTTAACGTCCGTTATGTTATTTCGTTTAATTAATAAATAAATATAACATTTATATTTAATTATTAACTTTAATTCTCATACGTAAAGTGTGCAATTCCGTGGTCTCGAGTTCGATCATAACTCACGTCTACTGATTTATATCCATAAAACCAACAAAACCAACATATGTGGGCTAACCATAATGTTGATATCTAACAAAACGACAAGGTAATGAAACATGAAGTTGAGTATTGCAAAATCCAAATGCAAAACACAACTACATGAGACCAAGCAACCACGTAGCATGATATCACATATAGCTTGTCACTTCAGTCTTTAAGAAGATCTATCAGTTTAACAATTGAAGAAGCCTTGTGAAATTCGAACACTTCATTCATACTCGCCACTGATTTCTCATGGTAGCTGACTTCGTTACACCAACTGAAAACCAGTTCCTTCAATTCATATCCATGCGATAACATCAAATAGTCCTAAATATTAAGTGTCAATTTCCCCCCGATAATGCTCGTTATTTATATCATTTATATGGATTTACGCTTGTTTTCCATTGTTTTACACTTTCAGGTAAATTACGAGCATTGGAGCTAAAGAGACGCGAAAATGGAAACATTACTAAAGATTTATCACAGTATGCTTATTTGGAAGAAGTTACGGCGTAACTCATGTCTCACATTACGCCGTAACTATTGCGTGACCCAAAAGTCCAACTTATCAAGAGGTTACGGCGTAACTCCTTCCTAAGGTTACGACGTAACTCCATTAGGTCAAAAGAGGTTCCACGCCGATACTGCTACATTTTACTACGCAACACTTACGGCGTAACCAAGTTTATTGAAGACTACGGCGTAACCACTTCTTATGTTACGCCGTAACTAGCAGATCTAGTGCATTAACGGAGAAATAGAAGGTTACGGCGTAACTCCTCTATGGATTACGCCGTAACCCAGACCTGGCCTATAAATACCCCACAAATTCCAGCATTTCATAGCATCCCATTCCACACACAACACTCTGAGAACGTGGGAAAAAGCTCAAGGCGGGTCTAGGGGAGCATACGGAGTTGTTTCCAAGGGAAAAGTCACACCATTACGATAAGCTTTAGCGTTTATTATTTATTTTACTTTCGATTCATGTATTTCGTACCTTTGAATATTGAATTGATGTGCATGATTAATATGAGCGGCTAAGCACCCTTTGGTGCTAGCCTAGTTATGATTCCTTTATTGTTTTGTTTGCGTTTACCTTTACTTCCGTACAATTATTTCTAAGTGTATGCATGCATAGTTCTTTGGTAGTCACCCTTGGTTCGGTAGTTTTGAATGGCGATAGAGGCCAATTGCCTAGGAGATATGACCAACTGACCTTAGGTGAGCGGACTAAGACGAGAAGGGTAAGATATGACCAACTGACAACCCTTTCTACTTGTGCGATTTGACCAACTGATCACCTATCGTTTGGATGAACTTAAGAATTGGGGGTGTAGTGTCTAAGTTCCTAACGGCCGGGCACTCACTATTTAGAATCTAGCATGTAGCGGTACTTAATGACTCGGCTTAGGGACCAGGAACAACAGGACTTATGGCCGGTGCGCTGATTTCTCTGTGGTGGCATCTTTACTGGTAGGTTAGGGCGAATTGACCAAATGTTGTCCTCTCGAATTTGACCCCACCGGAAGTAATTGGAAGTAGGTAGACGTAGACATAACTAGTTAGGAGGATTAACTAGGTTAGCACCACTATTCCTCTATTGATTTCCCTTCTACCATTTATTTGCTT
Source organism: Chrysanthemum makinoi (assembly GCA_910596185.1). Lineage (NCBI taxonomy): Eukaryota > Viridiplantae > Streptophyta > Magnoliopsida > Asterales > Asteraceae > Chrysanthemum > Chrysanthemum makinoi. The sequence goes on along the minus strand of OU343223.1, from coordinate 68,049,896 downwards.
TTATATTATGCATTAGTAGTTTAATTAATTAAAACCCTATCAAACCATTAATATTCAGTGACAATTAGACTTAGTAATTATCCGACACACATAGCTCTTGGGACGACCTGGGCTTTACCATTTACTACACTACACACGACCGGGTACCTTTGCGCCGTTAGTGCATTAGGGTAGACCATAGGTATAGCGAGACACTATAAATATTAAGACACATTGGTCATGAAATCCTGTCAAGTTTTGGCGACTGGAGGAGCTATATTAGGATTGATATTAAGTCTTTCATTTTAAACTTTTCTCACGATCATATTTCAAGTTTTCAGGTACCATGGAAGTTGTTAACATGGATGACCTCACTCTTGAGGAATACTTGGCGTTGACTAGAGCAGATCAAGGGTCGGGTCTCGTAAGACCGGCAATCAGAGCGGATGTTCGTTTCTAGATTAAAGACCAATTTATGAGGGAGCTTCGCTAACCCTTTTCGGGGAAGCGAGGGACGAAGACGCATATGAGCACGTTGAAAATGTCCCATACATCGCCAGCCTTTTCAACATTCCAGGCGTGTCTCATGATCTTTGCTATGCTCAGGGTCTTCCATATGACCCTCACTGGAGCAGCTAGAAGATGGATCGAAAGATTGCCCGCCGAGGCAGTTAATACTTGGGCACTACTGATGTAACGCCCCGACCCGACAAGGGTAAAGGAATCACAAGTAATGGTGTCATATCAAAGCAAACATAAATATGCAAAAGAAATCTCAACATAAATATTGAAATAATCCAAGTCAAATGACTTCAATACATAGGTCCCAGCGGAAAAATAAACTCCAAATGAAAAGTCTAAAATATAAAGTCTAAATGGCATCATAAGATCAAAGCTAAAATCTCTAAGGTAAGTCCACACAGCACTCATCCCAAAGCAATACCAAGCTCCAATGCTTAGATACTGCGGAAGAAAAGAAATGCGGTGAGCTTCAAAAGCCCGTGAGCAGATATACAAGCAAAACGAATCGAAACGAGAACAAATCTGAAATAAAGTGAAAGAAAGATAGCAAAATCATAATCATCTCAAAAGATAAACCAGGATAATAGAATAAGTTTTATAGCTAACTACCTCGAGCCCAAATACATATGCCATATCATAACAAAATCATATTCACATAAGGCAACATTTGTAGGGAGACCTACCAGAGTTATGAAGGGCGTGCATGCACGCAGCATCAATCATCAGATAACATATAGCATATAACATATAATATATAACATATAACAGATCTAGGATGCACCCATATGCCCCACAAACATACATTGATAATATAATATAAACTGAGCTCATAACAAATAACGAGATAAGGGGCGTGGCGAACTTCACTCTCTGCCCTAGAGTCATGTCGAAGTGCATTACTCGACACGGACATGGAACCCCCATGACTAATTAATAATTGGCTCGGGTGTCAAACTATCTTAGGTCAAATAGAATGTCATAACTGACATAGATCATATTTTATCAAATTTTTAATCATGTTTTCAAAATCAAAGTCTTCATATCATATAGTTCAAAATCAATGTTTTATGATTCAAAAATCAAAGTTAGATAAACAACAGCTCAAATAGACACATTAGGGTTCATAGCAAAGGCTTAGGAAATCCTAATGTAAAAGCTAACGAAAAGCGTTATAAGAAACCTTTCTTGAAAGGTCGAGAATATCGTACCTTATTCCAAAGCAAATGATCGAAAAGAAGAAACAGGGAAAGCAAAGGATTAATCCTTCTTCACAGAACCTATACACATTAACGGTCGTACATGTTATTTATGATTCCATAATCGTCGAAATGATCTTTTAATATTTAGCTTTCATACTTAGTATATTTAATGATCTTAATACTTTAGGGTTTTATAATTAAATGAGACTTAAGTGTTTTATAATTAATATCGTAGATTAGGGTTCATTATGTCATTAATTAAAATTTAGAGTTAAATGTGAAAATAGTTTAAACGTCATAACTCACACATAAAATAACGAATTAATATACTTAGCTTCAAACCCTAATCGACTCTCATTTATGTTCTAAGGTTTTCTCATTCTTTAATATCCCATTAATATGCATTTACTTACATGTTACGTCTTTTTAATGACTCATTACTTAACCTAACACGTCATAAAACAATCTTTCCTTTTATGTTTCACCATACACGTTTATGATTTTATGTGACATACAAGTTACTTATTACTCGTATTAATTACACATTTACACATTTACAAGTTCACTTGACTTATAATTACGCACACATATGAGACACGATTCACAAACCATTAGGGTTTGGCATACCTTATTCGATTCACATATCAAACTAGGGTTTACGTTTACATGACCTTTACTTAATTAATATACTTTTAAAACTCATATGTGGTTCGGTTCAACTTAGGGTTTCAATTAATAGGTTATTACGCAAGTCTTAACTCATCTACGTACTTTACTTATTTACGTTATTAAGTTTTATACCATAGCCGAATTATACATATGGTTCGGTCCTTATTTAACTCGACGTATTCATGACCCGATTCAATAATACATATTACGTACATAGCTCTTTAATACTTATAAGGTTTAATCATTAGGGTTTGCCTTGTTTTGGTTCTATTCGGCTCGACACAAAACAAAAAGAAAACACAAGTCGACCAAACGAATCAAGTTACAATACAATAACATAAGGTACATCAAAGGAAAACAAGAATAGGTTATACCTTGACTTGGTTGAAGCAAAAATCTCGACACCAATGGGTGTTGATATTCGGCTGAATGGAAAGAAAAGAAAAAGAGAGAGGCAACAATAAACTAGGGTTTCACTTTTGTGATTATGTGTTGTATATATAGTAGTGATATTTTCGGTTAGGGCTTAGGAAGGCCTTGGGTTTCGGCTTGGCCCAACCGAACACCATCCAAACACACGCATATGGGCTCCGGCCTTTGATCCATCGAAACAAACAAACACGATCCAAGTTATTTGCGAAACGTCCAATCTTCGTCGTACCAAAATCGATCACGTAATATGTTTTAGTTATGTTTTATTATTCGCAAGTTAAGTTTTAAATTTCGCTAAATGATATAAATGTATTTTACGTATTTTATAAATTTCGATTCCAAGGGTATTTTAGTCTTTAATCAGATTTTAGATTTTCAGGTTTTACAATTCTTCCCCTCTAAAGAAAAATTTTCGTCCTCGAAAATTGAAATGAAACGAAACGAAAATGAAAACGAAATGAGAACATACCAAACTATTTAAAGAAATGAGGATAACTAGTTCGCATCGACCCCTCGGTTTCCCAAGTAGCCTCACGTTCCGGATGATTTTTCCAAAGAATCTTAACGAACGGAATGACTTTATTTCTCGTGACTCTTTCTTGTCTTTCTAAAATAGCTTCTGGTTCTTGAGATAAAGACATATCGGATTGAATTTGATCAAACGGATAAGAAGCAACGTGTAACGGATGATAGTTGTATCCCCTTAGGAGTGATACATGGAAAACGTCATGAACATGCGATAAGTGAGGCGGAAGTGCTAATCGATACGAAACTTCTCCTATACGTTCTAGAATTTCAAACGGTCCGATAAATCGAGGAGTGAGCTTGCCCTTGATTCCAAAACGTTTCACACCTCTAAACGGCGAAACTTTCAAAAATACACGATCTCCAACCCGAAATTCTAAATCACGACGATGCTTGTCGGCATAACTTTTCGGCGAGACCTAGCTTCCTTCAGCTTTTCTTTAGCAACAGCTACCTTCTCATTAGTGATCTCGATCATTTCCGGACCTTCAATCAAACGCTCACCTACTTCATCCCAGCAAATAGGTGCTCTACATTTCCTTCCATAAAGAAGTTCAAACGGTGCAGCCTTAATGCTAGCATGCCAACTGTTGTTGTATGCAAACTCTACTAAACATAAATATTCATCCCAACTGCCAGTCCATTCTAAAGTACAAGCCACGAGCATATCCTCTAAGGTGCGTATAGTCCTCTCTGATTGACCATCTGTTTGAGGATGAAATGCCGTACTAAAATTAAGTCGAGTACCCCAAGCTTTTTGCAAACCCTTCCAGAAATGAGAAGTAAAAGCGCGGATCTGTCGGACACAATAAATGCCGGAGTACCATGAAGTCTAACGATCTCTTGCTGAAAAATCTCCGCCAATTTCCCAATACTAAAATCCTTTCGATTGGCAAGAAATGAGCAGATTTGGTTAGTCGATCAACAACTACCCAAATCGCATCATGCTTCTTCCGAGTAAGAGGTAGTCGAGTCACAAAATCCATAGATATCTTATCCCACTTCCATGTTGGAATATCCAATGGCGGTAACAATCCACTAGCCCTTTGATGTTCGATCTTAACCTGCTGACAAATCATACACTTCGACACAAATGTCGCCACATCTTGCTTCATGCCATTCCACCAAAAGTACTGCTTCAAATCCCTATACATCTTGGTAGAACCAGGATGGATAGTGAAAGGAGAACTATGAGCTTCATCATAACTTTCACACGAAGTACCTGATCATTGGGAACACAAAGCCTATCTCCATACCATACAATACCGTCATTATCAACCTTAAACTCCGTCTGCTTACCTTCTTCAACATTTTGCACCACGCCCACTTCGCCGTCATCTTTCTAAGCCTCTTTAATTTGCAGTATAAGGTTCGACTCCACCTTCATACTAGCCCAGTATCCATCAAAATCTCGTACACACAACTCAACATCCAAACTCTCTAAGTCACGCAAAATCCTAGGCTCAATCTTGATACTCGCGAGAATGCCTGATTTCCGGCTAAGTCGTCGGCAACTACGTTAGCCTTACGGATGGTACTGAATGTTGGTGTCATAATCCTTTAGAAGTTCTAACCATCTTCTTTGTCTCATGTTAAGTTCCTTCTGAGTGAAAATATACTTGAGACTTTTATGATCGATGAATATATCACACGTCTCTCCATACAAGTAATGTCTCCAGATTTTCAACGCGAACACCACTGCAGCTAACTCAAGATCATGAGTTGGGTAATTCTCCTCATAAGGTTTTAGCTGCCTCGAAGCATAAGCTATTACCCTTCCATGTTGCATCAAAACACGGCCTAATCCTTTCTTAGATGCATCACTGTAAATTTGAAATCCTCCAGAACCAGTTGGAAGAGTCAAAATAGGAGCTGACACCAATCTCCGTTTCAGCTCTTCAAAACTCTTTTCTCGTTCATCCGTCCATACAAACTTTTCACCTTTCCTCATCAGGTTGGGTTAGGGGTAAAGCTAAGCGAGAGAAACCTTTAAAAAACGTCTATAGTAACCCGGCAAGTCCAAGAAAACTCGACCTCGATCAACATGCGTAGGTCTTGGCCATTTGGTGATAGCCTCAACTTTAGACGGATCCATGGTGATACCATCAGGTGATACAATATGACCAAGGAAAGCGACTTATCTTAACCAAAATTCGCGCCGAAAATTTGGCGTATAACTTCTTCTTCCTCAAAATCTCTAAAACTATCCGAAGATGTTCTTCATGCTCTTCTTCAGACTTGGAGTAAACTAAAATGTCGTCGATGAAAACAATAACGAACTTGTCGAGAAACTCATGGAAAACACGATTCATCGGTCCATAAACACAAGCAGCGCATTGGTCAAACCAAAAGGCATAACGAGGAATTCGTAATGACCATATCAGTACGAAGCGGTCTTAGGAACATCTTGCTCCTTCACACGTAGCGATGATAACGGACCTCAAGTCAATCTTCGAAAAGAAATTAGCTCCTTGCAGTTGATCAAACAAATCATCAATACGCGGCAAAGGATACGATTACTGACGGTAATACGATTAAGTTCACGGTAGTCGATACATAGACGCATGCTTCCATCCTTCTTCTTCACAAAAAAAACAGGTGCACCCCATAGAGAAACACTGGGTCGAATAAATCCATTTTCTATCATCTCTTGCAGCTGTTCCTTCAACTCCTTCAGTTCTGGTGTCATGCGTCACGGAGCCTTGAAATCGGTTCGGCACCGAGGGAATTAACTCAATGCTAAACTCAACTTCTCTAGCTGGGGGAAGACCAGGGAAAAGAGAGTTGAGAGTGCATCGCAGATATCCATGTTAGTAGCATCATCGTCTCCATCCACGCTACTGCGTGCGAGTTTGAACCATCGAGCGATATTCAAACGATTAGCAAAATGAACAATGGTGAGATAGAAATGGAAGTGCGAAGGAATCTAAAGTCTACCCAAAGCCTCACAGGTCAAATCCTAAGCTCTAAGGTCTCAAAACCTAGGCTCCATATGTCACAGGTCCCGACTACAAGTCAGTAAACTGCAGGCTCGATGCCATAAATTGTAGCCCAGGCCGACGACAAGGGTAAAGGATTCACAAGTAATGGTGTCATATCAAAGCAAACATAAATATCCAAAAGAAATCTCAACATAAATATTGAAATAATCCAAGTCAAATGACTTCAATACATAGGTCCCAGCGGAAAAATAAACTCCAAATGAAAAGTCTAAATGGCATCATAAGATCAAAGCTAAAATATCTAAGGTAAGTCCAAACAGCACTCATCCCAAAGCAATACCCAGCTCCAATGCTTAGATACCTGCCGCGGAAGAAAAGAAATGCGGCTGAGCTTCAAAAGCCAAGTGAACAGATATACAAGCAAAGCGAATACTGAAGCGAGAACAAATACAAAATAAAGTGAAAGAAAGATAGCAAAATCATAATCATCTCAAAAGATAAACCAGGATAATAGAATAAGTTTTATAGCTAACTACCTCGAGCCCAAATACATATGCCATATCATAACAAAATCATATTCACATAAGGCAACATTTGTAGGGGAGACCTATGAGAGTTATGAAGGGCGTGCATGCACGCAACATCAATCATCAGATAACATATAGCATATAACATATAATATATAACATATAGCAGATCTAGGATGCACCCATACGCCCCACAAACATACATTGATAATATAATATAAACTAAGCTCATAACAAATAACAGATAAGGGGCGTGGCGAACTTCACTCTCTTGCCCTAGAGTCATGTCAGAAGTGCATTACTGACACGGACATGGAACCCCATGACTAGTTAATAATTGGCTCGGGTGTCAAACTATCTTAGGTCAAATAGAATGTCATAACGGACATAGATCATATTTTATCAAATTTTTAATCATGTTTTCAAAATCAAAGTATTCATATCATATAGTTCAAAATCAATGTTTTATGATTCAAAAATCAAAGTTCGGATAAACAACAGACTCAAATAGACACATTTGGGTTCATAGCAAAGGCTTAGGAAATCCTAATGTAAAAGCTAACGAAAAGCGTTATAAGAAACCTTTCTTGAAAAGGTCGAATATCTGTACCTTACTCCAAAGCAAATGATCGAAAGAAGAAACAGGAAAGCAAAGGATTACTCCTTCTTCACGAACCTATACATTAACTCGATCGGTACATGTTATTTATGATTCCATAATCGTCGAAATGATCTTTTAATATTTAGCTTTCATACTTAGTATATTTAATGATCTTAATACTTTAGGGTTTTATAATTAAATGAGACTTAAGTGTTTTATAATTAATATCGTAGATTAGGGTTCATTATGTCATTAATTAAAATTTAGAGTTAAATGTGAAAATAGTTTAAACGTCATAACTCACACATAAAATAACGAATTAATATACTTAGCTTCAAACCCTAATCGACTCTCATTTATGTTCTAAGGTTTTCTCATTCTTTAATATCCCATTAATATGCATTTACTTACATGTTACGTCTTTTTAATGACTCATTACTTAACCTAACACGTCATAAAACAATCTTTCCTTTTATGTTTCACCATACACGTTTATGATTTTATGTGACATACAAGTTACTTATTACTCGTATTAATTACACATTTACAAGTTCACTTGACTTATAATTACGCACACATATGAGACACGATTCACAAACCATTAGGGTTTGGCATACCTTATTCGATTCACATATCAAACTATGGTTTACGTTTACATGACCTTTACTTAATTAATATACTTTTAAAACTCATATGTGGTTCGGTTCAACTTAGGGTTTCAATTAATAGGTTATTACGCAAGTCTTAACTCATCTACGTACTTTACTTATTTACGTTATTAAGTTTTATACCATAGCCGAATTATACATATGGTTCGGTTATAATACATATGGTTCGGTCCTTATTTAACTCGACGTATTCATGACCCGATTCAATAATACATATTACGTACATAGCTCTTTAATACTTATAAGGTTTAATCATTAGGGTTTGCCTTGTTTTGGTTCTATTCGGCTCGACACAAAACAAAAAGAAAACACAAGTCGACCAAACGAATCAAGTTACAATACAATAACATAAGGTACATCAAAGGAAAACAAGAATAGGTTATACCTTGACTTGGTTGAAGCAAAAATCTCGACACCAATGGGTGTTGATATTCGGCCGAATGGAAAGAAAAGAAAAAGAGAGAGGCAACAATAAACTAGGGTTTCACTTTTGTGATTATGTGTTGTATATATAGTAGTGATATTTTCGGTTAGGGCTTAGGAAGGCCTTGGGTTTCGGCTTGCCCCAACCGAACACCATCCAAACGCACGCATATGGGCTCCGGCCTTTGATCCATCGAAACAAACAAACACGATCCAAGTTATTTGCGAAACGTCCAATCTTCGTCGTACCAAAATCGATCACGTAATATGTTTTAGTTATGTTTTATTATTCGCAAGTTAAGTTTTAAATTTCGCTAAATGATATAAATGTATTTTACGTATTTTATAAATTTCGATTCCAAGGGTATTTTAGTCTTTAATCAGATTTTAGATTTTCAGGTTTTACAATTCTTCCCCTCTAAAGAAAAATTTTCATCCTCGAAAATTGAAATGAAACGAAACGAAAATGAAAACGAAATGAGAACATACCAAACTATTTAAAGAAATGAGGATAACTAGTTCGCATCGACCCCTCGGTTTCCCAAGTAGCCTCGTTAGGATGATTTTTCCAAAGAATCTTAACGAACGGAATGACTTTATTTCTCGTGACTCTTTCTTGTCTTTCTAAAATAGCTTACGGTTCTTCGAGATAAAGACATATCGGATTGAATTTGATCAAGCGGATAAGAAGCAACGTGTAACGGATGATAGTTGTATCCCCTTAGGAGTGATACATGGAAAGCGTCATGAACATCTGCGATAAGCTGTGGCGGAAGTGCTAATCGATCTGAAACTTCTCCTCGTTCTAGAATTTCAAACGGTCCGATAAATCGAGGACCGAGCTTGCCCTTGATTCCAAAACGTTTCACACCTCTAAACGGCGAAACTTTCAAAAATACGATCTCCAACCCGAAATTCTAAATCCACGGCGATGCTTATCGGCATAACTACGGCCGAGACCTAGCTTCCTTCAATTTCTCTAGCAACAGCTACCTTCTCATTAGTGATCTCGATCATTTCCGGACCTTCAATCAAGCGCTCACCTACTTCATCCCAGCAAATAGGTGCTCTACATTTCCTTCCATAAAGAGTTCAAGCGGTGCCGCCTTAATGCTAGCATGCCAGCTGTTGTTGTATGCAAACTCTACTAAACATAAATATTCATCCCAAGCTGCCGGTCCATTCTAAAGCACAAGCCACCGAGCATATCCTCTAAGGTGCATATAGTCCTCTCGTGACCATCTGTTTGAGGATGAAATGCCGTTACTAAAAATTAAGTCGAGTACCCTAAGCTTTTTGCAAACCCTTCCAGAAATGAGAAGTAAAGCGCGGATCTCATGGGACACAATAGATGCTGGAGTACCATGAAGTCTAACGATCTCTTGCTGAAAAATCTCCGCCAATTTACCAATACCAAAATCCTTTCTGATTGGCAAGAAATGAGCAGATTTGGTTAGTCGATCAACAACTACCCAAATCGCATCATGCTTCTTCCAGTAAGAGGTAGTCCAATCACAAAATCCATAGATATCTTATCCCACTTCCATGTTGGAATATCCAATGGCTGTAACAATCCACTAGCCCTTTGATGTTCGATCTTAACCAATGGGTGTTGATATTCGGCCGAATGGAAAGAAAAGAAAAAGAGAGAGGCAACAATAAACTAGGGTTTCACTTTTGTGATTATGTGTTGTATATATAGTAGTGATATTTTCGGTTAGGGCTTAGGAAGGCCTTGGGTTTCGGCTTGCCCCAACCGAACACCATCCAAACGCACGCATATGGGCTCCGGCCTTTGATCCATCGAAACAAACAAACACGATCCAAGTTATTTGCGAAACGTCCAATCTTCGTCGTACCAAAATCGATCACGTAATATATTTTAGTTATGTTTTATTATTCGCAAGTTAAGTTTTAAATTTCGCTAAATGATATAAATGTATTTTACGTATTTTATAAATTTCGATTCCAAGGGTATTTTAGTCTTTAATCAGATTTTAGATTTTCAGGTTTTACAACTGAAGAAACACTTTATCCAAAGATATTGCCCACCATCAAAAATTTCTCATCAGCTTTTAGAGATCCATAACTTCAAACAAGAAGACGACGAAACTCTGAATCAAGCTTGGGACAGATACAACGATCTTCTTTATAAGTGTCCTACCAATGATCTAAATAACCAGCAGAAGGTCAATATTTTATACAAAGGAATAAATATAACTACAAGAGCAGATCTTTGGACTATCAAGGACCTATCCCAAACATGACTCCTACCCTTGCCTTTGAGACCATTTAGAGACTTCGTGACCACTCTCAAAAATGGCATGATGGGGGAGTGCCCTAAGCCTAAGACTAAGGCGATAAGCATTGCTTCCATTTCGATAAATTGGAAACCCTTGGAAGAGATATGAGGGAATTCGGGAAAGTGTTAGTCTATTCGTTCGGCAACAATGATGGCCGGATCGCAGGAAATTTTCCTATAAATGACATAAAACCACGAATCGAGAAGGTTAATTATGGAGAAGGGATATCGTTCTATAATGACCACTCCGATGCAAGAGCTTCTTCACTCGAAGAATCAATAAGGAATTATCTTTACGAAGATAACAAACGGCAAGCAAACAGAAATGCACTATTCAAAAGATTCCAGGACTCCAGAAATACTCTTCTACAGCATATGGAGGACGACAAGACATTAATAGATGATGTCATCCCAAACAAGTCATTGGATGATAATTCTTGTAATGACATTTACTCTAGCAATGGAAAACCTCTCTACACCCCTTTCCGATGCAATGAAGAGGAGCCCTCCGAATTACAAGCACGAGATGAAGCATTATGCAATAAAACAAGTTTGCCTGAGGCCAAAACACAATCTAATGACAAAGCAGGGACTGGAAACGAAGTTAAATTAAATGCTAGATGCTCTGCAGTCATCCTTAATCAGATACCTCTCAAAGAAAAAGACCCAGGAAGTTTCATTTTCCCTTGCTCTATTAATAATTTACATAATATAAATGCTTTAGCTGATTTAGGGGCTAGTATTAGTATTATGCCTTTCTCTATGTGTAAAAGGTTGAATTTAGAACCCATTAAACCCCTTTGCATGACCATTGAAATGGCGGATAGGACAGTTAGTATACCTACAGGAATTGTTGAGAATGTGCTTATCAAGATTAATAATTTCACTCTCCCTGTTGATTTTGTCATTTTAGACATGGAAGAAGACCTCGACATTCCTTTAATTTTAGGAAGACCCCTTTTAGCTACTCCTCGTGCTAAGATTAATGTTTTCGAAAAAATCATCACTCTAAAAATAAATGATAGAAAACTTACACTAAACATGGATGACGTGGGTAAATGTCACCCAGTCGAATCTGTTTGTGTTATCAAAAAAAGGAAAAAACAAAATCACTACTCCTTCCATCACGAATATGCACTGCGCTTCTAATCATCGTAACATGCAGGATAAGAAACCCAAGGAATTTAGCAATAAAGCACAGCGCGATGACACATCGAATAATACGAAGGACGGGTCCAACAAAACATGGCACGAAGTTCAAAAAGTAGATTACAAACACCTCCCCAAATTGAAATATCATTGGTGTTGGGCCATCCCTATTGACCACGATAAAGGATTCGATTTATGAGCTTCATGCAACCCTTATTCTGAAATCTGTGACGGGGGAACAGACAAGGAAAGGACAAAAAACAACAAATACTTATGGTCTTCAACCAATGATAAGGAGATAACATTCGAAGTTTGGATAAGAATTCATTATGGAGAAGTTAGCAACAACGATAAAATAAAAATATGGACTGATCCTTGTCTCAACCAAACCAATAATCACAAATCAACAACAATGCGGAAGTGGAGAGTTTGGTCGAAAGCATTGGTGCGAAATGATTAAAACTTCTGATAATTCTTGGGCCTCTTGTGATCCTTACAAAAACTTCTGTAATGGAGGAAGTAATGATAAACAAATCGGGACTGACAAATTTCTCTGAATTTCTACAACTGACCATAAATGCACCGAGGTACAATGGACAGGCAAATTAAGATTTAATGACTGGGTAAAAATCAAGTATGGGAGAATTGATTTGTCAAATAAAAACAAAATCTGGAAGGACTGCATAAAAGAAGATGATCATGAAACTCTTCAAGGTACTGGTAACGAGGGAGTTAATAACATGCCTAACATAAGAGAAGACTGCAGTTACAGGATTGAAGAAAATTCTTTTGAACCAAAAGACTATCGCATTAATGAAACCACTGACAATGAACCACGACAAGAGGTATGTGTGACTAACATTGATGATGAAGAGTATGAACAAAACAGATGCAAACTACTTGGGATCCAATATAGAAAACCTCCTCCTATTGTCACGAAGGTTCATATTCACTAGGTATTCCTTAGGACCGGATGAAAAGTTTTGCAAGGTTTCAAAGAAGGGAATCAAGGAATTCCGCCCGCCTGACCCACGATGTCACCGGATCGGAATAACTTAATGAAGGATATTGAAGAAGTAGGGCAAGCTCAAAGGCCCCCATAGGAGCCCCAGACTCTGAGTCTAACTTAAGACTCGTTAATAAAGAAAAGTGCTCTTTGGTGACAACCGAATTATCCCTTTCTTTTGTTTTTATTTCCTTTCTGTTGGGTTTTGAATTTTCTAACCATTTTTGCAGGGAGACAAAGTAATTACTGCTGCGATTCTTTGTCTGAGAGCGAGATTACGGTAACTCATCTTGGTGATTACGCCGTAACCAACATTTTAGTAGCAGAATTCTTGGCGCATTACCAATTCGGTAGTAATACCATCTCGATGGTTACGCCGTAACTATCGCTTCATAGCTCATACCAGGTTTTGCCGATTACGGCGTAACTCTCTATAGAGTTACTGGCGTAACTATCCTCTCTGCTAATTCTTTCATTTTTAAAACACAGTAACCTTGTATTAGTATTTTAAATGAACTTTGTAGGTGTGTTCCCTGTAAACCCTCACGAGACTTCACTTGTCCACTTGGGACACCAAGTGGTTTAAAAAGGCTTGTTGCATTCGCTAAATGCAACCGTGATTCCTACGAAAGTGAGTTAGGTTTGTTTTTATTTTACTTTTTTTGAATTATGCTTGTCGGATTTGTGATTTCAGGGGATTGAAGTTTGTTCATGGCGCAAAGCGAAGGCACGATCCTTTCTCGTGGGCCTTCTTCTTTTTGGAGCAAATTTCCGGGAAGTTCTCGCTCTAATTCTACCTTTCTCTTCACCTTTATTTTAATGCCTAGTACAAAGGGACTTTATACAATTCAAGTGGGGGCGGGGTAGAATTATCTCTTGAACTTTATTTCTCCCTTTTTTTCTAGTTTATTTTGAAAAATTACGCCATTTTTAAAATTTTGACATGTTTTTCCGAACCTAACTAGATTAGACCTTAGAGCACATACAACCCTTGATATTACATGGTGAGATTAGCCTTATCCGTTTCCAATATTTTACTCCAAATCCACCAAATTATGAGGTGTGGTAGCTTGTAAACTTTAGAACTTGGCCTTTGCATCATTTGAGACCATAGGCGAGGTATCTGAGTTAGCTCGATGTATTTGGACTTTTCAGTTTTAAAAGGCAATATTATAGGATTATCACCCAAACAACCTACCATTGTAAGTCTATCGATTAGTCACCTCGACTTTTTGACCCCATGTGAAACCCTTTTGTTGCACTCCCCTTTAGTGCAAGATACCCCTAGATACACCCTTCTGAGCCATTCCTTTTATTTTGTCACCCCAATATATTGTTTCGTTACACCCTTACACCTTAGCCTACCCTGTAGTCTTTATTTGTAATTGGGAAGTTATCATTTGCCTAAGTTCAAGGTTCGAGTGTAAAGGTTTGGAAATCACGCTTTCATCGACAATAATTATGAAGATCATTGAAGACCCTCCGAATTCCCATTGTTCATCTCAAGTGGGGGGATGTTATGTTATCATGTTTGATTCCTTAAAAAAAAAAAAAGTTGATTGAGTTATGATTTTGTAAAGTGCGTTGTTATAAGAACTATAGTACGAGCTTTATTGTTTAGTATCGAGGAGGCCACCTCGGTCACATCTGAAGATTTGAGTTGGAGTTATACCAACTGAAGAAGAAAAGGTAGTGTGCCCATCACGACGTCCTCTAATGACGCATCTACCTTGCATTTCATGATCCGGTCTCTAGACTTCTAAGTTTGAACTTTGGGCGGACGGTAAGTGGTGATGACTTAGTTATAGATATAGACTACCTGCTTGTTTTCATTTTACACCAATTATATATCCCATGTCTTATCCTGTTGGGAATTCTGTGAAGTAGGAATTCTGCTGAAAATAACGCTGAAGGAATCTGCTGAAGTACATGGATTCTGCTGAAGGAATCTGCTGAAGTACATGGATTCTGAAGAAGGAATTACGAAGTTATATTACAAGTATAGTTGGTTTCTCTGGATATAGATATTCCGTATTTTTATTAGTTTGCTAGGATATGCATGAGCTATTTTAGGTAGTGATATGCATTTATTTTATATTATTGTTTATTTATGGTTCCTTGTGTATAAAAGGAGGCCGATAGCTTTGTTTTACATAACTCTAACTCGAGAAAAATATTCGGAGAAACATATTAAGAGAAAGTGAAAAGATCCATAGAGGATCATTGTTTTATTGGAAAAACCTTGTTGGTAACTTTGATTGTGTTAATTATTATCCGCTGTGCATCTGTTCAATCATTGTTATTATACCCTAGTTGAGTCCGGATCTGGGTTTTAACAATTGGTATCAAAGCGGGTGGCTCTCGATCTAGGGTTTATAAGGTTTATGTTTAAAAAGGGGTTTATTGGCATGTAGCTGATCCATTGATGATATGATTTTGAAGGTAACCTCGTACCATTTTTTTATATATTAATTCATTATGGTATTATCGGAATCATTTAATTCGTATACTGAATTAGTACTGGTCCCGTTGATCCCATGTTTGATAATTAATATTCGATCTGAGATCACATGGTGAACTAGTGTATTTAATTGGTGATTGAGGGGTGTACACGTGATATCATCTCACGTGAAGTTTGTTCGTTCATTGGCTAATATTGGATTGGTGTGATTGGACGGTGACATATCTCATTTATCATCTTATTGTTGGTCCCATATGGTTGTGACGTGATCAGACAGGATATCTTTTCATGTGCTGCGTTTTGATTGGCTTTTACTAATCAAGTGATTGTTGTTCTCATTTTTTTATGGGATACACTATTGCTACGGGGGCTACCCTAGTCCTGCCACTTTGTCACGAGGAATATTCTTTTGTCGCCATTTTTGATGCAATGAGTTTTTGTCAGTTTACATTTCGTATTTATGTATTTCTAAGCGTTTGGCTTATTAAACTTTATATTTCTTATTCGCATTTTCAGGTTTATAACTTTTTGATATAAACAAAATTATAAAAATAAAAAAAAATAAAAAAAATGTAGCCACCGTATGAATAAAAACATAGCCACCGTATCAATAACTCACCCATTTTTTATATCACGTGAACATACATTTGAGTGGGGCTAGTTTTTCTTTGACTTTGATCACTTGGGTGATAACATATTCTCATTTATTATCATTTAAGAGCAGGTCATTATTCTTTCTTGTCTCCACTCGTTTGATGTTTTTAATTGGCTGTTATTGTTGCTGCTGAAGAGGACCCGTGAGATTGCATTTGTTTGGGTTATTTAATTGTGCATTCAAAAGTTGCGGCTTGATATAGTGGGTATTGTTTTTGCTATTGGCTGACGTGGGACTAGTTCTTTCATTGGCTATCATATTTTATATATTGATTGGCTAATGTGACCAAGTCACTTTATTTGGTATACGATTTTATTTCTCTTGATCATTCATTGGTTCGAGTTAAGATTTAATATGGTGTAGACTATTATTGTTGTGGTGGGTCTCTAGTTGTGATTGGTCAGCGAGTGCTCTTGGGATATTATTGGGTATGTTGATCTTATTTCTGCTGAGGAGGTCACGTGGATACATATTGTTTGTTTGCTGATCAAATTTATTTGATTTGTGAATTACATGATGGTCCCAATAAGTGTGTATTTTTTGTTATAGGCTCGAATTATTTGTGATTGGTCAAAGAATTTAATTTGAGTCGGACATCTCGTGATATTTCTTGGGGAGTTACTGTACTGACTCATAGATTGGTTTATATTATTCTTTTGATAAATTCGCAAAAGTGGTACAGTAAGTTTCAATCCATTTACATCATTAAAAATGACCGAATGTGATAATAAAATGGATGATGTGTTTCCTTATTTGATGAATGATGAGTACGATGTTTGGGCTAAGAAGATGGAAAACTGGATCATGAATAATGATATGAATATCTGGAAGGTGATCCAAAATGGCAACTGCTTGAAAAGAACTGGAATGGATCGCGATGGAAAAATCTTTATTCATCCTCCAACGACTACAGAGATGAACACATTCTTTGTACAAAAGAGTCAAAGGCAGAACTACCTTGCTTAGATCTATTCCTGCTGATCATGTAGCAAATTTTAGTTATATGGATGATGCAGTATATATGGAATGCACTCAAAGAAGGTATGGTGGAAAGGCGAATTCAAGAAGATGAGCAAGGAAGTCGATGTTGCAGGTTATCTTGAAGAACTTGCCAGCCCACACTTTGCATTCATGGGCATCTCTCAGGTACAAAATTGTGTGTTTGGTTGTAGTGATAAATACAATGAACTTAAGGAAGCCTATGATATTTTGAAACCTAAATATAATGAATGCTATGTTGAAGTTGAAGCTTATAAACAGGCTTTAAAAACATTAGAAAGACAAAAGTGTGGTTTCAAATGAATCAGTTGGCTTATGAAGAAAAGATAAGAGTGTTAGAAAGAGATCTAACTAATGCTCAAAATGAGTTAAAATATTCTGAGAAAGAAAGAGTTAAGGTTGTTTCTGAAAACCAAGTGCTACAAAAGAAACTAGATGAGGAAATAGCTAGACATAAAGAATGGTTAATTTCGGGAAAAATTTAGCTAGAGATATATAGTAGTCAATCTGAGACCTCTGCAATTGGTTTAGGTTTTAAGCGGTATGTAGGATTAGAAGCTAGGTATGATGGGCGTAAAACTACACGTGAGGCTTAGCTAATTATGTTAAAGAAGGTGAATTACATGCTATCCCTGGTCCTATTAGAGGAGAATTTATGCCTGTTGACCTTTCTATTACAGTTGACTTTGATGGATCACACCATTTATATGGCAAAAAGTCAAGTGACTTGCCAGACCTTAGTAGCAAAACTAATGACTCTGTCTCTTTTTCTAAAAGTGACAAGTCATCAGACCTAAAGTCCACTGACTATGCCTCATGTGATTCAAGTGAAAAGTCTGACTCATCTAGGCAGACACCCAAGACCACACCCATGTCCAAAGTTGCTGATGAGCCCAAAACAAAGCCTGTTACCTATTCTGTTGAACACAATTTTGCTTCTAATTTTGTTTCTGATAAGTTTAAATGTAATAAACAAAGTTGTGTTAAGAATAAGTCTTTTAAGAAGAAATCTTGTTTTGTGTGTGGTAGTAAACTCCATCTTATTAAAGACTGATTATCATGAGAAAAGGATGGGTGTTTCCTCTGGCCATAAGACTTTTAGACACACATGGACTAATGTTGCTAGTATTCCTCCATTTGTTCCCAAAGTGCACATGTGAGAGCGGTAAACCAGTTTCTACTGTAAACCAAAGGTGTATGCATGTTTACTGCTGAAGGCTTAATAGGCCTTTTCGGTTCCCTCCGGTGGAGGATATTCTTCACCGTTACTCTTGGTTGGTGGAATAGTAATGCTAGACTTAGGCCCTGTAGACCTACTAGTTCTTATTTTCAGTCCTATACACCTTATGTATCTCATATGAATATGGCACATGGTGGAGTTGGAGTGGCAACTGCTGTTAAGCCCTCAAAAGGTTATTCTTGGAAAACTCAAAGAAAAGGTTCATTCTGGGTACCCAAGAACAATAATCTTTGTCAGGTGCATTGATTGAGGGGAGGTATAAGCCTAAGGGGAGGCTTATTGTTGTATATTTGTCCTCATACCATTTTTGCAGATGTTGGATCCTCATACGCCTAAGGGGAGGCTTAGTGTTTCTGCTGACACTACAACTGTCTTTGGTTTCTACTGATGCTTGATGGTTTATTTTCCATGTTTTGGTTATTTATTTATTTATTTTTCTTTATTTTATATTTCGGTAAAAAAAACCGTGTTATTTCTTTTATTGATTAAAAAAAAAACACTCTTACCTGTCTGTGTTCAGTTTCTACTATTTCTTGCTTGCAGGTTTTGGTGTTGGTTAATTACCACACAACTCATGGTTTTCATCTCACCATGTCTTACTGACACAAGAGTTGACTAGCCCACAAGATTATGGCTTGTATGAAATCCATAAATGGTAATCACCTCACCATGATGATGACGACATTCCATCAAAGAGTTGGCTAGTCCAAAAGCAAACGGTTTTTGGTAAAGACTTCTCAATTCCGTTGATAGCTGTAATGGTTTGCTCAAAATCATAGGGTTTGCAACCTCCCATGCTTAATTGCTGAAGGTTGTATGGTCATCAATTCACCATGGTTTATTCCTTTTTGTTAAAACCCAGATCCGGACTCAACTAGGGTATAATAACAATGATTGAACAGATGCACAGCGGATAATAATTAACACAATCAAAGTTACCAACAAGGTTTTTCTAATAAAACAATGATCCTCTATGGATCTTTTTCACTTTCTCTTAATATGTTTCTCTGGATTATTTTTCTCAGAGTTAGAGTTATGTAAAACAAAAGCTATCAGTTCCTTTTATACACAAGGAACCCTAAATAAACAATAATATAAAATAAATGCATATCACTACCTAAAATAGCTCATGCATATCCTAACAAACTAATAAAAATACGGAATATCTATATCCGTAGAAACCAACTATACTGTAATATAACTTCAGCAGAATTCCTTCTTCAGCAGAATCCATGTACTTCAGCAGATTCCTTCAGCAGAATCCATGTACTTCAGCAGATTCCTTCAGCGTTATTTTCAGCAGAATTCCTACTTCACAGAATTCCCAACAATCCTCCCCTAAACTGGAATTTGACTTGGTTAAGTTCCAGTTTCCTGATATGTCTTTAAAAGTGCAGAACAAGAGGATTGTACTCGAACATCAGCAGCAAAGAACCAAAATAGTAACATCTCTATGATGACAAAACTTTGAAACTTCAGATCTTTGCAGCAACAAATGACAACATGTACATCAAAACATATTAGTTTCATACTATTCTCATCACATCCAGGTGTGTTAACACCTGTGAGATGTGAATCATTGAAAATAATGGATTTGATGTCTCTTTACCAATAGCCATCACTACTGGAGTAGCCAAATGTTTAAGTTCGAAAACTATGGTACACTGATAACCATCTGATTTATTAGCAAACCAGCAACCATGAACGGATTTGAAATGTCTTTACCTGTAGCCGTTTGCTCAGGACTAGCCAATTCTTGGATTCCAAAAAGGAATAAACCATGGTGAATTGATGACCATACAACCCTCAGCAATTAAGCATGGGTGGTTGCAAACCCTATGATTTTGAGCAAACCATTACAGCTATCAATCCTCTTGTTCTGCACTTTTAAAGACATATCAGGAAACTGGAACTTAACCAAGTCAAATTCCAGTTTAGGGGAGGATTGTTGGGAATTCTGTGAAGTAGGAATTCTGCTGAAAATAACGCTGAAGGAATCTGCTAAAGTACATGGATTCTGCTGAAGGAATCTGCTGAAGTACATGGATTCTGCTGAAGAAGGAATTCTGCTGAAGTTATATTACAGTATAGTTGGTTTCTACAGATATAGATATTCCGTATTTTTATTAGTTTGTTAGGATATGCATGAGCTATTTTAGGTAGTGATATGCATTTATTTTTTATTATTGTATTTTAGGGTTCCTTGTGTATAAAAGGAACAGAGGACTTCAGTATTAGATAAGTCTTGAGAAAAAAAATCTAACTCTGAGAAAAATATTCCAGAGAAACATATTAAGAGAAAGTGAAAAAGATCCATAGAGGATCATTGTTTTATTAGAAAAACCTTGTTGGTAACTTTGATTGTGTTAATTATTATCCGCTGTGCATCTGTTCAATCATTGTTATTATACCCTAGTTGAGTCCGGATATGGGTTTTAACATATCCTACCCTTTAGTCATGAAGCATGTATAGGTGATGCAGCGAGCAATCTTTGGTGTCTTGGCCATGGATTTGGTCATGTATCATTGATTTTTTGTCCATTTCGCCGTGACATGTTAGTAATGACGAGTCACTCCTTAACCTTTGTCATGTCTACCCATATTGCCTTAGAGAATTGTTTAGCCCTTAACTCTAATGGTGGAGATTTGTGTAACCGCCAAGCTTATGATAGAATACATGCTATGACTGTGCGATTGAGTGATCACCCCGAAATTAATACTTAGAATAGTTGAGAGATTTGAGTGTTTGTTCCAATTTCGTGAGGTGTTCGGATTTGTTTTATTCTAGCATAAGGGATTTGTAAATTCATATTTTCCAGGTTTTGGGAGATATCTTTTTAGGAATCTATCTAATAACGTCTACTTGAGGGCAAGTAGAGTTCAAATGGGGGGATATTTGATAACATCAAATAGTCCTAAATATTAAGTATCAATTTCCCCCGATAATGCTCGTTATTTATATCATTTATATGGATTTACGCTTGTTTTCCATTGTTTTACACTTTCAGGTAAATTACGAGCATTGGAGCTAAAGAGACGCGGAAATGGAAACATTACTAAAGATTTATCACAGTATGCTTATTTGGAAGAAGTTACGGCGTAACTCATCTCTCACATTACGCCATAACTATTGCGTGACCCAGAAGTCCAACTTATCAAGAGGTTACGACGTAACTCCTTCCTAAGGTTACGACGTAACTCCATTAGGTCAAAAGAGGTTCCACGCCGCTGAAACTTACGCCGTAACTACTGCAACACTTACGACGTAACCAAGTTTATTGAAGACTACGGCGTAACCACTTCTTATGTTACGCCGTAACTAGCAGATCTAGTGCATTTACGGAGAAATAGAAGGTTACGGCGTAACTCCTCTATGGATTACGCCGTAACCCAGACCTGGCCTATAAATACCCCACAAATTCTAGCATTTCATAGCATCCCATTCCACACACAACACTCAGAGAACATGGGAAAAAGCTCAAGGCAGGTCTAGGGAAGCATACGGAGTTGTTTCCAAGGGAAAAGTCACACCATTACGATAAGCTTTAGCGTTTATTATTTATTTTACTTTCAATTCATGTATTTCGTACCTTTGAATATTGAATTGATGTGCATGATTAATATGAGCGGCTAAGCACCCTTTGGTGCTAGCCTAGTTATGATTCCTTTATTGTTTTGTTTGCGTTTACCTTTACTTCCGTATAATTATTTCTAAGTGTATGCATGCATAGTTCTTTGGTAGTCACCCTTGGTTCGGTAGTTTTGAATGACGATAGAGGCCAATTGCCTAGGAGATATGACCAACTGACCCTAGGTGAGCGGACTGAGACGGGAAGGGTAAGATATGACCAACTGACGACCCTTTCTACTTGTGCGATTTGACCAACTGATCACCTATCGTTTAGATGAACTTAAGAATTGGGGGGTGTAGTGTCTAAGTTCCTAACGGCCGGTCACTCACTATTTAGAATCTAGCATGTAGCGGTACTTAATGACTCGGCTTAGGGACCAGGAACAACAGGACTTATGACGGTGCGCCTGATTTCTCCTGTGGTGGCATCTTTGCTGATAGGTTAGGGCGAATTGACCAAATGCTGTCCTCTTGAATTTGACCCCACCTGAAGTAATTGGAAGTAGGTAGACGTAGACATAACTAGTTAGGAGGATTAACTAGGTTAGCACCACTATTCCTCTATTGATTTCCTTCTACCATTTATTTGCTTTTATATTCTGCATTAGTAGTTTAATTAATTAAAACCCTATCAAACCATTAATATTCGGTGACAATTAGACTTAGTAATTATCCGACACACATAGCTCTTGGGCGACCTACGGCTTTACCATTTACACTACACACGACCGGGTACACTGCCCGTTAGTGCATTAGGGTAGACCATAGGTATAGCGAGACACTATAAATATTAAGACCTGGTCAGTAAAACCTGCATCACCATGCTCCAGCAATAAACGGACTATACCTAATTTATGCTCTTCTCCATTTAATTCAATGAACTTGACTCTTTTCAAATGACGAGTCAAGACTCCTCTTGCTTTAACTTCATCTAACTCCCAATGTTCCGATGTTAGCAGCTCCTAGACAATCAAGCAATAACATAAGTTGTTGGTCTCAAAGTTGGGAAAACCTAAACTAACGATTAGAATTCGTAATAAACGTGTTTGTTAGTCCAACTATGATTACTCAAGTTGTTTAAGTTTGCAAAGGATTAACCTTAAGGTTACGATAAATGTTCAAATCTTTTTCACCCACAAAGATTATTTGTATAATGTTTGTGTCTATGATGAAACTTAAAGGGGGGAATTTTAACCTATTAATGTGGATGGGTCAAAGTTGAAAACTTACAGATAAATGGTTGTATGATAAACTGACCATCACTTGTTACACAGTAATAGCTTTAGTAATCATATTATAATAATTTAACAAATATGAAAACATGAAAATTCGACAGAAAAGTTTAGGCAGGCGAAAAAACAAAATTTTAGCTATCAAGTTTTAGATACTTAACTCTTATTTAAGTTTCTTATTAGTTATATTGTTCTTATTTAAATACTTTATTCTTAATTAAGTTCTTCGAAAAGTTTTAGCTTTAAAGGAATATGAAACATGTTTTTTATCCAAACCAGTCACTGAACATTCTATTTACCTACAAACCTTTAACCTAGTGTTATGTGAGTGGCCCGTCAACTAAGAGGTTGTGGGTTCATGTTTCAACTGAGACATTTGGGAATTAATAGTTGTATAGTGTAGGTGTCTAATATTGTTGTATCTGCAAGTCTTTTTCTTGCACTTACACTTGTGCATCACAATTTAGGTAAAATGACGCAAATAGACCGTGCGCCCTGAGGCTTATCACTTTCCGGACCACTTTTATTTTATATTTGAAAATAGACCGAGGGCAACTCAACCACATTGCGACAAGTGTCCCGTATGTGTAAGGTATTATTTTTTGGGCAACCAACATTCGCTGGGCAACTGTATATTTTTAAAAGGGTTTTATCGTCATTTTACGTTACATAAAAAGTACACATTTGAATAGTGAAAGTACAGTGAATTTATATTCAAAATCCAATACTCACTCGTCTTCATCATTCGTCTTCTTCACTCTCTATGTTTTTTGCTTCTCGCATAAAAACATTCTTGGTTACTTTTTTCACAAATCAAACCGTCTGCTGCGTCGGCACCTCTGTTGCTCCTAACGTACACTGTTCATAGCAATCGAATATTTCCGTTCATTACATTTTTTGACAACAAGAAAACCACCTTTGATTGCTCAATCTTTTTGTTCCAATAATGTGGCAAAGTATGGTACGTAAATATTTTTATTGTTGTTTATTACATATGATTTATTTCCAATTTTTTCTATGTTATAATGAATCGTTGTTGTTATTCGATTATTGCCTATGTTACACACGTTTTAATTCCATTTTACAATCCATTGCTCTTTTTTATGTCTATCTGATTCGTAATTATGTAGTCTACAATACATTAGATGTAGTTAGTTAAGTATCTAAAATGTAGTGCCAGTTTGTAGACCAATAAGGAGTTATTGAAATGGGTCCAGGTCCAGCCATTGCATTTTCCGATATGAGTATGCTATTGTTTACGACGTTGGTATACATTCCTTCTATGGTCTGAATTAATTTTTCGTTTTTGTTGACCGTTTTTAGTACTATGAATCTAAGTTAATCACTACGAGTATACTAAACCACTTTCCATTGATAAAGTAAAAGTTAGGCCCAAAACGCTGCATCTTGTTTACGAATACCTATTTTGGAAGAGTGATTGATCTCTTGTTTGTTGAACCTGAAACACAGATCATTGATACAGATGACGATGCTCATTATGATTTGCCCTTCAGTTTTTACAATCAAGGGCATGCTTTACATTTTGGTCGTCGTGCATTTGTATTAATTTTGTTTATTGTTATAAAAAATGTCCTTTTAAAAATGTCATGTTTGGTGGGTTAAACATCCAAACGTGAACGTTTTTTCAAAGGTAAGCCTGTTAAACTTTGTGGTTATTTATTACTTGTTTATAGGTAAAAAAGTAAACATACACAGAAAAGTAGATGTTCCATTTCCACCTATTTAACTCAAGGCATATGCATAAATACTAAAAAGATCTGCACAAATAGTCACAGCAGATTTCAGGTGCACATATTATAGATTAAACATATAACAACCATTCTAGTTGTTTTAGTACATCAACAAACCAGTAGATAAGGTAAACAGATGTTACTTGTAAGCCATTTTTCTTTTCCCATCGCTTTTGCCTTTGTCAGCCACTCCTGCGATTGTGGAGGGATTATTTATGCCAAATTTCTTCTCTTTAATATCAGCCCATGTTTGTTTATTTGGATGTCCTATTACCTGAATCCTTTTACCCTGGAGGTTCCGACTTTCGGCATCACTAACTGAAGGCTTTTTTTCCCCAAAACTCATAAATGTTGCCCTTTTCAACAGACTGTTGCGGTAAGCTACCACATCGGGTCTGTCAAAATAGTCACTTGAGTTGTAGTTAGACAAATAGCTGGATATAGAGCTTGAATCACTTTCAGAGGTTTCCGCGTATGGGAAGTATGAAACCCATGGATTACATGGCTGCATTGTAGCTGAAGTGCTTGAGGACACTGTTATGCTTGAATCAAAAGAGATTGTTATGATATCTGCAAAATAAACAAAGTCTTTAAAGATGCGTGAAACCAAGCTTAGCATTAGCAAAATAAGATTTACAGAAACAAAAACCCACTACCTTTTTTTTAGTCATTTTTATTAGGGTTTTGCTGATATGTGTGTGTAAAACCAGTGTTAATGTGCATCTGTTTATGACTGTGCCTGTGACTATAAATCTCACTATAAAAGAAAGCCTCTACCTAACCGCATTTAAAAGCATTAACATCCTAATAAATGCTAGGTTGTTGACCTTATCCCTTAACTTTGAAATTATAACTAAAGGTTATGCTACAACTTAGTTTTGCACCATCCTATACATCCTAACACAATTACAATAAAACTTTTGTGACCGTCATACATGCATTTGTAACCCTGTTCAGCACTGTTTACTTAAAATCAGCCTGTACATGCATCATGTAACCGTTTATTACTTGTCTTCATGACTGGCAGTATTAACTTCCACTTTCAGTTTATGACTTTAATTACATATCCCTTAAAAAATGGTGTCTTATCTCACTATGTATTTTTTTTTATGATACGCAGTATTTTAAATATTGCACACGATCGTATTTAAACTGTTGTTTTCAACACATTATCAGCCAATGTTGCATCCTTATATGTTTCTGGTTGTTTTTTTTCTTTTATCAATACAATCTACTAAAACATAAGCATCAGTTACAAATAACTCTAGTATTTGTCAAACTCCAGCAGTATTCTAGATGATCCTAACAACCATCACTAGTTCTAGAATATTACAACTCAAACCGACCTACAGATTAGTAGCAGTTGTTCAAACATAGTAGCAGTAGTTCCAATCTTATACTAGCAGTGGTATATCTTGAGCAGTCACTCTATCCTCATAACCATAACCAAAAGCCCAACAATCCTCCCCTAAACTTGATATTTTTGTTCAAAAAATCATCCAGTTTGTATTTAGATTACATTGTCTTCAACTGGAGGATGTATCCAAACACCCAGCTGATCTTTGAACTATTTTTTTTTATGGCTACAGGACCTTGGAGATTAGCAATCTTCGCAATCTTCAAAAACAACTGGTCAATCATTGGATTTGTAGGCTTGGTACCCTGTGGATCTAGCTTAGCTTCCAACATCTTTCTTGCAACATTCTTTGTCAGTGGATAATCTTTATCTATGAACATGAATATCTTCTCCTTTGTCATCTGAATAGCATGCAATCTTCAAGTCTGATAAAGCATCCATCGTACCACTTCACAGTCTTCCCAAAACTTGTCTTCAGGATTGTGTTGAAACATATTCTTCACAGCTGTCCACATAGACCTTGCTAATGACCCAGTTGGACCAAGCTTTCCATATCTGAAATCCATGACCTTCCACAGCTGTTCTAGATCTTTCATCAAACTAGACCACAACATACACCCAAAATTGAAGTGTTTTTGTTTACATCCATCTTCTCTTGTGATTTCAATGACTTCTCTGTCATTTGTTGTAACAATTTGCCAATCTAGAATTGGATGTACAGATCTTAATGGTGTAGGATTAATAGGCTCTTCAGGTTGATCACACACCATAAGATACTGTTTCACTCTTTCTTCCTTCTCCATCTCATCATCCATCTTCTGTTTCTTGGAACTAGACTCCTCCTGATTAGGTCCTTTTCTCTTTTGATGGTTGTTCCCCCACAACTCATATTCTCTCTCAGAATTCATATCAACGAAATCATCATTGATTCTTCTGCACCTATTAAAAATCTCCTCAACCCTCTTATAGGCACAATTCCTCAAATTTTCAAAAACATGTATCCCCGTATGCCTGATATATTTCATCATATAATTCCTCGTTTCTTTTTTGGTTGGAGTTTTATTCTTCATTGCTTGATAATCTCTAAATTGTCTTTCTTGTCTCATCTGTCTCACACTCTCAGAAGCTTGGAAAACTTGTTGTTCATTTTTCCATGTTTCAAGCAGTTTCTGAGAAGCTTTCTCATCTTCTTGCTTTTTCTTTTCCCTAGCAATTACATCAACATTTAGTTCCAGATGTACTCTTAGAGCTTCTTCTTCATCATAAGCCTCCTGCTCATGTCTACTTTTAAACTTCAAAACTGGTTCTGCAATTCCTTTACCCTTTCCAATATCTGGTTGACCAACAACTGACTTCACAGGCTCACCAATCTTTAAACTTCCCAAGGGTTTAGGTGCAGAAGGTTTAATTATAGCAGGAATGGGTACAATGATAGGTTCAGGGATTGGTAAAGATTGCTTTAGGTTTAGCAGTTGAATGGCAACCTCCTTTTCAGCTTCTTTTGACTTTGGTGGTGATGTAACAGTGGTTGTGATTGTAGAAGCAGTGGTTGTGATAGCAATGGGAATATTTGAAGTAACAATTGTTATAATTACCTTAGAGGTGGTTCCATCAGTGGCTTCTTCTTTAGAAGCAGTGGATGCAGCAACATAGGCAGTGGTTGTTGCCTGCACTACTTCCTTATCTTTTTCTGCACAAGTAGCTTTCAAAGCATCATTTATCGCTGCAGCTTTTCCTTCCATGTCAGTCACCAGATAACAATCCCCGATTAGCATGTCTATCCAAGTCCAAAACCACATCCAAATTCACATCCTCCCCTGAATCTATGCTTTTACTCCTCCCCTGTTTGGATGCATCCTCCAAACTCTGATCCTTTGATGAGCTAGCCTTGTTTCCCATCCTTTTGACTCTTCTATATGCAGCAATCCCTGGTCTCCTCATTCGCTTCGAAATGTTCAGCCTGTGCATCAACCTTTTAATAGTTCCAGCTTGAGAGGTTGTCAATTCCTGAAGACTAGATATTTTAGACTCCATCTTGTCACATTTATCCGTCAATTCCTTTAAAAGTTCCTTTATATCCTCACCACTTCGACTTGTGTTAACTGGTACGAGAGGTGTATACTGGGAATTGTCATTATGCACAAAAGTATCATTACCCGTTAATTCATGTTCAGTTTCATGTCTATCCTCATCACTCCGAGCTGTGTGACCTGCTCTGAGAAGTGAATCACAGGATGTGAGTACCATGGCATCTGACTGAGCCTCAGCATCCATGGACCCCAAGTTAGCCTGTTGTATGGGGATTCCTCCACCTGTGTTGAACTCGAGTGAACTCTCCACATTAGGAGTTGCCGGTGGTTGGGTCTTACTTATGTTTTCACTTACCTGGTCAGCGTCTACGCCTGAAACAGTAGTGAAACCCCTTCCACTCATGTCACCTCCCACACGTGTTACACCCTCATGTCCTTCACCACTACCACCAGCCTCAGGTAGCTGAGTGCCCTTGTTCCTCCTTCTAGTAACTAAAATACGTTGGGGTTCAGATGTTGAAGGTAAGGGTTCGGCAGTGGGTTGGGAAGTGGTAGCAGGGGGTTCATCAGTGGATAGATTAGGTTGTGGATTTTCCTCCTCTATAAGTTCTGGCAGATTTAGCATGTGAGGAAACAAAGGTGATATGGTTCCTGAAAAATTTGGACTCTTTTTCCTCATATGGGCAAACACCTTAGGAACCATATGTAAAATGTCATACTTTCTCTGATGGGGAATGGGTTCTGTTATTTGACTTTCTGCTATCAATTGAACAAACCTAGGATAGAGGTAGTATTTGCCCTGTTCTTTAATGTTCTTCTGAAAACCCTCAAAAATTATTCGAGACCAGTTAAAAACCCTTTCTTGAGATAAACAGATGACAGCAGTTGCAATCTTTGAGGGAAACTCATCAAATCCAGTTGTTTTATTGCTTACACACCTGAGCAAGGTATGGATTAAAAACTTCCATTGCGGAGAAAACATACCTTTGTGAAACTTTATACGATCCCCTTTTCTCTCATAACCCATTCTTTCTAAACCTTCAAAATTTTCAGCATCAGACAGATTAACAACTCCTTCAGCATCCTGAAGCTTCAAAACACCTCTAATCACCTCCTCTGTGATCAGAATATCCGTTTCATCAACAACCGCCCTAATAACCTCTTCTCCACCTCTATTTTGAATTTCAGCAGTCCACCAAAACTGATGTATATAAGCTTTAACAATGACGGGTTCTACAGTTAATGCATAGTGTATGGGACTATGTTTGATGAAATCAATCATCTCATGAAAACCTTCAGAATGGTCGTTCTTGACTAGGTATGCGACTAAGTTGTGGGTTGTGGAATATTCAGTTGCCATTGTATGTTGAAAGTGAATGTGATGTGGGATTTGTGAAAATTATAGTTGGGAGTGGTTAGGGTTTGTGTTCACCGCCAATTGGGAGTGTTTAAAAGATCAATTAATTGATCGGCAGTGAATTGGGGAATAAGTACGGTACCAGCAAAATGTTTCACAAAAGCCCCTGTTGTTTCCATATTCAGCAATTCTGCACTAGCAGTGTATTTACCATAACTGGCAGTGGATAGAGCAAACCAGCAGTGGAAACATCACTGACTATCCCATCCTTTGACCAAGGCTACGGCTGCAAAGTCGTTGTAAACAGAATGTGATGATGCATAGATTTGAAGGATTACAAACTTACACTAAAGCAATGTTGTGTGTAGGTGATGATGAACCTGCAATTTTCTTTTCAGACTCATAGACCTTCAAGTTGTTGTAGAGATTATCCAAGGTCATCTTTTCAAAGTCATCTTTGTTTCTCCAGACAACAGTGTGCATAGCCCATTTAAGTGACAAGCTTGTAATGAACTTAAGATTGATGTCTTCTAGAGCAACTTTATAGTCCGCCGATTTCAATTTATTCTCTATGGCACCACCGACCAGTATAATTAATACACTAGCAGCATTTTCGCTAACACATGCACTTGTTCGTGTTAGGGAGTGCTTACAGGTATGTTGTTATTATAACACAATCATTATGTTATGTGTTTTTCTTAAATTTCTTTTTTTATTGGGGGGGGGGGGGGGGGGGGGTTTAATTTTCAGTATTATAACCAAACAGATATTATACAGTTATGGACAAAATTAACAAGTTTACTATCGTATGTAGAAATGGATCTAAAATTTTCCCTTCTTCCTCTGCAATACATATGATTACAATTATGGACAGCACATACATAAATAAACTTATAATTTTTTATATTTTGTGACCATACACCATGCTTGTGACTAGTTGCCCATTATTTGTGTCAAGTTGCCCCATAACAAATTTATTGTTGGCCAAAGTTTCTTGGGTGTTGTGTTGTAGCAGTTTGACTTTCAGTTTTGAAGACACTAGTTCCCTTCAAGTACATGACACTATTTAGGACCTTCCTTTTCTTTACAACTATTCACTATTAATAAACTTTCCTACTTTTTTTAAACCCCTTTTTTTGTTTACCACATAAAGGAATACATAGCGTGCACCTAAAAATAAAGTCAATAAACTGTGTTGGTTAACTAGAAGCACCCCAAAATAAACAACATAAATCTGCTTGCTTCCCTATTTAAACAATTTTTTTTCATGATTTTAATTTACATTCTGTCTCTCCCAGTTGCCCACCGTATCTATGTGGTTGCCCAAAAATATTACTTGTTCTAGTAACTTGTTAGACACATGTTTCATTCCACCTTTTATGGGAATACGTAAACTTTTATATTAATGGACATAAACAGTTCAAGTACATGACACTAGGCAGCACCATCATTTCAGTACGTCTTTTCTTCATTATTAAAGTTTGTCCTACTTTTGTGCATCCCCGATTTAAGTTATTTCAAAATATCCATGCAATACTGAAGAAACCACAGGCAACTGCACACATACTCGGAGTTTATGACATAAATTGCTAGTTATATTATAGTTGTATATTGTTACATAAAAATATAAAGTAAATGTACACCTAATAATACCATTTTTATGTTAACAACAAAGGTAAATAATATTTTTCCTAAGCCATACACATCATAATGTTATGGACCACGTGGCATACCTGACTAAAACATTTGTTTGAATTACAAGTAAACAACATGCTAACTGGTTTAGTTGCCCCCAAATGGTTTAGTTGCCCAAAAATTGTTATCTTTGGGCCAGGAAGCGTATGAGTACTAGAGAAGCTTCATTAATTGCATTTGGCCTAATGTGCATTTTTAATTACTTGACAAGAAGAAACTATTGACCACTTGACTATCCACATTTACTTATATTGACTTTAATTGAAAATAAATTCCATGTCACCCCTCACACCCTATTTTTGTTATATAAACGGACACCATCTAATTTATTTTCAAACTACTTTTTTCAAGTGACACACACTACCCACAACAGCATTTACTACAACTGAAATGGATAACGATATTTACGACATGGCTAACACTGTGTTTGTGCGTGACAATGGACGTGACTTAAAGTTCATAAGTGACATGCATGCAAAGGTGATGGAGCTAACTCGCCGATGCAGTGTGCGGGGTGAGCAGATCAAGCAGTTGGTGTGTGTGCTTGGGTCCACTTTTGGCAGTGCTTGTATGGAAATCCTGTGTGAAATCCAGGATGAGGAGCTAGATAAAAACAGGACGCTGATGAGGCTCATCAGTGAGACGCAGCTGCAAGTTCTTAAGAAAAGCTCCTTTCTGGCCATGATGCGCAAAAAATATTAAACCTCTACTCCTAGCTTGTTATGTGCTCTCTCTCAAGCTCTGTCATTGTCATCTTTTTTTGTTTTGGACTCATCATCAATGTTGTTGCTTCGTTACTCTCTTTTGTTATCTCTTAATGTAATGAAATGAAATCTATTATAAAAAATTAAATTCCGAAGCAATTGGCAAAGGTCAAATTTATACGAATCACGCATAAAAAACATATAATACTTTTGGACAAATCTTGAATTAACAACACTATACTACGTATTATTTTTAATCCTTCTTGAACAATCAACTTTAATTTATGAATAACTTGGTTATTTCGAGTATATAATAGTAACATTTTGACAACCTTCAACAAGATCACCCCTGTATGTAATTTAACAATCTCAGTAATTGTACAGGCCAAACTACCAGTTGTTCTAGAGCAAGCAAATTTTTTTTGATAAGACTGGAATACGTCCGAACGACTATAAGATTACATGTAGGCAATCCGAAATCGATCTTAAGCAAGGGGGATTTTTTGTGATTGTGGTGTGTGGGTTTGTATATTTTTATATCGATTGGCACATGGTCAATGGTTACAAGTTAATGATCCTACTGACGTCGCACTAGCTTATCACGAGAAGATGATTCGGTTTTTTGTATAGAGTTAGATTTTATCCTTTGTATCAACAGTTTTTAACTTATCTCCAACAACACTTTCGTTGTTTTATCATGCACTATCGGTTTTCAATATACGATATTGTATCAAATACATTTTACAATCAAACATATACCATGCCTCATCCATTGATATATTCATTCACACATTAACGCCCATATTATTACACAAACACACTACACATAAAAACGTTAAACAAAATAAAGTATCATTTACCCCATTAATGTTTCCATATCAAAATCAATGGATCATAAGTCTCATATAATATATAAGTACATTGTTAATAGTAAAATAATACTACATTTTGTTAGGAATTGGAAATTCCATGTTAAAGTGTCGGTCACCCCAATAATGGTCTAGCATATGTTAGCTCGTAGATTTGTCGTTGTTTACATTATTTAGTAGTTTATTAGTTAGTTTGTAGCGTAGATTAGTTTAGTGCAACACCGTGGAGGAAGGACGGGTCTTTACCCACTGTATACCTGATCCACAGGCCGATAGGAGGTCGTGTATTTTTTAAGTATAAATACCCCTTCCATCCATGGAAGGGGTGTGGCTTCTTTGAATAAACCTTTCACTTTTGATAAGCAACTCTCTTCAAGAAACCTCCTCTCAACTCTCTTCATCTATCTAAAATGGCTTACTTGTTTAATCACAATCCTAGACCACCCGAATCATCAAACAACATAATATTAAGATCCTACAATTGGTACCAGAGCCAATGTTGTGTTGTTTGTTTTGATTTGTGGTTCGACTCATGGTTTATGCGGGTTTTTCATGGTTTGTTATATGCGGTTTGGCTGTTTCATTGTTGCGTGTTGATGTTGTTGTTGTTACATGGTTAAGTGTGTCATCTGTTTTTTTTAAAACATGTTTACTGGTTTTTAAATGAAATAGTCAAACTGTATCTTAACTTATTTTGATCAAGTTTTATATCTGATTTTATATCAGTCTTGTTGGTCATATAAGTTTTATATCAGTATTGGTGGTCAAATAACGTTTTTATGGTAAACTGTTTTTATTGTCAGATTTGTGGTCTAAACATGCTGTCAACAGAATATCTTCTTTGTATCAGTTCTGGTTTTGTTTCTTTTGGTCAGAAATGATGATGTTCTTAAATGCGAGTTGCCTTATTCTTACATGCGAGTTGACTGGTTTCAAGATGCGAGTTGCACTCTGCTATTTAGCGAGTTGCTTAATAATGTCAAAGCGAGGTGCTGTTATAATGTCCAAATGCAATGACCATAAAGCGAGTTGTCAAAACTTTCAAAAGATATGCTAGTTGTGTCAAAATAGTGAGCGAGTTGTCATTTTTTCAAAGCGAGTTGACAGTATTTACTGTCATGACTCATTGTATTCTTGGTTGCGAGTTGTTATAATGTCCAGTTTCAATGGCTGGTATGCGAGTTGCCACATTCAGATGCGAGTTGCCACAACCAGTCACGACATAAAAGGACGACAGAAAAGGAGAAGGTTTTGTTTGCTTGACCACAAATACCAAATCAAAATTAAAGGCTACGTGACCCAAACCATTTTTACTATCATACCATACAAACATCATCTAAATCCATCAACAACCTTACCAAATCTATCAACAACCTAAAAGTAACACCCTCACCATATCAAATTAATTGTTAAATGAATCTCAGTTTCTCATAAGTCGTGAAACTCAAAAGGTTTATTAAGACCAAGGGTCCATATACACGATTTATGAAATCATCACAGATCCAACTTGTTGAAGACTCGCTTCATTCAATATCCGAATCAAAAGATAAGAAATATAACAATCATGTTATCTTCCTTTCCTCGTTCGTTTTAAAACAATACAAGCACAAAAACGAAAATCAAACATAAAACTTTTTATCTTCTTTTGATTCGATTCAGTGCAAACAATGATAAAGCTACCTACCTGTGATTGTTCCAATGATCTCATTGCATACTCTAAGCCTAAACCATCCCTGTGGCCTACTCGTTATACCTCAAGCCAACCCTGTGGCGAGGCCATTATGATTGACAAAGATGCTATTCGGATTGATTACTTGATGTGTACTGGATTGTGATCTCCCTACCCCTTGGCACGTTTTATTATGAGATATAGATGGGGAATCTTTGTTATTAATTTTGGGTTTTAAGAGAAGGTATTGTTTTTGAGATGATTCGTGAAGGAGATTAGGGAGGCAGATATCTGAGTTATGGGATTTTTTGGTTGATGAGAGTTTGATGTGGCTGCTTTAGTAAGAGAGATATTAGGGTTAATGTGGTGTGAGTGAGATGTCAGCTATGTTAAATACTCGAGATATTAGGGTAAGTGATAAGTGTATGGATCGGACACTCCTGAATGGGCCGTGGGACATTCTCTTATCTCTCTTTGGGCCCGAGTCATGCAATATCAAAATAAGCCATGAACTTAACATGTCACGTGTTAATTGGACATTTTAAATGAAACCTGGAATTAGGAGTTTGATATCACGTGGTTCTTTTAATTAGTCACTTTAACATGTCAAGTGGTCCTTATGACTTATGAGTTTGATATCACGTGAAACCTGTAATCGGACATTTTAATTGCATGGGTCTCGTGGTTCGTGGACGAATCTCGTGGCCATTTAGTGAGTTGGGCCGTGTAACTATTTTTGATACGAGCCGTAAGATGTTGGATTTGTTTGGGCCCAGGAGCAATAGATTGGACGCAGGTTATTGTGAACTATGGACCTTACATGGATAATGGACTTGGGACGGATAATTTTGCATCTTGGACGAGACTATTGTTGGACTTGTGCCGGGTCAAACACTTGGCTTGAATTTTTATGTGATGATATTGAACTTGGAAGATGGACCGATGGGCTTCTCATGATGATTGATAATGAGATTTGATTATGTGATTTGCTAATGAGACTTGTTGTGTTGTGAGGTTTGGTACTTTGATGAATGCATTTTCACAGATAATATTATGTCTCGGCTTGAGTTAATGATTGAACAAAGTGGACTTCGGAGTTGTTTGGACGGTACTTCTTATTTGGATTTTAAGTGAGGTTTTTCGGGCGCGTTTACTTATTTTGTCTTCTTTCTTTCTACCATTCCGCGAAGATGACTTGTTTGGGCATTTATAGAGTGTGATAAAGACTTGGCTATTTAGGTACGGTTGTGATTCTTTCTCAGTTTACCCACAACGTATCAATCACTTCGGTGTCTCACACAGTTGAGGATATGTCAAGAGGTTTTGTACATTGGGTACATCGTTTCTTCTTCACAAGGATTAGTGCAAGCTTAAGTAATAAATCCGGGGAATTTTACGTCATGTTCAAGTTTGGCATATCGGGTCTATTTCTCCTTGTGGTCACTACAATAACCGACAGTATTTGTGAAAGATGTGTTCACCAAAGTGTCTATTGGATGGTTGATGATGGTTGATGTTGTTGATGATGTTGGATATTGAACCATTGATGAACCGCTGCTTGTTCCCCTAAAACAGATATTCACTGAAACCAAAGTTGTCATAACTCATTCAAGCTGACATTGTTTACGGTTTTGTCTTGATTTTGTAAAATCCCGCGAAAGAACCTATTTCTCGGTTTAAATCATAGACTTGTAAAATCCCGTGACAATGAAAACATCCTGGTTAAAGTAATGATCATTTCCGGATCTATCTTACGGTTTATTCTTGGTTTTGTAAAATCCCGCGAAGGAAACTATTTCTCGGTTTAAACCATAGAATTGTAAAATCCCGTGATGATGGAACCATCCTGGAGAAAGGAAAGTGTATGTCGGGATCCTTTCTGATGCTGGTGCTACGGTTTCTTCTTCGAAGAAGGGATAAAAGGGTATACTTCATGAATTGGATGTGTGTTTGGATTTTCGTCATGGCAGTTTGGTTATTACATGGTTTTACGGGATTATGTGCTTTTAACCATGGTCGGGATGAAACCATTATCATAGTTCACTTAAAATGTCAAATGAGGCTAGATTTGAGCTTTTAACCAAGAAGATGTGACAACGGAGTTAATTCACTATTATTTATTTGAGGTTGAAGTGATATATCACGGGCGAGTGTACTTAGTATCTGAAGGTATCGGGGATGGATGGATGAAGATTCTTCAAGATCCTTGTTCGAGCTTATTATCAAAAACGAAGACTTGGAAATCTAGTTATTGTTGGGTGTCTTTTACCTTTTCTTTTACCACTTGGGGGAATTGGGCTCTTACCACTACAAAATAACTATCACTTTAAGGAGTTACGTTGTAGTGCTCAATGTCACATTGAATTGTGGATTCTCAAGAGGTGATGTACGTCTATTACTTGATGGTTGGTTGGATGAAGAGTATAGAGTACTTAGAGATTCAATGGAGGATGAAGTCTCGGCACCGCTCTTTGTTACATATGTGCAAGCTTAAGTCACGAGTTCGGGGTAGTTTACTTCAGGGTCAAATTCATTATATCGGGTTTTCTCCATCAGCTGTCACGACAAATAGCCTACTGAATGATAATGGGGTGATTACAAGTTTTGCCAAGAGATGATGAAAAGAGAGAGATTAATGACGTATGAACACGTCAGTTCATGCCTCGTACTCTAAAGAAAAGAAATGTGTACGTTTCAGTGCGCATTATCTTCAAAAGAAGAGAAACCTTCTTATGACGTATGAACACAACAGTTCATGCCTCGTACTCTAAAGGAAAGAAAAGTGTACGTTTCAGTGCGCTTTATCTTCTGAAGAAGAGAAATCTTCTTATGACTTATGAACACTACAGTTCATGCCTCGTTCCTCAAAGAAAAGAAATGTGTACGCTTTAGTGCGCATTATCTTCGGAAGAAGAGAAATCTTCTTATTATGACCATTCTCATCAACATGCTTCATGCTTTTTCCATGTGCTTTTGATTATCAAGTGAACCGGGCTACTGTTGATTGTTTTCTTAATTCCACTTGCTCAACTATAATGACGATGGCGACATCATGTGCTAATTTTGCGGGGGAGAAGTGTGAATAGAATACTTTTGGATGATTTCACTTATTTAGTCAAGAATGGCATCTCCGTATGCAATTCTTGAGGGGGAGAAGAAGTGTGAATTTTTTGCATTGTTGATTGATTTTTGAGAATATAAATGGTCATACGGCTCTAAACTCATGTAAGAACCGAGCTTCTTCTTATCGGGTCATCTTCACATGGAGTTTTTCTCTTCTAAGAGCCGTAGGTTGACATCTTCACTCGGATTGATGAGTTTATCGACAAAGTGATTCCGGTTAATGCTTCACGTATACATCAACATGATGATTCCGAACGATCTCTCTGTTCTTGTTTGATGTGATTGGTAGTTTGGTGTTACCATCTTATGTGTTCGTTGCGGCCTGATTGCTAATTTCCTTGATGAACATCTTTCTGTTCTTGTTTGATTGGGAGGGATTTTAGTTAAGGGGATTTGCAAGATGTAAGTTGATTGGGATGTTTTTTGGTGATGTTCTTGTTTTTGGTGAGTTGAAGATGTTAACTATCTATTCCCCAACTGGACAATCTTGAAGAAGGTCGAGTCTTCAGTCGGTTCTACATTCTCTTCTACATGTTAGAAGACTAAAGACGAGTTGCATTTAACGATCTAAAGACTTCTTCTTAATCTGGACATTTATCAAACAGATTGTCGGTTTAGGGGAGAGCACTAATTGGGAGAGTGTTATAAGTCAGATTCAATCCCCAATTAGACTTGCTCACATTATTCAGCATGTTGATTCTCACAAGAGTTCAAATGTTCTTCTCAAAATATTTCTAGTATACGGACTTACAAAGAGTTGCTGATTCTGAAGTGTCAAAAACAGCAAGGCGTAAGGAGACAAGCACCTAAACGCGAGTAAACTTGATGAACTTAATACTTCTAAGTAATTGAAGATACCCCGGGAAGACAAGTGTTATTACCGCAGAGAAACTCAAGGTTTGACTCATGACGAGTAAACTTGATGAACTTAATTCTTCTAAGTGATTGAAGATATCCCAGGAAAACAAATGTCATGACCGCAGAGAAACTCAAGGTTTTACTCATCAAGGCGTTTAGTGTTAGTATTTCAACTACGTGGGTGAAGTGATGTTAGAGAAAGTTTCTGAAGATAAAAGAGGTACACTAGTGTGTGGTGATTTCGATGGTATCGCAATGATCAAGGGAGAGAGAGTGTGTACATTGGGGGCTCAAATGTTTCACTTGAGGGCTTAATCAGTGATTCAGAGATATAATCACTTATTCGGGAGTTGACATCCGCAGAGATTGTCATCCGCAGAGATAATCAGTGACTTGGCCTGCTTCTTCAATGTTATCGGTTATTCCTTCCTTGGGTATTGGTATACTTCGGATACTTGAGCTTCATACACGATCATCAGGAAGAAAAATGTGAACATGGGGAGGTGTTTTCATTCCCCTCATGATGTGTATTCGAGAGCTCTTGGGTATTGGTGTACTTCGGGTTCTTGAGCTTCATACACGATCATCCGGGAAGAAAAATGTGAACATGGGAAGGTGTTTTCATTCCCCTCATGATGTGTGTTCGGGAGAGTTCTTGAGCATTATACAAAGAAACTGACTGCATCAATTCAACTACTTGGGGGAATTGTTCTCTTGACACCTTTTTTGGAATGGATTGCTTCAGACTTCAGTGGTTGTGAAATTTGAGAAGATTATTTTATGTGTGGGATGATACGTTGTTGTTCTTCTTGTTGATGATATAACCTCGAACTAAGAATCACAGTGATTATTCTTGAAAAGAGCAGCGGGATTTATGATAATGGTGTGCTTCTCTGTGCACATGGCTAAGGCAAGCTTGAAATAGAGCTTCGAATCTGCTCAGCTAATGGATTTTCGGTTTGGGGGGAAGCTGCCAAAGTCTCACTTTCAGTTGACTCAATTTCTTTCTTCGATTCAAGAGCCCTGGAAGCTTTGGTGGTGAATGTTTAAGAGTTGATGACTTCTATCTTCTACGACGTGCTGCTCGATATCCTTATCTCGGTACTCGTATCATCATCTTCTTTAACTATATCATCTATTCTATCTTTGTAAATATTTTTCAAAAAGCAAAATACAAAATTATAAAACCAACAAAAAGAAAATAGAAAAATATAAAACCTTCAAAAACCCATAAAAATCAGAAAAATTTCAAAAATACCAAAAATATGTTTTCTCAAGACATGTCTTCTGGTATCGATAACATCTACGGTCTTAGAAATGTCATTCAATAATGGCACGGGACTTTAGATGAAGTTCGAGCAGGAGGTGTAAATATTTCTTTCAAAACATGTCCAAAAACTATGGCTTACAGTTATTTCTGACTGTAACCCGGGCTTCAAATGATGGCTTGCAGTTACTTCAGACTGTAACCTGTGACAACCCGTACTTTCAGGTCATTTCTCGAAACGATTTATGCTTCACTATTTCAACATTTATCGTAAACTTGGTTTACGTGTTCCAAATTCGCGTAACCTTGAAGGTTTAGCGGCGAATTCATGATCATAACATCACGTACATTTCATATGGACTAAGATTAGTCTACATTTCATTTCACATTTAGCGCGTAATTTTTATATTAAATGAACGTTATCGCGTGAGTTATTATTTTGTATATTTAATCCGTTACTTTCAAAAATGATCCCGAGGTATTTTTATACTCACATTTAGTTTATAAAAACTATAATTTTTAGTTTTCTTAGTGTTTCAAATTTATTTGGTACATAAATCGTTAAAGTTATATTATTACGTCGTTTTTCTTAAAAATTATACGATAATT
Source organism: Chrysanthemum makinoi (assembly GCA_910596185.1). NCBI lineage: Eukaryota > Viridiplantae > Streptophyta > Magnoliopsida > Asterales > Asteraceae > Chrysanthemum > Chrysanthemum makinoi. The sequence goes on along the minus strand of OU343223.1, from coordinate 68,009,445 downwards.
ATTTTATCACTCAAATTTCACAAGGAATGTATTTTTACAATTTTTATTATCTCATTACATTCTATTTTGACCTATTAAAAACTTACTTGTACCAAAAATCTACCATTTACCTTTATTTGTACATTTTCCTACAAAAATTACTTACACATCTTTGACAAATCATACAAGTATATATATATATACAATAATTAAAAAAAAAATATATTTGGTTGACAATGTTTCCCCAAAAACCGGTTCTATGGGGAGGTAGCATTAATGGTTGGCAAAATTTTCTTCCTTGAATATATATAACTATACTCAATCTCATTCATTTCTATCATTCATGTATCTTAATAATTCACATAGTTAGAAAATCTTTTTCTCTTGTTCTTCTCCATCAAGAACCGGCCTTCAAGGGTTTTCCAAGGGATCACAAAACTTTTCAAGTTCAAGTGTTAATTACAATCTAGTTTATACTCTTTATAAGGTTTTGAAATAAAAACCAAGAGTATTTAAGTTTAACCTTGGTTCTTATCACCTCATCATAATACTAGTAAGCATGTTTCTTTCATTTTCATGTTTCCTTATCATCTCATATTCATCTTTTCATTTTTGGAGCAAGCATGCAAGACTTGTGTTGTTTATACCATTTTACATGATTTTAGAGTATATATATATATATATATTTGGTCATCCTATAATTATCCCCTTGGTATTCATTGGTCTTGATGGTGATTAGGAACCCATGACACCCTAAGAAGGTGTATGGTAGGATTAGATTAGTTTTGAGTTGATTTGAAGGGATTAGAATAGGTTTTGTCCGAGAAAAACTATTTTCTATACGTATAAAATGTATACTGTTCTTGTTTCATTTTTCTGGAAAATCCGACTATAGTCACGACATTTTGGCCTTGATATTTAGAAAATATACTTTAAAACGAATCCGTGGCGGCTTGAACGGATTAAAACGGAGTTATAACGGCGTTATGAATTTTACAAGTTTGACAACGAAATATATATTTTTCTGAAATTTCAGCATACTATTTTTACTTTATTCGAGTCAAAAACGAGCCTTAAGCTTTACAAATTATTTCGACTTATCAAAAATCTATTAGTATACTTTGATACGAAGCTAAGGACGTATAATACGTAGAAAACGGATTTGAAACGACTAAGATATGCACGTTTTCATAAACTTGCCGTAACTATTATTTTCTGAAAAACTATATTATTTTTTTTACGATACAAGTGTTACGGTAGCTGTAACGTCCATGTTTGAGACTGTTTTTAACCAAGATGTGGAACTTTTTGGAACGAATTGTCTTCTAATAAAATCAAGTTCACCGGGCATATTTTTCAAAACGGAGTTGTAATAAATTATTTACGGATGTTCAAACTTGGCCGAAACTCATTTTTCTGCACAACAATTAGCCAAAACCACCATCTTTAACCCTTAATATCTTTATGTTAGAGACCTTTTGGACAAAAACTCCTGAACTGAAACTTCTAGATATCGATACAAACTTTCCAAAACCGTCGAGTTCGTTCTCTAACGATCGACGTACACCATTTTACGACTAGTTTTCCAAAGCCATTTTTGTTAATTTCATGAAGATTCCGACGACATTGTTTTACGACGAAAAGTGATAATTCCACCATAAATCATTACAAAACCATTGTAGGATGACATTTTGACGTAAATACTTGTAAAGTGATTTTTGATTGGTCAAGACGTCAAACGAGTATCTTTCGACGAAAAGTAATATTTTCAAAACTCGCAAATGGTATAAATAACATACGTAATGCATGCATATCATAACATTACATTGCAACTCATTACATGCCATATCATTCACAATAGGTCATTTTCGAGATTCACGCTACATTTCAGTGTATCCACTTTTGCCATCGCATTATTGTCCAAGTGAGTTTCGTAGCCCCTGCTTTTACTTGTTTTCATAACTGTTTTGGGGGAGATACATGCTCGACTATTTTTATTACATTCATGACTATTTACAAATCATATGTTTAGCCGAACTGAATGTTAGTCATACGAAGTAACCTTATTGCCATACTTTGAATCTTCATATTATATTCATTGGTCTAACGGTCTTGGTATATTCATTGAGCTAACGGTCTTGGTATATTCATTGGTCTAACGGACTTGGTATATTCATTGGTCTAACGGTCTTGGTATATTCATTGAGCTAACGGTCTTGGTATATTCATGGACTAACGGTCTTGGAACGATTTGAACCACACTCATATTCATTTGAACCTAAACTCTACATATTTTGGCAGTGGGTTGTGAACACACAGGTTGCAAGTTTTGTATGGGCGGGACTTGGAACTGAGTGGATTTACAATGCCTTTGCTGCATAAACGATTTCGATACATTGAGCCATGCACTATTTTGTGAATTCATTTGACGATTTCTGTTTGAACATAAACTATACATATTCTGGCAGTGGGTTGTGAACACACAGGTTGCAAGTTTTGTATGGGCGGGACTTGGAACTGAGTGGATTTACAATGCCTTTGCTGCATAAACGATTTTGAAAGTCTTTACATTTCAACTCAAACTCTATGAACTCACTCAACCTTTGTGTTGACACTTTTAGCATGTTTTATCTCAGGTATCTAAGGCATACACTTCATGGCATGCATTTTGACACCTCATGGAGTCATGGTGACGACGCGTCTCACTTGGGTTTTACATACTTTAAAACATCGTTTGAATTGTAACAACTTATTTCCGCACAAGATGATTTTCAATTGGGACCTATCTTTGTAAACTCTGATTGTTTTATTAAATCAAACGATGTATTTTCCAAACGACACTTTAGGTCGTTCAATATAACTGTGATTGTGATGCTATGACAGTCAATCCCCAGGAATTCCATTCCGCTGCAAAACAGTAAATTTGGGGGTGTGACAGATTGGCATCAGAGCTTTGGTTATAGAGAACTAGGCTGCATCATTGACCCTAGACTATAACTACATCATCATAGCATCTCATCATTTCATCACAAGTGCATGTTCACTTTGCATACGATTTATACGTACATTTTTCGAGTTATTTACTTTCATTTCAAATCGATTGTCACATGGATGCCCTTAAATACCCATCCCATTATCCTTTCCTCATACTCCAATGTGGAGAATGCCCTGTCATTCTCTATCACAATTTTTACACCGGTTGACTTAACACCAAACAACATATGAGTCGATTAGTCCAAGCATTGCATAGTTACTCCTAAATTATACATAGCCTGATCACCTATGTCTAATTCAGGAAGAATCATGCAATGAAGGGAGTAGTAGGCTTATATGTGTAAGCAATTCCGTAATCGAGCCAAATTTTCAAAAGATTTTCTTCAAACCACTTGTTTCCAGTTTGATCCGCGTGACAGTTCTTGTTTGATGAGTTGCAAAGATCGAGCTAGAGACAAGTTGTTACCTAAACCGATTTAGCCTAATCGTATGACAGTTCTTGTTTGATGAGTTGTGGGATTAAGTAAAAATCGGTTACCAAAAAGTCTTTTGAGGGTTTTGCTCGAGAATGGGAAGGCTTGCCTCATCAAACCCTAAACCCGTTAGACCTAACAACGATTGAATTCAGGGACCAATTCCTTTTGGATGGGCTTAATGTGACAACCCGTACTTTCAGGTCATTCTCGAAACGATTTATGCTTCACTATTTCAACATTTATCGTAAACTTGGTTTACGTGTTCCAAATTCGCGTAACCTTGAAGGTTTAGCGTCGAATTCATGATCATAACATCACGTACATTTCATATGGACTAAGATTAGTCTACATTTCATTTCACATTTAGCGCGTAATTTTTATATTAAATGAACGTTATCGCGTGAGTTATTATTTTGTATATTTAATCCATTACTTTCAAAAATGATCCCGAGGTATTTTTATACTCACATTTAGTTTATAAAAACTATAATTTTTAGTTTTCTTAGTGTTTCAAATTTATTTGGTACATAAATCGTTAAAGTTATATTATTACGTCGTTTTTCTTAAAAATTATACGATAATTATTTTATCACTCAAATTTCACAAGGAATGTATTTTTACAATTTTTATTATCTCATTACATTCTATTTTGACCTATTAAAAACTTACTTGTACAAAAAATCTACCATTTACCTTTATTTGTACATTTTCCTACAAAAATTACTTACACATCTTTGACAAATCATACAAGTATATATATATATACAATAATTAAAAAAAAATATATATTTGGTTGACAATGTTTCCCCAAAAACCGGTTCTATGGGGAGGTAGCATTAATGGTTGGCAAAATTTTCTTCCTTGAATATATATAACTATACTCAATCTCATTCATTTCTATCATTCATGTATCTTAATAATTCACATAGTTAGAAAATCTTTTTCTCTTGTTCTTCTCCATCAAGAACCGGCCTTCAAGGGTTTTCCAAGGGATCACAAAACTTTTCAAGTTCAAGTGTTAATTACAATCTAGATAATACTCTTATTAAGATTTTGAAATAAAAATCTAGAGTATTTAAGTTTAACCTTGGTTCTTATCACCTCATCATAATACTAGTAAGCATGTTTCTTTCATTTTTCATGTTCCCTTATCATCTCATATTCATCTTTTCATTTTTGGAGCAAGCATGCAAGACTTGTGTTGTTTATACCATTTTTACATGATTTTAGAGTATATATATATATATATATTTGGTCATCCTATAATTATCCCCTTGGTATTCATTGGTCTTGATGGTGATTAGGAACCCATGACACCCTAAGAAGGTGTATGGTAGGATTAGATTAGTTTTGGAGTTGATTTGAAGGGATTAGAATAGGTTTTGTCCGAGAAAAACTATTTTCTATACGTATAAAATGTATACTGTTCTTGTTTCATTTTTCTGGAAAATCCGACTATAGTCACGACATTTTGGCCTTGATATTTAGAAAATATACTTTAAAACGAATCCGTGGCCGCTTGAACGGATTAAAACGGAGTTATAACGAAGCAGTTATGAATTTTACAAGTTTGACAACGAAATATATATTTTTCTGAAATTTCAGCATACTATTTTTACTTTATTCGAGTCAAAAACGAGCCTTAAGCTTTACAAATTATTTCGACTTATCAAAAATCTATTAGTATACTTTGATACGAAGCTAAGGACGTATAATACGTAGAAAACGGATTTGAAACGACTAAGATATGCACGTTTTCATAAACTTGCCGTAACTATTATTTTCTGAAAAACTATATTATTTTTTTTATACGATACAAGTGTTACGGTAGCTGTAACGTCCATGTTTGAGACTGTTTTTAACCAAGATGTGGAACTTTTTGGAACGAATTGTCTTCTAATAAAATCAAGTTCACCGGGCATATTTTTCAAAACGGAGTTGTAATAAATTATTTACGGATGTTCAAACTTGGCCGAAACTCATTTTTCTGCACAACAATTAGCCAAAACCACCATCTTTAACCCTTAATATCTTTATGTTAGAGACCTTTTGGACAAAAACTCCTGAACTGAAACTTCTAGATATCGATACAAACTTTCCAAAACCGTCGAGTTCGTTCTCTAACGATCGACGTACACCATTTTACGACTAGTTTTCCAAAGCCATTTTTGTTAATTTCATGAAGATTCCGACGACATTGTTTTACGACGAAAAGTGATAATTCCACCATAAATCATTACAAAACCATTGTAGGATGACATTTTGACGTAAATACTTGTAAAGTGATTTTTGATTGGTCAAGACGTCAAACGAGTATTTTTCGACGAAAAGTAATATTTTCAAAACTCGCAAATGGTATAAATAACATACGTAATGCATGCATATCATAACATTACATTGCAACTCATTACATGCCATATCATTCACAATAGGTCATTTTCGAGATTCACGCTACATTTCAGTGTATCCACTTTTGCCATCGCATTATTGTCCAAGTGAGTTTCATAGCCCCTGCTTTTACTTGTTTTCATAACTGTTTTGGGGGAGATACATGCTCGACTATTTTTATTACATTCATGACTATTTGCAAATCATATGTTTAGCCGAACTGAATGTTAGTCATACGAAGTAACCTTATTGCCATACTTTGAATCTTCATATTATATTCATTGGTCTAACGGTCTTGGTATATTCATTGAGCTAACGGTCTTGGTATATTCATTGGTCTAACGGACTTGGTATATTCATTGGTCTAACGGTCTTGGTATATTCATTGAGCTAACGGTCTTGGTATATTCATGGACTAACGGTCTTGGAACGATTTGAACCACACTCATATTCATTTGAACCTAAACTCTACATATTTTGGCAGTGGGTTGTGAACACACAGGTTGCAAGTTTTGTATGGGCGGGACTTGGAACTGAGTGGATTTACAATGCCTTTGCTGCATAAACGATTTCGATACATTGAGCCATGCACTATTTTGTGAATTCATTTGACGATTTCTGTTTGAACATAAACTATACATATTCTGGCAGTGGGTTGTGAACACACAGGTTGCAAGTTTTGTATGGGCGGGACTTGGAACTGAGTGGATTTACAATGCCTTTGCTGCATAAACGATTTTGAAAGTCTTTACATTTCAACTCAAACTCTATGAACTCACTCAACCTTTGTGTTGACACTTTTAGCATGTTTTATCTCAGGTATCTAAGGCATACACTTCATGGCATGCATTTGGACACCTCATGGAGTCATGGTGACGACGCGTCTCACTTGGGTTTTACATACTTTAAAACATCGTTTGAATTGTAACAACTTATTTCCGCACAAGATGATTTTCAATTGGGACCTATCTTTGTAAACTCTGATTGTTTTATTAAATCAAACGATGTATTTTCCAAACGACACTTTAGGTCGTTCAATATAACTGTGATTGTGATGCTATGACAGTCAATCCCGTGAATTCCATTCCGCTGCAAAACAGGTAAATTGGGGGTGTGACATAACCCGTGCTTAAACAATGGCTTGCTCTTATTTCAGATAGCAACCCGTTCTTCATGAAAGGAAAGTGTTGCGCTAAACCAATTTTTCAAATATTTCGTGCACTTATCCTAAAAAAAAAAATGAGGAAAGTATGTCGAAGGACTGCTGTTCCTACACAAATGTTTTTCCGTCTAAAATTCTTCAAAAAAATATTTGTCGTTTTTCAAAAATGGTGGTTAATAAGTTGCATGTAAATCTATCAGATTCAGAGTTTTTGAAAAAATATTGAAAACTCAATCAATGACTTAAGCGCTTTTAACCTTTTCAGAAGAATAAGTCATTGATTGAGGGGGAGAATGTTTTCAAATTCATATCATCAAACGGACTTTCTTAATTATCCTCGTGCTTAATGGAAAATGATGTTAACCTATGTTGAAGGACTAGGTGCCTAGGATATGATTGCTAGGATTAGATGATTTGAGTTTGATGAACACATTTTTCCCATACATTTAAATGATCTGATTGATATGTTGCATTGACTTTTATTAGTCGATTACTGTTTGGGTGATGTCGACCACCATATATCTGTATGTGTGTTCACTAACGTATGCAGGTATATTGGTTATAAGAATGTTCCCGATCCGGATCCCACAGATGAATATGATTGGATGCCGAAAGGAAAGGGTAACGATTTCTTGGGTTGACAAATGAAGAAACGGAGCTTAATTGGACTTCTATGGAGAGTTGGCATAAATGCAACGTAAGAGGTCTCACTGCATCAGCAGATGGTTTTCTTCTAAGTGATTGAAGAAACGGAGCTTAATTTGACCTCAGTTGGCATTCGAAATGCAACGTAAGAAGAAGTCTCACTGCATCAGCAGACGGTTTTTCTTCCAAGCCCTACAGCAACAACAACATAAGCTTCTCAACCACCTAACGTATCTTTGTGCAGGATACCATTTTTAAACAATTTTGAATAAGTTGATTAAATTGTTTTTGAAAATGGAAAATATTGTTTTGAAAATATATTGGACTAATTTTTGAAAATCACCAGACTTCTTTTTATCAAAACCTAAGTCACTCAATTATTGACTTCTGTCATGGATTGAGGGGGAGAGTGATTTAAAATAAAATATTTTCAAACGATATTTCTTCACAAAAGTTCCGCTTTGTACAATATAAGTGGTGATCTAAAGATTTAATGTTATGTCATGGTATGATTTTTTCTTTAGAATCAAGGTCTTTCAAAATGAAATTTTTTCTGTCTTGTTTGATTGTGAAATTGTTTTATTTTACTAAAAGATCTCTTAAAAACTATCATACCTGACACTAACAATCTTTAATGTCTTAAATTGGTCCTTATCTGTCATTTTTCAAAAATTAAATCTTGCCACGTCTTTCCTCAAAATCTTTTAAATGATTTAAATCAGATGGGATCACAAATCTCAAATGGTTTGATATTTTTGATCGTGGGAGAGATCGTGATTTAAATCTCAAATCTGTTTTAATGGAATTGGTTTTAGTCCTTCAAAGGCACTCCTGCCTCCATGTGCCAAACGACTTGAAATACACAATGCACATGTTGAGGAGGAGGATTTATCCAAAAACATGATGAGTATTTAAACCAGGCCACATATTCTCCCATGTTTTATAAACCTTATTAAATCACTTGGGATCCAAAATCTCAAAGGGTTTGATATTTTTGATCGGGGGAGAATTTGTGATTTAATAATGAAATTTGATAAAAGGTGATCATTATGATTCAATTGTGCAGGCTGCTCTCTCGTATGTCCTAAACGCTTTCGTATCTCGAAGCATATATTGAGGGGGAGCATTTTAAAAGAAAATAAACTATCGAGGTACAAAAGCTTTTATGTTTTAACATAGTGTACCTTGATTGAGTTTTCAAATGGTTTCTTAAATGGCTTTTGTAATCGTGGATGTGCTTCAAAAGAACTCTTGCCTCTATGTGATAAAAATGATTTCAAATATCCTATGCACATATTGAGGGGGAGAATTTACCAAAGAAAATCAAATGGCTTTTTCCATGGAAATTGTGATCAAGAAATTATTTCAAATAACTCTTGCCTCCATGTGCTAAACAATTTCAAAATCATATTCACATGTTGAGGGGGAGGTTTTTCTAAATGATCAAAACTATTAAGGTACAAAATGTTTTGATCTCGTATCACAAGTACCTTGATTGGTTTTCCAAATGATTTTTCAATTGGTTTCATGAAGGAAAGAACAATACCAAAAGACCGACCAATTTATTTTATGCATGGAGTTATAAGGATGGTTAGGTTAGGTATTTGTTCCCACGATCCGCCAGAACCGGAGGGATCTTCACAGGGACAATCCACTAGATAGTGTAGAGTCCTTAGGAATATTGAAGAAATGAGAAAAATGAGAAATGGGAAGAGTGCGGACTGAGACAGAGCTAGTACTGGATTAAACCCAACAAAGTTCTAGTTATGAAGTCTCGGTAAGCACTGAAGGGGTTGAAGAATGAAAAAGAATTGGAATGTGAAAAGGGTGAAAAGAAATAGCCCTCCAATAATTCAACCTTAGGGCAGAAACCGGGTTCAATACATATGCTACTGGTGTTTACTAAGGTAACACTGGTATTGAAGACAAGACGTCATGGACCCAGTGACGCACTGCACTAACTTCCCAAGCTGCTCAAGTTCCTCTTAAAAGGGCTTGTTTCATTCTCACGGGGAACCGACATAATCTATCGACTTTCCCTTAGAGATTGTTGATATTGAAGAAGGAGACCCTCTCCCTAGTCTCCGGCATAGAAACCAAATGTGCACTCTTGAGTCTAGAGCCAAGAGATCATCCACAATATCTCATTAGGACACTAAAATTCTTGAAGACTTGCTGTTTCACATAATGTGGAAAGTAAGTATATATTAAGAGTCCTACGCATTATCCTTGTGGTATTGCCAGAACATCCGAGTGATATGTAAAAGTATTCACAATGAAGATGGAAATCCTTCTAGAGCCAACATCAAACAAGCTCTTGGTGGGTGACATGTGAGATCTTTTCTAAAGATCAAGCTTGTGACAACTGGATAGAAACGATGGGGCGATTCATTCGTGAATCAACCTTGGTCCAGGAAATGGATTGACGGATGCTTTTGGAAAAACCGTTCGACGTGCAAACCTTCTTTTCTCTAGCACGTCGAATGTGTATTCATTTTCAAACACAAAAAGTATCTCTGATTGAAAAATACTTTTAGAAAAACCGTTCGATGTGCGAATCTCTTCTTTTCGCTAGCACGTCGAATGTGTACTCATTCTCTAATACAAAAAGTATTTTGATTGAAAATTGATATTTCTCATAAAACCTTCGTCGTATTGCAAAACTCTTTCTTCAAGCAATACGCGATTGTTTTCAAATCATTTTTCATCAATCAGTGAATCTCAATTCGCTGGTTCACTCACTCCGTGTTGTCTTCTTTGAGACGTTCCGTTTGAGAACAGCTAGAGCAGCTGCGAAACCCTGTCAAGGAGATTCTTAGGAATCCTACCTGATCACAGGCAGTACTTGTACTGATCAACGGGGAACCGTGGGCCGTGTACCTCAATTCAACGAAAGTGATCAAAGACACTTTCGTGTGTTTTATTGCTAACTGTTGTTTGTAGGTACATTTGGACGGTTGCAGCTGATCAGAATTGAGGAGTCAATCCAAAGCCACATGCTCACAACATCCATACTTAATTGAAGAAATCATGACTGGTGCATATCTACATAACCTGGCTCTGATATTTTATACTATGCTTCTGCTTCGCTGCTGCAAATATCATGAACCAATAAGGCTTCCGCTACTCTAATGGAAAGATGTCATGATTCAAAAGTGTGAGCATGTCGGTCCGAAAGTCACAACTTCACATGATGGCAACACAATAAAGGGTGATCCAGAGATTTACTGTGGCTGATGATCTCAAAGGAAGCTCGAAGATCATCAAAGATGTGGATCAGTTAAATGCCTCCACTAAAAGTACAAATCAATGCGGACTTTGAAGAATCGCTACAATAGCACAAAGATTGCAAAAATGAAGAATTCAAGACTACGAGCTCAAGAACTGAAGTTTATATAGAATGCTAGGATTCGAAATGTAAAACATGGGGTGACCTCCCTTAGGGGGAGATTGTTAGGAATTGGAAATTCCATGTTAAAGTGTCGGTCACCCCAATAATGGTCTAGCATATGTTAGCTCGTAGATTTGTCGTTGTTTACATTATTTAGTAGTTTATTAGTTAGTTTGTAGCGTAGATTAGTTTAGTGCAACACCGTGGAGGAAGGACGGGTCTTTACCCACTGTATACCTGATCCACAGGCCGATAGGAGGTCGTGTATTTTTTAAGTATAAATACCCCTTCCATCCATGGAAGGGGTGTGGCTTCTTTGAATAAACCTTTCACTTTTGATAAGCAACTCTCTTCAAGAAACCTCCTCTCAACTCTCTTCATCTATCTAAAATGGCTTACTTGTTTAATCACAATCCTAGACCACCCGAATCATCAAACAACATAATATTAAGATCCTACACATTTGCTAATATATAGCAAATGTTCATCAAGATCACATTTGTACACAAGTCAGGATGCCTATCTCCAAACAATCTCTTTCATCAAAAAATGCTTCTAAGCCTTCGGTTGCCTTATTTGATCTCAAACTAAGGTATGCATGCCATTACCCTTCCTAAAAATGTTTATATGTTACCACGTGGTTCTCACTTGCCTTGACTATATTCTTTACCATACTTGCTATTCTTATTTGTGTACATTTATATACCTTTATTACAGGACGCCAGGGTCTGTAGCTGCGTATCCTGTATTTGAGATTCACTACGATGGTACCTTCATTCGGTTGCCCAATTTAAGTTATGAGTTTGGCCGAACCCTTGCGCTAAGGTTTAGTAACTCCACAAGGATGAACTTTAATCAAATGCTTGACTTGTTAGCCTACAAGCTTGAGTGGGAGATAAGGGCTTTATATTTTTGTAGGCCAAGATTAGTTTTTTCAACTGGTTTGACAATTATTGAATGTGATAATGATATTAAAAGGATGTATGAACTTTCCGAGGAATATGGATTAATCGGCTTGTACGTTGCACAGAAACCTGCTAACTTATCATGTTTCTACCATCCTAACCTAACTTTTAATCTTCTTGATAAGGAAATGCATGCAAAGCTTGCGACACATGATAAACTTGTGCAAATTGCTACATCTAAATCTTACTCTGATATTCTTGTATGGGAGGAGGAAGAAGGGCGTTCATCTCCCCTAAGAACCCCTCCTTCCCAACCTAGACGTAAAGGAATTGAATTCCAAGGAAAGAATCTTTTCATGGATTTTTTGCATAGCGAAAGTGTTGATGATGCCATTGAGTTCAGTGACGATGAATGGTACTATGGGGGATTTGTGGGTTGTGTAGCAATGGATGTTGGGCGGTCTACTTCCCCACCATATAAACGGGTGCAACGGGTTATCGAATACGATGATGCCACTTTAACGAATGTACCGACAAATTCTCTTCCAAATCATGTTTTGTTGGATGCAGGATCTTCTTCCGTTCCACATTAAGTAGGGACTTGTGTGAAGGCCAGGTACGACCATAAGGTTTTGAGGAAACCGTATGCAAGGAGGCTATGCTTTAAAGCACCAAGATCGGGTTTTCGGATGTTCAAGATGTTGAGGCATTTCAAGGCTCTAACAAGAGATCGGCGTCGAGGAGGTTCGGGATTAAAACCAACTTGGTATTTAAGGAACGGAAGGTTGGAGTGTAGGTATTGTAATGCAGCATGCTAATGGTGTTGTTAACGTTTACAGCCAGTTGTGTTAACATTACTTTAAAGTCACAAAAGATTTTCTAGTCTAGGCATTTTTTGTAAGGCAACGTGTATGCATTGGCCAGACTTGTTTGTGTTTACCCACTTTGACTTTAAAGAAAGGCACCCAAAAAATGTATTTGACAGTTTTACAGCTTGATTATACATTTTTTTTTCATATTGTTTCTCAAGTGTTTGCATTTACCCACTATTTACTAACAACATGTTTATGTTACTTGGTCTTCAGCACTAGCAGTACTAACGTGCAATAGCAGTTTTTAGTATTCATTCTCACCGGTCGTAATATACGTGTCATGTTTTTCATTATATTACATCACCATGACTACCTTTATAAAGAGCAGCAGTAACCAACGAGAGCAGTAGTTACAACATTATCATGAATTTGTCCTATTCGCAATAGTCGTTATCATATTCAATGAAACCCTTTGTATACTTACAGAAAAAAACTATAACACATCACAAAATTCGGGAAACTAGTTTAAGATTGTTTCTACTTTATGAAATGCAACAGGGTATAATGTTGATTATGTATTCAAAAGATCTAAACCTGAATCTGTTACTCTAGGGTATCCTGTTTATGTGATCTATGTTGTTGCTTAGGTTATGTAAAGGTAATTTGTACCGTATATATTTTGCTGTTCCGGTGCGCTTTACAATTTAACACTGAACATAAAAACTTGCAACTTCTCCAAAATTAAATTACATATATAATTAAACATTTATATCTATTCCATTACATTACTTGCCTATTAACATAATGAAAAACAACCTATCATACAACTTCAACTTTGACTTTGCATCAGTCAACTCTTTGTCCAAGATTGACTTGTCCAAAGCAAGATTATCAACCAAGTGTTCAATATCCACTGACTTCTTCGATCTTTTCTCCTTTTCAAAGAACCCATACACCAGATCTTTATAGTATTCACTTGGCAGATCATCATCCAAAAACTAATATACATCACAAATAGAGCATTTTACTTAAACGCTTCCGGGGTTTGCCCTTGTTGTTGACGTCTTGACTGGTAGATGAAGACTGCATCTGCAAAAGTATTCAACTTTGCCACCAATTAGTCGGGTAGTAGCTGAAGTTCTGGAAGTCATGATAAACAGGTTTTTAATTAACAAGTTTGTGGAAATGTAGGAAAATGTTGACCGACAAATTGGGTGGTGGTGAGTTTATGAAATTTGCAAAAAGGTACCTTTTAGGCTTCGTTTTTTGCCCAAACAAAACTTTATTTAGACATACATACAGCTTAATTTTGTTGTAAAAAGTAGAGGGACCTACCATGACAAACACTTAAACTTTTTTACCCCACACATCACTTATCCTTATGGTCCCGACCATCAACATCCGAACATTCCTGCTTTATACCCTAGGTCACTTTCATTGAAGATTACAAAAAATAATCGGTGTCCTTTTCATCTTTTTTTAGGAAAAAGTCCAGGTTTGTTGTACTATCCCGTGTGTACTTTGTTACCTTATTCGTTGATACTCGTTGATATATTTATATATGAATATAAATAACTGTCCAGCTTTATATTTTATATTCTATTATTAAATTATTATTTAATTCAAAGTTATTGAATTTGTTGTTAGGGTTTATGTTTTATAGGTATGGTCAGTATACCCCTTTAAGTCTAGTGGTTGCTTCTAATTGTTATTAGTATTTATGTTCTATAGGACATGGCGGAAACCAAAGAAGTCATATTTAAATTTCACCACAATGGGAAGTTTCAATTTCAGCCACTCCGCTATGTAGGTGGTCACCTTGCTGATGTCTGGTGTTTTAGCTCCAGCAGGGGTGCATTTACAAGGGTGCTTGATCATGTTTTCAATGATATTGGAGGGGAAAAATGGGCTTTATTTTATGGTTCACCAAACAAGTCACTCGAAGATGGTTTAACTTTGTTGCACACAAACAATGACGTTCGGCGAATGTATGACATTGCCGATAAGACTGGATCAATGGACATCTATGTTCTGCACAAGCAACAACCTTTGTCACAATTTTATTTAAAAAACATGGTTTGGCAAGAAGAGGACGCTGGCATGCGTTGCGGTAGTGCAACACCGTTCAAAAGAAGGAAGCTAACAACCCGTGTATCTATAACGAAAACTGATAGAGGGTTCGAGATCAGAGAAAAAGGGGGTAGTGCACAACGAACTAAAAAACGGTTGCAAGAGGAGGGTGTGGAACTTCGAACTAGAAATGCCGCCGAGAAGGGAAAAGATATACGCTTTTATGATGATGTACATGAAAGCAAGCCAGGTCATGGGACAACCAAGGGAAAAGAATCAGTTGTTGAGCAAGAGGGTGTGTCAAGAAGTGGAAAAAGGGTTTCTCTAACCACTTACAGGCTGGCCATACAGAATGGGAAAGCGATTATGATGGAGGTCCTGGATGCCTGAATGATGGTTTGGTACATTTATAGACTGCGTTTTTATATGCAATGAACTTGTTCATACCACACAGATGCACAACCCCTATTAGCTAGCAACCGCATGACACAAATAAGTAATAGTTTTTTGATCCATCCGTTATTACAAAGCCAAATACACATAAACGTTTACCTTACACAAAACACACTATAGTAGGACTTAGGCAGTGAATGCATTATTAAAAACCATTTTACTTTAAAAAGCTGTTTAGAGTAGGAAAATCTGATAGAAGACTGATGTGTGGAGCGGACGAGCTTGGTTTTTCAGTGGTTTAACTTGAGCTAATGTGATTCGCCGCAATAATCACCCCATTCTTAGGGTCTCAGTTTTCCTCGCTTTGGCTGTTGCTAGTTAACTGAGATGATTCCCCCATCTTACGAGCCTTTATTTTTGCACCTGATGGACCTAGATTAGCCTTTCGTTTGTAACCAACCACTCTCTGTACAAGTGTGCCAATACAGGTTAGTTGGTAGTTAACAACAAAACCTTAAAATATTTAGTAAAGCTGAACAAATACTTACTTTCTTTTCACCAAAGGTACTCTACATGTTAGGCGGTTGTGGCCTTTTGTGCCACACCTTCCACAATAGTTGCTCTTAGACGCCTCACCTTGAGATGGTATTCGGTCTTTATTTTTAGGCACGCCGAATTACGCTTACCGATAGGGGGGCAACACATCTTCTACGTTCACTTCGGTCCCACGGCGTCATATCTTTTAATGGGTAAATGATGTCTTGGTACGCTGCTTTAATAGTTGTATTATAAAACCAAGCTTTTGCCAGTTTCTTAACATTGGTCGGGCCCGCAAATCTATCTACAAGACAAACTTGTCCGAAGGCAAGCCCGAAAACGCCATTTGCACAACCTGCATTCACCATGTACCAAATCAACAACATGATGTTTTTTTGTGTCGTGTACTTCATACACTTTGTCCTTAATTATTCCCAAAACCTTCCAGTTTGCACTTTTTTCCATTCAGTCTTTCACTTTGGTGGTCGCCCATCAAGTTTCGAAGTTCGTCATCCGTTGCATCTAACATTTACACATATTGACACATTCTGCGAATATCGACAACTTAATTATTGCTCAATAAACTATCTAATAATAACAGAATATGCTCTACCTGCATGTTTTGCTCGCCATTCGTAATACCATATTTGAAGAAGACCTCTAAACCATTCCATCAACATCGTTATTGGGATCTTGCACACATCCTTTGTTAAAGCATTGATCGATTCCACCTTGTTTGAGGTCGGTAGTTGTACCTGTTTGCAGGGCAATGTTCCTCGACCATTTTTAGTACCTGCTGCAACTAGTTTTCTATGAGCTATCGGTCGTGCCGCCGCGAATCTCGGACATTAGGTTTGCAAATTCCTCCCTTGTGTAAGCTTTGCATGTCTTCCAGTATAAACACTTTAGGCTATCGCTTTGGATACGTGTATTCAACATCAAATGGCGACAACAATACCCGTGAAAGGCATTTGGAAAAACATTTTAACATGCTAGGGCTATTGCATGATGTCGTCGGATATAATTGCCAAATTAGCAACTTCCCTATGGATTCTTTCGTGGTTTGTCAAAACCATGTCCATGATTCACCACTCTCACTTTGCGAAACACCTATGGCAATCAAGATAATTTGATTGTTTTGTCCATTCCCACGGCTACCAGGTTTGTCCCTTCAGTAGGACCCTTTAAGATGTCTTTGCGTCGATTATGATCGGGGTCATATAGCATAGGAAACTCTTAATCTGTAAAATATAAATGCGATTACATACTGGATAACAACACATTGTATATCAAGGTAAAATCATCATAAACCATGTATTTAAGTGAACTTTGTATACTATTCTAATGCATTTCTAAGTAAATTAATAACAAATAATTTGTTTTATGTTTCTACTTGGCAGGTCTTATTTGAAACAAACAATACTATCACCATGCGTAGATCCAATTCCGAATGTTTTTGTGCTTATCTGACATAAATTGTTAGATACTTTGCTAGGATGCTCAACTTTTATAAGACAAGTAAAAACTAGTTGTATGTAAATATTTTCTGGTTTTATGTATGTATAGTTTTTTATATTCCATTTTGTGTTGTATACAAGTATACTACTCAACAATCGCATGCTAAACTTAAAATCATGCCTATTCACCAACACACTTGTATGAAAAACATATCATATATTAGACAAGATTTATTTAAAAACATGCAAGGCAATTAGCTTACCGCAGCACCGAAAGATATAAAAAGGTTCTTAAAACCTCTTTGATCGTCTGTCTCAATGTGTGTAACAGTCCCCTCGTTTGCGAGCTTTAGGTTATGATGGTAGGGTAATCAGGCAAACGATGCCTTTGGACAGCCCTAGGTTGATTCCACTGCCAATTGTTTCCCCCTCCAAGATTTTCTGTATGAAACATCTATATTCAACTCCATATTCAGATCATGGATAATGTCCCTTGGCTTATAAACGCGTGTAACATCTGTGATTTTGGGAAGTAGTAATTTAGACAGGGTTTTTGCTGTAGCATTTCGATGATTTGGATTGAATTGGATTTTGAAACATGTATGACAGTCATTAATTGCAGTGATTCTAAACTGGATATAGTTTGGAATCCTACAACAGTTTATGTGCCAATCACATTTTGGTTGCACGCATTTTACTGCGTACCTAATAGTACATGATTTATGAACATAAAATTCATACCCTTCTTTTAGGCATTTCAAAGATACCTCATATATGCACTCTGCCTTTTCATCAAATCTATCATTCACTTTCATAACACCTCTATCTTTACTTTCAAGTCTGCTATCAATAGGTGGTGGTTGGGGTGTGGGCGGTATATGAGTAAAGTTGTTTCGTTGCCATATATTCGCATCTTGCTTAGGTAACAACGTATCATTAAGATCCATATGTAAATGTGGGGAACAAGAAGACTGGGTTGCCACAACGGGTTCTCTAACCTGGTTGATGCATATGGTTTGCACCTCTGACTGCGACCCATCAACTATACTTTTGAAAAAATCCAAGTCATCTTCGTCAAGTATGTTCGTTGTGGTTAAGGCGATGTTGTATGTTAGACTTATCCCGTTTACATCATTAACTTTGAACTTTTTCTTGATGTACCGCACAAGACTCGAAAAATTAATGTCAACTGGGAGTAAAACACCACACACAAGATGTTCATACCGCATAAACACCTTGCATTTCGCAACAGAGTTCATTTTTTTTTGATGATGTTATTTTGTTTTGATTAACTTTTTCTGCTGTTAAGTGTTGAGTGAAGTAAATAACCACATGGAAACTAGGGTGTGGTTATATTTGGTGAAAAGCTATAAACATTAATAGTGTGTCGCAAGGTAAATATATGATGATATGCGTATGAATTAAGGTTGCCCAACGTACAAGACATATTGACCAAGTATGTCCTATAGTTGCCCAGATTGCATCTAGGATGTTGGCCTGCGGTACAAATTAAGTTCCCATATGACACTAAAAGTTGTTACCCAGAGTACATCTAAAAGTGTGGGAAAAAGTACCAATAAATGCTAAGGACTCATTTTACAATATATTCTTCAAATATGTAAAGGTTGCCTAAAGTACTAACTTGGTAGCCCAAATACAAAATTAGTTGCCCAGATTACATCTAAAAGTGTGGACTGACGATAAACCAAAATGAATGATCGGTGCCATGTGTCGAATAGTCCATTAGGCCTCGCTTGTTCCTTTTTTTATCCAAAAATTGTGGCACGAACACTTATAAATTACTTATTTCGTTATTAACAAAATCTAACAACAATTGTTTTTACAAGTAGTAATTCAACAATTGTTATACTTTTTTTAAACTTTAACTTGCTCCAAGTCGAGTGATTATCTAGTCGCAACAAAAGAGGTACTATTTATTATCGAAAGCAACGGCAAACAATTAATTCCCTCGACTCAAAATTAATGAACCTGATTGTTTACCCTCGTGTTCAGTTTATTATCAATTCAAACCATAATCACCAATCCAATAAAAATGTTCACTTTCTCACTTTATTTTGGCCACAAATCATGCGTACAACTAGTTCTTTCATCAAGTATTGCCAAGCTTTTGGATGAAGCTTTATTCCTATCTTATTTATTTTTTTGGCACCTTTGGTGCCTTTTCCCGCCCAAAGTCTTGGAAACAGTCCATCTACATACAATACTTGGATAACCCTTATCCTAAAATTAAAAAAAAAATAAAAAAAAAACAAAAAAAAAAACCGTCCATTTACCTCTACACTTCTTTATAGTTATCGATTGTGTACCAAAAAACAGGACACACATAACACGTATTCCCTTACAAAAATTACCACATCAATGGATGCAAATGGTTACTTTGAAAATGATGCAGAAGAGTACTCGTTTGTGTTAAACAACTATTTGTTGTTTGACGCGGTTATTGATGCTTTCGGGGAGGAACCCATTTCAGAATTTGGGTCCTATAGGGAGGTAGATACGAGGACGAGGAAAATTATTTTGAACTGGCTACATACAAAAGACTTTTACTGGGATGAGGTTTATGGAATGAATGATATGGAGGAGGATGAAGAAGATGAAGATGATGAGGAGGATGGAGATGAGGAGGATGATCAACAGGATGCAGAGGTGGCTCAAAGTGAGGCGGTGGATCAGTAGCAAAATCGGGTGGAGCTGACAAATGTGGTAGTGCAAAGAAAACCGGGGGAGCAACAACATAGGTTTGAAGACCCTTATGATCTGGAAAACAGGATTAGCCGGCTTGAAATTTTGTTTCAACAACTCAAAGCTAGGAAAGAAATGAAGGAAAGCAGGGAAGAGAGTTGTGGTTCTAACAACTTGGTTTGAAATGGGGTGGGTGGAGCAGTTTACAATGATGGTGGTTTATTTTTTGTGTCTTTTTTTAATTTTATTATTTTTTTTGGGTTTTTTGTTGTTTTACTTCTTTTCTATTTTTTCATCTTTTGTTTTTAGGTCGGATAATTAGATGTATGGTTGCACTGTTATAAATTTTTGTTGCCTTTAAAAAAATATGAATGAAAAACTAGCAATGGCAATTGAGTTTCTGGTGCCAACCATGAGATAGTGCTTCTAAGCGTAATATGAATGAAAAACTAGTAGTGGCAATTAAGTCTAGCATTTATGGTGATATGGTTATGAATTATGGTTGCCCGATAGTACATGACGTATTGCCCAAATATGGCATTTAGATGCCCTGATTGCAAATTAGAGGGTGGCCTTAAAGTCCAAAATAAACTGCCCAATTACATCATAGAATGCTAAGCAACTCGAATCCGAGTATATTATTACAACATAAAAAGGTTTCTCTACTTTAACAAATAATGAGCATCCCACTGCACAAATTTACTATTAAAACAATAAATAAGTTGGATTAACGTACAACACAATAAGCATGACCTACTAGCAGTTGTAGTAAAGTACAAAAGTTGGTGTAAAGTAGAAAAGTTACTCTTAAAAACGTGTCATCATTTCGTTCATGTCTTCTATCACTAGCAAGAGTCTATAACCGCAGTTGTAAGTATACAACCAACTCAGTTTTAGTAGTATTAAAATAACTAGCGGTAGTAAAAATAACTAACAGTTGTATGTATACAACCAATCCATTTTATAATTTCAGATATTTTATTTAAGTAATCGAGCATAAAAGTAGTGTCGTATTTTTTTTACATTTAGGAATGTCACATAAAGTTCGAAATAATCAACTCAAATCAATCTAACTCTACACATCTGATAACCTGAATCCGTTATGTGTTTACGTCAAAGTTAACATGTTGATGATTTTAGAATAAGTGATGGTCTATAAAATAGTTTTGTTCCATCATAGAATAAATGTAGTCGAAGGTAATAACAACTAGGCAATTATATTGACTCAATTATAAACATGTTGATGATTTTAGAATAGTTTTGTTCCATCATAGAATAAATGCACTACACTATTACAGTTGGCCAATATAGAAAGAATTGTACATGTCGAATGTAAAATATTAGTTGGCCTGTGTGCCACAAATAGTTGGCCAGCTAACTAAAATATTTGCCCAACGTTTGTAACTAGTTGCCAAAAAAAATTGTAACTAGTTGCCCAAAAAAACTGTTTGCGTATGAGACAAACCTCATTAACTCAATAAGTAATAAATTCAATCAGTTACTACTTGAGTACACGTATTACTAATAAAATTTGTCTGAATTCAAATTAAAAACATTCAACTACCACCCCATTTTGCATACATCACCGCTTTACTACAAGTACTGTAGCGGTTGCCATGTGTACACTATTTAGGTGCCTAAAGTACCATTTTCTAGCTATGAGATAGCAAACTTGTCATAAAATTAGTTAAAAAAAAAACGAATGTACTGTGAAAAACAGATTGTGGGTGGGTACCTATTTGGGGTTGCTATCCACTTGTCCATGGGAAACAGACAAATGTCATAACTTGTTTGTCAGCATTTTTTTGTCTCGATAATGTATGCCGCTAACGGTTGCTTTTGCTGATTATATATGTAACTAAAAGACTTTTTTTTATCTCTATTAGTGAGACTCTTAGAAAAACAAACATAACAAGTGTCCCAAAATTGTTTAGTCTAACAATGTCTACTGGCATGGTTATATGGGATGAATTACAAAATGTTGGAGGTTCACAGTTGTTAAAAGATATTACGATCGCATACTATAGGGATGAATTGGATGTTGCTTTATGTGAAGAAGCTGATCATAGGAGGAAAGTTGTTGAAATTAGGGCTCGTGTCAATCGTAGACAGCTAATGATAGCGGAAGTCGAGCTTCTATGCGGTTTGGATTGTTCGTTGGCAACTATTAATCACCTCCTAAGGATGCAAAATGAGGATCTGGCTGAGAGTTCCAAACTACTTCTTTCTTTGTTTAAGAAACATGACCGTGTTAAAGAACTGAATGGTTTCATCGAAAAGTTGGAGTCAATGGAGATTTGATGTGCTATGTATTGCTTAGATTGGAGCTGGTGGCTTTTGTTTGTTAGGGATCATTTTTATATTTTTGAGTCACTTATCTCATCTTGTATACTCTGTCTATGTTATGTTAACCTATAGATTTGATCCCTTTTATGTTAGTTGTATATATTTGTGGAATGTTACTAGTATGTATTCTTTTGCGTAGTTGTTCAATTGTGTGCGATATAGTAAGTCACGTTAAAAAAAAATTACTACTAAAGTAATGACCGATTTACATGTAGCCAAAAAACAAGTATTTAGTTAAAAAAAGTCATAATGTAGGTGTGTACTTGTTTGGGCTTCTGACCAACTTGTCGATGCATGGAAAGAGAAACAACTCTTCTAATAATGTATTAGTCAAAAATTTTGTGTCTCGATAATAGAAAGACGATGACGTGTTGAGTTGCATGCTTATTTATGTATTAAAATAATAATCCATATTTTATCGTTAAAAAAAATAAAAAAAGAGAGAGCGATAATTAGAACAGCACAATTGGGTATAACTACTCCCATAAATTGTAAAAACTGCTACAAGTGTTATAACTGCTTGGTCATAACATAGTTTAGACCCACAAACAACATAATTCGGAAACCCCTAACATTCAGTTGCAATCAGTTTCGAAATAAACAACAATGGCGCCCAAGTTTTTTGCTAGAAGTCACAACATGATTGCGTTTTTGGAAAAACCAAAGGAGGCTACATGGTTTGAACAAATTATAGATTTCCTGAATGCACACCCACTTAGGTATGCACTCACTGCCAAACCTTTTATCTACGTTTCTTGTATCAAGCAGTTTTAGTCAACTGCAAATACTAAAACTATTGATGAGGAAGTACAAATCCATGCTAAGGTACATGGCATGCAGATAATTATTACTGGGGCATCAATTAGGAGAGATCTTCTTCTAGATGATGTTGACGGTGTTGTGTGTTTGGATAATGATACCATTTTTGAAACACTACAACTTTTGGGGAATGGAGGTGAATTAGGAACAAAATTAAATTTTTTTAAACCATTGTTCTCCCCACAATGGAAATTCTTGATCTATACCATATTGCAGTGTCTAAGTCCAAAGAAAACGTCCTGGAATGAGTTTAGTACAAACATAGCATCTTTTATGATTTGTGTAGCTCTTAATAAGAAATTCAATTTATCCAAAATGATATTTGATGGTTTAGTCAAGAACTTGTTGGATACGCATGCAAAATATTATATTTATCCAAGGTTTTTACAACTGCTATTTGACAACCGTTTTGAGCCACCACCCAAACATTCAAAAACTTGGCCTGTCCATTGGCACACCCAAAAACTTTTGAGTCACATGAGAAGACAGGGCAATAATTTTGATGGGATACTAACACCATTGTTCCCACACATGGTGCTGCTACCTCAGAATTTGGGGGAAGGATCAGGAAGTCCCTCTGAATCCCAAAACACACTCGGACGTTTGGCTTCAACATCCCAACCCAAAGGAACTTCAGCTGAATCATTTTCCAGTGGAACAAGTTCTGATGATGAACCCACCCAAGCGGAAAATATGGGGGATCTTTCTGCTGATGGTAGGCAAGAGATGAGGTCTGCACACCTCGAAGATTCACCTCTACCGGAGTTAACACAATTGGAAGTCGGAAGACAGTTCGATATTAAATAAACTGGTGGAAAATTGTGATCAACTATGTCAACAGTTATGTGAATTAACAAAGAAAACTTCAGCACAAGATGCATATATAAAATATTTGAATAGGAAGGTTAAGCGGTTGGATAAGAAAAAGGCAGGTACCGCAAAAATAAAACGTTCGTGAAGGTTCAAAACATCAGGTAGTTGAGTCATCTCCGGAAGAAGCAAGTCGTGATCATGCGGAGGATACTACCAAGCAGGGGAGGCGTAATGAATAGAATGCAGATTTTTATGTTGATATGTATGTGGATGGTTCAGGGGAGGCTGATGTTGTAGTTGATAAGTCCATCGAAATTAATACAAGTGATCACGATGTTGGTGCCTCATTTGAGCCACAACAAAGGTATGCGTGTCATTACATTTCTTAAGCATGTTCATATGTAAATGCATAGTTGTCGCTTGGCTTGAATAGTCCGTAATTTTACAGAACGCCCGTGACGGATGTGGATGGTTTAGGGGAGGCGCCGAATGTAGTGGAGAAGACCGTCGAAACTAATACAACTGTTCACAACGGCGGTTCCTCATTTGAGTCCGAACAAAGGTATGCGTGTCATTACATTTCCTAAGTATGTTCGTATGTAAAGCTTTGTTGTCGGTTGCTGTGACTTCAGTTGTATCGCACACCGATGGATGAGGATGCTTCAGGGGAGGTCATGCCCGACTGGAGAAGACATTTGAAAGTAGTAAAACTGTTGAAGATGTAAGCGTCTCTTTTGATTCAAAACGAAGGTATACATGTCCTTACACTTCTAAAGTATGTTCATATGTAAATGCGTGGTTGTCACTTGAGTTGACTAGTCCGTAATCGCATGAAAGATCGGGATGGATGCGCTTCAGCGGAGGATGCTAATGCAATGATAGCGAGTTCAAAATAAAAAGATCGAAGATGTCCGCCTCTTTTGGTTCCAAAATAAGGTATTAATGTCACTACTTTTCTTAATTATGTTGATGTCTACATGCATGGTTTTCACTTGCCTTGACTAGTCCTTAATTACACCCTTGGCTTCGCAGTGTGAAGATGTTTTGTCAAATGCTAAAAAGTCTAGTGACTATTAAAACCTGAACTCCAGACTGCTGCCGCGATGATAATTCTCACGGGTTGTTCAACAAAACCAAAGATTTGAACATGATGATATTAATGCAGATGTTACCTGTGGATTCATAAATATTTCACTTCAAGTGGAAATGAGGAGTCTCCTCCTGGTGAAACTAGTGAACCTAAATCTGTTACTAATGGTACTCATGTGACTAGAAGCGTGAATTGCCATTCAAGAATGATGCCGCGAAAGATCTTGTTGGCCGTATGATGATGTTGTGACAACGAAAACACAATGGTGAAAGAGAGGGGATGCAGTGGAAATGGTCAAGTGAATCGGTGCTAGTGTCGCTGCAACCACCGCGCAACAAATGCTGCAACCACTTCCAGACAACTCAAACAAATGTCACTCAAACAAACACCGTCAATGAACAAGGTCGTGATGCACCCACAATTTTTGAAAAAAGGTAACTGCTTGTACATATGTTTCGCGGTGCACAGTTCAAAGTGAATTACTTAGTGTGGAAACTATGCAAGCTGAAGCTGTTACTAATGCTACTGACATGCATACAAGTGTTGAAGTAGCAGTAATGATAGACAGAGGTGATGAAAGCAAAACGGTTAGGACCGCAACAATTGGGCTAGCATTTTTGAAGAGCGCAATGAGAGAGGAGCTACAATGATAGGAGAAAGTGGTATGCAAGCTATTATTTCTATGATTCAAAGCGTCATATAGGAAAGCGTCCGTTGGTCGAAGGTCCAACAAAACGCTTTATCTAAAGAAGACAAAACGGTCCGATAACGACATAGCGGTAAGTTGCAAGATTACTTTTTAACAGAAAAAAATAAAGATGACAAAGTCTTTCAAACCGATGCAGAATTAGCTGCTAAGATTGCGGCTGACAATGTAACTGAAAAAGCAACAGATGAAAAAACTCCGCTAGGTTCTCCCAATGCAAAAGACAGAGCAAGGGTTAAAAGGAAAGAAAGGCGGATGTTGTAGCCGACGACAAGTTTGCGTTGGAACATTGGCATTACGTTAGGTCAACAACTGAAGCCGATGAGATACTAGCATGTAGGATTCAGAACAAAGAAATTGAAAGCCTAACATGTGAACAAGCAAAAGAAGCTCTTGATCAAATAGTGGAAGAAAGGCAAAAATTCTTCGGTAAAAAAAGAGCACAAGAAAGGATGCAAAAGCCACCAACGAAGAAAGAACAGAAACTCTTCATGTGTGAGTACTTGAATAACATGGGAGGGCATAAACTAAATGTCTTGCGGAGGCTAACTTATGATAAAGTGAAAGAAATGTTTGAAAAGTGTAGAATGAGGACTGATAAGTTCACTCCTATGAACAAAGGTACAGGTGAGAGAGATGAAGGAAGTTCCAAAAGAGCTGTTGATGATTCAGAGCAGGATCAGTCAAAGAGGAAGAGGATTGATCGAAACCAAAGGAACGAAAGGTTAAACAGTTTGATTGTGCTTGATACGACGGGACAAAGGCTGGGTGCACTTCATCCGACAATAACATATCATGCACTTAAAGTTAACTTGACAAATGGTGGCACTATAATTAACATCACGAGGTCTGACGGGCTCGAAACTACATTTAACAGCTTGGGTCAGGTTACATATTATAGACGAAAAGATCGGAAAGTGTTTGGAAGTGCGTTAAAATTGGCTATGAGACAGGGCGAGCCGCAGGTTACCTAGGAGTTGATAAGTGGTATGGGATGAAGTACATGTTTGAGCCCGATATAGAGGACGTTGAATGGAATGAAACACTGGTCACAAGTTGGAGATTGTACGAAAAGTGTAGAGTTCATGTGGTTACTACGCCGACAAGTTATTTGTACATGCCGATGATGCGTGATTACCCTCTAACACCAACTCTAGCTTGTAACATGTTGTTTCGTGTGACGACAAATAGAATAAGTGAAGTGGCATATGGGCTTGTTGAAAAGATAGAAGGAATAGCGCGTATGTAAACTTTAATAATGTAGTCATTTTTAATGGAAAGTTGCATATTTTGGACGAAAAATCACTTTGTGTGTGTGGTTTAAATTATTGATATTCAAAGAGTCCCTAAGATACAAATAAATGGTATTTGCGAATTAAAAGGTCGAGTATTTAAATTCAAAGTGTTTATAATTGTGGATAAGCGTTATCCAAATACCAAAAGGAGAGAGAATCTGCTAGTACAACTGCTAGTAGTATAGTCTCATGTACTTGTTAATTTTACTATCCAATGATAGAGTACCTCAACAAAATGATGTGTACAGTTAAATTCATTTGAGTTGATTATTTTGAGCTATATGCGACATTTGTAAACGTAAAAAAAAGCCGCACTGCTTTTATGCTCGGTTACTTACATTAAAAATCTCAAATCATAAAACGAATTGGTTGTATACTTACAACTGGTAGTTAGTTTTACAGTTGGTATTTATTTTTAGAACTCCAAGTAAAACAGAGTTGGTTGTAGAGTTACAACTGCTAGTAGTAACCTAACAACTGCTAGCAATGTTAACTACTGCTAGTGATAGAAGAAAAAAATGAAATGATGCACCCATCGTATTATACTGACAACTGCTAGTTAAATTTTACTAGTGTGGAGTGTTAAATATGTTTTTGTCAAGTGTACATAGTCACTAGATTGTAGTTATTAGTAGATTGTAGAATACGAATTGTACGACTAAAAAGACTCCTTCGTTTATAAAAGCTATGGGAAAAGAAGTTGCCCTACGTACAACAGTTAGTTGCCTAATTGATTTTTTGAAACAACTGTTGGTTGCCAAGATTACATAAACACAGGAAATAGTAAATACGTTGACATACAACGTTTCATACACACAACCTACAACATATTAAGCGTACTACATAATTATATGTTTAATGGTTACATAGTTATAGAACCACTTGATTTATAACTTTCAGCGAGTAGGAAAAAGATAACCACTCCACGCTTCCTCCCCATACAAACAGCGTACTAAAACCACAAAGCCTCATTCCCATTAAGCATGATCGATAACTTCAGGCCGACATACCTGTTGAAAATGCCCTTCATGTATCATTAGCTAAGTAAAGTGATAATCTTTTAAAGGAAGATGAATAGAATGTTAAGTTACAAAAAAAATATACTATACACAACACGCTCTGTGCGATTTAACAAAAGAAGAGATTCTTTGTATGGGGCGATGTAGAAAGTTCCAGTATCACCTAACATTCCCAAGGTGACAAATAATTCAAGTTCTTGGTTGTACACAAATACAGAGTGTTGCAAATGATTGCCGCTGTAGGCTTCCACTTTTGGAGCAAGATGCTTTGCAAACCCAAGCAAATGAACCGAAACTAGGCTAGGGATGGCGAATAGGCTTCTAAATGATCTTATGGAACAACCATTCATGTCCAACAACCATCCACAAAACAATGGCATACCTTCACCAATGATCATCCCAGAAATGACCAGAGAAGTTCCAAGATCCGTAACATAGAATGGAACTAGGAGTTCATTTTTTAAAATATGTGGTATGTCGATAACTTTAAATTCGCTGGTTACCAAATCAAAATAAATCAACATATAAATCTTGTACGTAACACCGTCCTCATTAGTTAACTTTTCACTCCCAGTCCAATAGATAAAACGACCCGCAACTGCCTGAGTTATACGTTTCAATTTGATTGTTTCACAAGGGGGTGGAAATTTTGAAGGCGTGTCCATCGTAAAGAGTTCAAAGAAAAAACAGACACATACCAGAAACCACTTTGTAAAACAGGATAGGAGACCTTCATGATCGCCAAAACCAAAAAAAATCTTTGGAGATTCAATTTGATGCGTATAAAACGGGACAAATACTGCAAGTGATTTTTTGATTGCCGGGTTCCAAATAACAGACATTAGATTAGAACCATAAACAAAACACGAAAGACCATTAGAATTGCCAATTGCAATCAAAGATGAAAGCCTTAAATCTGTACGAAGTGGCGTAGCGATTAGCTTTTCATCTAAACCTAACATTAAACCTTGGTGACCCTAATCGAATGTTAGCGTAAAAAAAGACGCATCATTACGACGAACGCCGTAATTAAAGATGAAGCTTCCACAATCTATACTAGCCTTCCATAACTTGCAAACAGTACGTAGCTGGAGTATAGACTTAGGAGGTAGCCTACGGATGATATCTAGTTGAACATCCAGTGGGATATTGTTAGACATTTTGTTAAACAAAAGCAGAAAGATTGAGATAAAAGATGTGAAGTGAACATACCAAAAGAAGAAAGAAAGATTTTATTAAACAAAATTAGAAAGGTTTGTATTGAAGAAAGAAATTGGGAACAGAGGTATTAAAGGACATGTACCGTGATGTACTTTAGGGCAACCTAATATTTAATTCTGGTGTATACCAAATATTAATAAAGTATACATAACCAATATAGAATTGGTTTGCAAACCATACGCCTTTTTGTGTATGTACACTTGTATTAAAAAAAGAAATGCAGTTGAGCTTAAAAAAAATACAAAAAATTAATAATCAAGTAATATATAACACAAGTAAAAATACCTATAGTAAAAGTTGAAAGAAAAATCATGCACAAGTCAACATGTGACAATAATTATGGGTCAAACGGACATTAAGGATGGTACTGTGACAGACCTTTGACAATTTTTGTATTCAACCTTGTGCTTCCAGAAGTATTCAAGCATCCGTTCACGGTAAGCTAACTCTGTTTGAAGTGGGTCGTCTACTTCCAGAGGCTGGTTACAGAGCAATCTGTACAAAATAATGCACACCCATACTTCGAAATCGCCATACAAGTCTGATTGTTGTGGGACTTTTGGAACCTTGTATGTGATTTTATAATCCCCGGGTGATATGCCTTTACTATGCTGCGATTACTTGACCAAGCCTTTGTTAGGTAAAATTGAAGTGTGTTGTAAATCTCTCTTCAAACCTCACCACCACCGTGAACATCTTCCGCCTGACCCAAGAGAGTCATAAACGTAAACAACTCGGCTTGGATATGGAGCACACCGAGTACCGGTGTTTTCGCCATTCACGGAAAATACACCGATATATAAAGCAATTGAAGAATATTATAAAATCTGTTCATAACCGTAGTGCTATATGTGCGGTGCAGTACTGCCAAACTGATCTTTTCAACATCTCGCCAAGCCATAGGGTATGTTGTGCCATCTGAATAAGTGGTAGGCAGTTTGCCATCTAGGATTTGAGTGCAGAAATTACACCATGCCAAAGCCCAATCTGCATCGGCTGGTCTAAACAACCACATCAAATCAAGCCATACATCCAAGTGCTGCGGACATATAAAGCAAATCAAAAATGTTAACATTTGGTTCCAATGTAACAAAACGAAATAATAAACATGTGTAGGAGACATGATAAAAATAAGGTTTACTCACTAAGTCAGTAAGCCACCTGCAGGTGCAATCTTCAACACATGCCAAGGCTACCCAAAAATCCCAAGGAAACGTATAAAGTAATGGTTTTTTAAGCTTGAAATAGGTGCGAAGGTAATCGCAGCACTGAGAACCTTCTCCTTGTTTGCATTTCGGGGTATTTAAAGTTCCTAAAAAAATTATATATTGAATAATATTAACCATATGATAATGATGTTAATGGATTAACAAACAGAAGATATCTCTACAAACGGTTCAATTCTGGCGAAGAATACAAGTTACTAACTCGACGCTTTTGGGGTTTCCAGAAGTTTCCTAAAAACATATTGAAAAATAAGCGCACAAACAGAAAATATTCATTTCTGTTAGAATTTAATAAGGTTCTTTACATCGGAACCGGCAGCCGGGATAATAGCCTCGTTAATGACACCTTGCGATCTTGTAACACGGCGGCAAGGAGTAGTGAGGTTTTGATAGGCCAGTTGGCGATTTGTGACGAATCAGCCATCTTCTTATAATGTTTTACAATGCTATTTTTTTTACTGAGGTTGTCGTTCAATTTTATTCTCTTTTTTTTGTTCGTATTGTTATGGGAGAAAAGTTTTTCCAATGGAGGTTTGTCATTAGGACCTACCACATTTGCAAATGACAATTTGTTGGATTTAATCTGAGATTTAGGGGATTCAGGGTCTTTTTTTGTTGGTGTTTCTTCTTGGGTAACAACAGCGACATCATTGTTACCGGATCGAAGGACAACAAACGAGTTTTCCTCAGCCACATTCACTTCTTGCTCATCAAAATCCATTAAATCTAAAGACGGAACAAACAATGTTTTATCGACGCTTTTGTTGAAATTATCGACGCTTTGGCTAAATGAGGTAAGAAAGGATCGGATGAACACACACACACTTATGCGTATAAATATGAAGAAAGTTTATGCTTAGAATAAATGTGAAAGTGAACAACCAACCTTCAAATAAAGGTTTACAAGGCTATTTATAGGAGAGGGAGCTAGGGCAACACTCCTAGTCCCTTCCTTTCCTTATTGGATATGGGCCAAGGCTTATGGGCTTTCTACATAAGCCTTGCCTTTAATACTAACATAACAACCAAATTAAGCTAACTATTACATATTAATTACTAACACTTGTAATCTAGTTTAGGAGTGATTCCAACAATCCCCCCTAAGTGTTGGTGATTAATGATTTGAGTGATAACGTTGTAGGAGCTGATGTAATAGTAGCTTTGACGTCTACTGACATTCTTCTTTCTTGTGAGAAGAAGTGTCTCGATTCCAACAATCTCCCCAGTGTAGGAATCTTATTTACTTTGAAGTTTTTCAGCTTTGACGTCTTTATATTCTTTGTTCTTTGATCTTTGTTCTTTGTGGTAGTAGTGATAGTATGTTGTGGTTATCTGCATTAGGTCAGCTTCGTTGCTCCAGTGTCTCCACGCCTTTCTCCAACATGCTCACACGCTCTTTAACGTTGTATTTCAGTACTGATGTAGTTCTCTTAGTCTTTAAACTTTGTAGATTCTTTGACTTTGACGAAGAATCATTCTGACTTTGTGTTGCCTTTTGAGAGAACTTCAATTAGTGTTGTTGTTGGTATGAGCATGTGAAGAATCTGCACGATCTTTTCCACCCGCGAGCATCTATAAGAAGAAAACATAAAACATGGGTTAGAAATAATCCAGCGCTTACAAGTTTGAACTTCGAGTGTGTTAACAGCATATTGTGAAAACGCGACTCTAATTCTCACAAAGAATGTTCCTGAACTGGAGTCCCACGAGTGGGATAGCGCGATATACCGAAGTACACCTACAGTTTAGGTGAGTCGCTGAGGTACACCGAAGCATCACCCCACGACTATAGACCATTTGAGACAAACTAAGCGTAACCCACAAGGAGTTACCAAAGTGACCTGCTGGCAAGGCTGTTATTTGTTGACCCTAGCAAGAGTTTCCATTCAATCACTTAGGATCACATGTGTGAACCTCTCATAAATTTTCTCGACAGATTGCTAAGATCTGTGAAGGACTCGATAATGTATCACTTGTATTCTCGTTGTTGAACGACAAATGATGAATTGTCAAGTGTTCCTAAGAGATCTTTTGATGAATCTCATGGCTCTAGACTCAATAGTGCGCTTTGGTTTTCCTGAGCGGAGACTAGGGAGAGGGTCTCCTTCTTCAATACCAGTAATCTCTAAGAGAAAGCCGATAGTTTACGTAGGGTTCCCAGTGAGAATGAAACAAGCTTCTGTTGAGAGAAACTTGAGTGGCTAAGAAGGTTTCTTGAGTGGCTAAGAAGGTTTAGTGCATGCGTCACTTGGTCCATGACGACTTTTAATCTTCAATACCGGTGTCATCTAGTGACAACCAGTAGCATATGTATTGAACCCGGTGTCTGACCTAAGTTGAATAATCTGGAGGGCTATTTATTTTCACCCTTTTATTTACTTTTCTTTTTAATTCTCCAACTCCTTCTTTCTCCGATTCTCATTTTCTCCTTTTTATAATCATACCTAAGGACTTCTAATTCTAACTATTGGTGGTATCCTTGGGTAGATTCCTCCGGCTCTGGCGGATCATAGGACGGTTATTCCTAACCTTAGTCACCTTATAACTCCATGACTAACCTATGTTGCCATAAAACCATTATCTTGAAAATCTCTCAACGTGGTTATGAGTAAAAGCATTTTGTACCACTGTAAGAGTTTAGAATTTTGTAGAAATACTCCCCCTCCACACGTGCTAAAGATTTTGATAGAAATATGCACGGTGAGAGAAGAGCGCGCACTTTTGAATTGATCAACTCAAGATAGACAATTCCCCGCGAGACACGGTTACGTTGCATAGTTAAAGAGTTGCATTGTCAGCTTTTAGGTGACAACTAGCTCTAATAACTACCTTGAAGGTGTGGACAAACCTAGAAAGGTTGTCAAACCCGTCAAAGTTCATGTCTATCAAGAGTTTCTTGAATGGTACATTCTACTAAGACAAGTCCTTTGCGAGACACGTTTACATCACTAGCGAACTAGCTAGAAATTATTACCCATCCCGGACAAGTCTTTTCGAGTTACTAACATTTAAGATCTCGTCAATTCATTGGTTAAGTCTTTTTAGCACGACGATTAATTTGCAATTCACAACATATTTCTTATAACATAATTTTTCTCCCCCTAAAAAATGGCATATAAATGGTATTTATGACGAAATTTTGATATCGAATATGTCCATTTCGAGTTTTGTGGGAAGAGTTCCACGAAGAACAATTTGTGAACAAAGTTTAAATCAAATACCCCCCCCAATAAGTGATATTAACTTTTGAGGTTTTGAAAATCATAAGGGGAAGTACTTGTTTTTTGAGTAAAACTTTGAAAAGTGAAAGTTTTGATTAGTTTTACTCAAAAGTAAGAAGCTTTCGATCCTTTTATAAGGATTGTGGCACTGAAGCGTACCACAGTTTCCTTTCATTACAAGTACGGGTTGTGCACTGTTATATGTGCACAAGCCATAGTCAGATATAAATCACACATCCAAATAATGAGAAGAGAAACAAATCAAGGGGTACCAGGAGTATCAGGTATTCTAGCGATAACTCTAGGAATGCGTTATAGATGTTGGTAGCCCATGAGAGATATGCTTGGACGACCACCAACGAAACTCTCCAAAGTTTTGATCTGATCCCTTCTGAACAACCTTTCATCAATCCGTGTGATGATCTTCTTTACATCCCTTATATCCCTCGAATTCCATCTCTTCGGTGAGCCTATACCGTCATGTATCTCCTTTAACCGATAAGCTAATCCGTCCCTGACTTTCTTCAATGTATGATCCCCAAACTTGTGAAGCTCTTTGCACGCCATGAAGCAATTGTGGTGTAGTTCACTGTAGACTACACCAAATGGTTTCTTGATAAGGGTGTACTTAGCAAGTTGGTTTATCTCGGGAAGGTCTAGCTGAGGTTTTGTGAGGTTGACACGTTTCTGATAAGATTCCATGAAAAGTTGAATGTCTTCTACATGTCCTTGGATCACGATGCTTATGATGAAGATTAACAGTGACTTGATGTACTCGAGTTGGATAGTTGTAGAGAATTCTCGCATTCGTCCTTGTACCTTTGCAAGATACAAATCTTCAATGTCGTTTAGAGACAATCTCGGAAAATCCGCTTCACAGAAGTCATATTCCTCTTTGTCTTGGCGTTTGACCACTATTTTCTTAAGGAATGTGTAGTCCCACTTCGACGACAAGGAAACATGTTGAATAGCAACGATCCGTTTATCACTAAACACTTCCTTTTTGGACTTTAGAACCTGGCAGCTTTTGTAGTAGATTCTTCGGCGTTCAGGCCAATGATGAATCCCATACAATGCATCGAGGTCATACTTTTCCAATTTGTCAGCAAACATGTATGTGGCGTCTTCCTCGATGGCTATGTTGTTGGAGTATATTGCTGCTGGGAAATGGAGTGTAAGTGATGTAGCGTATTTCTTGGAGACATCGCTACCGTGTAGAAGAAACTCTAAGTCGTTGTTGAAGAAATAGCGGAATTGAATATTGGGTTGATCCGGTCGGCCAATGGTAGGTAGAGGTTTGGTCCAATCAGTGTAGTATGGAGCTCATGCAGTGCGGGTGAAGTCAATGTTTAATTCAGGATTGAGCCAATCAATGTTGTTAGACATGGCTCGTGCAATGTTATCAAGATGATATTCAACTTCAATTGCACTTTCTGAGCTGTCTTTAAGTAGTTTAAATGCATCATTCTTGATTCGACTCAACTCTGCCTTAGTCATCTTCTTCACGTTAAACTTTTCCAGAATAAGCTTCACATGCTCCATTGTTCGGCCATCTACCATTTCTTGACCTTCTGGTAATGAAGGGGTGGCATCAACAAGTCTAGAAAACCAGTCATATTCTTCGGTTGTGTCTTCATCTAGCCATGAGACAACATCGGTCTTCTTCCTTTTTTTAGCTTTGATGATGATTACGGTTTCTTTGTTGTGGCGAAGAGGTGGGTTGTTGTTGGGGCTCGAGGACATCTTCATCGTCACCACCAGTTTATTCAAAATGATCACCGGTTTTATTTGTTTGGGATAGTAACTCGAGTCCCGAGGTTTCTCGAGTAGGAGTAGAGCGTGGAGGAGATCTTCTTTCGGTGGAGGTCCTTTGGGGTGGAGGTGGCATAGAGGAGGAGTCATCAGACTTCTTCTTGCGTTTGGACTCTTTATCCTTATCACGATCATCATCGTCTCTTGGGCGCTTTGCCCTTTCAGTTGCCTCTTTGCATGACGTTTTAAGTTGGTATTCGGCAATGCATCAAACAGTTTACCTTCATCGAGTAAATGTTGCAGGATCGCTTTGACATTTGTAATACCAGCTTGGAAACCATTTCGCATCGGAGACGGCTTCAGACTTCGGGGGTTGATTGTTATTGACAAAGGCGTTGATTTTATTGTTTGCTTGACCAACTGCATGAGATTCGGATAGAGTTGTCGGTGAACATCTCTTGTCACTCGAACAATGTCGATAAGGAACTTATGAGTGTATTCCCCAATCGTCTTGTTCATTTCACCCTGTATGTCTCGATCGAGAAACTTCTGGATCTGTTCCCGTTCACTCAACATCTCCTTTATCCCATTTTGAAGAAAATTGACTCTGTCAGTGAGTTGATTGAGTTTCTTGTTAACTACGTTTTTCTTCCTTACTTGCTTGACAGCTTTAACAATCTTTGTCTTTGCTCGGGATGCCCAAGTGTCGGTTGGCTTCTTTATCTATCTGGATGCGGATCTGGTGGTGCCTTTGGATGGTGGAGGTGATGAATGAGAAGATGAGTCTGATGATGATGAGACATGAGGAGGTTCAGGGTCCTTTGGTGGCTCAGAAGTTTCTTCCTTGCTACGTGCGGGACTATCGAGAATGTAATCATTGGCTTCCTTTTCCGCTTGAGCCTTTTCTTCTTCCTTAACCCTAGCTTCTTCATCTGCTTGAGCTTGAGCTTATTTTTCTGCTTTTTCTTTAGCTGCAGCTTCAACATCTTCATTAGGAATTTTCTCAGACTTCTCCATTTCTGGTTCCTCAAAGTCATAGATGATAGAATCCTCTAGTTGCTTTTTTTGTTGTTCGTGTGTAGTTAGTGCACCACCACTTGACCCTTCGGGACCACGAGTTTGTTGCTGTTCGAACTCTATAGCAACATGTTGGAGTCTGAGGTTCTTAAGCTTCTTTCTGTAGTCTTTGTCTTCATCCAGTGGCTCTTCATCGGAGCGCTCTTCTTCCTGCTCTCGCACTGGAGTTTTCCCTTTATCAGACTTGGGACTTGGAGGTTTTTCAACTAGTGTATCATCTGTTGTAGATTCCGAGTAGATAACCTCTTCATCCATTTCAATGTCCTCCGAGTCCTCATCCATCAATTTTGGTTCTGGTTTAGGAATAAGGATGGCTTCAGTAAGAGGAACTCTTTTTTTGACTGTATGAGTCCTCTTTGGGTACTTTCTAGTACTCCCAGAGCTTGCAATACTTCCAGTACTGTCTCTCCTGGTCTCCCTAACAGGTGTGCCAGAAGATTTTTCATCTATGAACCCCACTTTTCCGGATTCAACTGCTTCCAGATAACATTTGTACAATTGAAGTCCCTTGATAGCAGCAGTGAGTAGGCAATCTGGTAATACCGCACCTTGTTTCTTTGTTGTTGAGTCCTTAAATCAACAGATGAATGTTTTGTGATGATCCCAGCAGCTTCATCATAGCCGATGTCGACCATGAACTGGAGAGTGACCTCTTCAGAAGGAGTAGCAGAGTAATCAGCAGGTTGGATGTTAGGAAGAAGAAGAACAACCCTTAAGTCGGCAAGAGTGATAGTGACTTGTTTGTCGTTAAGTGTCACTGTCACAACATCTTGACCTTTAACCTTCTGCATGGTGTGCCAGAATTGGTGAAGATAAATCTCGGCACCGTTGCGAGAATTAGTAAGCATATTCTTATATGGATGAGTCTTCAGAATATCTACAGCGATTTGACAAGAAGATTCAGAACATGTGAAGTTATCAAAATCGACTCTGAGATTGTTCTTCCCAATCTTCATTGAGTAACCGTTGGGGAAGATGTCTTCCATTGAGGGAACATTAGGTGCAGCAACGTATTCCATTTGGACGTCCATTTCATGATCTGAAAGATATTTAGCCAAAAGAACCAACATATCGAAAGACATTACGTTAGTCAAAAGTTGATTTTATTGTCTATTTATTGAATATGATATGTTAACGAATGTTACGAGTCCAATGTCACTTGTTTGTCTAATAGTTCAAATTAGCCATGAAAAGTTTCGTGACGTTATGATTTATTTCTTTACAAGTTTGTACGCGTAACAATTCACAATTTTGGTTAAAATTAGGCTTAGGCGTAGGATTTGAAAGCTTATGCGTAAACAGTAAACCATACGCGTAGTTATAAGCTTATGCGTAGGATCTTGACTTATGCGTAAGAAATGTTACGCGCAGGAAAAGAGAGCCTTAGGCATAGACCTTTCGCGTAAGCGTATATGGGAGCTTACGCGTAAGGTTTACTCGTAAGACTGAACCTTATGCGTAAGACTCACTGTTTACGCACATCCTTCATAGGATAAGCGTAGTCCCTTTGTAGAACCTTACGCGTAAGATTACTCTTACGTGTAACTTTCTACGCGTAAGGTGATCCTTATGCGTAGAATTCCATGGTCAACCTTGATTCTGAATACTTCACGCGTAAAACCTGAAACAAATTCATCATAATACTTTCATTAACACATAATTCAATCCTTTTCAATTTTCACATGGACACACAATCATACACAGTTTACGTGTAAGATTACTCATAAGCGTAATATTTAAACCCTAAGCATTCAAATATTATGAGTAAGGAATCTAGCCATAGGATGAGCACCATATTGATTCTGGGATAACTAAGAGGTCTAAGGATATGTTTCCAACAAGTTTTAACATCTAAAACCACACAAATTAAGAATACCCAATTCGTATGAGCTTAAACCCTAATTCTTAATTTTCACAAAATTAATGTTTCTGGGTATGTTTCAAGAATGGTTTTGGTCAATTAAACATGTAAACAACATCATAAGAACAACTAATTGTCCAGAAACACTCTCACACGAAAAACCCCAAATCTACGCTTAAACCCTAATTCATGAAACACTATTAAAACGTTTTCTGGGTGGATTTTGAAGTTGGAAATGTTTATAACACTTGTTTTTAAGCATTTTGACATAATAATTTTCATCATAAACACCCTTTGATGATTTTGTGTTTATACGCATATGCGTAGAACACAAAATCACTCAAAACATAAAATCTAGCCGTTGGATGTTTGTGAAATTAAAAACCAATGTTTATATTACCACAAAGATCATGAAAACACTTACAAATTCGGAGTTCAAAGCACAAATTTGAATATGAAATGTTAGGCGTGGGATTGGTGGTTGGGTAATAAATGAATTGAATTAAATGTGTTTTGAAAAATTAGGTGGAGAGTTTTAGTAAAAATAGTTTAAGCTTTTGGCAATCTTAGTCCCTCTACCTCAACCATTTTCATCCACAGCCCATAAGTTCCACTTTTGGTTACGTAAAGTATGTTATTTGGAAAGAAACTTGACGACACTCCCCCTCGACATAAGAAATAATGAAATTTTATAAATTTGAGCCCGGAGAGTGTCAGTAAACCAGAAATGTGACCACCATTAACAAAGAAACAACCGGGATAAGGTAACATGCAAGTACAAGGTTTTATGAAACCGAAAAATATTTACTTTCTCCCCCTCAACACTTGACCGAGAAAAAACTAAATTTTGAAAGAGTAAAGTGTTGACGGAAGATTTGTACTTGTCATGTTTGAAAAAAATAGATAGAAGAATATTTTTGTAGTTTTATCAGATTTTATATTTTTGCATTTTGTTTTTGAAAATATTTACAAAAGAGGTTTTGGTGTTTGACTGCTTTAAGATTGTTTTAAAAGTTCATCCAGATCCTCTGGAGTCAAACACCACATACCAATCCGGTGGACCAACTCAGTAAACCTAGCAGAAGCCAAGGCTTTGGTGAGAAGATCTGCCAGTTGGTATTCAGTACCCACAAAGTATAATTCAACGGTACCCTTTTCCACATGCTCCTTGATGAAATGATATCGAAGATCGATGTGCTTTGATTTCGAATGTTGAACAGAGTTGCACGAGATCGCAATAGCACTTCGATTGTCGCAGTACATCGGGATTCTATCAAATACATAACCATAGTCTTTGAGTTGTGTTCTCATCCAAATGACTTGAGCACAACATGCCGACATGGCTACATATTCTGCTTCAGTTGATGACAGTGATGTACAATCCTGCTTCTTCGATTGCCAGGACACCAGTTTACCACCAAGAAATTGTAGAGCTCCTGAAGTACTTTTCCGAGAATCTAAGCAACCTGCGTGATCAGCGTCTGGAAAAGCTATTAGTTCAAAACCAGAATCCTTCGGATACCAGATCCCTAAGTTAATGGTTCCCTTGATGTATCGGAGGATTCTTTTAGCCTCAGAGAGGTGAGTTTCATTTGGTCTCGACTGATAACGGGAGCAAAGATATACAGCAAATACAATGTCAGGCCTACAGGCTGTTAGATACATGAGAGACCCAATAATACTTCGATATTTGGTAGGGTCAACCAATTTCCCATGCAAATCAACATCCAGTTTCTTGGTATGTGCCATTGGTGTGGCGTAGGTATCACAACTTGTCATTCCATATTTGTTTAAAATTTCAAGGGCATATTTGTACTGACTATGGAAAATACCACGGGGTGATTGATGAACTTGCAATCCTAGAAAGAATGTAAGTTCACCCATCATGGACATCTCAAAATGTTTTTTCATGAGTTTTGAAAATTCGTTTGGGTACTTTTTATGTGTTGACTCAAAAATGATGTCATCCACATAGATTTGAACGATTAAAATGTGAGCCCCGTTATATGGAATGAAAAGTGTTGGGTCGACCAAACTGTTAACACAAATAAGCCGTAAAAAGGTTTATTTATATTTTTCGATCTTCTAATGTTTTGTCGATAACAAACGTAAAATCATTTTAACGAAACAAATAAAATACGTAAATAGTTTGATTCAATAGTTTTCTAACACACTAACGTTTTCACATAAAACACTAAAACAAGTATAAGTGATTTTATGATTTTGATACATATGTACAACAACTAGTGTTTACATATTGGGCTAACATATACTTAACTTAGTATATACTAAAATGGGTAAAAACAAGTATATACTAAAATGGGTAAAAACAAGTATATACTAAATCGGTAAAAACTAGCAAATGGTATTGACCCATAACCCATGGTTTTACACAAACCATTTAACCAAGTTCAATGTATTCTAGAGACACATTGTATCTAGAAAGAAACCCATGGATCAACCCATAACCCATGACCCATGACCCATAACCAAAAATACCTATGGGCAAAGAGGAGCGTCCCACGGATCCCTAGCTTTACGCTAGCCGGATCCCTTGTGGAAGGGATCCGTGGGATCCGAGGAACAGTGAAATTTCTCCTAAATAAATAGTGAGCCATTTATTCCTTTTGGTTAACAACTTTCACACATACTTTCTCCAAGTTTTATACCTCTCTAACCTCAGATCCAAGAGATCTATGTAGTTTGTCTTTTGTTTTTTGTGTGATTCTCTAGGTTCCTCATAAAGGCGAGATCACCACTTCTTGAAGTCGAGCAAGATCAAGTCCATGAGTTGCCATGCTTCGTCATCATCAAGACAACTGAGGTTCTCTTGTTGATAGTTCTTTCTTCCCCTATAGATGTTGAAGGCATTAGTGAAGGATGCCGAAAGAGTCAAGACAAAAGCATTAGTGAAAGGTGCTAAACGTCTGTGTCAAAAGCATTAGTGAAGAATGCTAAAGGTGTCAAGACGAAGGCATTAGTGAAAGGTGCCAAGCGTTGTGTCAAAGGCATTAGTGATGGATGCCTAAGACTCAAATCATGTGGCATTAGGGAAGAATGCCTAGGTCTTATAATCGATGAGGTGCATCGTTATACATATAAGTATTTGTTTATTTCCAAGGATGGTGATATCCTTGATGGTGTTGTAACAAGGAGTGGATCTCCTTGAGATTAGGTGTTGTTTTGTGATGGGTAGTAGTTCCTCCATAGTAATGGAACTAGGTGCTTAGCCTAGTAACTAATAAAGGGTAGGCGACATTGTGATAGGATTAGTTCTCCTTGGTGTGAAAGAACTCGGTGGTTAGCCTAGCACCGTATAAAGGGTAGGCGAAGTTGTGTTAGGTGTGGTTCGCCTTGGTGTGAAAGAACTCGGTATTTAGCTTTGTACCGGAAAAAGGTGTAAGCGACGTTGTGAAGGCTTCTCCGCCATAAGGAGATTGGTGTAGTGTTTACGAACTCTCGAGTAGGTGACTCGAGTAGGGAAAGGAAGGTGTCCTTGTAGCCGAACCACTATAAATACTTGTGTCGTGGTGATGTGCTTCTTACTCTTTATCTTTCATTACACGTTTTTATATCTATCTATCAACGTCCAACATAAACAACCAAATAGATTGACATAAGTCGATCTAAATATTTAAAAGGAAGTTTTAAATTGGTAAAACTATTCAACCCCCCTTCTAGTTTTCCACAATTGGCATCAGAGCTTCGTTACAAAGTTTCTTAAAGTATGTTGTACTTTAAAAACTTGATACGATCCGTGTATGTTTGAAAACTACAAAGAAGGATTTTTCAAAGTCATGTTTTCTTTTAAATCATTTTGTTGGACATTGATAGATCATTCTAACAATTTTTGTTTCAAGAAATCTTCATGATAGTATCTCTTCAAAACCTTCATTTCTATTCAAAGAATAATGAAGTCAACCTTCAAGGTAGGATCTAAAAGTAATCACAACTTACTTACACCAAGTACAAAGGATTACTTTAAGAGCTCATAAAGCATTTCTAGTATTATGTCAAACCAAGAAGTATAGATGTATGTTTTACTTTTCATTAGATAGCCTACATGAGTTTATTGATATCATAGTTTTCTTTGTTTAAATAATTTCTAGCTTCTTTAAAAGTCTCTTTCGTCACTTTTCCGTCTTATTCATCATCGGGAATAGTATTCCTTTTGATTCGTCAAACTAACGCCGTCGTCACATATGAACCCTCGATAAGTTTCTTATCAAAACCCACCGTCCAAAAACAATCTTTCATCTGATACCTCTAAACTATTTTTTTTTGTAAACTAGTTTATAAGCCTAGTACAAAAATAATGTCAAACAACCCTTTTTCTGTCCACAGTAGCCGGATCCCCCTAGTTGTACTAGCCGGATCCCAAATACAAGGGATCCGGGGGAACCGTGGAACAGAACTCAGCTATACGCTTTAAAAAATCACCACTGATCTTTTTCCCTCTACCCACATAACACAAAAACGACTAAACTACTGATTTCATCCTCATTGGATTCCATACTCTCAAGTACTCCTCCCTAGAACATCATGGTAAGTGTTTACACTAACTTGTCCTACTTTTTCATCATCCTCATTCTAGGGTTTATGGTTTCACAATCTCTAATCTAATTAGGATTTTCAAAATTAATCATTAAAAGGGGCTTTTATATAATTAAGATCACATCGTGTTCACAACATTGTTAATACAAATCAAAACCATAAACCCATCTCAACTAATTTTACCTAATTGGAAAATTTGTGTTTCTAGGACCAACCATGCCTAAAGCCACTCAACAAGATCATCATGATACCGTCCATTACCTTACTCATTACTATCGAAATGAGGAATTCTCAAAAACCGACCGCAAGGTCTTCAAAAAGCTCGAAAAATGACTTATCCACGAAGGTCGTGTAATCAAGGAATGTTTCCTTGAGGATACCGACATTCGTCAAGTCTTCTTAGCAATAAATTTTGATTGTCTTCTTGACATTGATGAACAAATTTGTCCGGTCTTCATCTTTGAGTTTTATAAAAGCATTAGGATCATTCGAAACACCGATGATAGCATTTCAATCGCCTTCATCATCAATAAACGAAACTTCATTCTCCCTCTCAACACCTTTGCTCAAATTCTTCGCATTCTTTGTGAAGGAATTTGTATGTACTCTCAAGATTGGGCAATTAACACTCAAAACCTTGCACTTGATTCTAAACCAATGTACCATACTCCTCTTGATGAACCAGAAACCATCCGAGACACCATTTTTAAAATACGAGCCGACCAATCCCGTTTCAACCGAAACAAGAAGCTCATTCACTGTAATCCTTTTCAAATGGAACTTTTCAAAATCCATCCCATGTTTAGAAAATGGGAAGAAATCCTTAGGGAAAACGTCATTAGCCTAGTTGGTAATAAAGATCATCCAAATGCATGCCTTGTGCAAATGATCTATTGTCTTATCCACCAAAAGCCATTTAACCTCGCCTATTAGATGGTAAGGAGAATGGTCGGGGTATTCAAAGCTTCCAACATGGTACTTTCGTATGGTATGCTCCTAACACGACTTTGTAAGTATGTTAATGCATTGCAACCATCTCCTATCAACAATGATCATTTCTTTGCCGATCATGTAATGGTACCTCTTACCAAAATACCCTCTAAACGCTTCATGGTCAATGGGAACAAACCTAAAGCTCTCTAGGACTCCTCGGAAGGAGAAGAAGAAGAAAATGAGGAAGAAGAAGATGTCGACCCCATAGCCAACACTTAATTGGAACCCTTCGATTACTACGAACAACTTCCAACCATTCCAAACGAAACCGCGGAATTCAAACAATTGAGGGGCATGATTCAAAATCTTTCTTACAACGTCACAAAGTCGTCAAAAAGGAAAAGAAAGAATTGACGAAAGAGACAATAGGAATATGCTTATTTTTCACTTAACTTATGTGTGAATGATTATTTTTCAGCACTTTGGTTTGTGTTAATTTGAATATTGTTACTTCTTTCATTATTAATGAGTGTTGCTTTGTGATGACATGCTTGTTCTTGTTTTTTAGTTTAACGGTTAATTAGTGTGCAAAATCTGCACATTATTCTGTGGGGATTCTGATCTGCAGATGCCGGATCCCTAGGATTAGCCTAGACGGATCCCTCCCTTGAGGGAACCGTGGGATCAGTGACGTCAGATCAGCAATACAGCATCCCTTGCATCAAGATAGCTTACTAGATAACATCACATTAGCTAAACATAAAGACATTAGAACTCAACTAAGTCCATTTCAAGGATGAGAAAGGCTTAGAGTCACTTATAGCTTACATAAGATCTTAGTCAAAATATCTCTTGATTTATCAACAAATCAAAACTCACCATATTTCCGCTTCAATAATCACAAATTGTTTTTCATCTTTCAAAACACTTAGGTGGACATATTGAAC
This sequence comes from Chrysanthemum makinoi, assembly GCA_910596185.1. NCBI lineage: Eukaryota > Viridiplantae > Streptophyta > Magnoliopsida > Asterales > Asteraceae > Chrysanthemum > Chrysanthemum makinoi. Next base: position 67,964,653 of record OU343223.1, on the reverse strand, counting down.
AATTTTAGGAATTTGTTTCTGGTCACCTTTATCTCAAAATAGGTCAAAAATTAGTTTTTCAATTCTTGTGATTTTTAAGGATTTTTCAAATTTCATCTCAAGCTAAAATCTGATCTCTAGGATCATTTATTATGACTTGACACCACCAAAATTCTTAGTGTTATCCTTGTACATTCATTGGTATTCATCTAGTCCTATTTTCCTTCCATAAAAAGCAATCATTTGCTATAACACTTGATGAGTGTCTAAATACTCATCATTTTTTATACTGTTTAGAATGCCAAAAACATCTGAAAACACTCAGAAATGCATCAAAATGATAAAAATATCACAAACAAGTGTTTTATATGTTTTAAATGCAAAAACATCAAAATCTGGTGAAAAACGTATCAAGTTTGCATAATTGGCAGTTTTAGTCCCCCAAGTTTAAAAAGTTGTCAAAAACAGTCCCTGGTATATCAAAATAAAGAAAAATATCATTTTAAGTCTTTAGGGATTCATAAAGTTGTCAAAACAAGTCCTTGAAATAAAAAAATTGCAAAATTACAACTTTAGTCCCTCAAACTTTTAAAAAAATGGCAAAATTGGTCCTTGTACTATTCATGATTGGCAGTTTTGGTCCTTGTAATAAATTTTGGAGGATTGCAGATTGGTCCCTCAAGTTTGGTAGATTTGCAATTTTAGTCCTTGTACTAAACTAAAACCATTAAGACCCTTTTTGTATTAAGAACCCTGCCAAAGCAAAAGAACCCTGCCATTTAGCCTTGACCCACCCATTTTGGACCCCCACTTATAATATCCTAAACCCAAAACCAGTGTTTAAATTAAACCCGCCTTCACTGTACAATCTCTCCCACCACTGTTAAACCAAAACCATGTAGTTTTTCACCACTTGTTTTTCACTCCACCTCACCATCTCCACCTGTATACCATCCCCTTTCCACCTATACACCAGCCCACAACCAATTAATGCATCCCCACCATAGCATTTCTTGTAGCACTCACAAACATTTGTTTTTGCTTTCCAAATCACTCCTACTCCATGACTACTTCACATATTGTCCCCTCCACCTCACATAACATCCCAAACTTCTTTAATTACTCTGAAACTGTCTCAAGCAACCATTTTGCACTTTTGGCGCCAAAAGTAAGTTTAAAGGCTAGGATGAGTTTGACTCAATCAATGGACAAGATTGTTGATGGGATATGTTCAGAATCAAGTGGGGAGTCTCAAAATGCTATAAAGAAAGAGGGAGAAGCAGAGAAGAAATATATCTAGTGTAATCTAAAAATTTCTAAGTCGTTTTAGCTTAATTTTCAATTTCAGTGTATGTTTTAATCTTAAAACTCTGTATTTCAAGTTCTTATGTTATAATAAAGCTTTTGTGAAACCTCAATTCAAGTATCAAGTTAAATTTCAGTTTATGCAGTTTTGAATCTCAAAAATCTCATATGAATCAATTGTTGTTGTAAGATGTTATCTTGGACTAAGTAAGCCACATAAGCTCCTAAATAGCTTTTCTAAGCTATTAGAAACTCTAAAAATTCAGTTTAGAAGCAAAAACAGAAAATCACCAAAAATACAAAAATAATTAGTGAAAAATCAAAAATCATTTGGAAATGATATTCACAGCTGGAGCAGGGTAGATTATGGATGGCCTTGGGTTAGAAGCTTAGTGGTAAGCTAATAGGGGTGTTCATTGGTTCTTGTTCTCAGTTTTGAGCTTGGAAGCATTTGTAAGCCTTTGGTTTAATTTTTGCATTTCACTGTTTTAATTAGTTAGTAGCTTGAATCTTTGTGTTTTTATGTTCATTAGCTTTAGTTAAGTGTATTTAATCATTAAAATAAGTTGTTGTTCTTTTAAATTTGTAGTTTACAAAAAGTTCATTTTAACAGTTTAAATAGCATTTAGATCATTATTGAGTTTAATGTTATTATGGTTGTTGTTTAATGCTTCATTAGTCCTACTAATTGATATTATAAGGTCTTGAATCAGATTCATGGGTTAAATCTGAGTTTTGCTCTAAATATCATCAAATCAGTTAAGTAAAGTCTTGTTTGGACTTGTGAGTAAAACTGTATTAAAGATTGTTTGAGTAGTTTCTTGTTGTTGTCTTGTGCCTCACTTGGTCCAACTAGTTCAAAGAAACCAACAAAATCAGTACTTATACAAGCAAAAGTCAAAAATCCTTTTGATCATGTCTTATGTGCCCACTGTTGGAATTTCATGATCTATGATCATTGTTTTGTGTTTATAAGTTGTTAATCTTGCTCAAATCAGTCTTAACATACCTTAATACAACATATTCATTGCTTAAAATCGATCAAAGTTCATCTTAGTCAACTTCTTTGTTTTTAAGAAAAGTCAAAATTTCCATTTTGGTCGTTTTTGAATAAAAAAGATAATTTCACTGTGTGCTTGATATTAAGATTTAGCTTAAAAGCTCTTAGGGTATTAAAGTTCAGTTGCTAAACAAAAATAGAAAAATAGTAGTTCACTTCTCATCAGCTTTTTAAGTGCTTTTTAACTTGCTTCTTTTGAGTCCCTTGCGAAACCATGCTCAGTGTTACGCATTGGGAGGTCCAACTTGATAAGCTTGCACAGAGCTTATTAGTTGGTATAAGCTTGTGATCTTTGGTTCTTTGGATAGCCATCCAAGTCATCTTTAGGTCCCAAGTTCATTTTTCCATTTTCTAGCTTGATAGATAGGGCTGCTTGAAGCTTTTGTTTTGTCCCATTACTCGGCACCAATGACTCGGCTTGAGGCGGTGGTCTGGTACCACTTTCATAAGCTTGTCAAAAGCTCTGATTACCCTTAGCTTGTGACACTTAGCTTTTTGGAAAGCCATCCAACCCAGCTTGTTGAGCTGGTCCTTGTTTTTAGCTTTTGAGCTTATTTGATAAGCTAAAATTGTGCGAGAAAAAGTCCTCAAGTCTGTTTGGTTTGAAAATTTAGTCAAAGTGCTTATTGCTTATTTCCAGCTTTTCAGTATGCTTATTTGTATGTTTTAGCTTAATATTAGTTGCTTTAACTTATTTGTAGCTTATTTCATCTTTGTTTCAAATTTACAAGCTTGTTTGAGCCTATATTATCATTATAAGCTCATAAGTACCTTTGTTGGGCTTATAAGCTTGTAAAACTGCTTATTTGTAGTTTGTAAAATTTTTGTCTTTGTTAAAGTTTCATATTTTTAGTATTTAAGTAGTTTTCAAAAAGAAAATCCAAAAAAACATCAATATAAAAATAGTGATAGCATTTATTTAATAGGTTTTAGCTTTTGATTTTTCTTTTTAGCTTATTAATAAGCAAATCTTGTTTTTATACTTTTGTTAGTTTTCTGTCATCATATAGTATTTTTAGAAAAAGTTTCATAATTTTCCTAATCTTTTTAGTATTTATTAGAATTTTAAATAGTTAAAAATAGTAATTAATTAGTAAAAAATAATTAAAAAGCATAAAAATATATTTTCAATTTTAAAATTAGTTTTATAATATTTTAGATTTTTCTGAATCATAATTTTATTTTTCTAGCCTTATTTTGTATTTTCTTCTATTTTAGAGTATTTATTAAATAGTTAAAATAGTTTTAATTAATAATAATTAATTAAATTGTTATAAAAATAATTTTCTTTTTCCAATAATTTTCTTTTAATTTTAGGATTCCAAAAATGTCATTTTCATATTTTTAGGTCTTTTATTTCTTAGATTTCACTTTTTATTTTGTGCGTGTAATGCAGCTTTTAAACGTACTTTTAGCGTTTCTTTTATCGATTGTTGTGCTTTTCAATTCTTTTTCCAATTCCATTCCAATCAATCGAGTGTAATAATTCATCAAAATCCTTCGATCACTATCCTTAGTGCTCATTCTATCATCTGAATTAGTGTTTACACACCATTGAGTCTCCGTGGGACTTAACGACCCGGGAATTCATTATATTCTCCGAGGACTTCATTGTATTTGTGTTTTAAGCAGTTTTAAGCTTCGTACGGTTAGCCATTCACAAGTGGCTAGCTTGTGTGAGGTAGCTTGACGGTTTAGCACCAATCAAATTTTGGCGCCGCCGGGAGGTTGTAAGCGTGTTCTAAGCAGTTTTCAGATCCATACTTGCACATATACCACAGTTTGTAAAAAGTTTTTCTGTAAAGTTAAATATAAATCAAAAAGTTCATTAACACTTTTCCTAAAGTGTTAAAAACACCAAAAATATATAAAACAACAAAACAATCGGAACGTTTTCTAGCTTGTGTTTCTTTTAAGGTGATTCTTAAAGAGATACGATTTGGATAAACGAGACGATACCAAAAATATTGTCCAAAAGTTTTAAACCCATCAGCACAAATCATTACCTACGTCCTTTCAGTGGTACTTAATATATACATAAAAATCAACCACCGCAAATCAAGGCAGTACACCTACTAACGGGGGGTGTGACCATAATAAGTTCCCGAACATCAGATTTAAAACTTGCCTTTGTGTCCTTGTGATTTGGTGTACCTTTTTCAAAGAAGCCATTTCATTTGTGATTATTGGTTAAGTTCACTTGTCGTTTTGCCTCTTTTGTTTTGAAAATTGATTTTTATACTTAGTGCATGCTTTTCGTTCTTCCACTCTACAAGTCCACTTTCGAACTTGGAAAGATTCCTCGTAGACGTAGAGGACGTTCGCTCCTTCACCGTGGTGAGGCGTCTACCACCACCAACACCTGTCGTAATGGCAGAAGACAAACCCATGAACGAGCTTCTCCAAGCACCCATCGAGGGTTACGGAGATGCCATTGTTGTCCCGCCATCGTGGTGACACTTTCGAGCTCAAAACCGGGTTGCTTAATCTAGTAACCCAAAGTCAATTCTATGGTTTTGAGCGGGATGATTCTCATGCACACATTCGATGGTTTAACAAGATTGCATCTACCATCAAATACAAGAATGTCCCACATGAAGCTATCAAGCTTCTTCTGTTCCCATTTTCTCTAGAGGGACAAGCCCGGAATTGGCTTGAGAAACAACCCCTCGTTCCATTGAGACATGGGAGGATCTAGTTACCAAGTTTGTTAACGAATTCTATCCTCCATCCCGAACTACAAGTCTTAAGAATGAGATAATGAAATTTTCTCAGAGATTTGATGAATCATTCGGGGCGGCATGGGATCGTTACAAAGAATTGCTCCGCAAGTGTCCGCATCATGGTTTTACCGAGTTAATGCAAATGGATACTTTCTACAATGGTATGCACCAAGGTGACCAAGACTCTTTAAATGCCTCCGCGGGAGGTAATTTCTGAGCAAGACCACAAAAGAAGCCTTGCAAATAATTGAAAACAAGTCCTAGGTCCGCCCTTTCCGAGCAAAGACATATCAATCTCAGTCTAATCTTTGGACCTTCTACTTCATTTCCTGTGAGTACATCTAGCACCGATGCTAAGATTGATAAACTCACAGATATTGTTCAAGCTTTGGTTCTTGCTAACCAAAAGAAAGTGTCTTTCACTCAAACACCATCACATGGTGAAGTGAAGAAAGTTGAAGTTTGTGTTACTTGTGGTGGTCCTCATGCATACTACAACTGTATTGCCACCGATGGTAGTCCGTTTGAAGCCAATGCTATAGCCGGTACTTCAAATCAAGGAGGTAATCAATACCGTCCTCAAATGAACCAAACTACCGTGCTAATACTTATCGCACCACCGGTTTTAACCAGAACCCTAACCGGAATCAGAATCAACCTAGAATGAACCAAGGTTATCAAAACCAAGGTAATTTCTATCCGGGACCCAATCAAGGTTTCCAACAACAAGGGAACCTTCATCAAAACAATTTCAATCGAGGGAATCAGTTTCAGGGGAATGTGAATCCTAATCAAGGTAATTTTCAACAACAAGGTCATAATCAAAACATCCGACCTCAGAATTTCCCTCCACATCCTCCAGTACCATCATCGGATGAGTTATTGAAGCAATTCATGAAATCCCAAGATGAAATGAACAGGTTGTTGGTCAGTCAGGTCGCTGATCTCAAAAAGGCTTTAAATGATCAACCCTCGGGCTCAGGAAAACTTCCGAGCAACACGATCGCTAACCCGAGGGCGACGCTAAAGGCAATCACAACCAGAAGTGGTGTTTCATACAATGGACCCGCTATTCCTACTACCTCTTCTTCTTCTCTCCCTAAGGTAGTGGAAAGTGAACCTAGGACACACAATGGACCTACGACTCCAATGCCTCCTCCACTAGGAGAAATGAGTCAAGCTACCAAGGCGACAAAGGACAAGGAACTTCCTATTAATAATGGAGGTACCAACAATGTCCAGCCTCAAGTTGTCCAGAAACCCAAATCTAATCCAGGAGTTGTTTTTGAACCACCTGTAGCTCCCGTTGAAAATACCAAATCCAAATCTTCTTTTCCTTACCCATCACGTTCGAATGAGCAAAAGCTCCGTGAAAAGCCAGTCATCAAATGGACAAATTTTTTCAAATTTTCCAAGAACTACACTTTGACATAAGCTTTGCGGATGCTATCATGTTGATGCCCAAGTTTGCATCAACTCTCAAACACATGTTAAGCAACAAGGAAAAGCTGTTTGAAATGGCTAAAACTCCTCTTAACGAGAAGCTTTCAGTTATTCTAAAAAAGCTTCCAGAAAAGCTTGGAGATCCTGGAAAATTTCTCTTACCTTGTGTATTTTCAGGAATGGTTGAATGCTTTGCCCTAGCAGATCTTGGTGCAAGCATCAATCGATGCCTTATTCATTTGGAAGAAACTTTCTCTTTCGGAACTCACTCCTACATGCATGACTCTCGAGCTTGCAGATCGTACAATATCCCGTCCTCTTGGCATTGCCGAGGGCGTATTTGTGAAAGTAGGAAAGTTCCATTTTCCAGCTGACTTCGTGGTTGTTGATTTTGATGCCGATCATCGGGTTCCTCTCATTGTTGGTCGAGGATTCCGGAGAACGGGCCGTGCTCTCATAGATGTATTTGAGCAAGAAATCACATTACGTGTTGGTAATGAAGCTGTAACCTTTAACCTTGATCAAACTTCGAGGTACTCTGCAAACTATGATTCTGAGTCGGTTAACCGAATAGATATCATTGATGTTGCTTCTGAAGAGTACTCGCAAGAAGTTCTTGGTTATGATCATAATTCTTCGAGTGATAATCTTACTCATTCATCTCAACCTATCATAGCCAATTATACTACTTCTCTCACTCCGTTTGAGGGAAGCAACTTCATCTTGGAAGAGATTGAAGCATACTTGGCTAGTGATTCTGTTCCATGGGAAATTGATCACGCTCCAATTGACATCGAGGGGGACATACTTCTCATTGAGAAATTGCTTAAAGATGATCATTCATCAACCCCTCACACTAGTGATTCAATTCCTGATGAGATTAATCTGGAGGGAGATATTCTTATTCTTGAGAAGTTGTTAAATCAGGACACTTCTCCTCCACTCCCTCCCGTCGAGCTTCATAACAAGGAAGTCAAGTCAGTTGAGAAAACTGAAGAATTTCCTGAAGTCGAACTTAAGGACTTACCACCTCATCTTGAGTATGCATTTCTTGAAGGTGATGATAAATTACCAGTCATTATTGCTAGAGATTTGAGTAAAGATGAAAAGTCTGCTCTCATAAAGATCTTGAAGTCGCACAAGCAAGCAATTGCTTGGAAACTCTCCGACATTAAGGGTATCAACCCTGAGTTCTGTACTCACAAAATCTTGATGGAGGATGACTTCAAACCAGCAGTTCAACGTCAGAGAAGAGTAAATCCAAAATCCATGATGTTATCAAACAGGAGGTTATCAAACTTCTTGATGCAGGATTGATTTACCCGATCTCAGATAGTCCTTGGGTTAGCCCAATTCATTGTGTTCCAAAAAAGGGTGGCATAACTGTTGTCACAAATGAAGATAACGAGTTAATTCCAACTCGATTGGTGACGGGTTGGCGTGTTTGCATTGACTATCGTAAGTTGAATGACGCTACCCGTAAAGACCATTTTCCTCTACCCTTCATGGACCAAATGCTTGAGAGATTAGCAGGGAACGAATACTATTGTTTCCTTGATGGTTTCTCGGGTTACTTTCAGATCCCCATTGATCCACATGATCAAGAGAAAACCACATTCACCTGCCCATACGGAACTTTTGCCTACAAACGTATGCCTTTTGGCTTATGCAATGCTCGTGGCACGTTCCAACGATGTATGATGGCAATTTTCCACGACATGATCGGGGAAACAATGGAGGTGTTTATGGATGACTTCTCGGTTATTGGGGACACGTTTCAAACATGTCTCTCCCATTTAGAAAAAATGCTTCAAAGGTGTGAAGACACCAATCTTTGTCTAAATTGGGAAAAGAGCCACTTTATAGTCAAAGAAGGCATAGTCCTTGGCCATAAGATTTCTAAAAATGGGATTGAGGTTGATAGAGAAAAAGTGGATGTTATTGCTAAATTACCTCATCCTACTACCGTCAAAGGTATTAGGAGTTTTTTAGGTCATGCCAGTTTCTATCGTAGATTCATACAAGATTTTTCCAAAATCGCCCGGCCTATGACCCATCTTCTTGAAAAGGATGCTCCTTTTATCTTCTCACCTGAGTGCATCATAGCTTTTGAAACATTGAAGAAAAAGCTTACTGAAGCACCCATTCTCGTTGCTTCCGACTGGGATTTACCCTTTGAGCTCATGTGCGATGCAAGTGATTTTGCTATCGGTGCAGCTTAGGGCAACGTAGAGCTAAGCATTTTCAGCCTATTCACTATGCAAGTAAGACTATGACTGAAGCTCAAACTCATTACACCACCACAGAAAAAGAGCTATTAGCCGTGGTGTATGCATTTGAGAAATTTCGGCCGTACTTAATCTTGACCAAATGTGTAGTGTATACGGATCACTCGGCTCTCAAATATCTCTTTGCAAAACAAGATGCAAAGCCGAGATTGCTCCGTTGGGTTCTCCTCCTCCAAGAATTTGATATCATCATACGTGATAAAAAAGGAGCTGAGAACCTGGCTGCTGATCATTTGTCCAGATTAGAAAACCCTCACCAAGATGTTTTCGAGAAAAAGGAAATAAATGAAACATTTCCTCTCGAGACACTCAATGCGGTTTCTTTTCGTGGAAACTCTTCTACCCCATGGTTTGCTGACTTCGCAAATTACCATGCGGGTAACTTCATTGTGAAAGGGATGTCGACCCAACAGAAGAACAAATTCTTCAAGGATGTTAAACATTATTTTTGGGACGACCCCTTCTTATTCAAAATCTGTGCGGATCAAGTCATCCGACGGTGTGTTTATGGACAAGAAGCTCTTGACATTCTCAAAGCTTGCCATGCTGGACCCACCGGGGCCATCATAGTCCAAACTACACCACCAAAAAGGTGTTTGATTCCAGGTTTTATTGGCCCACTATTTATAAGGATGCCCACGATTTTGTCAAAACCTGTGACGCTTGTCAACGTCATGGAAATATCTCTCAAAGAAATGAAATGCCACAAAATGCCATTCAAGTTTGTGAGATATTTGACATCCGGGGTATTGATTTTATGGGGCCATTTCCTTCGTCTCGCGGTAACAAATACATACTCGTGGTCGTTGACTATTTGTCAAAATGGGTTGAAGCGAAAGCTTTACCTACCAATGATGCCCGAGTAGTTGTAAAATTTTTGAAATCTCTTTTGCCGGTTTGGAACTCCTCGTGCTATAATCAGTGATCGTGGTACACATATTTGTAATGACCAATTTGATCGTGTCATGCAAAAGTATGGTGTTACCCACCGTCTATCTACTGCATACCACCCCCAAACAAGTGGGCAGGTGGAAGTTTCAAACCGTGGTATTAAAAGAATCCTTGAAAGGACAGTAGGTGAAAATCGTGCTTCATGGTCGGATAAACTAGATGACGCACTCTGGGCCTTTCGTACAGCTTACAAAACACCAATTGGGTGTACTCCATACAAGCTAGTGTACGGAAAGGCATGTCATCTTCCGATTGAACTAGAGCACAAGGCTTACTGGGCCTTAAAGCATGAAAACTTCGATATACAGACAGCTGGTGATCACAGAAAAGTTCAAATGAATGAACTAAATGAACTCCGTAATCAAGCATACGAGAATTCCTTGATCTATAAAGAAAAGACAAAGAAGATTCATGACTCCAAAATCAAAAACCGCGTTTTCAACGTCGGTGATCGAGTCCTTCTTTTCAATTCAAGATTGAAGATTTTCTCGGGAAAACTAAAATCCCGCTGGTCTGGACCATTCACCATCACTAAAGTATTCCCATATGGAACCATTGAGTTATCTCAACCCGATGGTCCAAACTTTAAAGTGAATGGTCATCGATTGAAGCACTATTTTGGAGAGGACATTCCTCCTGTGATTGTCCCGGATCTACAAACTTTCCCCATGAACCAATGAATGCGGGGATCGAGTCAAGCTAGCGACTAGGGAATCAAAAACAGTAGCATGCAACATGGGTTTTCACCCGTGTGTACCACCCTAGTGTAGGGGAGTTGCCCCCCGCTGTTGTATATATCAATCTTTAAAAAAAAAAAAAAAAAAAAAAAAAAATTCTTGCTAAATAATGGCCGTAGTATTTCCCTTTTACGTTCTCAGTTTCGGCATAACCGCCGGTACTTTGAATATTGAGGGCAATATTCATTTCTAAGTGTGGGGGGGAATTCTCACGAATTTTATCATGTAATTATTCCGCCCAATTCCCCCATTTTTGGCCAAAATTTTTTTTGGAGTAAGTGTTTTGCACTTACTCATCTTATGGTTATCAGTCCGCCTTGTCTAATAAACAATAGGATTGGCTAATCTAGGAGCAAACGGCTCTTGGTAAAGATATCTCAAATCCGTTGACGGCTTGCAATTTGCCCAAAATTGTATGGTATTCAACTCACCATATCTTTAAACTAGTGAAAAGTTGGCTAGCCCGCAAGTTTATGGCTTGTGGTAAAGGCAGTTGGAAAACCATAATTGGTAATCGACTCACCAAAGATAATTTATCTAAGAGTTGGCTAGTCCGATAGCAACGGCTTCTGGTAAAAACAAATCAAATCCGTTGAAAGCTGGTGATTTGCTCAAAATCATTTGGTTATCAGTGTACCAAGGTTCTTACTTGAACTGAAACATTTGGCTACTCCAGAAGTAATGGCTTTTGGTAAAGAGATAAAATCCATTAATTTTTCTCAAATCATTGCTAGGGACTAGCAATATCTTAGTGTGGGGGATTGATGAGTGTCTAAATACTCATCATTTTTTATCTTTTAGAATGCCAAAAACATCCGAAAACACTTAGAAATGCATCAAAATGATAAAAATATCACAAACAAGTGTTTTATATGTTTTAAATGCAAAAACATCAAAATCTGGTGAAAAACGTATCAAGTTTGCATAATTGGCAGTTTTAGTCCCCCAAGTTTAAAAAGTTGACAAAAACAGTCCCTGGTATATCAAAATAAAGAAAAATATCATTTTAAGTCTTTAGGGATTCATAAAGTTGTCAAAACAAGTCCTTGAAATAAAAAATTGCAAAATTACAACTTTAGTCCCTCAAACGTTTAAAAAATGGCAAAATTGGTCCTTGTACTATTCATGATTGGCAGTTTTGGTCCTTGTAATAACTTTTGGAGAATTGCAGATTGGTCCCTCAAGTTTGGCAGATTTGCAAGTTTAGTCCTTGTACTAAACTAAAACCATTAAGACCCTTTTTGTATTAAGAACCCTGCCAAAGCAAAAGAACCCTGCCATTTAGCCTTGACCCCCCCATTTTGGACCCCCACTTATAATATCCTAAACCCAAAACCAGTGTTTAAATTAAACCCGCCTTCACTGTACACTTGTCTCTCCCACCACTGTTAAACCAAAACCGGTGGTTTTCACCACTTGCTTTTCACTCCACCTCACCATCTCCACCTGTATACCATCCCCTTTCCACCTATACACCAGCCCACAACCAATTAATGCATCCCCACCATAGCAGTTCTTGTAGCACTCACAAACCTCTGTTTTGCTTTCCAAATCACTCCTACTCCATGACTACTTCACATATTGTCCCCTCCACCTCACATAACATCCCAAACTTCTTTAATTACTCTGAACTGTCTCAAGCAACCATTTTGCACTTTTGCCGCCAAAAGTAAGTTTAAAGGCTAGGATGAGTTTGACTCAATCAATGGACAAGATTGTTGATGGGATATGTTCGTAATCAAGTGGGGAGTCTCAAAATGCTATAAAGAAAGAGGGAGAAGCAGAAAAGAAATATATCTAGTGTAATCTAAAAATTTCTAAGTCGTTTTAGCTTAATTTTCAATTTCAGTGTATGTTTTAATCTTAAAACTCTGTATTTCAAGTTCTTATGTTATAATAAAGCTTTTGTGAAACCTCAATTCAAGTATCAAGTTAAATTTCAGTTTATGCAGTTTTGAATCTCAAAAATCTCATATGAATCAATTGTTGTTGTAAGATGTTATCTTGGACTAAGTAAGCCACATAAGCTCCTAAATAGCTTTTCTAAGCTATTAGAAACTCTAAAAATTCAGTTTAGAAGCAAAAACAGAAAATCACCAAAAATACAAAAATAATTAGTGAAAAAATCAAAAATCATTTGGAAATGATATTCACAATTTGGAGCAGGGTAGATTTTGGATGGCCTTGGGTTAGAAGCTTAGTGGTAAGCTAATAGGGGTGTTCATTGGTTCTTGTTCTCAGTTTTGAGCTTGGAAGCATTTGTAAGCCTTTGGTTTAATTTTTGCATTTCACTGTTTTAATTAGTTAGTAGCTTGAATCTTTGTGTTTTTATGTTCATTAGCTTTAGTTAAGTGTATTTAATCATTAAAATAAGTTGTTGTTCTTTTAAATTTGTAGTTTACAAAAAGTTCATTTTAACAGTTTAAATAGCATTTAGATCATTATTGAGTTTAATGTTATTATGGTTGTTGTTTAATGCTTCATTAGTCCTACTAATTGATATTATAAGGTCTTGAATCAGATTCATGGGTTAAATCTGAGTTTTGCTCTAAAAATCATCAAATCGCTTAAGTAAAGTCTTGTTTGGACTTGTGAGTAAAACTGTATTAAAGATTGTTTGAGTAGTTTCTTGTTGTTGTCTTGTGCCTCACTTGGTCCAACTAGTTCAAAGAAACCAACAAAATCAGTACTTATACAAGCAAAAGTCAAAAATCCTTTTGATCATGTCTTATGTGCCCATTGTTGGAATTTCATGATCTATGATCATTGTTTTGTGTTTATAAGTTGTTAATCTTGCTCAAATCAGTCTTAACATACCTTAATACAACATATTCAGTGCTTAAAATCAGATCAAAGTTCATCTTAGTCAACTTCTTTGTTTTTAAGAAAAGTCAAAATTTCCATTTTGGTCGTTTTTGAATAAAAAAGATAATTTCACTGTGTGCTTGATATTAAGATTTAGCTTAAAAGCTCTTAGGGTATTAAAGTTCAGTTGCTAAACAAAAATAGAAAAATAGTAGTTCACTTCTCATCAGCTTTTTAAGTGCTTTTTAACTTGCTTCTTTTGAGTCCCTTGTCTGAAACCATGCTCTTGGCACAGTTGGGAGGTCCAACTTGATAAGCTTGCACAGAGCTTATTAGTTGGTATAAGCTTGTGATCTTTGGTTCTTTGGATAGCCATCCAAGTCATCTTTAGGTCCCAAGTTCATTTTTCCATTTTCTAGCTTGATAGATAGGGCTGCTTGAAGCTTTTGTTTTGTCCCATTACTCAGCACCAACTGACTCAGCTTGAGCTGAGCGTGGTCGGTACCACTTTCATAAGCTTGTCAAAAGCTCTACAGTTACCCTTAGCTTGTGACACTTAGCTTTTTGGAAAGCCATCCAACCCAGCTTGTTGACCTGGTCCTTGTTTTTAGCTTTTGAGCTTATTTGATAAGCTAAAATTGTCTGAGAAAAAGTCCTCAAGTCTGTTTGGTTTGAAAATTTAGTCAAAGTGCTTATTGCTTATTTCCAGCTTTTCAGTATGCTTATTTGTATGTTTTAGCTTAATATTAGTTGCTTTAACTTATTTGTAGCTTATTTCATCTTTGTTTCAAATTTACAAGCTTGTTTGAGCCTATATTATCATTATAAGCTCATAAGTACACTGTTGGGCTTATAAGCTTGTAAAACTGCTTATTTGTAGTTTGTAAAATTTTTGTCTTTGTTAAAGTTTCATATTTTTAGTATTTAAGTAGTTTTCAAAAAGAAAATCCAGAAAAACATCAATATAAAAGTAGTGATAGCGTTTATTTAATAGGTTTTAGCTTTTTGATTTTTCTTTTTAGCTTATTAATAAGCAAATCTTGTTTTTATACTTTTGTTAGTTTTCTGTCATCATATAGTATTTTTAGAAAAAGTTTCATAATTTTCCTAATCTTTTTAGTATTTATTAGAATTTTAAATAGTTAAAAATAGTAATTAATTAGTAAAAAATAATTAAAAAGCATAAAAAATATATTTTTAATTTTAAAATTAGTTTTATAATATTTTAGATTTTTCTGAATCATAATTTTATTTTTCTAGCCTTATTTTGTATTTTCTTCTATTTTAGAGTATTTATTAAATAGTTAAAATAGTTTTTAATTAATAATAATTAATTAAATTGTTATAAAAATAATTTTCTTTTTCCAATAATTTTCTTTTAATTTTAGGATTCCAAAAATGTCATTTTCATATTTTTAGGTCTTTTATTTCTTAGATTTCACTTTTTATTTTGTACGTGTACGCAGTTTTTAAACGTACTTTTTGCGTTTCTTTTATCTGATTGTTGTGCTTTTCAATTCTTTTTCCAATTCCATTCCAATCAATCAGTAGTGTAATAATTCATCAAAATCCTTACTGATCACTATCCTTAGTGATCATTCTATCATCTGAATTAGTGTTTACACACCATTGAGTCTCCGTGGGACTTAACGACCCGGGAATTCATTATATTCTCCAGGACTTCATTGTATTTGTGTTTTAAGCAGTTTTAAGCTTCTTACGGTTAGCCATTCACAAGTGGCTAGCTTGTGTGAGGTAGCTTGACGGTTTAGCACCAATCAACACTCATTACTCTTGATCATTCAAGTATACCCTCATCTTAGATACTTAGGAGGACTAAAACACTCAAGATGATATAGGTTTTAGCTCTTAGAAACTTCATTTCTAACCTTTCATAACTGCTGAGAGCCGGATCCCTAGGATTAGCCTAGCCGGATCCCTCAAAGGAGGGAACCGCGGGATCCGGTTGACAGATTAAGTCAAACTCTAGCTAAAAAATCATTTCAAGCTCATCTTGCTCATTCAAACACTCCATCTCATCTTAAATGAGTTCCTAGATCAGTAAAAATCTGAACTTCAATCTTGTGCATGTTAATCATCACATCTCTAAAAATCTTAGTGGCTTAAGTCTTAAATGCACTTGCCAAATTCTTCTCTTTGTAAGCCATATTGCTAGAACGCTTTAGTCATCAAACACAAACACAAATATCAGCAATTAGAACCATCTTCCTTAGTCATTTTCATCATGAGAAAGGCTCCTAGTGCTAACTCATCCACCCAAGAACCACCCAAGAAACTTGCTAGGATCATACACGAAGTTTCCTCAACCGAATCATCTCCGGTTAAGTCCACAAATGCTAGGATTTCTCCTACACCAAAGAAACCAATCAAACTAATCCCCAAGAGGATTGTTCCCACAAGGATATCATCACCAAACTCCACTAAACCAAACATACCCTCCACAACTCAACCAACATCATTGGTGCCTAGAGCCACCTCACAATCATCTCCACATTCTCACAATTTAGAAGACTTGCCTCCTTGGCCATCTCACCTTCCACCACTACCAACTAATTCACTTGAAAAGGTTGGCAACAAAATCAAAGTGTTGAATCAACACTTGCTCCAATATCAAAATCAACCACCCGACCTCATGGAAGTTGATGCTTCTTTACCTCCACCCTCAAACATTGTAGAGCCATCACTTAATGAGCCTCCACCAATTCCTCCTTCATTTGAAGATCCTCAACCCACTTCACTTGAACCTCCACTTCAAAAAGTTCAAAACCATGACAAGGATTGCTATCATTGTCAACATGTTGAAAGGTTGATACATGAACTACCTGAAGAGCAACGCTTCATGTTTTATCACCTCTTCGAACGTTTCGAAGAGGTCAACAAGCCTAAACAACAATGAGCATCATAGTTACAAGCTCAAACTTAGAACGTTTAGGAACCCTATCTCATCCTTGATCATCATTAAGATTTTAGTTGAATCTTGAGTTTGGGTAACTCATTCGCATTAGTAGTACTTGTATGGCTAGATCATTCTCTTAGTTTTAGAGATTTGTTTGATTATCTCTTGTTTTTATTGAATGAATATCTATATGCCATAATTGTTTTGTGTTTTGTGCTTGCTATATCATAAACATATTTCACCTCTTCATTAGCATTGTTTGGCATATCTTCATTACTAAAGAAACTGTCACCAGACAACCGGATCCCAAGAAATGGCCTATACGGATCCCTCCATCAAGGGAACCATAGGATCCGTGGTCCAGAAGCACAAATTACTACTAACTTAAGTTCTATTTGCAGGAAATTATGCACTATACTCTTGTTTTCTAACCTTTATTTTGTAGATTTTCAAAATACACATGAAGACTTTGACACCATAAAGCTAGGGGGAGCTTTGTGTCAAACTATACATTGCAAATTCACTTGCAACTTAATCCTTATTTGGATTACTCTTCATGACACCCCATTGCTGAATTGCAATATTCAAGGGGGAGCATTTTTTCGTCTCAAGGACGAACCAATTGCAACACATTAGCTCACTTATTTTTATGTACTTGACACCCTCACAAAGGGATGGACTCGTCAAGGGGGAGTTAAGACGAGAAGCATTCCCGTCACTTACTCACCTTACATCTTTTCTTTTTACATGTTTTTCTTAAAACTTTGTGTTAGCTTCTTTTCGACGCTCCTTTTTGTTTCGACAAAAAGGGGGAGAAGAAAGTAAAAACTACAAATTCAAACTCTTAGGAATTTTTAGCTTTTCCTTAAAATAATTTTATATTTTTTCATCAACAAAAGGGGGAGATTGTTAATACAAATAAGCCGTAAAAACGTTTATTTATATTTTACGATCTTCTAATGTTTTGTCGATAACAAACGTAAAATCATTTTAACGAAACAAATAAAATACGTAAATAGTTTGATTCAATAGTTTTCTAACATACTAACGTTTTCACATAAAACACTAAAACAAGTATAAGTGATTTTATGATTTTGATACATATGTACAACAACTAGTGTTCACATATTGGGCTAACATATACTTAACTTAGTATATACTAAAATGGGTAAAAACAAGTATATACTAAAATGGGTAAAAACAAGTATATACTAAATGGGTAAAAACTAGCAAATGGTATTGACCCATAACTGTTGGAATCGCTCCTAACTCGTAAATGGAACGACATTGACGGGATTACTATTTCTATCTTTGTTACCTTAAACACATGGGCTTGTTATGTCAATTACCCATAGATGTATGTGTTTGGGTATATAAACCCCTCCATACTTCCATGGAGGGGTGAGTCTCATTAGTGTATCTTTCACCTTTCATTAATAAAACACCTAGTATTCTCCCTTCTCTCTCTAGTTTCTCTCTCTAACTTGAAGATGGGTTTCTTCCATCTTCCAAGACCTCCCGATTCACCATATCATCCATATATACGATCCTAACATTGGTATCAAGAGCAAGGTCCGATTTTTATCATTGGTTGATTTTTTGGTGATTTTTCTTGTCAAAATCTTGTATTAAAATCTGGTTTTTTAAACAAAGTCTTAACCTTTCTATACACTTTTGTTGTTAACAGATTTTTTTTACAAAGTTTATTGTATCAGTTTTTTTTTTCCTAAAAAGTCCTATCTTTTCAACATATCTGGTTGGTACAAGTTATGTATTTTTTTCGCCTTTAAACTTTCTCGTAAAATATTCGTGGTCTGGTCAAATGGTCATATCCAGGGTAAAAGTAGGTCTAAAGAGTGGTCGTTTACACCGTTTTTCTGGGTTTATATGAAGATGGACGGAAAAGTGGTCGGAAATGTCGCCGGAAAAAGTCAACAAATGGTCAAAACCCTATTTTTACGCATAAGGAGGCGTCTTCAGTGATATTTATGCATAACTGTGAAGTTATGCGTAAGAACCGTTAAGCGTAAGGTGTTTACGCGTAAGCCTATGCCTACGCATAAGCTTTACGCGTAAGACCAATTTTACGCATAAGTTTTGGGCTTTACGCATATGGGTGTATAAGGCAGCTATTTACGCGTAAGATTTACTTTACGCCTAAACTTTTCTAAGTTACGCGTAAGATCTAAAGAAATGAAGAAGAAGACTAAAGACCCGACCATACCATAACACAACTCTCGACCTCAGTTTAAACAACATCATCAGTCAAGATCCCAACTGACAATAATAATTTTCATATGACTGTTGTTGTAACAAATCTCCACAGCCGTTCTATACTACTTCACACCGCCAACAAATACCACAAATCCTTTAATCAATCAACAAACACAAACAAATCCAGACTATTCCAATATCAATCTCACATCAAACGACTCATACTTAAATGCAAAAACAAGATCTCAGATTACCATTCGTGTGTTAAAAGTTTTTTTTCGAACAAAAAGACCAAAACACGAAATGATTTATCTTCACAGATCATTTTTGAAGCTAAACTTCAATCAATCTCCGAAAATTTCAAAGAAAGAACAAAAACTATTTGTTTTCATTCATCCCTTCTTTTCGGTTGTCAAAGTTACACAAACAAAACAAATGACACATCTCAAATAGGACCCTACCTGAGACCCTTCAAAAGGATCTTGAAGCCAATTAATCGCCTTCTTGGTAAGGATATCTGCTGCAAACGTAGTCATAGGTTGCGGGTATGGTTTATAACTGTCTTGGGTTTGTAGCAGTTTTAGAAGGAGGATAAGATGGATTTGTGATTAGAAGAGATTAAATCTATTTCGTTAGATGAAATAAATTATCTGTGAGATTTGATAGTATCTGATGTGACGATTGAGATTGTGATTTTTTTTTTTTTGCAGTAAGAGGGTTGAAAGGATAGGGGCGCAAAAAATGTTTTATCATTTAGGGTTGTGTTAGTGAGATGCGTGTAATATATACCACATATTTAGGGTTATTACTGGATTTGTGAAAGGGCTGCGTGAGTTGGGATTAAACTTGGCAGATGGATCGTGGGCTTGGGCTAGCATAGGAGTGGACCAGATTAGCTTGGACTAATATTGGAATGATATTGGGCTGGACAAAAATGTTAAATGAGGATTGTTTGTTGAGGTTATGATGTGCTAAAAATTTTACGGGGATACAATTTTGACAAGAATCGGGAAACCATTATCAAAGTTCATTTTAACCGTTATCGAAGGCTAGATTTGGGAATTTAACCGCAAGATGTGATTACGGAGTTAACTCTTTATTATTTATTTGAGGTTGAAGTGGGATATCACGGGTTAGTGTACTTAGTATCTGATGATATCGGGGTTGGTTGGATGCATGATTCTTCGAGATCCTTGTTCGAGCTTTAACCGTTTTGATTGACAAAGACTTGAGTTATCTAGTTGAACCTGATGTAAGGAGTTACGTTGTTGTGCTCACAGCTTATAACTATCACTTCTAAGGAGTTACGTTGTTGTGCTCAAGTGTCACACTAAGGTGTGGATAATTTGAGAAACTTTAAGTTTACCTTTTTTTCGATGGAGTTAAGAAAAAGGGTTCTTCGTCTGACAATAGTGCAAGTTTAAGTCACAAGTTCGGGTTATACTACTTCAGTCTCAAGTTTGTCATATTGGGTTCTCTCCATCAGTAGTCACTACAAAAAGCCGTCAGAATGATAATGGGGTCGGTAAAGAGTTAGCTGAGAAGAGTATACACGAGTATAGAAGTCTTATCAGCAATTGATTCTCACGAGATATTTATGGTACTTCACACTTGTTCGATTAATTGAACAAACATGGTTTCGATTTCTCTAATTTCATCATCAACATACATGGTGTATGATTCTGATTCATTGGAAACATCGGGGGGAAGAGAGTATAGGTGGTGTCTGCTTCCTTGGTTGTTTTTGTATTTTTTTGCGAAAACCCTCTCCTTTCATGAATTTCTTCAATCAGGGGGAAGAAATGAGACGATCTGTGGTCTAAACGTCTCAATTTGGTGTTATCGTCTCACTTTCACAGAGTTATCGTGCGTGAATTTACCTAAATATGATGTTGTGATGCCTCACACACGGTCATTTTATCAAATAATTGCAGATTTACAGGTAACTATTATTCTGATAGACCGCAACATTCAGGGGGAAGTCGTTTCATTTCGTCTTTCGTGGTCTGTTTGGTGTGAAGCATCTACATATGTGAGAAGATCTTGTTGATTTCTTGCATGTTACCCCCGAACGGATTTTCCGCAACAAGTCAGATTTACCTTGTGTGGCTTACTGCTCATCTACAAATTCCGCTGCGTACTGAAAACTTCAAAAGTTAGAGGAAATGTTCACTACATCAAAGTTTCCAATCTGCTAAATACGGTTGTCAGTTTGGGGGGAAGCTGATTCATAAACTTCGCCAAAAAGGAGTGTACGGAGAAGCTGCTAAAGACATGCAGCATGAATTGGGGGGAAGTTAATCCAATTTATGCATATTACATCATTTGCCTACAAGTGAAGAAAACGGTTCTCAAGTCAAGGTACTAGAAGAAGACAAAGAGCGTAACCTTTCATCATCCTCAGCACTTGAAGAGCTTATGAAGACCTTTCTTTATTTGTTTTCTATATTTGTAGTAAATGTTGTAAGTAATCCCTTATGTCGTCCCATTGGGGGAAGATTGTTGGAATCGCTCCTAACTCGTAAATGGAACGACATTGACGGGATTACTATTTCTATCTTTGTTACCTTAAACACATGGGCTTGTAATGTCAATTACCCATAGATGTATGTGTTTGGGTATATAAACCCCTCCATACTTCCATGGAGGGGTGAGTCTCATTAGTGTATCTTTCACCTTTCATTAATAAAACACCTAGTATTCTCGCTTCTCTCTCTAGTTTCTCTCTCTAACTTGAAGATGGGTTTCTTCCATCTTCCAAGACCTCTCGATTCACCATATCATCCATATATACGATCCTAACAATAACCCATGGTTTTACACAAACTACTTAACCAAGTTCAATGTATTCTAGAGATACATTGTATCAAGAAAGAAACCCATGGATCAACCCATAACCCATGACCTATAACCAAAAATACCCATGGGCAAAGAGGAGCGTCCCACGGATCCATAGCTTTACACTAGCCGGATCCCTTGTGGAAGGGATCCGTGGGATTCGGGAAACAGTGAACTTTCTCCTCTATAAATAGTGAGCCATTTCTTCCTTTGGTTAACAACTTTCATACATACTTTCTCCAAGTTTTATACCTCTCTAACCTCAGATCCAAGAGATCTATGTGGTTTGTCTTTTGTTTTTTGTGTGATTCTCTAGGTTCCTCTTAAAGGCGAGATCACCACTTCTTGAAGTCGAGCAAGCTCAAGTCCATGAGTTGCCATGCTTCGTCATCATCAAGACAACTGAGGTTCTCTTGTTGATAGTTCTTTCTTCCTCTATAGATATTGAAGGCATTAGTGAAGGATGCCGAAAGAGTCAAGACAAAAGCATTAGTGAAAGGTGCTAAACGTCTGTGTCAAAAGCATTAGTGAAGAATGCTAAAGGTGTCAAGACGAAGGCATTAGTGAAAGGTGCCAAGCGTTGTGTCAAACGCATTAGTGAATGATGCCTAAGAATCAAATCAAGTGGAATTAGGGAAGAATGCCTAGGTCGTATAATCGATGAGGTGCATCGTTATACATATAAGTGTTTGTTTATTTCCAAGGTTGGTGATATCCTTGATGGTGTTGTAACAAGGAGTGGATCTCCATGAGATTAGGTGTTGTGTTGTGATGGGTAGTAGTTCCTCCATAGTAATGGAACTAGGTGCTTAGCCTATTACCTAATAAAGGGTAGGCGACGTTGTGATATGATTAGTTCTCCTTGGTGTGAAAGAACTCGGTGGTTAACCTAGCACCGTATAAAGGGTAGGCGACGTTGTGTTAGGTGTGGTTCGCCTTCGTGTGAAAGAACTCGGTATTTAGCTTTGTACCGGAAAAAGGTGTAAGCGATGTTGTGAAGGCTTCTCCGCCATAAGGAGATTGGTGTAGAGTTTACGAACTCTCGAGTAGGTGACTTGGGGAGTGTAGTAGGGCAAGGAAGGTGTCCTTGTAGCCGAACCACTATAAATACTTGTGTCGTGGTGATGTGGTTCTTACTCTTTATCTTTCATTACACGTTTATATATCTATCTATCAACGTCCAACATAAACAACCAAATAGATTGACATAAGTCGCTCTAAATATTTAAAAGGAAGTTTTAAATTGGTAAAACTATTCAACCCCCCCTTCTAGTTTTCCACACGAACCTTTAGTGAAATTATTGGCAATGAGAAAGGATGATAACTTATCATACCTCTCCCGAGGAGCTTGTTTGAGACCGTAAAGAGCCTATTTCAGTTTGAAGACGTGATTTGGGAACTCTGGATCAACAAATCCTTCCGGCTAACTAACATATACCGTTTCCTTCAGTTGACCATTCAGAAAGGCGGTTTTGACATCCATCTGATAGACCGTGATGTTCATGGGAGCCGCAAATGCCAGAAAAATCCGTACAGCCTCAAGTCTAGCAACCGGTGCGAAGGATTCTTAAAAGTCAATACCCTCTTCCTGTCTATAACCCTTAGCCACCAGACGTGACTTATTTCTGATTATGGTTCCTTCAGCATCCAATTTTATTTTTCCAAATCCATTTGAGACCAATGACGTAGACCCCTGTTGGTCTTTCAACCAATTCCCATACTTCAAGACATTTAAACAGATTGAGTTCTTCTTGCATGGATTCTATCCAGTTGTCTTTGGTCATTGCGTCTTTAATGTTTTTAGATTCAGATTGGCAGACAGTGAGAGCATAAATGCAATGTTCACCGTCTGTGTGAAGACTTTGTCTAGTTACGACTGGTTGATTCGGATTACCAATAATGTTCACAAGAGGATGGTCTTTCGTCCAACGATGTGTGGAAGGTTGATGTTGATATACATGCTGCAGATTGGGAGGATTCAAATGGCTTGTCGATGATTACGCAACATCAGGTGTGGCAGTTTCATTAGCAAACGGATTGAAGAACGCATTTGGTTCATAATCTGCAGGTGGGGGTACTTCGTTGTTCAGAATATCATCAGCTGGTTCAGCGTCGTTGGATGCGGTTTGTTCGACTGTTGTTGTAGAATCAACTGGTGGTGCTTCCTCAATAGTAGTTGTTGTAGCAGGTGTATAAGGTATTGGATTATGATCAGGTTGAGCAGCGGAAACATTTGATACATCACGAGCACATTCATCAATATCATTACTAAACAAAGGAGCAAATAGCTGTTCCATTTGACGTCGAGTTAGTTGTAAACTAGGTTCAGCTGATGATGGGGTTTGAGGGAAGTTTAGACGGTTATGTCCGGGTTCTAAGCTGTTATGCTCATAAGCCAACAACATGAAGAATTAGAATATGCTTACTAATTCTGCAACGGTGCTGGAGATTTATCTTCACCAATTCTGGCACACCATGCAGAAGGTTAAAGGTCAAGATGCTGTGACAGTGACACTTAACGACAAACAAGTCACTATCACTCCTGCCGACTTAAGGGCCGTTCTTCTTCTTCCTAACATCCTTTATTAGAAGTATTAGTAGGCCTAGGGGTATTCCGTTTTCTATTATGCTGCTTACGATTCAAGATAGTGTTAGCAACAATTTTATCAACAACTACAACAACAAAAACTTCAACAACAATTTCCTCAAGGAGCAATTCAACCACTAATGATTCAACCACCCCTAGTCTTCAAGTGCAACCTTACACAAACTTTCACAATCAACATCCATCCAGGAATACTATGAAGGAACCGTCTTGGTTTGCAAAGATGTGTGAAGCTTTAAGTAGCCAACAATCCATTCATGAGGCTGGATCACTTGATAGACCTCCAATGCTCACTCCCAGAAACTACGATCAATGGGTGATAAGGTTCTTTAGGTTTTGTGATCTAAAGAAGCCACATGGAAAGTTATTGAAGAAGGTCATCCTGGAAGGTCCGTTTCAGATGCCTACTGTCACTACACCCGGAGATCCAAATGCTATTCCACCAAGAGGTGATGTCACCAACATTGTCATTCTTAATGAACTCACTACTGATCAACTTCTTCACTTTGAAGCTGATGAACTGGCAATGCAATACATCCTTTTGGGATTATCTAATCCGATACTTCGAAGTGTTGATGCTCAAAAGACTGCAAAAGCAATGTGGGAGCATATTCATCTTCTCATGGAAGGCACATAACTCAATCAAGAAGACATGGAATCCAAAATCTACTTGGCATATGAACACTTCATGATTGAACCAAGGGATACATTAGAGTCATATCATCATCGATTCTCAGATATCATCAATGACTTAGACAAACATAACATCATCATGCCAAGAATTGCTGTCAACACCAAGTTCCTGAGTAGTCTTGGTCCTGATTGGGAAAAGTATGTCATTTTCATCCGTCAAGCAAAGAATCTTCATCATGCTACATACGGATTGTTGTACGACTATATGAAGCCCCACCAAAAAGAAGTTGACAAAGAAAGGGTTATCCGTGGACTCCCTGTCTCACCTTCACTTCTGGATAATCAACAATTAGCTTTGTGGGCTCAAGCTTGTTATCCTCAATTTTCAACTCTACAAATTGTCTTCACAAATGCTTCACAACCAACTGCTACAATTACCCCATATGATCCATCACAGCAATAATCTCAAGAAACTCAATTAGTTCCATACAACAACAATGATCAAGCACTTTCCAGTGAATCTAATGAGGATGCTGAAGCTTTCGATGCATTGCAACAAGGGTTTGTCATGATTGCTAGAGCCTTCGGCCGATACTCTAACAAATCCAACAATCGCATTCGTACCTCATCAAAGACAAGGAATCAAGCTGTTGTCAACAATTGACGTGTTGAAGTTCAGAATCGTGGTAATGTTCGTCAGATGGGCGGTGGTCAAGGGTTTAATCCAATGGGAAGGAATAACAAGGGTGCTCCACAACAACAAAAGGCTCAAGTGGTTGAACAGGGTAATGCTCAGAATGGGGTTAATGGTCTTCGTTGTTATAACTGTAATGAGAAGGGTCATCTGGCTAATGCATGCCTAAATCCGAGGACAAGAGGCAGCGCTTATCACAAAGAGACTTTACTCTTGGCTCTCAACGATGAAGCTGGTGGAACTCTTACCAACAAGGAACATAGCTTTATGGCCAATGCAGATTCAGATGATGATATGGAAGACTTGCAGGCTAATGCAGCTGTGATGTTAATGGAAAACATGCAAGAACTCTACATGAGTGATACAGGCCCAGTGTATGACACTGACGGCTTGTCTCAGGTACCGGATCAAACTATAATCATTTCTGATCTGATATCTCCACCAATATCTGCATTCGACAAAGATCAGAGTGTAAAACATGAGCTGTCTACATCTCATTCCGAGGATAATCAAATTGATCCCGTAGTTATATTTGACGATCATGATGACCTTATGGTTACCATTGATAATCAAGTTGACTCCATGGTTATACTTGAGGATTTGACTAATGAACATGTTGAGACTCATGTTAAACAAGCTGAACTTTTGTCAAATCTAGATATTGAGCTCATGACCTTACTTAAAGACCAAGAATCTCGACTGGAAATATGCAAAGACATCAATAAGCAATTAAAGGACAAAAATGCACTGTTAACTAAGGATAATGAATGCTTAAAATATCAACTCAACATTTTTCAAACGCAAGAAAAACGTGAAAAAGGTTTTGAAGTCGCTTTGGCTAAATCTTACCAAAACGAAAAATCATTAGAACAACAGATACGTGATCTAGTCGGATCTAAGAATGCTTTGCTGTTTCAAATAGAACAACTGAAATATGATCATAAACAACAACTTAACGCTCTCACTTTGGAAACTCAAAAACAGTTCTGTGAGTACAAAAAGCATTCAACAAAACGAATAGATGACTATCTTGAAGAAATTGTCGACTTACAAAACAAAATCAAAGAGTTTCGAAATGTTGTTTATAAACATGGTGAGTCAATCACAACTATTAAAAAGTTAACTTTTAAACCAAATCCAAATGGATATGGACCGAATCTTGCTGATTACAAACCAAAGTTTTCAAATAGAGCATTCAAACCAAATCCTGAAGTTTACAGTGCAGAACATAGAGTTGATGATTCCATTATGAGTGTTGTTGAATATAATCGTCAAGAGGAATTAGAAGCTGAAGACGAGAGTCGGTTAAAATTGGAAAATGTTGTTTATAACAAACCATTTAACTATTCAAAAGCAGTCACTTTCGTCACTCAACAGGATTTTTCTAACACACCTTAGGTTATCACACCTACTTTTGAGTCTTCTAATGAGGGTCACATTTCCAATACTGCACAAATTAATGGTCCTTTACCTTCACTCAGTGAAATAAAGCCATTAGCCGAACAATGTATAGTTACAAAATATTTTGAAACATTCTTATCGGACATCAAACTTTTGGAACATGAAGTTGAAATCAATTCTGAAATAAAAGTTGAACATTTTCAATCGCCTCAAGCACGAGCCCAAAGAGACATTTTTTCAGAAAAGAATTTTACCACATGTCCTAAATTTGAAAAACTGTGCAATATATTGGGAAAGGGATTTTCACAAGGAACTTGGACTTATGGAAAGAGTTTTCGAACAAACAGAAACATCGATTTCCAATAATAAATGTAAAAAGAAATTGTTAAGAAAAGATGTTGATCGATAATGTTGGAAGATGTTATCTGTGCTGATATCAATAATGTTGTGTTATTACATTCTGTTGCATATGCATTTGATTATATCTCTGCTGATTCTGTTGAAAATGTTGAGAATACTGATACTGTGTCACAAATCAAGTCTTTAAAAGTTGAAAATGAATGATTGTTAAACGATCTTTCAAATGCAAAACGTCGTCTTCAATGGTGTCAAAAAGATTGTCAAAATCGTGAACTCGCTTTGCAAAATAAAATCAACTAGTTGCATACCAAAACTCTTAGTCCAAAACTTGAGCAACTGGATGATGAAAATGTGTCTTTGAAGTGTCAAATCTCAAAATATGAACAAGAAATTTCAAAATTTAAAAAGGAATATGGTGTCATATCTGATTTACTCAAAAAGACTCATGCTAAAGCGTCAAAAGACCTTGATGATCATCTTGCATACACCAAAGATGTTTTACGATGAGATGGACTCACTCGTTCTGAAAATCTAGATTTGTTACACAAAATCCATGATCTAAAAACAGAGTTGGTGAAACTTAAGCAAGATAGGGATAGTAACACTGTAGTAACTGCACCTACACAGATTCAAAATGACTCTAGAACATCTAATGACAAACCACAAAAAATAGTGACTCTAGAACATCTAATGACAAACCACAAGAAACTAATGCGCTTCCTTCTAATGAAACAGGAATAGTTGCCTCTTTTCCCAACGCCCGCACTTCACAGCCAAGGAGCAATACAAAGAAGAATAGGAAGTTGCGACGTAAGAAAAGAACAATAAAGAATGCTGAAGTAGAAGAACACCTTAGGACTTTGAATAAAACTCAAGTTGCACCCACTTTAGATATTTTGTCTGACAAATGTAATGGAAAAAGTGATGTAACGAATGCTGAATCCTTAAGTACGTTAAAAGTTATGCTTGAAGCTTCTTGTGTTGGTTGTCTGATGAGTGTGTAAATACTCATCATTTTTGTACCATTTAAACTGCAAAAACATCTGAAAACACTCAGAAATGCATCAAAATGATAAAAATATCACAAATAAGTGTTTTATGTGTTTTAAATGCAAAAATATCAAAATCTGGTGAAAAATGTATCAAGTTTGCATAATTGGCAGTTTTAGTCCCCCAAGTTTCAAAAATTGTCAAATCTAGTCCCTGGTAATTCAAAAACTTATATAAAGTCATAAGGTCCTTGGGATTCACAAGTTGTAAGAAATTATCCTTTGAAGTTTAAAAAATCACAATTTACAACTGTGGTCCCTCAACTTTACAAAAGTGTCAAAACTAGTCCTTGGGTATTTAAAAAATGGAAAATTATCAAATTATACCCTTGTATTATTCACATGTTGCAGGTTTAACCCTTGAATGAGATTTGGAAATGTTACAGGTTCAGTCCTCAAGTTTGGACAAATTACAATTTCGGTCCTTGTGTTATATTTCTACAAAACCAAACGAACCCTTTGTTATTATTCAACCCAAGTCCAAATAACCAAAACACAAAACCAGCTAAACCCAAAGCCCAATCCCAATATCTAAACCCGGCCCATGTTTTAAAAAGAATATACCGCTTCCACTGTTCATCTTCCCCCCAAACCACTTAGTCACCATACCAGGGTGGTTTTTATGCCACTTCCCCCCTCCACTTGTCCTCCACAGCTCACACCCTACCCTCTTACACCATCTAAACATCAACCCACTCCATAATAAATGCATCCCCACCACTTTTTCACCCATCTCCCCTGTTTTCCTCTGCTTGACCCAAAAGCTTCTCCAAACTATCTCAATTGTCCCCTTGCCACCTCCACATAACTCCACAATTCCTTAATTGTTCTCAGACCGCCTCAAATCCACGTGTACACTTTTGGCGCCAAAAGTGTTTTAAACGGTTGAGATCAATTGGACTAATTCAAAGGCTCAGATTGAAAGAGAGGACTTTTGAGTGATCACCAAGGGTGCTGAGACTATAAAAGAGGAAGAAAAGACAGAAGAAAAAAAACACCTTGGCCTTAAGCCAATGTCATTTAGACTTAGTTTAATCATGTAGTGTAACCTTTATTGCTTTCTTTATTTACTGTCATTTACAAGTTTTATTAGTGTAATGGAACTCAAATTAGTGTAATGAAATATCATTTACAGTTTTAATGCAAGTCATCTTTTACGTTTCAAATTTTCAAGTTACCTTTAATTTTCATGTCATTTATTTTTTTTATTAGATTATTGTTGTTATTGGACTCTATTAGATCACATAAGCTCCTGACAAAGCTTGTTTAAGCTTTTAGAAACCTTTAATCAGTTGTAGTCTTTAAAACCAAAAATCATAAAAAAATAGAGAAAAATACAATGGAAAATCAAAAATCAATGTTCTTGGTGATCTTAGCTTGGAGCATGGTTCATACTGGATTGCCATGGTATTAGAGTCCTATGGAGGACAATAGGTTATGGTTTTGATCCTTGGTTCCAAAGTCTCAGTTCATTCACCTTGTAAGTCCACTTTTTACAATTTTTGCTTTTTATGGTTTAAGTTATCCATCTGTTGTAATTTTCATATTTTCATGTTTATGTGTTATTATGTAATGATTTTATAGCTTTAAATTAGGTTGTTATGTTTTGAATCTGATTGATGTCTAAAATTCATTTTTTAACTGTCATAAGCTCAATTTTTGATAATCCTAGGTATACCTTTGTGTGACTACTTATGTATACTGAAAAAGTTCTAATTTACCCAATGAAAACCTCTGGATTTGATGAAATTAGTTTATGCAATGATATGGATTGAATATCTCAATTTGGTTCTATAAAAGGTGTGTTTGGGCACAACTGATTCAAGGGTGATTAGATGAGACTAAGTTGTTGTTTTTGGTGGTTATATAGTGTACTGAGTTCTTTGAAGGTTGACAACCATTCAAACCTATTGTATATTCATATAAAAGTCAAAATCATCATCTTGGACCTCTCATTTGATCACTGTGAGGATTTGTATGGCCATACTCACCAATTGTGTTTAAATATTGTTCATACTTGTTTATTTCATGTTCTTGTATCATAATATAGCTTATTCAGTCATTAAATTCAGATCAAAGTTGATCAAAGTCAACTTTGATCATAAACTTAAAAAGTCAAATTTGTCAATACCTGTTTTTGAATAAAATCTATAATTTCAGTGTGTGCTCATTATTGAGATTTAGCTTAAAACCTTCTAGGATATTAAAATTTTGTTGCTTATATTAATTAGAAAAATACTAGTTTGCTTTTACTCATCTTATAAACTGCTTATTTTCAGTCTTACTTTAGCTATCTGTTCAAAACCATGCCCTGTGCACAGGTTTAGGTGTCAAGTTCACAAGCTTGCAAAAGCTTGTGAAGTTGACCTTAGCTTATGAATTTGGCTTATTTGTGTAGCCTTTGTGGTCTAGTTGTAATGTTTATGCTTATTTGTCCCTTATTTGCTTATTTAGGTAGCTTAATCATTCCAACCTTTTTGTCCCATCTTACTCCTTCCACTGAAGCAAACAGTGGAGGTGGAGTTGTTTTCAAAAGCTAATGAAAAGTTCCTCCTTAAGCTTGAGCTTGTGATTTTTAGTTTCATGTTATGCTAACTAGTCATACTCAATGTTTCTGTGTTTGTTGAGCTCTCATGAGCTTATTGAATAAAGATTTGAGAGCTTGTGTTTGCCCACTCACAACATACCCCTGAGCAATTCAGTGGTATTACACCATTTCCACAAGCCTCTCAGAAGCTCATTAGTGATCCTTAGCTGGTGTGCCCTGGCTTTTTAGGAAGCCTAGCAACCCAACTTTATGATCCTGCACTTAATTTTCATCTTGCAGCTTATCTCATAGGGCTGGAAGGAGCTTTTTGTTTGTCCCATTTGACTATGCACACTGGGAACCCAGTGTATTTGGGCAAATGGAAGGATTTTCATAAGCTTCTCACAAGCTCATCTGTGAACCTCACAGAGTGAACTTGGGCTTTTTAGAAAGCTTACCAAGCCATCTTGCAACTCCAACTTTCATTTTGCCATTTTGAGCTTAACCCGTCAGCTTAAATGGCCATTCAAAAAAGTTGCAGGCCTTGGTTTGGACTGTTTGGGTCTGAGTGTAAAGTGAAGTGCTGATTTGCTTATAACAAGCTTATTAGTGCTAATCTTTGCATCTCCTTGTTCATACTTACACATAATACTTGTACATATATACTTTTGCCTTTTATTTCCACTTTATAGCTTTTTCAAGCTTGTTTCAAGCTTATGACCCAACTGTAAGCCAAAAGCTCAACTGAAGTGGTCATAAGCTGTGAAACAACTTATTTCTTTAGTTTGTAAAGTTCCATTTTCTTCAAATATGTATAATACTTGTATATACTCAGTTTCATAAAGAGAAAAACCAAAAAGACCCTTTAACCACAAGTGATAGCTTCTATTTAGAAGCTTTAGGCTTAAAAGCCAACTGTGGAGGAAATAAGCTCCCACAGAGCTTATTTCCAAGTTTTGAAAAAGTTAGCTTTGTTAAAATTATATATTTTAGCTTAATAAGTAGTTTTGTAAAAAGAAAAATCAAAAATAAAATAAAGTGCAAAAATGTTGTGTGTTAGATTCGAACCTAGGTTCGATTGGTGACAAGTTCACTGCATAACCCACCTAGGCTAGCTCACTTCTCAGTTATCCTTTGCACATTTTATTTCTTATAGTAGTAACATTTTTTTTAGTTTCAGATTTTTCTTCCTTCATTTATTATTTTTAATAAATAATAATAGTTGTTAGTAATTAATAATAGTAAATAATTAATAATAAATAGAATAATTGTGTAATAAATACATTTTCAATTTTAAAATTCATTTTATTATATTTTAGATTTTTTAGATTCTTTATTTTATTTATTTAAGTTAATTTTAGATTTTCTTATTATTTAATTCATTATTAAATACATTTAATCCATTTTTAATTTATATTAATTAATTTAATAATGTAAAAATTTATTTTAATTTTCTAATAATTTTCTTATCTTTTTAGAATTCTAAAAATATGATTTTCACATTTGTGAGATTTGTATTGGATCGAATTCAGTTTTTATTTTGTTACGTTTACGTAATTTTATTTAAGCATACGTTTTAGATTTTAAACGTTCATCAATTTTAAAAATAGTGATAGCGTTTATTTAATATATTTTATCTTTTATTTCCTTTAATTTGCATTTAAGTCGCTAAGACATGTAAATCCCTACTATAGTTATAATCGTTTTGTTTTTATACGTTTACGTTTTAGTTAAACGTACGTTTGTATATCTTTAATATTTTTAGGTTTCTGATTGTACGTTTTTATTGACGTAGCTGTGACAGAGCTATTACTATTAACATTCCTAGTGTTAGTCAATCAGATTCCTGTTTTCCTATGCTAAATATTATTTTCAACAATTCACAAGTCATTGTACCAGAACGTCACGCCTCACCAGGACATAAACGATCCAAGGATATTTTAATCCTTGGTAAACTTGCATTCTCTCCCGGGCTGTCGCCCTTTTATCATCTGTTACGGTTGACCGTTCACAAGCGGTTGATAAGTGTGACGGAGAAATAAAAGAAGGTAGTTCGGGAGGAATCAAATTTTGGCGCCGCTGCCGGGGAGGCTGTGCTACTTATTATGACTTGTATTTTGTATTTTGTTGAAATACCTATCCTTGTTTGTATATTAAACCTTATCACTCAACTACCGGGCTGTCAGGACATATTTATTACAGTTAATCATTCACAAGTGATTAGCTAGCATGGTAAACCTGACACAAGCCTGGGAGGTAGTGATTACTTATACTGTATCATATTTCTTTTCAATAAACAATATAAAATACAAAAACATTTTTCCTTTGCACACAACTTGCTCAGTTTGATGAGTCCCTCAGTTACAACATTTGGTTGTTGGTCATTTCAGTTGCTGAGCTCTATCAGACCCAGATTCCCTTTCGAGGGGCGGTTGTAAGGAATTTTCTTTCTTTTGTACATATATATATAAAATTAAAAATGCAAAAACATTATAAAATTAAAAATCAAAAAGATTCTCCCTACCTTATCATTTATAATCCCTGAGTGGCAATCCCACTCAGCTTCCCCATGAACCATTTAATTCGGGGTCGAGTCAAGCTAGCGACTCGGTAATCAAAAACAGTAGCCTAAACATGGGTTTTCACCCGTGTGTACCACCCTAGTGTGGGGGAGATGCCCCACATGTTGTATATAGATCTAAAAAAAAAAAAAAAAAAACAATTGTAAATATTAAAAAAAGAGAATAATTGTTGTGTTTCCACACTTTGAATATTGAGGATAATATTCATTTCTAAGTGTGGGGGGGAAATTCTGGCGAATTTGATCAATAATGTACCCTTTTAGTCCCTTTTTCCCCCAAAATGGCCAAATTTTAAATTTTTTAGTGGAAGTACTATGTACTAAACACAACAAATGGTAATCAGTCCACCATGTCTAACCCACAAAAGGATTGGCTAATCCAGAAGCAAACGGCTCTTGGTAAAGATATCTCAAATCCGTTGACGGCTTGCAATTTGCCCAAAATTGTATGGTATTCACCTCACCATATCCTTAAAAGTGAAGAGTTGGCTAGCCCGCAAGTTTATGGCTTGTGGTAAAGGCAGTGGAAAAGCCATAATTGGTAATCAGCTCACCAAAGATAATATTGATAATTTATCTAAGAGTTGGCTAGTCCAGAAGCAAACGGCTTCTGGTAAAGACAAATCAAATCCGTTGAAAGCTGGTGGTTTGCTCAAAATCACTTGGTTATCAGTGTACCAATGTTCTTACTTGAACTGAAACATTTGGCTACTCCAGAAGTAATGGCTTTTGGTAAAGAGATAAAATCCATTAATTTTTCTTAAAACATTGCTAGGGACTAGCAATATCTTAGTGTGGGGGATTGATGAGTGTGTAAATACTCATCATTTTTGTACCATTTAAACTGCAAAAACATCTGAAAACACTCAGAAATGCATCAAAATGATAAAAATATCACAAATAAGTGTTTTATGTGTTTTAAATGCAAAAATATCAAAATCTGGTGAAAAATGTATCAAGTTTGCATAATTGGCAGTTTTAGTCCCCCAAGTTTCAAAAATTGTCAAATCTAGTCCCTGGTAATTCAAAAACTTATATAAAGTCATAAAAGGTCCTTGGGATTCACAAGTTGTAAGAAATTATCCTTTGAAGTTTAAAAAATCACAATTTACAACTGTGGTCCCTCAACTTTACAAAAGTGTCAAAACTAGTCCTTGGGTATTTAAAAAATGGAAAATTATCAAATTATACCCTTGTATTATTCACATGTTGCAGGTTTAACCCTTGAATGAGCTTTGGAAATGTTACAGGTTCAGTCCTCAAGTTTGGACAAATTACAATTTCGGTCCTTGTGTTATATTTCTACAAAACCAAACGAACCCTTTGTTATTATTCAACCCAAGTCCAAATAACCAAAACACAAAACCAGCTAAACCCAAAGCCCAATCCCAATATCTAAACCCGGCCCATGTTTTAAAAAGAATATACCGCTTCCACTGTTCATCTTCCCCCCAAACCACTTAGTCACCATACCAGGGTGGTTTTTATGCCACTTCCCCCCTCCACTTGTCCTCCACAGCTCACACCCTACCCTCTTACACCATCTAAACATCAACCCACTCCATAATAAATGCATCCCCACCACTTTTTCACCCATCTCCCCTGTTTTCCTCTGCTTGACCCAAAAGCTTCTCCAAACTATCTCAATTGTCCCCTTGCCACCTCCACATAACTCCACAATTCCTTAATTGTTCTCAGACCGCCTCAAATCCACGTGTACACTTTTGGCCAAAAGTGTTTTTAAACGGTTGAGATCAATTGGACTAATTCAAAGGCTCAGATTGAAAGAGAGGACTTTTGAGTGATCACCAAGGGTGCTGAGACTATAAAAGAGGAAGAAAAGACAGAAGAAAAAAGACACCTTGGCCTTAAGCCAATGTCATTTAGACTTAGTTTAATCATGTAGTGTAACCTTTATTGCTTTCTTTATTTACTGTCATTTACAAGTTTTATTAGTGTAATGGAACTCAAATTAGTGTAATGAAATATCATTTACAGTTTTAATGCAAGTCATCTTTTACATTTCAAATTTTCAAGTTACCTTTAATTTTCATGTCATTTACTTTTTTATTGGATTATTGTTGTTATTGGACTCTATTAGATCACATAAGCTCCTGACAAAGCTTGTTTAAGCTTTTAGAAACCTTTAATCAGTTGTAGTCTTTAAAACCAAAAATCATAAAAAATAGAGAAAAATACAATGGAAAATCAAAAATCAATGTTCTTGGTGATCTTAGCTTGGAGCATGGTTCATACTGGATTGCCATGGTATTAGAGTCCTATGGAGGACAATAGGTTATGGTTTTGATCCTTGGTTCCAAAGTCTCAGTTCATTCACCTTGTAAGTCCACTTTTTACAATTTTTGCTTTTTATGGTTTAAGTTATCCATCTGTTGTAATTTTCATATTTTCATGTTTATGTGTTATTATGTAATGATTTTATAGCTTTAAATTAGGTTGTTATGTTTTGAATCTGATTGATGTCTAAAATTCATTTTTTAACTGTCATAAGCTCAATTTTTGATAATCCTAGGTATACCTTTGTGTGACTACTTATGTATACTGAAAAAGTTCTAATTTACCCAATGAAAACCTCTGGATTTGATGAAATTAGTTTATGCAATGATATGGATTGAATATCTCAATTTGGTTCTATAAAAGGTGTGTTTGGGCACAACTGATTCAAGGGTGATTAGATGAGACTAAGTTGTTGTTTTTGGTGGTTATATAGTGTACTGAGTTCTTTGAAGGTTGACAACCATTCAAACCTATTGTATATTCATATAAAAGTCAAAATCATCATCTTGGACCTCTCATTTGATCACTGTGAGGATTTGTATGGCCATACTCACCAATTGTGTTTAAATATTGTTCATACTTGTTTATTTCATGTTCTTGTATCATAATATAGCTTATTCAGTCATTAAATTCAGATCAAAGTTGATCAAAGTCAACTTTGATCATAAACTTAAAAAGTCAAATTTGTCAATACCTGTTTTTGAATAAAATCTATAATTTCAGTGTGTGCTCATTATTGAGATTTAGCTTAAAACCTTCTAGGATATTAAAATTTTGTTGCTTATATTAATTAGAAAAATACTAGTTTGCTTTTACTCATCTTATAAACTGCTTATTTTCAGTCTTACTTTAGCTATCTGTTCAAAACCATGCCCTGTGCACAGGTTTAGGTGTCAAGTTCACAAGCTTGCAAAAGCTTGTGAAGTTGACCTTAGCTTATGAACTTGGCTTATTTGTGTAGCCTTTGTGGTCTAGTTGTAATGTTTATGCTTATTTGTCCCTTATTTGCTTATTTAGGTAGCTTAATCATTCCAACCTTTTTGTCCCATCTTACTCCTTCCACTGAAGCAAACAGTGGAGGTGGAGTTGTTTTCAAAAGCTAATGAAAAGTTCCTCCTTAAGCTTGAGCTTGTGTTTTTTAGTTTCATGTTATGCTAACTAGTCATACTCAATGTTTCTGTGTTTGTTGAGCTCTCATGAGCTTATTGAATAAAGATTTGAGAGCTTGTGTTTGCCCACTCACAACATACCCCTGAGCAATTCAGTGGTATTACACCATTTCCACAAGCCTCTCAGAAGCTCATTAGTGATCCTTAGCTGGTGTGCCCTGGCTTTTTAGGAAGCCTAGCAACCCAACTTTATGATCCTGCACTTAATTTTCATCTTGCAGCTTATCTCATAGGGCTGGAAGGAGCTTTTTGTTTGTCCCATTTGACTATGCACACTGGGAACCCAGTGTATTTGGGCAAATGGAAGGATTTTCATAAGCTTCTCACAAGCTCATCTGTGAACCTCACAGAGTGAACTTGGGCTTTTTAGAAAGCTTACCAAGCCATCTTGCAACTCCAACTTTCATTTTGCCATTTTGAGCTTAACCCGTCAGCTTAAATGGCCATTCAAAAAAGTTGCAGGCCTTGGTTTGGACTGTTTGGGTCTGAGTGTAAAGTGAAGTGCTGATTTGCTTATAACAAGCTTATTAGTGCTAATCTTTGCATCTCCTTGTTCATACTTACACATAATACTTGTACATATATACTTTTGCCTTTTATTTCCACTTTATAGCTTTTTCAAGCTTGTTTCAAGCTTATGACCCAACTGTAAGCCAAAAGCTCAACTGAAGTGGTCATAAGCTGTGAAACAACTTATTTCTTTAGTTTGTAAAGTTCCATTTTCTTCAAATATGTATAATACTTGTATATACTCAGTTTCATAAAGAGTAAAACCAAAAGACTCTTTAACCACAAGTGATAGCTTCTATTTAGAAGCTTTAGGCTTAAAAGCCAACTGTGGAGGAAATAAGCTCCCACAGAGCTTATTTCCAAGTTTTGAAAAAGTTAGCTTTGTTAAAATTATATATTTTAGCTTAATAAGTAGTTTTGTAAAAAGAAAAATCAAAAATAAAATAAAGTGCAAAAAGGTTGTGTGTTAGATTCGAACCTAGGTTCGATTGGTGACAAGTTCACTGCATAACCCACCTAGGCTAGCTCACTTCTCAGTTATCCTTTGCACATTTTATTTCTTATAGTAGTAACATTTTTTTTAGTTTTAGATTTTTCTTCCTTCATTTATTATTTTTAATAAATAATAATAGTTGTTAGTAATTAATAATAGTAAATAATTAATAATAAATAGAATAATTGTGTAATAAATACATTTTCAATTTTAAAATTCATTTTATTATATTTTAGATTTTTCAGATTCTTTATTTTATTTATTTAAGTTAATTTTAGATTTTCTTATTATTTAATTCATTATTAAATACATTTAATTCATTTTTAATTTATATTAATTAATTTAATAATGTAAAAATTTATTTTAATTTTCTAATAATTTTCTTATCTTTTTAGAATTCTAAAAATATGATTTTCACATTTGTGAGATTTGTATTGGATCGAATTAAGTTTTTATTTTGTTACGTTTACGTAATTTTATTTAAACATACGTTTTAGATTTTAAACGTTCATCAATTTTAAAAATAGTGATAGCGTTTATTTAATATATTTTATCTTTTATTTCCTTTAATTTGCATTTAAGTCGCTAAGACATGTAAATCCCTACTATAGTTATAATCGTTTTGTTTTTATACGTTTACGTTTTAGTTAAACGTACGTTTGTATATCTTTAATATTTTTAGGTTTCTGATTGTACGTTTTTATTGACGTAGCTGTGACAGAGCTATTACTATTAACATTCCTAGTGTTAGTCAATCAGATTCCTGTTTTCCTATGCTAAATATTATTTTCAACAATTCACAAGTCATTGTACCAGAACGTCACGCCTCACCAGGACATAAACGATCCAAGGATATTTTAATCCTTGGTAAACTTGCATTCTCTCCCGGGCTGTCGCCCTTTTATCATCTGTTATGGTTGACCGTTCACAAGCGGTTGATAAGTGTGACGGAGAAATAAAAGAAGGTAGTTCGAGAGGAATCATTGTCGTAAAAGCATGTTTTATGGTTGTCATGATAAATGTGTTGCTAACACTATCTTGAATCTTAAGAGGAATAATAGAAAACGGAATACCCCTAGGCCCACTAATACCTCTAAGTCTGTGCTAGGTAAACCACCCTCTAGTGTTCCGGCTACAATCATTGTTGTACCCACAGAACTACCTTCACCTCCTAGGAAGAACTTATCACCTAGTGCATTCACTAAGACCAAAGCTAAGACTAGTTGGAGATGGCAAAAATGGTTACATAATACACTTGGATTTAAATGGATACCTAAAATCATTAATATGTGTGTTCCTACTATAACTGCTTCGGAACCCTCTAACTCTTCGGGTTCCACATCTACTTCTATTCCATCTGTGTCATCTGTGTGTAATGCAGGTGATACAGATCATCCTTTGTATTGTTGATAGTCGATGTTCCCGACACATGACATGCAATATCAAACTGTTATCAAACCAGCTGATGATATTCTGAAAAACGAAGTACCCCCACCTACAGATTATGATCCAAATGCGTTCTTCAATCCGTTTTCTAATGAAACTGCCACACCTGATGTTGCGGAATCATCGACAAGCCATTTGAATCATCCCAATCTGCAGCATGTATATCAACATCAACCTTCCACACATTGTTGGACGAAAGACCATCCTCTTGTGAACGTTATTGGTAACTCGAATCTACCAGTCGTAACTAGACAAAGTGTTCACACAGACGGTGAACATTGCATTTATGCTCTCACTGTCTGCCAATCTGAACCTAAAAACATTAAAGACGCAATGACCAAAGACAACTGGATTGAATCCATGCAAAAAGAACTCAAACAGTTTAAATGTCTTGAAGTATGGGAATTGGTTGAAAGACCAACAGGGGTCTACGTCATTGGTCTCAAATGGATTTGGAAAAACAAATTGGATGCTGAAGGAACCGTAATCAAAAATAAGTCACGTCTGGTGGCTAAGGGTTATAGACAGGAAGAGGGTATTGACTTTGAAGAATCATTCGCACCGGTTGCTAGAATTGAGGCTGTACGGATTTTTCTGGCATTTGCGGTTCACATGAACATCACGGTCTATCAGATGGATGTCAAAACTACCTTTCTGAATGGTCAACCGAAGGAAATGGTATATGTTAGTCAGCCGGAAGGATTTGTTGATCCAGAGTTCCCAAATCACGTCTTCAAACTGAAAAAGGCTCTTTATGGTCTCAAACAAGCTCCTCGGGCGTGGTATGATAAGTTATCATCATTTCTCATTGCCAATAATTTCACTAAAGGTTCGGTCGACCCAACACTTTTCATTCAATATCACGGGGCTCACATTTTAATCGTTCAAATCTATGTGGATGACATCATTTTTGGGTCAACACATAAAAAGTACTCAAACGAATTTTCAAAACTCATGAAAAAACATTTTGAGATGTCCATGATGGGTGAACTTACATTCTTTCTAGGATTGCAAGTTCATCAATCACCCCGTGGTATTTTCCTTAGTCAGTCCAAATATGCCCTTGAAATTTTAAACAAACATGGAATGACAAGTTGTGATACCTATGCCACACCAATGGTACATACCAAGAAACTGGATGCTGATTTGCATGGGAAATTGGTTGACTCTACCAAATACCGAAGTATTATTGGGTCTCTCATGTATCTAACAGCCAGTAGGCCTGACATTGTATTTGTTGTATATCTTTGCTCCCGTTATCAGTCGAGACCCACTGAAACTCACCTTTCTGAGGCTAAAAGAATCCTCCGATACATCAAGGGAACCATTAACTTGGAGATCTGGTATCCGAAGGATTCTGGTTTTGAACTAATAGCTTTTTCAGACGCTGATCATGCAGGTTGCTTAGATTCTCAGAAAAGTACTTCAGGAGCTCTACAATTTCTTGGTGATAAACTGGTGTCCTGGAAATCGAAGAAGCAGTATTGTACATCACTGTCATCATCTGAAGCATAATATGTAGCCATGTTGGCGTGTTGTGCTCAAGTCATTTGGATGAGAACACAACTCAAAGACTATGGTTAGGTATTTGACAGAATCCCGATGTACTGCGACAATCGAAGTGCTATTACGATCTCGTGCAACTCTGTTCAATATTCAAATTCAAAGCACATCGATCTTCGATATCATTTCATCAAGGAGCACGTGGAAAAGGGTACCGTTGAATTATACTTTGTGGGTACTGAATACCAACTGGCAGATCTTCTCACCAAAGCATTGGCTTCTGCTAGGTTTACTGAGTTGGTCCACCGGATTGGTATGCGGTGTTTGACTCCAGAGGATCTGGGTGAATTTTTAAAACAATCTTAAACCAGTCAAACACCAAAACCTCTTTTGTAAATATTTTCAAAAACAAAATGCAAAAATATAAAATCTGATAAAACTACAAAATATTCTTCTATCTATTTTTTCAAACATGACAAGTACAAATCTTCCGTCAACACTTTACTCTTTCAAAATTCAGTTTTTTCTCGGTCAAGTGTTTAGGATGAGAAATTAAATATTTTTCGGTTTCATAAAACCTTGTACTTGCATGTGACCTTATCCCGGTTGTTTCTTTGTTAATGGTGGTCACATTTCTGGTTTACTGACACTCCTCGGGCTCAAATTTATAAAATTTCATTATTTCTTAAGTCGAGGGGGAGTGTCGTCAAGTTTCTTTCCAAATAACATACTTTACGTAACCAAAAGTGGAACTTATGGGCTGTGGATGAAAATGGTTGAGGTGGAGGGACTAAGATTGCCAACAGCTTAAACTATTTTTAATAAAACTCTCCACCTAATTTTTCAAAACACATTTAATTCAATTCATTTATTACCCAACCACCAATCCCACGCCTAACATTTCATATTCAAATCTGTGCTTTGAACTCCGAATTTGTAAGTGTTTTCATGATCTTTGTGGTAATATAAAAATTGGTGAAAATTATTATGTCAAAATGCTTAAAAACAAGTGTTATAAACATTTCCAACTTCAAAATCCACCATGAAAACGTTTTAATAGTGTTTCATGAATTAGGGTTTAAGCGTAGATTTGGGGTTTTTTTGTGTGAGAGTGTTTCTGGACAATTAGTTGTTCTTATGATGTTGTTTACATGTTTAATTGACCAAAACCATGCTCGAAACATACCCAGAAACATTAATTTTGTGAAAATTAAGAATTAGGATTTAAGCTCATACGAATTGGGTATTTTTGATTTGTGTGGTTTTAGATGTTAAAACTTATTGGAAACATATCCTTAGACCTCTTAGTTATCCCAGAATCAATATGGTGCTCATCCTATGGCTAGATTCCTTACTCGTAATATCTGAATGCTTAGGGTTTAAATGTTACGCGTATGAGTAATCTTACGCGTAAACTGTGTGTGATTGTGTGTCCATGTGAAAATTGAAAAGGATTGAATTATGTGTTAATGAAAGTATTATGATGAATTTGTTCCATGTTTTAGGCGTGAAATATTCAGAATCAAGGTTAACCATGGAATTCTACGAATAAGGATCATCTTACGCGTAGAAAGTTACACGTAAGAGTAATCTTACGTGTAACCTTTACGCGTAAGGTTCTATAAAGGGACTACGCGTATCCGTAAACAGTGAGTCTTACGCGTAAGGTTCACTCTTACGAGTAAACCTTACGCGTAAGCTCCCATATACGCTTACGCGTAAGCTCTATGCATAAGGCTCTCTTTTCCTACGCGTAACATTTCTTACGCGTAAGTCAAGATCCTACGCATAAGCTTATAACTACGCGTATGGTCTACTGTTTACGCATAAGCTTGCAAATCCTACGCCTAAGCCTAATTTTAAACAAAATTGTGAATTGTTACACGTACAAACTTGTAAATAAATAAATCATAACCTCATGAAACCAAAATGTCATTAATAAGCTTAAATGGTTAATAAGTTGTGAAAATAAGTGAAAATTTGGACTTTAAAACTCAAAGTTAATCAACTCACGAAACTTTTCATGACTAATTTGAATTATTAGACAAACAAGTTACATTGGACTCGTAACATTCGTTAACATATCATATTCAATAAATAGACAATAAAATCAACTTTTGACTAACGTAATGTCTTTCTATATGTTGGTTCTTTTGGCTAAATATCTTTCAGATCATGAAATGGACGTCCAAATGGAATACATTGCTGCACCTAATGTTCTCTCAATGGAAGACATCTTCCCCAACGGTTACACAATGAAGATTGGGAAGAACAATCTCATAGTCGATTTTGATAACTTCACATGTTCTGAATCTTCTTGTCAAATCGTTGTAGATATTCTGAAGACTCATCCATATAAGAATATGCTTACTAATTCTGCAACGGTGCCAGAGATTTATCTTCAGCAATTCTGGCACACCATGCAGAAGGTTAAAGGTCAAGATGCTGTGACAGTGACACTTAACGACAAACAAGTCACTATCACTCCTGCCGACTTAAGGGCTGTTCTTCTTCTTCCTAACATCCAACCTGATGATTACTCTGCTACTCCTTCTGAAGAGGTCACTCTCCAGTTCATGGTCGACATCGGCTATGATGAAGCTGCTGGGATCATCAAAAAACATTCATCTGTTGATCTTAAGAACATACCCCAGCCATGGAGAACCCTCTATATCATGGTTGCCAAATCAATTTCTAGACGTGACAGTGGTTTTGAGCATCCTAAGCTCATGGAACTACAAATATTCTAGGGCATGGTCAACATGAAACACATCGAATTTGCAGCTGTAATCTGGGACAACATAATGTCTTACTTTAAAAATCCTAGCACCAAGATCCCTTATATCAGATACACAAAACTGTTGATCCAAAGGGCTCTAGGGAATAATCATGATATTCCCTTGAGACTTGATGACCCCAAACATCACTCCGTGTTGCTTGAGGCCACACTCAATGTTGTCAGATTTAAGGACTCAACAACAAAGAAACAAGGTGCGGTATTACCAGATTGCCTACTCACTGCTGCTATCAAGGGACTTCAATCGTACAAACGTTATATGGAAGCAGTTGAATCCGGAAAAGTGGGGTTCATAGATGAAAAATCTTCTGGCACACCTGTTAGGAAGACCAGGAGAGGCAGTACTGGAAGTATCGCAAGCACTGGGAGTAATAGAAAGTATCCAAAGAGGATTCATATAGTCAAAAAGATAGTTCCAAAACTGATGGACGAGGACTCAGAGGACACTGAAATGGATGAAGAGGTTATCTACTCGAATCTGCAACAGATGATACACTAGTTGAAAAACCCCCAAGTCCCAAGTCTGATAAAGGGAAAACTCCAGTGCGAGAGCAGGAAGAAGAGAGCTCCGATGAAGAGCCACTGGATGAAGACAAAGACT
The DNA here is from genome assembly GCA_910596185.1 of Chrysanthemum makinoi. Classification (NCBI taxonomy): domain Eukaryota; kingdom Viridiplantae; phylum Streptophyta; class Magnoliopsida; order Asterales; family Asteraceae; genus Chrysanthemum; species Chrysanthemum makinoi. The sequence continues at coordinate 67,920,726 of OU343223.1, read as the reverse complement.
ATAGAAAGAAGCTTAAGAACTTCGGACTCCAACATGTTGCTAAAGAGTTCGAACAGCAACAAACTCATGGCCCCGGAGGGTCAAGTGGTGGTGCACTAACTACACCAGTTTCCGATGCGGTTAATCAACCCGATAAGGGAACTGGTACCACCACCCACGAACAACAACAGAAGCAACTAGAGGATTCTATCATCTATGACTTTGAGGAACCAGAAATGGAGAAGTCTTAGAAAATTCCTGATGAAGATGTTGAAGCTGCAGCTAAAGAAAAAGCAGAAAAAGAAGCTCAAGCTCAAGCAGATGAAGAAGCTAGGGTTAAGGCAGAAGAAAAGGCTCAAGCGGAAAAGGAAGCCAATGATTACATTCTTGATAGTCCCGCACGTAGCAAGGAAGAAACTTCTGAGCGACCAAAGGACCCTGAGCCTCCTCATGTCTCATCATCATCAGACTTATCTTCTCACTCATCACCTCCACCATCCAAAGGCACTACTAGATCCGCATCCAGATCGATAAAGAAGCCAACCGACACTTGGGCATCCCGAGCAAAGACAAAGATTGTTAAAGCTGTCAAGCAAGTAAGGAAGAAAAACGTAGTTAACAAGAAACTCAATCAACTCGCTGACAGAGTCAATTTTCTTCAAAATGGGATAAACGAGATGTTGAGTGAACGAGAACAGATCCAGAAGTTTCTCGATCGAGACATACATGGTGAAATGAACAAGACGATTAGGGAATACACTCATAAGTTCCTTATCGACATTGTTCCTGGAGTGACAAGAGAGATGTTCACCAGACAACTCTATCCGAATCTCATGCAGTTGGTCAAGCAAACAATAAAATCAACGCCTTTATCAATAACAATCAACCCAACTGAGTCTGAAGCTGTCTCTGATGCAGAAATGGTTTCCAAGCTGGTATTACAAATGTCAAAACAATCTGCAATGTTTACTTCTGATGAAGGTAAACTGTTTGACGCATTTCTGGAATACCAACTTAAAACGTCATGCAAAGCGGCAGCTGAAAGGCCAAAGCGTCCAAGAGACGATGATGACCAGGATAAGGATAAAGAGTCCAAACGCAAGAAGAAGTCTGATGAATCCTCCTCTATGCCACCTCCACCCCAAAGGACCTCCACCGAAAAAAGATCTCCTCCACGTTATACTCCTAAAGAGAAACCTCAGGACTCTGAGTTACCACCCCAAACAGCGAAAACCGGTGATCATTTCGAATACACTGGTGGTGACGATGAAATGTCCCTGAGCCCCAACAACAACCCACCTCTTCTGCCACAACAAAGAAACCAGAATCATCATCAAAGCCAAAGAAAAAGCAGAAGAAGACCTTTGTTGTCTCATGGCTAGATGAAGACACAACCGAAGAATATGACTGGTTTTCTAGACTTGTTGATGCCACCCCTTCGTTACCAGAAGGTCAAGAAATGGTAGATGGCCGAACAATGGAGCATGTGAAAGTTATTCAGGAAAAGTTTAACGTGAAGAAGATGACTAAGGCAGAGTTAAGGCAAATCAAGAATGATGCATTTCAACTACTTAAAGACAGCTCAGAAAGTGCAATTGAAGTCGAATATCATCTTGATAACATTGCGCGAGCCATGTCTAACAACATTGATTGGCTTAATCCTGAATCAAACATTGACTTAATCAGACCAGACAAAACTCCATACTAAACTGATTGGACCAAACATCTACCTACCATTGGCCGACCGAATCAACCCAAGATTCCATTCCGCTATTTCTTCAACAATGACTTAGAGTTTCTTCTACACGGTAGCGATGTCTCCAAGAAATACTCTACATCCCTCACACTCCCTTTCCCGGCAGCAATATACTCCAACAACATAGCCATTGAGGAAGACGCCACGGACATGTTTGCTGACAAAGTGGAAAAGTATGACCTCGATGCATTGTATGGGATTCATCATTGGCCTGAACGCTGAAGAATCTGCTACAAAAGCTGCCAGGTTCTAAAGTCCAAAAAGGAAGTGTTTAGTGATAAACGGATCGTTGCTATTCATCATGTTTCCTTGTCGTCGAAGTGGGACTACACATTCCTTAAGAAAATAGTAGTCAAACGCCATGACGAAGAGGAATAGGACTTCTGTGAAGCGGATTTTCCAAGATTGTCTCTAAACAACATTGAAGATATGTATCTTGCAAAGGTACAAGGACGAATGCAAAAATTCTCTACAACTATCCAACGCGAGTACATCAAGTCACTGTTAATCTTCATCAGATGCATCGTGATACAAGAACGTGTAGAAGACATTCAACTTGCCGTGGAATCATATCAGAAACGTGTCAACCTCACAAAACCTCAGCTAGACCTTCCTGAGATAAACCAACTTGCTTAGTACACCCTTATCAAGAAACCATTTGGCGTAGTCTACAGAAGTGAACTACACCACAATTGCTTCATGGCGTGCAAAGAGCTTCACAAGTTTGGGGATCATACATTGAAGAAAGTCAGGGATAGAGTAGCTTATCGGTTAAAGGAGATACATGACGGTATAGGGTCACCGAAGAGATGGAATTCGAGGGATAGAAGGGATGTAAATAAGATCTTCACGCGGATTGATGAACGGTTGTTCAGAAGGGATCATATCAGAACTTTGGAGAGTTTCGTTAGTGGTCGTCCAAGCATATCTCTCACGGGCTACCAACGTCCAGAACGCATTCATGGAGTTATTGCTGGAATACTTGATACTCCTGGTACCCCTTGATTTGTTTCTCTTCTCATTATTTTTATGTGTGATTTATATCTGACTATGGCTTGTGCACACATAACAGTGCACAACCCGTACTTTTAATGAAAGGACCCTGTGGTACCCTTCAGTGCCACAATCCTTATAAAAGGAGCGGAAGCTTCTTACTCTTGAGTAAAACTAATCAAAACTTCACTTTTCAAAGTTTTACTCAAAAGAACAAGTACTTCCCCTTATTATTTTCAAAACCTCAAAAGTTAATATTACTTATTGAGGGGGAGTATTTGATTTAAACTTTGTTCACAAATTGTTCTTCGTGGAACTCTTCCCACAAAACTCGAAATGGACATATTCGATATCAAAATTTCGTCATAAATACCATTTATATGCAATTTTTGATGGGGAGAAATTATGTGATAAGAAATATGTTGTGAATTGTAAATGAATCGTCGTGCTAAAAAGACTTAACCAATGAATTGACGAGATCTTAAATGTTAGTAACTCGAAAAGACTTGTCCGGGACGGGTAATAATTTCAAGCTAGTTCGCTAGTGATGTAAACGTGTTTCGCAAAGGACTTGTCTTAGTAGAATGTACCATTCGAGAAACTCTTGATAGACATGAACTTTGACGGGTTTGACAACCTTTCGAGGTTTGTCCACACCTTCAAGGTAGTTATTAGAGCTAGTTGTCACCTAAAAGCTGACAATGCAACTCTTTAACTATGCAACGTAACCGTGTCTCGCGGGGAATTCTCTATCTTGAGTTGATGAATTCAAAAGTGCGCTCTCTTCTCTCACCGTGCAGATTTCTGTCAAAATTCTTAAGCACGTGTGGAGGGGGAGTATTTCTGCAAAATTCTAAACTCTCACAGTGGTACAAAATGCTTTTATTCATATCCACGTTGAGACATTTTCAAGATAATGGTTTTACGGCAACATAGGTTAGTCATGGAGTTATAAGGTGACTAAGGTTAGGAATAACCGTCCTATGATCCGCCAGAGCCGGAGGGATCTACCCAAGGACACCACCAATAGTTAGAATTAGAAGTCCTTAGGTATGATTATAAAATGGAGAAAATGAGAATCGGAGAAAGAAGGAGTTGAAGAATTAAAAAGAAAAGTAAAGAAAAGGGTGAAAATAAACAGCCCTCCAGATTATTCAACTTAGGGCAGACACCGGGTTTAATACATATGATAATGGTTGTCACTAGATGACACCGGTATTGAAGATTAAAAGTCATCACGGACCCAGTGACGCATGCGCTAAATGTAGAAACCAAGATCCGGACTCAACTAGGATATCAATAACATTGAATATACACAGCGGAATCAATAAGAACATCAATGTTACTAATAAGGTTTTCTTTATTAATTAAAACAAAGAAACTAATACTACTAATATACACACGCTATGATCGTGTGTTAGACTCTCATTAGAGATGTCTACTATGAAAATAAATGAAAAGATGAGTAAGTAACCCTAGACGCCATCCCTCTTTATATAATAGAGGGAGGTTACAAACCCTAGCTTACTAGAAAAGCTAACTATTACATATTAGGCCCTCATTGTTTCTTCTTTCTTCATTCTTGCTCGTGGTTTTGTAATCATCAAATCTGTAATTCCCAACAATCTTCCCCTATTTGATATTACAAAACAACCTGTATAAAGAAACAATGCTAAACAATGCTAAAACATGTCATCACAAATAATAAGCTGCACATCATGAATCTTCTTCCCCTTTTTGTAATCATCTAATAGGGGTCTTGTGCAACTCGTAAACGCTTCCCATCAAGTGATGCATGTAGATGGTAAGTATATAAACCATAAGCTTCCCCTTAAAATAATACTAACCATCTCAATTTTTTTTTTCAACTAAACAAAATAAATAAAGCGTAACAGAAAAATCATATCAGTAGCAGAATCAAAATAGTCAACCACCAGTAGGAATGGAGAACTAGTAGAAACACCAAAGCATGCGTCTTATATCTTGTACTATCCACGTGACTCCAAACTCAGATGATGCACTAGCAAATGTGAGCATTAAGCACATTTTCTATAGATCTTGCCCCTTCACTAACACTAAGCACTACAATGTAACTCCTTAAAAATGATAGTAAATGCGAGCATTAAGTACCTTTTATAGATCTCACCCCTTTACTAGAATCATCAAGTCTTTGTCACATCATTAATGTACAAACAAGTTACCTCAAAAGTGTCCATGCTCACTTTGAGATATGATAAGATACGCACCTGATCAACCAGTAGGAATTCCAAAACAACTAGTAGAAACCGATCAGCAGTAACAAACAGCAGGAATGATAACCGCCAGCAGGTACAAGCCCAATAAAAACTGAAGTCCCAACAATTTTATAATCCCAAGTGATACCAGCTACAAAGAAATATACAACATAATCACGAGAAGACTAATTAAAAGGGGACAAGCGAGTGAAATAAATCTGCTGTCATCATCAAATGTAGTCTGAGTCAATCAATACCAAATGAATATATCGGGGAATGAGTCAACCATCGCCAGTAATAATGCATACCGATGACCAATCAGTACCATCATGATGTACCATGTACATATCACCCATCATCCAATAGGACTCTGACCCACATGACTGCTTCCATTAAAATTACCATGTATATCATCCCATGAAATAGCCAATCACTGTCATGTGACAGCATCACGTGACACAAGATGAAACCAAAACCCAAAATCATATAATAACCTGTCACGTGTGCAAATAATTTTTAGCCAATACCATCCTTGTTCACGTGTGAACCAAATGTAAATGGAAACCATTGCGTTGGGACCCTCAACAAACATATGTCAACAAAAGACATCATCAGCAGTATCACATGACCATCAGCAGAAATGGAGCCAATATTATAATGATATCAGTAAAGTAGGGACCAGCGCTATACTTACCCAAAAGTCACCTTCATCAGTAGGAACATCACATGATCATCATACAATAAAACCAATACCAATTAAGGACCCACATGATCAGTATAGGAACCATCATCAGCAACGAGTTATCCCCACATCAGCCAAAGCAAACATCAAAAGTTCAATATAAACGTGGGGACCAGTCACATTCACACAAAAATTGTGAATCAATATTAACAATTGATTTAAATCCTATGTGCTAAGCCAAATATAAATGAAATCGGTAGTAATAATTAATATGTGACTCGAGGTCCACGTGATAGCCAAAAAAAAATTCATGCCAGAACAAGATCAGATGTAAGATTATAAACCATCAGCAGCAAACCGAGTAAATGGCCAATATAAAAACATATGCGTAGGTCCCATCATGTCCACGTGAAGTTCGAAACCAATCATATAATGTACCAGTATAACACTTGAGATTAGAATCAATTCACGTAGTTATTATGACCTACTTAATTCACCAATCAATATATTAACCAATCATTACCCTTTTAAAATTGCATGCGCCATCTACCATTTAAAATCACAAGACATATCACATGACCTCCTTAATTCATCACAGTACCAAATAATACGAGGTTTTAATAAAAAAAACATAATGAATCAATGCATCTGATTACCTTGAAACTCTTTTTCATAGTTGCAACTGTTCGAAAACTCTAACCAGATCTGCTATGTGCCTGCTGCCTCCTTCATCTGCTGCTATAGAATAATCAGGACATAAACCCTAATTACAGGAAAACCTTATAAACCCTAGATCGAGAGCCACGAGGCTCTGATACCAACTGTAGAAACCAAGATCCGGACTCAACTAGGATATCAATAACATTGAATATACACAGCGGAATCAATAAGAACATCAATGTTACTAATAAGGTTTTCTTTATTAATTAAAACAAAGAAACTAATACTACTAATATACACACGCTATGATCGTGTGTTAGACTCTCATTAGAGATGTCTACTATGAAAATAAATGAAAAGATGAGTAAGTAACCCTAGACGCCATCCCTCTTTATATAATAGAGGGAGGTTACAAACCCTAGCTTACTAGAAAAGCTAACTATTACATATTAGGCCCTCATTTTTTCTTCTTTCTTCATTCTTGCTCGTGGTTTTGTAATCATCAAATCTGTAATTCCCAACACTAAACCTTCTTAGCCACTCAAGTTTCTCTCAACAGAAGCTTGTTTCATTCTCACTGGGAACCCTACGTAAACTATCGGCTTTCTCTTAGAGATTGCTGGTATTGAAGAAGGAGACCCTCTCCCTAGTCTCCGCTCAGGAAAACCAAAGCACACTATTGAGTCTAGAGCCACGAGATTCATCAAAATATCTCTTAGGAACACTTGACAATTAATCGCTTGTCGTTCAACAACAAGAATACAAGTGATACATTATCGAGTCCTTCACAGATCTTAGCAATCTGTCGAGAAAATTTATGAGAGGTTCACACATGTGATCCTCAGTGATTGAATGGAAACTCCTGCCAGGGTCAACATCTAACAGCCTTGACAGCATGTCACTTCGGTAACTCATTGTGGATTACGCTTAGTGTGTCTCAAATGGTCTACAGTCGTGGGGTGATGCTTCGGTGTACCTCAGCGACTCACCTGAACTATAGGTGTACTTCGGTATATCACGCTATCTCACTCGTGGGACTTCAGTTCAGGAACAGCCTTTGTGAGAATTAAAGTCGTGTTTTCACAATATGCTGTTAACATACTCGAAGTTTAAACTTGTAAGCGCTGGATTATTTCTAACCCATGTTTTATGTTTTCTTCTTATAGATGCTCGCGGGTGGAAAAGATCGTGCAGATTCTTCACATGCTCATACCAACAACAACACTAATTGAAGTTCTCTCAAAAGGCAACACAAAGTCAGAATGATTCTTTGTTAAAGTCAAAGAATCTACAAAGTTTAAAGACTAAGAGAACTACATCAGTACTGAAATCAAATGTTAAAGAGCGTGTGAGCATGTTGGAGAAAGACGTGGAGACACTGGAGCAACGAAGCTGACATGATGCAGATAACCACAACATTCTATCACTACCACCACAAAGAACAAAGATCAAAGAACAAAGAATATAAAGATGTTGGGTTTCTTGATTTGATGATACAAAACAATAAAGAGTGAAACATCAAGGGCTTAAAGTGACAAGAAGGAAATCTACAAAAAGATGGAGGGACTTGCTTGCAAAAGAAGTTTTATTGTTTAGTCCTTCGTAGAGATTTGTAAACCCTAATCCTCTAGTATATTAAGAGGACATGGGTGTAGGTTTAATATAATTAAGTCTTCCATAATGTAGTCATTAAAGGTGTGTGTATGTAACCTAGACGTGTTCCTATAAACGTCTAGGGTTAGAGTTTGTTTAGTTTAGCCTCAAGGATCTTTGATCCCTGTTACAAGTTAAGTGTAACCGTATTAGTCTGATCAAATAATATTTGAGGCTTGGAGTGTTATTAAAGAAAAACCTTATGTCAATAACTATGATTTGTTTTATTCCGCTGCGTACCAAGTTTATTGTCATTGTTATTGTTAACTCTAGTGGCTCAGAACGATCTCAAGAATCCTAACAAACTCCACAATTGGTATCAGAGCTCGGGGAGCTCGTTACCTAGGGATTCACAAGGTTTCTTGGCGAAAAAGAAGGAAGAAAATCGATTTTTTACAAAATTCGCAACTTTTCTGCAGCACTGTTTTCAAGAGGGGATAACTTTTTAGTGAACCATTGGATCGAGCTACAATTTTTGCTGGTGCATCTCAATCTATTCATCTAACTTGTCACCAAAGGGATCATTGATCGGAGCTCTCAATCAAAAGTTGTAAGCTGTCGAAGCCTGCTACAGAAACTGAAAAAGTTTTGTAAGGTTACTATAGCACTGTTTTGTAACGATCATAACTTTTTCGTTAACCGTTGGATCGTGACAAAATTTTAGGTGTACGTTCTCTATATACTCATCTAACTTTTCACTAGAGGGATCGTAGATATGAAATCTCAATAAATAGTTATCCAGTGTCGAAGTTGGCTGCAGAAACAGGTTTAACAATTTGAATTTTTGGAATTTTTAGGGTTTTCTTGGATATTTAACTTCCTAAATCCGTGTTTCTTTGAATTAATTCATTATGGAAGTTGGTTATACATTGTGTGGTGTCTTTAATTAGCAGATGAAAACAGCTTTGATGGTGTTTTGATTGAAACCACTGCTAGTGTTTTCTCAAAACCACTGCTAGTGTTTTTCCGAAACCACTGCTATTGTTTTCTCAAAACCACTGCTAGTGTTTCTCGTAACCACTGCTAGTGTTTTCTCGAAACCACTGCTAGTGTTTTCTCAAAACCATTGCTAGTGTTTTCTTGAAACCACTACTAGTGTTTTTCTCAAAACCACTGCTAGTTTCTATTCGTATCCACTGCTATACTATTTTGATTCTACTGCTCGAATGCTTGTTTGTAGTGCTTATATTATTCGATATCGGATGACGAAGGATTTTTGATTCTCTTATGGTTTTGGACTTGAGGGGAAGTCGAGTGTAATAATATTTTTGGTTTTTGGAGACACACACAGGAGATTGGTTCACACACACAAGGAGTTTGGTTTTTGGAAGTTGTTCTTAAAATATTTAAAAAGATCGTATTTGGTTTATTGGATTAGTTGATTACGAAGATGATTGATCATAACTTATTTGATATTGTAGTTGAGTTACACAGATTCGTGATTTTATGATATCTTAAAGTGGGTGTTACACTTTGGAGATAACTTGTTCGTACTTCAATGATTATGACGACGAATTGACGAATAGTAGATAAAGGTTTTTGTCAAGAGATTGCGGTCTCCCTATACACCAAGATTGGATATACGTTTGATGTCATCTATAGTGCAAGACATAAGACACAAGTTTGGGTTATTCTACTTCTTTATCAAGTTTGTTATATTTGGTTTTTTTCACAAGTGATCATTACAAGGAGCTTACAGATTTAAAGAATCATTTGATGTTCATGCACCACTCAAGGGGAAGTTTCTACTGCTTATATTTCCTATTTGTTGATAACAAAAAGGGAAAGAGATGTTGAAGTGACGTGGCATGGATTAAGGGGAAACAAAGGAAGACAAGAATGTTTCATTCATGGTGAGATTTTATTATCTCAACTTCTGCTACTTCATCTAGGGGAATTCGTACAAGAACCGTGTTTGTTTTGTCATCATCAAATAGGGTAAGATTGTTGGGTTTCTTGATTTGATGATACAAAACAATAAAGAGTGAAACATCAAGGGCTTAAAGTGACAAGAAGGAAATCTACAAAAAGATGGAGGGACTTGCTTGCAAAAGAAGATTTATTGTTTAGTCCTTAGTAGAGATTTGTAAACCCTAATCCTCTAGTATATAAAGAGGACATGGGTGTAGGTTTTATATAATTAAGTCTTCCATAATGTAGTCATTAATGGTGTGTGTATGTAACCTAGACGTGTTCCTATAAACGTCTAGGGTTAGAGTTTGTTTAGTTTAGCCTCAAGGATCTTTGATCCCTGTTACAAGTTAAGTGTAACCGTATTATTCTGATCAAATAATATTTGAGGCTTGGAGTGTTATTAAAGAAAAATCTTGTGTCAATAACATATGAAGTTCTTATTATTCCGCTGCGTATGTATATGTTATTGTTAAACCCTAAGGTTCAAAACGATCTCAAGGAGTCTAAAAAACTCCACAAAAGACGTCAAAGTTGAAAAACTTCAAAGTAAACAAGATTCCTACGCTGGGGAGATTGTTGGAATCAAGACACTTCTTCTCACAAGAAAGAAGAATGTCAGAAGACGTCAAAGCTACTATTACATCAGCACCTACGACATTATCACACAAATCATTAATCACCAACACTTAGGGGGAGATTGTTGGAATCACTCCTAAACTAGATTACAAGTGTTAGTAATTAATATGTAATAGTTAGCTTAATTTGGCTTTTATGTTAGTATTATAGGCAAGACTTATGTAGAAAGCCCATAAGCCTTGGCCCATATCCAATAAGGAAAGGAAGGGACTAGGAGTGTTGCCCTAGATCCCTCTCCTATAAATAGCCTTGTAAACCTTCATTTGAAGGTTGGTTGTTCACTTACACATTTATTCTATGCATAAACTTTCTTCATATTTATACGCATAAGTGTTTGTGTGTTCATCCGATCCTTTCTTACCTCATTTCTTCATATTGATGCTTGTGTTACATAAATGGGAACCTAACAGTAATTGTTGGAATCACTCCAAAACTAGATTACAAGTGTTAGTAATTAATATGTAATAGTTAGCTTAATTTGGCTTTTATGTTAGTATTAAAGGCAAGGCTTATGTAGAAAGCCCATAAGCCTTGGCCCATATCCAATAAGGAAAGGAAGGGACTAGGAGTGTTTCCCTAGCTCCCTCTCCTATAAATAGCCCTGTAAACCTTCATTTGAAGGTTGGTTGTTCACTTTCACATTTATTCTATGCATAAACTTTCTTTATATTTATACGCATAAGTGTGCGTGTGTTCATCCGATCCTTTATTACCTCATTTCTTCATATTGATGCTTGTGTTACATAAATGGGAACCTAACAGTGGTATCAATCGCCAAATAGTTGGGTGAAACGTTTTGTTTTTGAAGCTTTTGTATCTACGCGTAAGTTTTAGTTCAGTAACCTTCATTCACTTTAAGCACTTATTTTTTACACTTTAAAATCCAAGATTCTTGTACTTTAAAGGTTATTTGGTGTTAAAGTTTAAGTTTTTGGAAAAAAGTTTGAAACTTTACGTGTATTTAGTTGTTTTTAAGCTTGGTTTAAGTCGTGTAGTTACTTCTACGCGTAAGGTGTCTAAGAGTTTTTGGATCATCAAGTTTCATACTTTTGTGATATTTTAGTGATATTGAAGCTCTTTCATCATTAAAATCTGGTTTAGAAACATCTTTTGCTTAAAATTCAGTTTTGGTAAAAGTTGGCTTTTTCTACGCATAAGAAAACCCTAAAGTTACGCATAAGCTTTTCAAGGATTAATCTTCAGTGCTATTGGTTACTCAGTGTTTTCTTGCTTGGATAAGCCTGAAAACACTTCGACTTTGGATATCTTTTACACTAGAATAAGTGTAAAGGATTTTTGGTAAAAAAACCCTAGTTTTTCGCCTAAGCCTAAGTACTTCATCATTAACCAAATGGTTTGTTGAAGAAAGTTTAACAATCAATGTTTAATCGAAGTGCTATTTGCAAATGATCATCAATATGAAACTGTTAGGTTAATTTCAACAAGCATTTCCAAATGGTTTCTTGATAAGGGTGTACTAAGCAAGTTGGTTTATCTCGGGAAGGTCTAGCTGAGGTTTTGTGAGGTTGACACGTTTCTGATAAGATTCCATGGCAAGTTGATTGTCTTCTACACGTTCTTGGATCACGATGCTTCTGATGAAGATTAACAGTGACTTGATGTACTCGCGTTGGATAGTTGTAGAGAAGTGTCACATTCGTCCTTGTACCTTTGCAAGATACATATCTTCAATGTTGTAGAGAAGTGTCACATTCGTCCTTGTACCGCTTCACAGAAGTCATATTCCTCTTCGTCTTGGCGTTTGACCACTATTTTCTTAAGGAATGTGTAGTCCCACTTCGACGACAAGGAAACATGATGAATAGCAACGATCCGTTTATCACTAAACACTTCCTTTTTGGACTTTAGAACCTGGCAGCTTTTGTAGTAGATTTTTCGGCGTTCAGGCCAATGATGAATCCCATACAATGCATCAAGGTCATACTTTTCCACTTTGTCGAAAACATGTCGTGGCGTCTTCCTCAATGGCTATGTTGTTGGAGTATATTGCTGCCGGGAAAGGGAGTGTGAGTGATGTAGCGTATTTCTTGGAGACATCGCTACCGTGTAGAAGAAACTCTAAGTCATTGTTGAAGAAATAGCGAAATAGAATCTTGGGTTGATCCGGTCGGCCAATGGTAGGTAGAGGTTTGGTCCAATCAGTTTAGTATGGAGCTTTGTCTGGTCTGATGAAGTTAATGTTTGATTCAAGATTGAGCCAATCAATGTTGTTAGACATGGCTCGCGCAATGTTATCAAGATGATATTCGACTTCAATTGCACTTTCTGAGCTGTCTTTAAGTAGTTGAAATGCATCATTCTTGATTCGCCTCAACTCTGCCTGATTCATCTTCTTCACGTAAAACTTTTCCTGAATAAGCTTCACATGCTCCATTGTTCGGCCATCTACCATTTCTTGACCTTCTGGTAATGAAGGTGTGGCATCAACAAGTCTAGAAAACCAGTCATATTCTTCGGTTGTGTCTTCATCTAGCCATGAGACAACAACGGTCTTCTTCTGCTTTTTCTTTGGCTTTGATGATGATTCTGGTTTCTTTGTTGTGGCAGAAGAGGTGGGTTGTTGTTGGGGCTCAGGGACATCTTCATCATCACCACAGTGTATTCGAAATGATCATCGGTTTTTGCTGTTTGGGGTGGTAACTCAGAGTCCTGAGGTTTCTCAGTAGGAGTAGATGGTGGAGGAGATCTTCTTTCGGTGGAGGTCCTTTGGGGTGGAGGTGGCATAGAGGAGGAGTCGTCAGAATTCTTCTTGCGTTTGGACTCTTTATCCTTATCCTGATCATCATCGTCTCTTGGACGCTTTGGCCTTTCAGCTGCCGCTTTGCATGACGTTTTAAGCTGGTATTCCATCAATGCGTCAAACAGTTTACCTTCATCAGAAGTAAACGTTGCAGATCATTTTGACATTTGTAATACCAGCTTGGAAACCATTTCTGCATCGGAGACAGCTTCAGACTCAGTTGGGTTGATTGTTATTGATAAAGGCGTTGATTTTATTGTTTGCTTGACCAACTGCATGAGATTCGGATAGAGTTGTCTAGTAAACATCTCTCTTGTCACTCCAAGAACAATGTCGATAAGGAACTTGTGAGTGTATTCCCTAATCGTCTTGTTCATTTCACCCTGTATGTCTTGATCGAGAAACTTCTGGATCTGTTCCCATTCACTCAACATCTCGTTTATCCCATTTTGAAGAAAATTGACTCTGTCAGCGAGTTGATTGAGTTTCTTGTTAACTACGTTTTTCTTCCTTACTTGCTTGACAGCTTTAACAATCTTTGTCTTTGCTCGGGATGCCCAAGTGTCGGTTGGATTCTTTATCGATCTGGATGAGGATCTGGTGGTGCCTTTGGATGGTGGAGGTGATGAGTGAGAAGATGAGTCTGATGATGATGAGACATGAGGAGGCTCAGGGTCCTTTGGTGGCTCAGAAGTTTCTTCCTTGCTACGTGCGGGACTATCAAGAATGTAATCATTGGCTTCCTTTTCTGCTTGAGCCTTTTCTTCGCCTTAACCTAGCTTCTTTATCTTCTTGAGCTTGAGCTTCTTTTTCGTTAGCTTCAAAAATCTTCATCGGGAATTTTCTGACTTCTCCATTTCGGTTCCTCAAAGTCATAGATGATAGAATCCTCTATTTGCTTTTGTTGTTGTTCGTGGTGGTGGTACGTTCCTTATCGGGTTGATTAACCGCATCGAAAACTGGTGTAATTAGTGCACCACCACTTGACCCTCCGGGGCCACGAGTTTGTTGTTGTTCGAACTCTTTAGCAACATGTTAGAGTCTGAGGTTCTAAAGCTTCTTTCTGTAGTCTATGTCTTCATCCAGTGGTTCTTCATCGGAGCTCTCTTCTTCCTGCTCTCGCCTTTGGAGTTTTCCCTTTATCATACTTGGGACTTGGAGGTTTTTCAACTAGTGTATCATCTGTTGCAGATTCCGAGTAGATAACCTCTTCATCCGTTTCAGTGTCCTCCGAGTCCTTGTCCATCAGTTTTGGTTCTGGTTTAGGAATAGGGATGGCTTCTGTAAGAGGTGTTGGGATCACTCCTAAACTAGAATTCAAGTGTTAGTAATTAACATGTAATAGTTAGCTTAATTATGGCTTTTATGTTAGTAATCAAGGTTAGGCTCATGTAGAAAGCCCATGAGGCTATCTAAAGCCCAATAAGTAAAGGATGGGAACTTGGAGTGTTGCCCTAGTTCCCTCCTATAAATAATCCTTGTAAACCCTAACTTGAGGGTTGGTTGTTCAATTCATTTCATTTCATACGCATAACTTGTCTTAATTCATACGCATAGTGTCTTGTATTGTTCAACCGATCATCTTATCTTTCTTTCTTACATATTGAGGCTTGTGTTACAAACATGGTGACTTAACAGTGGTATCATTCGCCAAATAGTTGGGTGAAACGTTTCTTGTTTTTGAAGTTTTTTTTTCATAAGCATAAGTTTCACGTTTTCAATCTTTCATACGCAAAAAGCTTTCATTTTTACACTTTAAAATTCAAGATTCTTGTACTTTAAAGGTTATTTGGTGATAAAGTTTAAGTTTTTGGCAAAAAGTTTGAAACTTTACGTGTGTAGAATCATTTTTGAGCTTGATTTCATTCGTGTACTATTTTCTACGTGTAAGGTGAAATAGTATTTTGGATCATCAAGTTTCATACTTTTGTGTTCTTTTGGTGATATTGAAGCTATTTCATCATAAAAATCAGGTTTCTAAACACTTTTGGGCATAAAATCAGTTTTTGGCTATTGTTGGTACTTTCTACTCGTAAGCAAACCCTAGTTTTATGCGTAAGAATTCAAATCCACGATAAGCTTCTCAACGTGTGATCTTGATTGCTATTGGTTTACTCAGTGTTTTCTTGCTTGGATAAGTCTGAAAACACTTCGACTTTGGATATCTTTTACACTGGGATAAGTGTAAAGGATTTTTGGGTAAAACCCTAGTTTTACGCCTAAGCATAAAAGCTTACGAGTAAACATCTTACGCATAAGCATTTCCTACGCATAAGCTTGCCTTACGCTTAAGGAAATCTTACGCATAAGGTTCTTACTATTAAGCCTTTGGTTTACGCTTAAGCTAAGGTTTCTTCTCTCTACGCGTAAGCTTCTTTCTACGCGTAAGCTTCTTTCTACGCGTAAGCTTCTCTCTACGCGTAAGCTTCTTTCTACGCGTAAGGTACTTGTCTACGCCTAAGCATCTGTCTATGCCTAAGCTGATTTCTACACCTAAGCACTTCTTCAACAAACAACAAGTTTCATTCGACTACAAAGATCCATCATCAACACAAGTTTTTGGCGGGAAAATTTGAGTAAAATTTAATTTCTAGGGGAGACTAATCGTTCAATTTTTATGCGAGATTCAAATTTTGGTTTAACTACGAAAATTTTGGTCAAAAATTCAAATTTTTGACCCCAAATTCGAATTTTTCGGGTCAAATTTGGCGTCAAAATTGTCAAAACTCAAATTTTTCTTACAATCTTAAAATTGGATTTTATAGTTAATTTCAAATTTTGGGAGAGAAAATTTTTCAAAATTATTTTTGGAGGGAATATTTGAAAATCACTATATCGGCCTTTCAAGTATGATGACTTCACAAATCTCCTCACCTTCCGTCTACTGCTTAAAACCTTCATCACCAAACCTTGCTACTGATGATTCTGAAGATGAAAAGGCATTTGTGGAATTGCAAGAAGGATGGATGGTTTTGAAGAAGAAGTTGAACTCAATGATTAACAATTCCAAGCATCAGACATCATCAAATTCCTGAAATCCTGCAGTCGTGAAACGTGAAAAAGTTGATGTAAATGGAAGGAATGCTCAAAGGGATGTTGAGAATGTTGTGATTACTGCATATGTCGGTAATGCGGACAATGAGATGGTTGCATTGGAAAAGCAAGATGACAGCAGCAGATCTGGAGAAGATATCATACTTAACTATGACACCGAGCCCAACTTTGACAAAGAACAAATGGTTGAGGAAGATATCTTACCCACCTATGACAGAACAAATGGTCGAGGTACAATCTACCGTTGATCATATTACGCAAATGCGACACAACATAATGAACAACCGAATTCATAATGAAGGAGAGGTTGACCAGTTTGTTGCACAATGTCCGAACAACTATCTCATGTCTAAGCCCTTAGTTGTTAACAATTCAACTGAAACGTCAAATCAAACTCTTGAATCTGAAAACATTCTTCTCAAAAAGACCATTGCTCAGTTTCAAAAGGATTTTTCAAAACTTGAGGCTCATTGCATCTCTCTTGAACTTAAAATGCAAAATAAATTTTTAAACTCAGAGCAAAATGGTAAATCTTTGAATGAACAAAGTAATCGTGTGGATACATTAGTAAAGGAAAATGAGCATTTAAAGGCTCAAATTCAAGCAAAGGGGCTTGCACATGTTGCTTTACAAAACAAACTGAGAAGATTAACTGACAAGAGTGTGGATACTAATTTTGCAAAACCAACAATCTTGGGAAATCATCTCTACAACCTTCGAAAACAATCGTAGTTAGACAACCAGCTGCTTTTAAATCTGAACGTTCTAAATCTTCAAAACCACAGTTTGCCTCCCAAGTTGTTGAGAATAATCATTCGTCAAAACCAGTCACTCCACATTCCTGGCCTAAGAAAAATGCTTCTGTTTCTGTTAAATTTGTTTTTGTTGCTCCTAGCCCGTCTAGGATTAGTTCGAACATTGTGTCTAAACCGAGCATTAAAATTAAAAATTCATATGATTCACATGACGCGTACAAGAACTATGATCTAGAAAAGGCTAGGACGAGGGCACTACTCCAAAAGGATGGAATCTTAGGTTCACGACCTAACGTATCACCTTCTAGTGTACTACTGAACACTCCTTGTAGTAGCAGACCAAAACCTAAGTTAATTCAACAAACGGTAAGAAATAAACCTGTTTATCTAAAATTAAAATTTCAGAAACCTAATAGGTGGATCAATATAGGACGCAGACATTTCCCAAAAGAAGTTTCAACATCCCCTAGACTAACCTTAGATGGATACCAACGGGTAGAGTTTTCAAAACTGTTGGTCTTAGGTGGATTCCTACAGGCAAGATACTAAGTAGTTGCACCATAATAAGTGTGAAACCCTCTACATCCATCCCAAAGGTAGGAAAGGAAATCATCAAAATAGCATGTTCAGGTGTCAAGAAGATTATTGACACTACATCTTTATGCTTCTAACATCTGGAACCCAGTTTCACTTGGGGATCCATGTTTTTCTTTCTTGCCCCCCTTCTATTTTCTATACAGGTACAACAGCTATGGCTTCTACTGCAAAACAGCATAGGACCCGTTTCTCACCGTAAAAAATATCATGATCCATCAGCTGCACCACCATTGTACTTAATCGTCATGAATTGGAAACTTTGTTTGCTCTACTGGTTAAAGAGTCTTTCATAAGTCGTGCTTCAGATGTATCGAATGTTTCCGCTGCAAAACCTGCTCATATTCTAATTTCAGATACACTCTGAAACTACAACTATTGCTGTAGATGCACCTCCTATCGAATCTTTGATGACAGACGATCAAACTGTTTCAAACAACAATGACACAGTTGATGATCAACATTATGAACAGAGAAGTTTTATCAGCAGTTGACTCACTCTAAATAGTTTTGGTACTTCACACTTGTTCGATCAATTGGACATACATGGTTTCACTGTCTCCTTATACATGGTTTCGCTGTCTTCAATTCATCATCAACATACGTGTTGTATGATTCTGATTCATTGAAAACATCGAGGGGAGAGAGTGTAGGTGATCATTGCTTCCTTGTTTGACCAAATGCTTCTTTGCGAAAACCCAATGCCTTCATGAATTTCTTCAATTAGAGGGAAGAAATGAGACGATCTGTGGTTAAAATTTCTCGAGTTGGTGTTATCGTCTCACTTTCATGGGTTATCCAGTGTGAAGTTACCTAAATATGATGTTGTGATGCCTCACACACGGTCTCGGTATCGAGTTATTGCATATTCATAGGTGATTAGTATTCCAAAGACCACAACATTCAGGGGAAAGTTGTTTCATTTTGTATTTCGTGGTTTGTTTGGTATGATGCGTCTACATACGTGAGAAGATTTTGTTGATTTCTGGCATGTTACCCTCGAATGGATTTTCCGAAATTAGTCAGATTCACCTTGTGTGGTTTACTGCTCTTCTACAAATTCCGCTGCATACTGAAAACTTCAAAAGTTAGAAGAAATGTCTACTACATCAAAGTTTCAAATCTGCTAAAGACAGTTGTCGTTTGGGGAAAGCGATTGAAACTTCGTCAATCTCTGTTTATATTCACAATGGCTTCTGAGCATAATAGCTTGGAACCCGGTCATAACCGTTTAAACATCCCTCAAACCCCATCATCAGCTAAACCAAGCCCCCAGCTTACTCATCAACAAATGGAAAAGCTATTTGCTCCTCTGTTTAGTGATGATATTGATGAACGTGCTCAAGGTGTATCCAATGTTTTATTGCTCAACCTGATCATATTCCGATACGATACACCGCTACAACAACTACTGTTAAAGAAGCACCACTAGTTGACTCTACAACAACAGTTGAACAAACTGCATCCAACAACGCTGAACCAGCTGATGATGTTCTGAACAATGAAGTACCCCCACCTGCATATTTTGATCCAAAAGCATTCTTTAACCCGTTTACTAATGACACTGCTGCACCTGATGTGGCGGAATCATCTACCAGCCATTTGAATCCTCCCAATCTGCATAATGTATATCAACATCAACCTTCCACTCATCATTGGACAAAAGACCATCCTCTAGAGAACATTATTGGTAACCAAAATCAACCAGTCGTAACGAGACAACGTCTTCACACAGACGGTGAACATTGCATTTATGCACTCACTGTCTGCCAATCTGAACCTCAAAACATTAAAGATGCAATGACAAAAGACAACTGGATTGAATCCATGCAAGAAGAACTTAATCAGTTTAAACGCCTTGAAATATGGGAATTGGTTGAAAGACCAACATGAGTTTTTTTCATTGGTCTCAAATGGATTTGGAAAAACAAATTGGATGCTGAAGGAACAGTAATCAGAAACAAGTCACGTCTGGTGGCTAACGGTTATAGACAGGAAGAGGGTATTGACTTTGAAGAATCATTCGCTCCGGTTGCTCGTCTTGAGGCTGTTCGGATATTTCTGGCGTTCGCGGCTCATACGAATATAACGGTCTTTCAGATGAACGTCAAAACTGCTTTTCTGAATGGTCAACTGAAAGAAACAGTCTATGTCAGCCAGCCAGAAGGATTCGTTGATCCAGAGTTCCTGAACCACGTTTACAAACTGAACAAAGCTCTCTACGGACTCAAACAAGCTCCTTGGGCGTGGTACGATAAGTTATCATCCTTCCTCATTGCCAATAATTTCACCAAAGGTTCGGTCGATCCTACACTTTTCATACAATATCACAGGGCTCACATTTTAATCATTCAAATCTATGTAGATGACATCATTTTTGGGTCAACACATTTAAAATACTCAAATTCTTTTGCAAAACTAATGACAAAACATTTTGAAATGTCAATGATGGGTGAACTCACATTCTTTCTTGGAATGCAAGTTCATCAATCACCCCATGGTATTTTCTTAAGACAGTCCAAATATGCCATTGAACTGTTAAATAAATTTGGAATGCAAAACTGTGACACCTATGCCACACCAATGGCTCATACCAAGAAACTAGATGCTGATTTACATAGGAAATTGGTGGACCCTACCAAATACCGAAGTATCATTAGGTCTCTTATGTATCTAACAGCAAGCAGGCCTGATATTGTTTTTGCCGTATATCTTTGCTCCCGTTATCAGTCGAGACCAACTAAAACTCACCTCTCAGAGGCTAAAAGAATCTTCCGATACATCAAGGGAACTATTAACTTGGGGATCTGGTATCCGAAGGATTCTGGTTTTGAACTAATAGCTTTTTCAGACGCTGATCACGCAGGCTGCTTAGACTCTTGGAAAAGTACTTCAGGAGCATTACAATTTCTTGGTGATAAACTGGTGTCATGGCAATCGAAGAAGCAGGATTGTACGTCATTGTCCTCAACCGAAGCAGAATATGTACTCATGTCGGCGTGTGGTGCTCAAGTCATTTGGATAAGAACACAACTCAAAGACTATGGTTACGTATTTTATAGAATCCCGATGTACTGCGACAATCGGAGTGCTATTGCGATATCGTGCAACTCTGTTCAACATTCAAAATCAAAGCACATCGATCTTCGATATCATTTCATCAAGGAGCACGTGGAAAAGGGTACCGTTGAATTATACTTTGTGGGTACTGACTACCAACTGGCAGATCTTCTCACCAAAGCCTTAGCTCCTGCTAGGTTTAATGAGTTGGTCCACCGGATTAGTATGAGGTGTTTAACTCCAGAGGAACTGGATGAACTTTTAAAACATTCTTAAAACCAGTCAAACACGAAAACCTCTTTTGTAAATATTTTCAAAAACAAAATAAAAAAATATAAAATCTGATAAAATTCAAAAAATATTCTCCTATCTAATTTCTTTCAACATGGCAAGTACATGTGACAACTCGTAATTTCAGGTCATTTTACAAACTTTAAAAGTTTCACTATTTCATCATTTATCGTAAACTACGTTCACGAGTATCAAATTCGAGTAACCTTAATAGTTTAGCTGCGAATTCATGAACATATCATCAAGGACATTTCATATAGACTAGGTTTAGTCTACATGTCATCACATCATTATCATCATATTAGTTCATGCATGGATTTGCATTTTTCATTTAACGTTTATTTTTCCTATTAAATAAACGCTATCGCGTAAACATTATTTTGAAACATTGATCCGACACTTCCAAAAATAATCTTAATATATTTTTATACTCATTTTTAGACTATAAAAATTATATTATCAATTTACCCGATGTTTTCAATTTATTTCGTATATAAATTGTTATGTTTATATAATTACGACGGTTTTGTAAATTCAACCCGATAAATATTTTATTCACTCAATTTTTGCAAGAAATGTATTTTTATAATTTTTAGGACCTCAATATATTTTATCTTGACCCGTTAAAATTTATTTTTAGTTAACGCTACCCTAAATGCTTAAATATGTACACAAGTTACCATCTATCCTTAAAATAACTATACATTACTAAGATACTTATATAATATATCATACAAGTAAGTGTTTCCTTTGTTTTTTTTTTCTTTCATGTTGTCGACACACCTAGGTGAGTCACAAGGAATTTGCAAAATATCTCTTGCTATGTAAAAGTATTATACAATTAACTAAACACATTCATTCATTCAAGATATTCAAAGATAAAAAAAATCATTTCCTCTCCTCTCTTTCTCTTCCAAGACCGGAAACCACATAGACCAAGGAAGTATTTCATCCAAATTTTCATGACAAGGTTTTATTACACTCTAGTATCACTTATTGTAAAGGTTTTGCAATAAAAATCTAAGGTGGTTAGGAAAAACCCATTGTCCTTAAACATCATCAAGTTACTAGTAAGCATCCATATTCATGTGTTTATTTCATATTCATTGTTACATTCATTTCATTTTATTTGAGAAAACATGCAAGTCTCATGAGGTTTATACCACTTTTACATTGATTTTAAGAGTTATATATATATTTGACATCCTATAATTACTCCTTGTTATAAATCACACTTGGTGATGTCTAGGAACCCATGACACCCTAAGAATGTGTATGGTAGGATTAGAATAGCTTCGGAGTTGTTTTGAATGGGTTAGAATAGGTTTGGCGCGAGAAAAACTCATTTCGACAAGTTTGCAAAAGGGTCAGTCCTTATTTTCAAAATCTGAAAAATCCGACAGTAGGTAAAAATTTTTGGCCTAGATAATTAGAAAATAATCTTTAAAACGAAAACGTGGTCACTTGAACGGATTAAAACGGAGCTATAACGAAGAAGTTATGAATTTTTCAAGTTGGTGACGAAAACTATAATTTTCTGGAAATTTCAGCATGTTATATTTATTTTGTACTAGTCAAAAATGAAACTTAGGCGTTATAAATTATGCCGACCTATCAAAAATATATTAGTATACTTTGATACAAAGCTAAGGACCTATAAACGTAGAAAACGGATTTGTAATGATCAAATTATACACGTTTACAAAAAGTTGACGTAACTTCATTTTATAAGAAAAACTATTAATTTCTAATAGGCAAGTATTACGATAAAATAAGTGACCATTTTGAAGGTTGTTTTTAACATTGATGTAGAACTTTTTATAAAGTAAAGTCTTCTAGTAAAAGTGAGTTTGCCAAGTATATTTTCCAAAATGTCCGACCGTTTGTTTAGCGGAGTTGTAATGAATTAATTATGGCTACTCAAACATTTGCCGAAAACCATCCTTAAACTATACTTTGGGACACAAGTACCATACTTTACCTATACTTTTCTCCGTGATCGAGACCTCTAGGATGAAAACTTAAATGCTAAAACTTTGAGATAATGATACAAGCTTCCTAAAACCATTGAGTACGTTTCCTAATACTCGATGTGCACCATTTTACGACTAGCTTTTCGAGGCCATTTTAGTCACTTTCATGAAATTTCAACGACATTATTTTACGACGAAAAGTTATAATTTCACAATAAATCACTAAATGATTATCGTAGGATATCATTTCAACGTAAATACTTGTAAAGTATTTTATAACATGACGAGATGTCATAAACATATATTTCGACGATAAATTCTATTTTCAAAAGCGTACAAGTGGTATAGATTTCATATGAGTTTGCATGCACGACATTACACCATAACTTATCATAGAGCATGTCATTCATAATAGGTCACGGTCAGAGGTTGCGCCTCATTTCAGTATTGCCTTTACATCATTATTATCATTGCAACAGGTGAGTTTTCATAGCCCCGAATTATTCAAGTTTTACTTTATTTCAAACCCACAGGGGAGAATACATTGTACATCATTTTTATTACGATACCAAGTATATCAAATTCATTACATTGCTTAAGTTACCTCATTGCGAGTTAAATGTCCCCATTTCATGAACATGAACCGTTAATTTCATAGAAGCGGGGGTGAGTGGATAGATCTATCGAGGGTGACACCTCCATCCGGGTTGGCGGATTCCAGCCGGACGGATGCATTTCTTTTCTTAATCATTATTTGAGTTGTTTGGCAAACACTCTGTTGGGGCGAACATCAGTCAAGCTTCGGTGTCATGGACTTATAGCAATTGTATCATTTTTTGTGACATCATTGTCATACAAACTTATACTTGTGGTAGTCGTATTATACATATACATAAACTCTATGAACTCACTCAACCTTTGTGTTGACACTTTTAGCAATGTATTTTCAGGTAACTAAGGCATTCACTTCATGGCATGCATGTGGACATATCATAGAGTCGCGGTGACGACGCGTCTCACATGGGATTTATACATTTCAAAAACATCGTTTGACTTGTACCAAACTTATTTTCCGCACATAGTAACTTTCATTTGGGACCTATCTTTGTAACTCTGAATGTTTTTAATATATCAAGCGATGTTCTTTTCAAACGACACTTTAGGTCGTTCAATATAACTGTGATTGTGATGCTATGACAGTCAATCCCCAGGAATTCCATTCCGCTGCAAAACAGGTAATTTGGGGGTGTGACAGATTGGCATCAGAGCTTCGGTTATAGAGAACTAGGTTGCATCATTGACCCTAGACTATAACTACATCATCATAGTATCTCATCATTTCATCATAAGTGCATAGTCACTATACATGCGGTTTCATACGCACATTTTACGAGTTAATTACTTTCATTTCAAAATCGATTGTCACATAGATGCCTTCAAATACCCATCCCATCGTACTCACATCACTTTGACATGGAGAATGCCCTGTCATTCCCTATTACAATTTTAACATTAGTTGACTCAACATCGATAACATCAGATGATGAGACTGAACCCTTTTAGGAGGACGAAGTTGCACCTACACCATCGCGATCACTATTGATTCACCATAGGATCAGGACAATTTTTATCATTCGGTTGGGACAGATTATACCATTTGGTAGAACTTATAGGTTTAGTCCTAATGAACCTATTTTTTTTTAACTCACCACAAGGATTTTCATTATCATCATTGTCATCATTTTCATCATCATTGTCATCTAGAGTACCATCCGTGCCATCATGTCTCATAGACACTACTCATACACCTGACTTGAAGCTTGGGAAGCGTCCATAATTTGACACACCATTATCATTTATCACTAAGACTATAGACACTACACCGTCTCATAGGTTTGAGGACTGTGAGATTTCTAGGGCTATTGCTACTAGACCGCCTATTACTCCTACACTTGAAACACGATTTGACCATCAACAGGAATAGATAATAGGTACCTTCCAATCTTATGTAATCTTTATCCCTTATTATCTCCAAAATAATCACAACCTTTGTTTATTTCATTCCCTATTCCGATTGCCCAATTTTCAATCATTTCGCGACAATACATCACTATCTTACTAAGGGTTAGGCCAACTTTATTCTTGACCAATTAGGAGACTATTACCATTCTATGAGGTTTCCCCGTGTATCCTACAAACCATTCAACAAATTATATTTCAAGTTATTTTGATACCATATCATGAAATTATTTCACTTAATTTTATTTCAAGCTATTCTACACTATCTTAGAAACATTGTTTCATAAAGTTATAAAACAAAGTTGTTTCGTTACCACCCTATCAAGCTGGCTTTCGGTTATTTTATCAACTATTTCATACCATCATGCGAAACGATTTTCATGTTACTCTGAAAAATTATTGAGCCATTATCTTACAAAACAAAACGTTGAATACCATCTAAAACTTCGGAGGAACATAATATCATTTCAACAAAACCAAGCATCACATCGTTTGTCCTCGATTATACATGGCCTGATCACCTATGTATAATTTAGGAAGAATTACGTCATGAAAACAATCTTCACTCAAAAGCAAAGCTTTGTAATCAGATAAATTGTTCATAAACATTTCTTTTGTTAACACTCTATTGAAGCCTACGCCATTCATCCCTCACTCAACCGATAAGTTAGAATTTGACGAGTGACCTTTTTAGGAAAGGCTTCCTATATCATCTATGAGGAGGATTTCTCGATACAAGAAAACAATGAAAACATTCTAGGACTACCAACAAGGACTAGAAGTATATAGTAAGACGTTTCAAAACTCAACAAAAATCATAAGACATCACGAGACATTTCAAAACACTATTTTGGACTAGAAGCCAAATTATATCATTTCAAAACTACTAGCTAGACCGAGTTACGAAATTTAGTACGAAGCGAATACACACTAAGCAACACTATAGGGAGAAACTAAGTCTTCTAACTGAGACTACAGAACATTCCATTTAACATGGCTTCAACAATATGTGAACTTCCCTACAATGAGTTTTCTTAAAGGAAAATGTGGTTAAATTAAAGTTATTGATATAAACTTCCTCTAAGGCATTGTGTTCTCTAGAAAT
This sequence comes from Chrysanthemum makinoi, assembly GCA_910596185.1. NCBI lineage: Eukaryota > Viridiplantae > Streptophyta > Magnoliopsida > Asterales > Asteraceae > Chrysanthemum > Chrysanthemum makinoi. The sequence goes on along the minus strand of OU343223.1, from coordinate 67,894,607 downwards.
TCCAAGTAACCTCACTTTCATATTAAGAGATGCAACAGGTTTGAACATATCGGACAATCAATGACTCTCCATCTACAAGTGAAATTAGAACAAACATTCCTTGGTATAGTATAAGCTGATATCTACTTTCTGGCTAGCATGATAACAATCTAAGTGATGAAATATTTTAGAAGCACTCAATATCGAAACAAATCTTGAAAATCAATCACTACACCACATCACTTAAATATTTAAGGTTTTGTGACTTTACAACATATAGCATGGAAACACTTCGATAATCAAACAATAAAAATTTTAGTCATGGAGACTAAGCACATTAGGCAAGTAATGACATTCGCTAGAACTAGAAACGCGAGGAATCACAACTGTTACCCATAATCTATTATTTTCAATAAGGTACTTTTCGACAGACTTAACACTTTGAAATTTGGCATGAGACACGTGGTATCAATTCCAGTTGTACCCATTATAAGCAATTCGATTCACCCTAGACTTCTCGTAATCATTTCAATCTTCCCATGGAATTTTGGTTAGGACATGAGTACCACCTATTATCCTCAGCTCAATGGTTAGAGCGAGAGAACAATTCCCACATTAGATGATATGCTCAGGCATGTATGACTTTCTAGAAATGATTAGGCAAATCATTCTTCATCGAACAAATTGCTTTACAACAATAGTTAGCACATGAACATATTGACTACACCAATTGAGGCACTCTATGGTTGAGGTGTCAATCACTTATTCACGGGTCAAAACCAGGAAAGTTTAAACTCACTAGTCCATAAGTCATTCATGAAACAACAAAGTGATCGAACAGATCAAAAATCAGTTACAAGTAACAACATATAGCTAGATAAGCTATGTCGATATACGACGCAAAATATTGGAAGTATGTGCCATAAGTCGCAAACCATTAGAAGTTCAAGTTGGCAAAAATATATGTTCAACGTCCCGTCTTGGAAAGGCGATGCGATTCGAAAACACTGGACGACCCGATGCGACCCAAATGTCCTCACCTTTCACCGGTAACACCGTAGGACCTAACATGGACTGAATTCAGGGACTGAATTCCTTTTTGGTTGGGCGAATGTGACAACTCGTAATTTCAGGTCATTTTACAAACTTTAAAAGTTTCACTATTTCATCATTTATCGTAAACTACGTTCACGAGTATCAAATTCGAGTAACCTTAATGGTTTAGCTGCGAATTCATGAACATATCATCAAGGACATTTCATATAGACTAGGTTTAGTCTACATGTCATCACATCATTATCATCATATTAGTTCATGCATGGATTTGCATTTTTCATTTAACGTTTATTTTTCCTATTAAATAAACGCTATCGCGTAAACATTATTTTGAAACATTGATCCGACACTTCCAAAAATAATCTTAATATATTTTTATACTCATTTTTAGACTATAAAATTTATATTATCAATTTACCCGATGTTTTCAATTTATTTCGTATATAAATTGTTATGTTTATATAATTACGACGGTTTTCGTAAATTCAACCCGATAAATATTTATTCACTCAATTTTTGCAAGAAATGTATTTTTATAATTTTTAGGACCTCAATATATTTTATCTTGACCCGTTAAAATTTATTTTTAGTTAACGCTACCCTAAATGCTTAAATATGTACACAAGTTACCATCTATCCTTAAAATAACTATACATTACTAAGATACTTATATAATATATCATACAAGTAAGTGTTTCCTTTGTTTTTTTTTCTTTCATGTTGTCGACACACCTAGGTGAGTCACAAGGAATTTGCAAAATATCTCTTGCTATGTAAAAGTATTATACAATTAACTAAACACATTCATTCATTCAAGATATTCAAAGATCAAAAAAATCATTTCCTCTCCTATCTTTCTCTTCCAAGACCGGCAACCACATAGACCAAGGAAGTATTTCATCCAAATTTTCAAGACAAGGTTTTATTACACTCTAGTATCACTTATTGTAAAGGTTTTGCAATAAAAATCTAAGGTGGTTAGGAAAAACCCATTGTCCTTAAACCTCATCAAGTTACTAGTAAGCATCCATATTCATGTGTTTATTTCATATTCATTGTTACATTCATTTCATTTTATTTGAGAAAACATGCAAGTCTCATGAGGTTTATACCACTTTTACATTGATTTTAAGAGTTATATATATATTTGACATCCTATAATTACTCCTTGTTATAAATCACACTTGGTGATGTCTAGGAACCCATGACACCCTAAGAAGGTGTATGGTAGGATTAGAATAGCTTCGGAGTTGTTTTGAATGGGTTAGAATAGGTTTGGCGCGAAAAAAACTCATTTCGACAAGTTTGCAAAAGGGTCAGTCCTTATTTTCAAAATCTGGAAAATCCGACAGTAGGTAAAAATTTTTGGCCTAGATAATTAGAAAATACTCTTTAAAACGAAAACGTGGTCGCTTGAACGGATTAAAACGGAGCTATAACGAAGAAGTTAGGAATTTTTCAAGTTGGCGACGAAAACTATAATTTTCTGGAAATTTCAGCATGTTATATTTATTTTGTACGAGTCAAAAATGAAACTTAGGCGTTATAAATTATGCCGACTTATCAAAAATATATTAGTATACTTTGATACAAAGCTAAGGACCTATAAAACGTAGAAAACGGATTTGTAATGATCAAATTATACACGTTTACAAAAAGTTGACGTAACTTCATTTTATAAGAAAAACTATTAATTTCTAATAGGCAAGTATTACGATAAAATAAGTGACCATTTTGAAGGTTGTTTTTAACATTGATGTAGAACTTTTTATAAAGTAAAGTCTTCTAGTAAAAGTGAGTTTGCCAAGTATATTTTCCAAAATGTCCGACCGTTTGTTTAGCGGAGTTGTAATGAATTAATTATGGCTACTCAAACATTTGCCGAAAACCATCCTTAAACTATACTTTGGGACACAAGTACCATACTTTACCTATACTTTTCTCCGTGATCGAGACCTCTAGGATGAAAACTTAAATGCTAAAACTTTGAGATAATGATACAAGCTTCCTAAAACCATTGAGTACGTTTCCTAATACTCGATGTGCACCATTTTACGACTAGCTTTTCGAGGCCATTTTAGTCACTTTCATGAAATTTCAACGACATTATTTTACGACGAAAAGTTATAATTTCACAATAAATCACTAAATGATTATCGTAGGATATCATTTCAACGTAAATACTTGTAAAGTATTTTATAACATGACGAGATATCATAAACATATATTTCGACGATAAATTCTATTTTCAAAAGCGTACAAGTGGTATAGATTTCATATGAGTTTGCACGCACGACATTACACCATAACTTATCATAGAGCATATCATTCATAATAGGTCACGGTCAGAGGTTGCACCTCATTTCAGTATTGCCTTTACATCATTATTATCATTGCAACAGGTGAGTTTTCATAGCCCCGAATTATTCAAGTTTTACTTTATTTCAAACCTACGGGGAGAATACATTGTACATCATTTTTATTACGATACCAAGTATATCAAATTCATTACATTGCTTAAGTTACCTCATTGCCAGTTAAATGTCCCCATTTCATGAACATGAACCGTTAATTTCATAGAAGCGAGGGTGAGTGGATAGATCTATCGAGGGTGACACCTCCATCCGGGTTGGTGGATTCCAACCGGACGGATGCATTTCATTTCTTAATCATTATTTGAGTTGTTTGGCAAACACTCTGTTGGGGCGAACATCAGTCAAGCTTCGGTGTCATGGACTTATAACAATTGTATCATTTTTTGTGACATCATTGTCATACAAACTTATACTTGTGGTAGTCCTATTATGCATATACATAAACTCTATGAACTCACTCAACCTTTGTGTTGACACTTTTAGCAATGTATTTTCAGGTAACTAAGGCATTCACTTCATGGCATGCATGTGGACATATCACTCAACCTTTGTGTTGACACTTTTAGCAATGTATTTTCGCGTCTCACATGGTATTTATACATTTTAAAAACATCGTTTGACTTGTACCAAACTTATTTTCCGCACATAGTAACTTTCATTTGGGACCTATCTTTGTAACTCTGAATGTTTTTAATATATCAAGCGATGTTCTTTTCAAACGACACTTTAGGTCGTTCAATATAACTGTGATTGTGATGCTATGACAGTCAATCCCCAGGAATTCCATTCCGCTGCAAAACAGGTAATTTGGGGGTGTGACAGTACAAATCTTCCGTCAACACCTTGTTCTATCAAAACTTTCATTATTTTCCCGAACTAGTGTTGAGGGGGAGAAAGTAAGTATTTTTCTGTTTCATAAAACCTTGTACTTGCATGTTACCTAAAATATGTTGTTTCTTCTAAAATGGTGGATACGTTTCTTGTCAAATACTCTCCTCGGACTCAAATGTTTTTCAAAATTCATTATTTCAAAAGTCGATGGGGAGTATCGTTAAGTTTCTTGCCTTACAAGTGTTTTGTCTAACCTAAACGGAAGTTAAAGGATCTTGGTTGGAACCTATTTAATGTTGAGGGACTGAATGTTTCTACTTGGAAAATTAATTTTAACAAAATCATTCACCTAACACATTCAATGCACCACTTCATGTGCATTTACTCCTAAACCACCAAGATCAAACGGCCTAAATCAAATCTTCAAAATCTGTTCAAGCTATTCATAATCTGTAAGTTCTAAATTGTTTCGATCAAGATTCTAAACAAGGATTTCAAAAATCTTTCAAATTCAACGTTTAAAACTCTTTAAACTGATTTTGGAAAATTGTTCACTCGAACGAATTGGGTGTTTATGCATTAATGTGTTTGGATTGAAATGAGTTATGTTAAAACCTTTCTTAGTGTCTATTAAACTTGTTTCAATCGTCCAAAACCTTCCAGAATCTTAAATTTCATTTCTAGGGTTCTTGCGCTCATCTAGGGTTTTTCTATTCTGTGATATGTTATTAGGTGGTCAAGAAAGTGTTAGAATAAATATATATGCATGACTTGAACCTTTAAATTAGCCCAGAAACATCTAAACTGTAAGAATTTAAGTTTTATATTTTTAGGGTTCATCACCCATGAATCTTCTAATTCTGTGATGGAAATGTGTTAAATCTTGTTCCATTGCACTCATATGACATCTAGGACACTCCAGAAACATTCTTGTTTGATTTGTGTGGCTATATCTCTGACATATAGATTAAGGGTTTAGGGTTTAAGAAATTTTACGCCTCAGTCTTTGTGTGTGTATCTAATATGTTCTTGTGCTTGTTTTGTGATCTATAAGATGTTTGGAATAAACTGTAATCATGTTTTCATGCTTATGTTTAACACGTTACGCATAAGAGGTCTACAGTGGATTTTGCGTAGATTGGAAAGATATTCGTAAACAAGGCTTGTTACGCATAAGCTTTACTCTTACCAGTAAACTTTATGCATAACATCTAGCTTATTCCTACGCATAAGCCTAAAGCCTTTGAACTCGTCTTGCGCGTAAGAAACTCTTACGCACAAGCTTGGTCTTACGCTTTAGCTTACTCTTACGCATAAGCTCCTTTCTTACGCATAAGGATCCTTGTTACACATAAATCACTGTTCACTACATTTTGGCCTATTACGCATATGTTACTTGTTAAATGTTACTCATAAGTCACTAATGTCTAATGTTACGCTTATGCTTACAAAAGTTAACATGTTGTGTGTAAAGTGAAGATTTGGAATTTTAAATTTCAAAATTAACACGTTCACGTAACTTATCACATCAACTTCAAACAATTGGACAAATGTGACTTAGGACTTGTAACTAACTGAAACATGTTACCATAAAACAAGGAATTAGATAATAAATCAGACTAAAACAAACAACATTGTGTTTCTATATGTTTGTATTTTTATCTAATGTCTTTCAGATCACAAAATGGCTGCAAATCAAGCAAACATCAATGCCCCAGCTGAGCTCTCGATGGCAAACACATTCCTAGCTGGATACGACAAAACCTTTGGCAAGAACAATCTCCGGGTCATCTTCAACAACTTCATATGCTCTGAATCATCTTGCAGAATTGCTGTGGACATCCTTCTGCAACATCCATTCAAATTCATGCTCACAAAGTCATCCTGATGATGAGTATGATTCAATGGATGAGTAAATACAATTTCGTAAGACATTAAAGCAGAAAAGGATGGAATACCATGCTTCAACCGTTTCGGTTAATCAAACTGGTGGGGCAGGAGGGTCAAGCAGTAGTCCTCCACTTATGGAAGATGCATTGCAAACAACTCTTACCCCATCCGATCCGGTTAATCAACCCGATAAGGATCAGGGTGTCACTGTCTCTACAACTGTTGAAATGAAGCAACCACAACAACAACTAAAACAACCGCAAGAAGAAAAGCATGGTGAAGATGTCGAAATATCTGACGAAGGAGATTACGATCATGATAAGGATGAAAGAGTCACTGATGATGATAATTTGGTGGTGAAGTGGAAATGATGCGAAAAGATCTTTGAAGAAGCGCTAGAGTGAAGAGGAAAAGTTAATGAAGGAATCAGACAACTACATAGTTGACAATCCAACACACATACCTCAACAGTCTTCTGAACCACCTTTTGACACTTCCACCAAACCCAAATCATCATCTCAATCATCACCTCCATAAACAAAAGAAACAACTAAGTTGATAGAAATAGGATTTCACAAACACATTAAAACCATAATCATGTGGGCCGTACAAGTAAGTTTAGAGAGAGAGAGAGGGAAATGTTCTAGTAAGAGAAAATTTATGGAAGGTTAGATTCCAAGTGAACATCCAACCCTCTACCTTGCAAGGTAGAGGGTATTTATAGGTTACAAACTAAACGACCTCCTGACTGCCTATGGATCAGGGTCCTTCCTCCACGGTGAAGCACTAAACTAAAAAGCTAACTAAGTAACTAGTAAATAACATAATGTCTACGAGCTAACTTATGCTAGATTACATTTGGGGTGACCGATACTTTACTATAGAATTTTCTAATTCCTAACAGTCTCCCCCTAAGGGAGGTCACCCCATGTTTTACATTTTGAATCCTAGCAATCTATTTAATCTTCAGTCTTGAGCTCGCAGACTTTTCTTCATCAAAGTATTCAAACTATGTGCTTCTGTGGTGATTTCATCATTGTTCAACTACGATGTATGTTTCGTGGAGGTTGTTGAGTTGATCCACCATGATGACCTTTTGAGCATTACTAGAGATCATCACCACTTTGCAAATCTCGCATCACCCATTATTGTGTTGCCAGCATATGATGTTGTGACATTTGGACCAACATGCTCACATTCTGGATCATGATTTCTTCTTATCAGAGTAGCGGAAGCTTTCGTTGATTCATGATATTGGCGGCTAGCGAGAAACATGGAGTGAAAATATCAGAGTCATTGATGCATCAATCATGATTTCTTTAGATATGAATGTGTTGTGTGAGCATGCGGCTATGGATTGACGCTCCATTCGATCAGCAAGCGTCGGGTGTACCGCATAAGACAGTTAGCAATAAAGCGCAATAAAGTGTCTTTGATCACTTTCGATGAATTGAGGTACACGGCCCACGGTTCCCGTTGATCATACAAGTCTTACGCCTGTGATCGGTATAATTCGAAGAATTTCCTTGACAGGGTTTCGCAGCTGCTCTAGCCGTTCTCAAACCGGAGCATCTCAAAGAAGAAAACACGGAGTGAGTGAACCAGCGAATAGAGATTCACTGATTGATGAAAAAAAAATTGAAAAACAATCGTGTATCGCTCAATAGAAAATTTTTTTTGCAATACAACGAAGTTTTAGTGAAAAGTCATTTATCAATCATAAACACCTTTTGATTTAAAATAATTGTACACAGTCGATGTGCTAGAGAAAAGAGTTTTTAAGCACAACGACCGGTTTTTCAAAGGTATCCGTCAATCCATTTTCTTGGACCTGGATTGATTCAATTTTGAATCGCTCCACTAATGAGGTCCATATGACACAATCCAGTCTTGGCAATACCACAAGGATAGTGCGTAGGACTCATAAGATATAATCTCACATTCCACATTGCGTGAAATAGTGAGTCTTCAAGAAATAAGTGTCCTAAAGAGATTAATTGATGATATCGTGGCTCTAGACTCAATTTGTGCATATTTGGTTCCTATGCCGGAGACTAGGGAGAGGGTCTCCTTCTTCAATACCAACTATCTCTAAGAGAAAGTCGATAGATTATGTCGGTTCCTCGTGAGAATGAAACAAGCCCTTTTAAGAGGAACTTGAGTAGCTTGGGAAGTTAGTGTAGTGCGTCACTGGGTCCATGACGTCTTGTCTTCAATATCAGTGTTACCTTAGTAACCACCAGTAGCATATGTATTGAACCCGGTTTTACGCCCTAAGGTTTAATAAATGGAGGGCTATTTCTTTTCACCCTTTTCTCGTTCAATTCTTTTTCATTCTTCAACCCCTTCAGTGCTTACCGAGACATCATGACTGGAACCTTGTTGGGTTTATTCCAGTACTAGCTCAGTCTCAGTCTGCACTCTTCCCATATTCTCATTTTTCTCCTTTTTTTCATCATACCTAAGGACGTCTACACTATCTAGTGGATTGTCCTTGGGTAGATCCCTCCGGTTCTGGCGGATCATGGGAA
>OU343223.1:67824939-67878063 GCA_910596185.1 Chrysanthemum makinoi | reverse complement strand
TACAAGGAAATGATCTTATGTCTGGCACCCGCAATTCAAGTCTTTATACAATCTCAATGCAAGACATGATTGCTTCATCTCCCATCTGTCTACTTTCAAAGGCAACATCAACAAAATCTTGGCTATGGCACTGTCGTCTCTCACATTTAAACTTTCAAACCATAACCAATCTTGCACGATACAAACTTGTTGAAGGTCTCCCAAGATTTCGGTATTCTAAAGATTACCTTTGCTCAGCTTGTGAACAAGGGAAAAGCACTCGTGCTCACTTTCCTTCAAAGGTGGAACACAGCTCACAGCATGTGCTTCATCTTCTTCACTTGGATTTGTGTGGCCCGATGCGCGTGCAGACAATTAATGGCAAACGCTACATCTTGGTAATTGTAGATGACTACTCAAGATGGACTTGGGTTTATTTTCTTCGAAGTAAAGATCAAGCTCCACAGATGATCATCACCTTTCTCACGAAAATTCAAGTTCAACTCCGGAACACAGTCATACAAATCAGAATAGACAAAGGAACTGAATTTGTGAATCAAAATCTTCGTGCATTTTATGAGAAAGTGGGAATTGAGCATCAAACATCTATTGCACGAACACCGGAACAAAACGGAGTAGTTGAAAGACGAAACCGTACGTTAGTGGAAGCTGCAAGAACGATGTTAATCAATGCAAAACTTCCTGATTACTTGTGGGCTGAAGCCGTGTCAACTGCATGCTACACTCAGAATCGTTCAATGATTACCAAACGCCACAACAAAACACCTTATGAGCTTATCCACAACCGTAAACCGAATCTCAAACACTTTCATGTATTTGGATCCCTTTGTTATCCGAATAATGATCGTGATGACTTTGGTAAGCTCAAAGCCAAAGTTGACATTGGACTCTTTGTTGGATACTGTGAAAACTCCAAAGGTTACCGAATCTGGAATCGTCGTACAAGGGAGATTATGGAAACGATTCATGCAAATTTCGATGACCTTACAGAAATGGCTTCTGAGCATAACAGCTTGGAACCCGGACATAACCGTCTAAACTTCCCTCAAACCCCATCATCAGTTGAACCTAGTTTACAACTAACTCGACGACAAATGGAACAGCTATTTGCTCCTCTGTTTAGTGATGATATTGATGAACATGCTCCGGATGTATCAAAATTTTCCGCTGCTCAACATGATCATAATCCAATACCTGATACACCTGCTACAACAACTACTGTTGAGGAAGCACCACCAGTTGATTCTACAACAACAGTCAAACAAACCGCATCCAACGACGCTCAACCAGCTGAAGATATTCTGAACAACGAAGTACCCCCACCTGCAGATTATGATCCAAATGCGTTCTTTAATTTGTTTGCTAATGAAACTGCCACACATGATGTTGCAAAATCATCGACAAGCCATTTGAATCCTCCCAATATGCAGCATGTAAATCAACATCAACCTTCCACACATCGTTGGACGAAAGACCATCCTCTTGTGAACATTATTGGTAACACAAATCAACCAGTCGTAACTAGACAAAGTCTACACACAGACGGTGAACATTGCATTTATGCTCTCACTGTCTGCCAATCTGAACCTAAAAACATTAAAGACGCAATGACCAAAGACAACTGGATTGAATCCATGCAAGAAGAACTCAATCAGTTTAAACGTCTTGAAGTATGGGAATTGGTTGAAAGACCAACAGCGGTCTACATCATTGGTCTCAAATGGATTTGGAAAAAAAATTGGATACTGAAGGAAACGTAATCAGAAATAAGTCACGTCTGGTGGCTAAGGGTTATAGACAGGAAGAGGGTATTGACTTTGAAGAATCATTCGCACCGGTTGCTAGACTTGAGGCTGTATGGATTTTTCTGGCATTTGCGGCTCACATGAACATCACAGTCTATCAGATGGATGTCAAAACCGCCTTTCTGAATTGTTAACTAAAGGAAACGGTATATGTTAGTCAGCCGGAAGGATTTGTTGATCCATAGTTCCCAAATCACATCTTCAAACTGAAAAAGGTTCTTTGCGGTCTCAAACAAGCTCCTCAGGCGTGGTATGATAAGTTATCATCCTTTCTCATTGCCAATAATTTCACTAAAGGTTCGGTCGACCCAACACTTTTCATTCAATATCACGGGGCTCACATTTTAATCGTTCAAATCTATGTGGATGACATCATTTTTGGGTCAACACATAAAAAGTACTCGAACGAATTTTCAAAACTCATGAAAAAACATTTTGAGATGTCCATGATAGGTGAACTTACATTATTTCTAGGATTGCAAGTTCATCAATCACCCCGTGGTATTTTCCTTAGTCAGTCCAAATATGCCCTTGAAATTTTAAACAAACATGGAATGACAAGTTGTGATACCTATGCCACACCAATGGCACATACCAAGAAACTAGGTGCTGATTTGCATGGGAAATTGGTTGACCCTACCAAATACCGAACTATTATTGGGTCTCTCATGTATCTAACAGCCAGTAGGCCTGACATTGTATTTGCTATTGATCTTTGTGTTGATCCCAGTTGAGCAAACGATCCTTTATAGAAACTGACTTAACAAAGACTTATTAAGTATCACGCGGAATTTAATACTTAATCTTAAGAAGAAGAACAATAAACATTCAACACCTCAATATTATTATTAATATGAATACTCTAACCAGTATTAGGGTTTTACAACCTTGAAGTGTATCGACCTTAGATATAAAACATACGTATATCTAATCTAACCTAGGACCTCCTTTTATAGGCTAAGGAGTCCTTTACATAATACAATACATAACCTACAAGATAAATATCTTATCCATAATTATCTAATACAAAATATTAAATCGAATATACAAGACTAGCAGTGGTTACAATACAATATCCGTGGTTACACAATACTACTAGCTGCGGTTTTTCTTCAGCAGTGGATTCATTCTTCTGTCCGTGGTTTCATTAACTCTGTCCGAGGTTCCAACACTTATAATAATTCATGATCCAAGGAACCTAAAACCCAACAATCCTCCCCTAAACCTGATACATTCAAATAGAATTCTCAAGTTTCCTTTAAGCTCAAAACACCTAAATTGGAGGATGTATCCAAACACTTACCAGTTTTAAGAATTTTCTCAAACTTTAACAACAAACTGTAAGCTTGACCATCAAGTTTGATATAAAAACCATCTTGTAACTTGACCATTGTAGAGTCCTTTCCATTCAGGTTCATCATAAGTAGGTTCAAACAAAATCTTTAAGTGATCATAAACCATTCTCTCATGATTATCATCTGGATGTACATCACCAAACTTATGCTTGTAAAGCTTCCAAAGATTCATTAAATCATCTCTATCTAAATATTGAAGCATCTATGAAAATGTCTTAAACTCAGAAGTTACATTACTGACTCTTTGTATTTTCCAACATCCTTCACTTCCATTAAGCTCAAATTCACAAGAGATAATTTGATTACTATCTTCATTCACTTCTTTTATCCTTTTAGAACCAGATGTCTCCTGAATCTCATATTTTCTCTTTTGACTACTTTTAATCCACTCTTCTTCTCTTTTAGAATTCATTTCAATAAAGTCATCATTATTAATCCTCGTACACATTAGATAAAGCTCATGAATTCTCTCAAATGAACATTTATTAAGATTTTCAGAAATAGGTATGCCTGAATTCTTAATAGTCTTCATCAATACTTTCCTCATCTCACCTTTTGTAGGAGGTCTCTTCCTTTTAACTTGCTTCTTTTCCTTATTGATCCTCCTTGCCCATTCACCCAGGATTCTAGCTCTTTCATCAATATCTAACAATCCCCATTCTTAAGTAGTATACTCATCCTGTATTTGATTAGAAGCTTGAAGATAGTTTTGTGTTTCATACCATTTAGCTAACCATTTTTGAGTATCCTCCTCCTCTTCTTGCTTTTCTTTCTCTGCAGCTGCTTCCTCTTCAGCTTGTATGCCTCTTGTATACTCTTCATCAAAATCAATATGTTCTTCTACACTTTTAAACTTCAAAACAGGTGCTGCAATACCTTTACCATTACCAATGTCTGGTTGAGCCACCTTATTCTTCAAAGGCTCACCAATAACTAAACTTTTACCTTTGGGTTTGGTTGTAGAAGATTTAATAGATGAAACAGGTGCAATGATGGGTGTAGGGTTAGTTGAGGTTTTGCTAAGATTGATCAATGTACTTGCAGCTTCTTTCTCAACTTCTTTTGATTTAGGTGGTGATACAGAGGTGGTTGTAACAATTGTAGAAGTGGTTATGATAGCAGTGGGTATGATTACCTTATCTGAAACGGTAGCAGTGGTTTCCAGAATACTAGCCGTGGTTGCAGACACACTATCAATGGTTGTGTCCTGCACTACTTCATCTTCTACCACAATCTTCAAACTTTCAAGAACAACTTCATTCGCATCTTTGTGCTGCTTGATCTCCACTATCCACATCCTCTTCCATATGCACATCTATAGCTTCCCCTGAATTCATGCCTTCACTCCTCCCCTGTTTGGGTACATTCTCCATATTCAGAGCTGGAGAAGAGTCCACCTTCTTTTTCATCTTCCTCATATGCCTTAAAACAGCAACCCCAGGTCTTCTCACTTTCTCCAAAACAAACATCCTATGCTTCAGCCACCTAATTTCTTTACCCGAAACACACCAACTCTTGAAGGCTTGAGATTGTATCCTCCATTTTAGTACATTTAGCCGTCAATTCCGTAAAACATTCAAGAATATCCTCCCCACTTCGACCTGTGTTAACTGGTTCGAGAGGTGGTTCATTGGAAAAGTCATCATGTATCAACTTAGGATCCGTCAATTCAGTTTCATGTTCCAAACTATCCTCATCACTTCGAAGTTGTGTTAACGCTCGAGAGGTGAATCCTTGGATAAAGTAAACATAGCACCAGACCTTGCATGATCATCTATGCACCCTAAGAGAGCTAGTTGGCTAGCGATTCCTCCACTGTTAAGTTCCAAGGAACTCTCCACATTAGGAGTTGCCAAAGGTTGGGTCTTAATGATGTTTCCACTTTCCTGACCAGCATCTAAGCATGAATCAGTAGTAGAAGCCCTTCCAATCATGTCACCTTCACACCCTGTGACAACCTCATGAACAAAACCACTAACACCAGCCTGAGGTAGCTTGGTGCCCTTCTTTCTCCTAGTCCATAAGATTGGTGTAACAGTGGTTTGGGTTTGACTAGAAGTGGGTTGAGAGTCACTAACAGTGGGAACAAGTGCATTATCAGTGGGTTGAGGTGTACTAGCAGTAGGTTCAGGTTCTATGGGTTGGGATTCAAGACCTTCATCAAACTCAGGAATAGCAGACAAACTAAGCATATGGGGGAATAAACGAACATCTCTGATTTGAAAATTTGGTTTCTAATTCCTGATATGTGCAAAAACCTTAGGAAGCATATAATGCACTTCATACTCCTTAGAATGCTCATTAGGTTCTTCTATTTGACTTTCCACAATCAGTTGCAGAAACCTAGGATATAAGTAATATTTTCCCTTTTTCCTTATATTCTGCACAAACCCTTCATAAATCATCCTAGACCAATTAAACTTCCTCCCATCAGACAAAAAAATGATAGCAGTAGCAATTTTGGAAGGAAAGTCATCAAATCCAGTGGTCTTATTACTTATACACATCAACAAGGTATGAATCAAAAACTTCCATTGTTGTGAAAACATGCTCTTAAAAAATTTTACCTTGTCTCCCCTGTGTGTATATCCTAACCTCTCTAAACCTTCAAAATCTCAGCATCTGAAAGATTAACAACACCATCAGCATCATCTAACTTCAAAACCCTTCTAATAATCTCCTCATTAACCAAAATATCATTCTCATCCACAATAGTACTAAAAACTTCTACTCCATCGACGTCCTCAAGCTTAGCATTCCTCCAGAATTGATGTATATAGGCTTTAAAGATGGTTGGTGCGACAGTCAAGGCAAAGTAAATAGGATTGTGAATAAGGAAATCAATCATTTGATGAAAACCTTCAGATCGATTGTTCTCGACCAAATTAGCAACTAGATTATGGGTGTTTGAGGAGTTTGTTAGTACTCCTTTAGATCATTTTGAGCCTTAGGGTTTAACAATAACAATGACAATACGCAGCGGATAAATCAAAACATAATTGTTATTGACACAAGGTTTTTCATTCACTAACACTAACTAATACTAGACGTTTATAGGAACACGTCTAGATAACTAAACTAATAACCTAGGCGTTTACAAGAATATACGCCTAGGACACACACACACGCCTTTTAAGTTTACATCTTGTACGTATAATAAAACTAATGACCCTATGTCTCTTTATATACTAGAGACATCTAGGGTTTACAAGAGGAATCATAATACAATTAGGAAACTAAATATTCTTTTAAGCATATCTTCTAGAATCTTCCAAATCCTCCATCTTTTTGTAGTTTCCCTTCTTGTCACTTTTAGTCCTTCATGTTTCATTCTTCTTGTTTTGTATCATCAAATCTATAATAGACCCAACAATCTTCCCCTATTTGATGATGACAAAACAAACACGGTTCTTTTAAGAACTTCCCTAGACGAAGTAGCAGAAGTTGAGATAATTAAATCTCACCATGAATGAAACAATCTTGTCTTCCATGCTTCCCCTTGACTTGAACATATCACTCAAACATCTCTTCCCCTTTTTGTTATCAACAAATAGGGAACGTATGCAAATAATGATCATGACCACCACGAACCAATATCATACTTCCAATCTAAGACTTCCAATGCTTCAAATCGCCCACCATTATGCACCATAGGAAAAATGGATCCAAAACAGTAGAAAACTCCAACTAGCAGTAGGAATAATGATCAACAGTAGTAAAAATCAAACACTTCCCCTTGAGTGATGCATGTAGATGATTAAACATTTAACAATAAGCTTCCCCTAAAACCCATATGTTAACCATCTTCTTGATTCTTCAAATCTGTAGGCTTTATGTAATGATTACGTGTGAAGAAAACCGAGTATAACGAATTTGATGAAGAAGTAGAATTTCCCAAACTTGTGTTTTAAATCTTGTACTATCCACGGAACTCCATACTTATACGAATCACCAAATATAAGTAGACCGCAATCCCTTGACAAAATCCTCAACTAATATGAGACACTGAGCACTACAATGTAACTCCTTTAAGTGATAGCCAATGTGTGCATAGAGCATCATAAGAAAAATCACACATTGCTAGATTCATCAAGCTATATGATAAGAACACAAACTTGTGAAACTCAACTACAACATTAAATAAATGATATCAATTAATCCATAAGAATCAATACGAGCCTTTTTGAATCCTTTAAGAACAAATCACCAAACTCCTTGTGTGTGTGAACAATAACCTTGTGTGTGTCGCCAAAAATCCATAACAATCGTCATGCTCGACTTCCCCTTAACTCCAAATCTCCTCGTAATAAACCATTAGACTGCCAATCCAAATAAGTTTCGCCATGTAAAAACCTTGAGCAGTACTTTGTAAGAACAGTACCTTGAGCAGTACTTTGGAAATATACGGTCAGAGCAGCACTTTCATCAAACAACACTACTTTAAAAACAAGCAGTACTTTGAACATAAGCAATACTTTGAATAGTACGTTGCAGCAGTACTTTCATGTCCAAGCAGTACTTTGAGAATAATACTAGCAGCAGTACTTTGCATAACTCAACAGTACTTTGATCAAACAGTACTTTGAGCAATTTATGTCCACTGTCCAATCTAATGCCTCTGAATCACGATCAATAAATATCATCAACCATTAAGAATCATGACAAACCTATACCACGTTAGCCAAAAATTATCAATTCATTGTCCAGCTTGTTGAATATTGTGTACACGCTATCAAGTCATTGTCCAAAAAATAAATCCGAAAGTCTGGTTATCGCCTCTTTGACCAATCAATTCCAAGTCATGGGTCCCAACACCTTGTGATAACAAACCGTACCCATGCGATCACTTAATCCAAGAACCAATCAAAAATTAACTCGTGGTTCCCACATGCATCCATAGGACAGTACATAGGCCGAATAAAAAAAACATAACAACATTATATACTCGATGACCAGAACCTCGAACAATATAAACTTCCCAACTTCAGTATTAAATTAATATCCCAAACCAAAGTAATCGATAAAAATTAATTTACCATGGTCCCAAAATAGACTTTTGACCAATCACTGAGTACTATCCCATGTGAACCACGTCATTCACGCACCAATAATAATTCATATGTGCTACCAGTAATTTGCCCAATCGGTCCAAAGTCAACAGCCCCACATCCGAATAAAAATAATACAATTGAATCTTTAACAATGTAGGACTGTTCGTTTATCTTTCATGTGGGTCCAACTTAAATTGATGAAACGTGTATCCAACTTAAATTGACGAACATGTATCTTCCAATCAAAACCATTCTTCGAACAAGTCCAGTATTTGTCCCATGTGCAAATATTGAGTAGCATTATCACTTGAACAAATTACCATCGTGGGTCCCAATAGCAGAGATACATGAAGAAGCCTAGCAATTTATTCTTTTATTCCCACGTGATAGAGATTAGTTTCAATCGAATCCAATGAGATCTTGGGACCAGTACTATAAACAGTGCCACGTTATGAAAGATGAAATCAATTAATTATACCACTTGTAACCTTCGACCAGTTACCATCAACATCATACCAAAACCAATTAAATATATTAGTATATCCTGTCACGTGTATTAACCAATTAATCATACGAATCTGCTTCACTTCGAGTTCATCAAATCAGCATTCTTCGACAACCCTTTATTCGTAAACACAACATCAAAACCTTGTAAAACCCTATATCAAGAGCTCCCCGCTCTGATACCAATTGAGGAGTTTGTTAGTACTCCTTTAGATCATTTTGAGCCTTAGGGTTTAGCAATAACAATGACAATACGTAGTGGATAAATCAAAACATAATTGTTATTGACACAAGGTTTTTCATTCACTAACACTAACTAATACTAGACGTTTATAGGAACATGTCTAGATAACTATACTAATAACCTAGGCGTTTACAAGACTATACGCCTAGGAAACACACACACACACCTTTTAAGTTTACATCTTGTACGTACAATAAAACTAATGACCCTAGGGTTTACAAGTGGAATCATAATACAATTAGGAAACTAAATATTCTTTTAAGAATATCTTCTAGAATCTTTCAAATCCTCCATCTTTTTGTAGTTTCCCTTCTTGTTACTTTTAGTCCCTCATGTTTCATTCTTCTTGTTTTGTATCATCAAAACTACAATAGACCCAACAGTGTTGGAGTATTGGTTCGACATGATGATTGATGATGTGTGTGATGTAGGATTTGTGAATTTAACAGATGAAAGTGGTTTGAGTTTATGTAAAGCACCAATTGGAAGTGATTTGAAGATCAATTAAATGATCTATCAGTGATTTGGGGATATAAACATGTTTACTCCGAAGTTACCAAACAGCCCCTCAAGTATCCAAAAATCAGCAACATGCTAGTAGTGGTTTGAAAACCTCTATCAGTGGTTTGAAAGACTCTAGCCAAGGATACAAAACTTCACTCCAACCAGTTGACCAAGAGATACAGCAAGCAAATCCATGTCAAAAATAGTGAGATCATACAAAAATATGAAGGATTACATAATTTTTTTTTAAACACTAATTAGCAGAATCACCAAAAGCTCTAATGTACAACAATCCTTCATACCTGCAAATCACAAAAATAAACCAAACACAGAGAAGATGATTAAGGTTAGCAGTGGTTAGAGAAAGCTAGAAGTGGTTCCATATACTTAGCATTGGTTAGCCAAGTGAGCTTAATTCTAAGTCAATATGGTCAACCTTTGCCATTAATTCATTTCCCACGGTCAAAAGACTTCATTTACTCCTCAACCACTTAAACCTTCCCCATATTTACTTACATATTCCATCTTAACCATTCACTCTGCCTATATAAGAATCCCAAGGCACAATAAACACATATCAATAAACCCAATTTACTTCCAAACCCTAATCTCTAAAAAATCCACTATCAGCAACAACAAGCATGTCTAACCAACCAGAAGTCATCAATCTAACATCCTCCTCCTCCTCCTCATCATCATCATCATCAAGTGATGATTCTTACCCATTGTTTCGTTACCCTCATCAAGATGAACCTCGACTTTCAAAATCTCCTTTTCTCCCTTCATCTGAGGATGATAGTGTGGTGGATCCTAGTGATTCATCTAGGGGTTCGGATGACTCCACTGAGCGTCTAGAGCTAATCTTCAATAGATTGGTGAGGGAGGAAGAAGAGAGAGCACAACCTTCACAACCCCAACCCCAACCAAGGCCACGTGCCAGAAATCCACCACTTCCAACAGAGAGGTGGTGATTGGTCTTCCTGCTCCAGGTTCTGATTCTTCAAACCATGGAAGGAATAGAAAGGGCAAGGGTGCAGAGGTGAAAGGAAAGGGAAAAGGGAAGATGGAGTGATGCTTTTTGGTGGAACGAGTAGATGGAACAACTGGAGATTTCTCATATCCCAAATGCATCCATCATCATTTTCATCAATCCATCCTTCCATTTGCATCTTCAGCTTCATCATCGTGCTTGTTATGTATATCCACCAGCTTTTGTAATAGATGATAGGAATGGTCTTTTATGTCATATGAAGTTGATTTTCTGCTCTACATTGTTTCTTGACATAATGAACAACTTCTTAATGTACTTCTCTTGCATCATACTAATAGTGATTAACTTCTATATGTCTGCAAATTGGTTAGTAGGAACACAAAGCAACAAACAATGGTTTGAACATAACTATTAGTGGTTAGAAACAAAAATAGCAACACTAAGATCACATAATAACAGTATAAAACTTATACAAACTTTTATAAAACAAGTTGAGATTTAGATATTAATCATTCCAATACTAACTACAAGGTACTGAAACCTCCCCACATCAAAGGCGTTAGTGAGAAGATTAGCAAAATTGAAATCAGTATGGATTTTTACCATTTGAATCAACCTTTTCTCATTACATTATCTAATGAAATGATGCCTTATCTCAATATGTTTAGTTCTAGAATGTAAAACAGGATTTTTAATGATGCAAATTGTACTGTTATTATCAATGTAAATCTTAGTATGCATAAAGTTGTACCCAAAATCCAGCAATTGATTTTGAATCCAAAGAACTTGACCACAGCAACTAGCAGCAGCCACATATTCAGCTTCAGTTGTAGAATTTGCCACTATTGTTTGCTTTTTACACTGCCATGAAATTAGTCTGCTTCCTAAAAACTGACATCCTCCAGTTGTAGATTTCCTATCCAAACTAGCACCAGCATAATCACTATCTATATAGGCCACCAAATCAAAAGGGGAATCCTTAGAATACCAAAGGCCCAGTTTAGGATGACCTTTAAGGTATCTAAAGATTCTCTTAACAACATTCATGTGTGAGGTATTGGGTGTGACTTGAAATCTTGCACACACACATACTGAGAACATTATATCTGGCCTAGATGCAGTGAGATACATCAAAGATCCAATCATGGACCTATACAACTTCAAATCAACTTTGGGACTTCCATCATCTGGTAGCAGTAGTTTCTGAGTCTCCATAGGTGTACTAGCACTCTTCACATCCTGAAACCCAAACTTCTTCAAAATATCTGCTACATACTTGTCTTGACTAATGAAAATACCATCAGTCCTTTGTTGAACCTGTAACCCCAAAAAGAAAGTGAGTTCTCCCATAGAACTTATCTAAAACTTATCATGCATAAGTTTCTCAAAATCCTTGCATAGCTCCTTATTAGTTGAGCCAAAGATGATGTCATCTACATAAACCTGAACCAGTAAAATATCATCCTTGCGCTTCCTAATGAACAAAGTTTTATCAATCAACCCTCTTTTAAATCCATTGTCCATCAAATAAGTAGACAGGCACTCATACCATGCCCTAGGAGCTTGATGCAACCCATACATAGCCTTCCTCACCCTGTAAACCTTGTCAGGATGATCAGGATCTTCAAAACCAGGAGGTTGACAAACATAAACCTCCTCATCAATTGTGCCATACAGAAAGGTACTCTTAACATCCATTTGATACACCACAAAATTCTTAAATGAAGCATAAGCTAAAAATAATCTAATAGCCTCAGTTCTTGCAACTAGAGCAAATACTTCATCATAATCCAAACCTTCAGTTTGTGTGTATCCTTGAGCAACCAGCCTTGATTTGTTCCTTACCACTATTCCTCTTTCATCCCTCTTATTTCAATTTTGGATAATCACCTTCTCAAGCATATGAATAACTTCTCCATAAGTTTGATATAAAAACCATCTTGTAACTTGACCATTGTAGAGTCCTTTCCATTCAGGTTCATCATGAGTAGGTTCAAACAAAATCTTCAAGTGATCATAAACCATTCTCTCATGATTATCATATGGATGTAAATCACCAAACTTATTCTTGTGAAGCTTCCAAAGATTCATTAAATCATCTCTATCCAAATATTGAAGCATCTGTGAAAATGTCTTAAACTCAGAAATTGCATTACTGACTCTTTGTATTTTCCAACATCCTTCACTTCCATTAAGCTCAAATTTACAAGAGATAATTTGATTACTATCTTCATTCACTTCTTTTATCCTTTTAGAACCAGATGTCTCCTGAATCTCAGATTTTCTCTTTTGACTACTTTTAATGCACTCTTCTTCTCTTTTAGAATTCATTTCAATAAAGTCATCATTATTAATCCTCATACACATTAGGTAAAGCTCATGAATTCTCTCAAATGAACATTTTTTAAGATTTTTAGAAATAGGTATGCCTGAATTCTTAATAATCTTCATCAATACTTTCCTCATCTCACCTTTTGTAGGAGGTTTCTTCCTTTTAACTTGCTTCTTTTCCTTACTGATCCTCCCTGCCCATTCACCCAGGATTCTAGCTCTTTCATCAACATCTAACAATCCCCATTCTTGAGTAGTATACTCATCCTGTATTTGATTAGAAGCTTGAAGATAGTTTTGTGTTTCATACCATTTAGCTAACCATTTCTGAGTAGCCTCCTCCTCTTCTTGCTTTTCTTTCTCTGCAGCTGCTTCCTCTTCAGCTTGTATGCCTATTGTATACTCTTCATCATAAGCAATCTGTTCTTCTACACTTTTAAACTTCAAAACAGGTGCTGCAATACCTTTACCCTTACCAATGTCTGGTTGAGCCACCTTCTTCTTCAAAGGCTCACCAATAACTAAACTTTTACCTTTGGGTTTGGTTGTAGTAGATTTAATAGATGAAACAGGTGCAATGATGGGTGTAGGGTTAGTTGAGGTTTTGCTAAGATTGATCAATGTACTTGCAGCTTCTTTCTCAACTTCTTTTGATTTAGGTGGTGATACAGAGGTGGTTGTAACAATTGTAGAAGTGGTTATGATAGCAGTGGGTATGATTACCTTATCTGAAACTGCAGCAGTGGTTTCAAGAATACTAGCCGTGGTTGCAGACACACTATCAGTTGTTGTGTCCTGCACTACCTCATCTTCTACCACAGTCTTCAAACTTTCAAGAACAGCTTCATTCCCATCTTTATCAGATACCAAAAATTGTGCTGCTTGATCTCCACTATCCACATCCTCTTCCATATGCACATCTACAGCCTCCCCTAAATTCATGCCTTCACTCCTCCCCTGTTTGGGTACATTCTCCATATTCAGAGCTGGAGAGGAGTCCACCTTCTTTTTCATCTTCCTCATATGCCTTAAAACAGAAACCCCAGGTCTTCTCACTTTCTCCAAAACAAACATCCTATGCTTCAGCCTCCTAATTTATTTACCCTGAAACATAGCCAACTCTTGAAGACTTGAGATTGTATCCTCCATTTTAGTACATTTAGCCATCAATTCATTAAAACGTTCAAGAATATCCTCCCCACTTCGACCTGTGTTAACTGGTCCGAGAGGTGGTTCATTGGAAAAGTCATCATGTACCAACTTAGGATCCGTCAATTCAGTTTCATGTTCCAAACTATCCTCATCACTTCGAGCTGTGTTAATTGCTACGAGAGGTGGTTCATTGGAAAAGTCATCATGTAACAACATAGCACCAGACCTTGCCTGATCATCTATGCACCCTAAGAGAGCCAGTTGGCTAGGGATTCCTCCACTTGTGTTAAGTTCCAAGGAACTCTCCACATTAGGAGTTGCTAAAGGTTGGGTCTTAATGATGTTTCCACTATCCTGACCAGCATCTAAGCATGAATCAGTAGTAGAAGCCCTTCCAATCATGTCACGTTCACACCCTGTGACAGCCTCATGAACAACACCACTAACACCAGCCTGAGGTAGCTTGGTGCCCTTCTTTCTCCTAGTCCATAAGATTGGTGTAATAGTGGTTTGGGTTTGACTAGAAGTGGGTTGAGAGTCACTAACAATGGGAAAAAATGCACTATCAGTGGGTTTAGGTGTACTAGCAGTGGGTTCAGGTTCTATGGGTTGGGATTCAAGACCTTCATCAAACTCAGGAATAGCAGACAAACTAAGCATATGGGGGAATAAAGGAACATCTCTGATTTGAAAATTTGGTTTCTAATTCCTGATATGTGCAAAAACCTTAGGAAGCATATAATGCACTTCATACTCCTTAGAATGCTCAACAGGTTCTTCTATTTGACTTTCCACAATCAGTTGCAGAAACCTAGGATATAAGTAATATTTTCCATTTTTCCTTATATTCTGCACAAACCCTTCATAAATCATCCTAGACCAATTAAACTTCCTCCCATCAGACAAAAAAATGATAGCAGTAGCAATTTTGGAAGGAAAGTCATCAAATCCAGTGGTCTTATTACTTATACACATCAACAAGGTATGAATCAAAAACTTCCATTGTTGTGAAAACATGCTCTTAAAAAATTTTACCTTGTCTCCCCTGTGTGTATATCCTAACCTCTCTAAACCTTCAAAAATCTTAGCATCTGAAAGATTAACAACACCATCAGCATCATCTAACTTCAAAACCCTTCTAATAATCTCCTCATTAACCAAAATATCATTCTCATCCGCAATAGTACTAAAAACTTCTACTCCATCGACCTCCTCAAGCTTAGCATTTCTCCAGAATTGATGTATATAGGCTTTAAAGATGGTTGGTGCGACAGTTAAGGCAAAGTAAATAGGACTGTGAATAAGGAAATCAATCATTTGATGAAAACCTTCAGATCGATTGTTCTTGACCAAATTAGCAACTAGATTATTTGTGTTGGAGTATTGGTTCGACATGATGATTGATGATGTGTGTGATGTAGTATTTGTGAATTTAACAGATGAAAGTGGTTTGAGTTTATGTAAAGCGCCAATTGGAAGTGATTTGAAGATCAATTAAATGATCTATCAGTGATTTGGGGATATAAACATGTTTACTCCAAAGTTACCAAACAGCCCCTCAAGTATCCAAAAATCAGCAACATGCTAGCAGTGGTTTGAAAACCTCTATCAGTGGTTTGAAAGACTCTAGCCATGGATACAAAACTTCACTCCAACCAGTTGACCAAGAGATACAGCAAGCAAATCCATGTCAAAAATAGTGAGATCATACAAAAATATGAAGGATTACTTACGTTTTTTTTTTTTTTTTTTTTTAACACTAATTAGCAGAATCACCAAAAGCTCCAATGTACAACAATCCTTCATACCTGCAAATCACAAACATAAACCAAACACAGAGAAGATGATTAAGGTTAGCAGTGGTTAGAGAAAGCTAGAAGTGGTTCCATATACTTAGCAGTGGTTAGCTAAGTGAGCTTAATTCTAAGTTAATATGGTCAACCTTTGCCATTAATTCGTTTCCCACAGTCAAAAGACTTCATTTACTCCTCAACCACTTAAACCTTCCCCTTATTTACTTACATATTCCATCTTAACCATTCACTCTGCCTATATAAGCATTCCAAGGCACAATAAACACATATCAATAAACCCAATTTACTTCCAAACCCTAATCTCTCAAAAATCCACTATCAGCAATAGCAAGCATGTTAAACCAACCAGAAGTCATCAATCTAACATCCTCCTCCACCTCCTCATCATCATAATGAAGTGATGATTCTCACCCATTGTTTTGTTACCCTCATTAAGATGAACCTCGACCTTCAAAATCTCCTTTTCTCCCTTCATCTGAGGATGATAGTGTGGTGGATCCTAGTGATTCATCTAGGGGTTCGGATGACTCCACTGAGCGTCTAGAGCCAATCTTCAATAGATTGGTGAGGGAGGAAGCAGAGAGAGCACAACCTTCATAACCCCAACCCCAACCAAGGCCACATGCCAGAAATCCACCACTTCCAAAGAATAGAGAGGTGGTGATTGGTCTTCCTGCTCCAGGTTCTGATTCTTCAAACCATGGAAGGAATGGAAAGGGCAAGGGTGCAGAGGTGAAGGGAAAGGGAAAAGGGAAGATGGAGTGATGCTTTATGGTGGAACGAGTAGATGGAACAACTGGAGATTTCTCATATCACAAATGCATCCATCATCCTTTTCATCAATCCATCCTTCCATTTGCATCTTCAGCTTCTTCATCATGCTTGTTATGTATATCCACCAAATTTTGTAATAGATGATAGGAATGGTCTTTTATGTCATATGAAGTTGATTGTCTGCTGTACATTGTTTCTTGACTTAATGAACAACTTCTAAATGTACTTCTCTTGCATCATACTAACAGTGATTAACTTCCATATGTCTGCAAAATGGTTAGTGGAAACACAAAGCAACAAACAATGGTTAGAAACAAAAATAGCAACACTAAGATCACATAATAACAGTATAAAACTTATACAAACTTTTATAAAACAAGTTGAGATTTAGATATTAATCATTCCAATACTAACTACAAGGTACTGAAACCTCCCCACATCAAAGGCTTTAGTGAGAAGATCAACAACATTGAAATCAGTATGGATTTTTACCATTTGAATCAACCTTTTCTCATTACAATTTCTAATGAAATGATGCCTTATCTCAATATGTTTAGTTCTAGAATGTAAAACAGGATTTTTAATGATGCAAATTATACTGTTATTATCAATGTAAATCTTAGTATGCATAAAGTTGTATCCAAAATCCAACAATTGATTCTGAATCCAAAGAACTTGACCACATCAACTAGCAACAGCCACATATTCAGCTTCAGTTGTAGAATTTGCCACTATTGTTTGCTTTTTACACTGCCAAGAATTTAGTCTGCTTCCCAAAAACTGACATCCTCCAGTTGTAGATTTCCTATCAAAACTAGCACCAGCATAATCACTATCGGTATAGGCCACCAAATCAAAAGGGGAATCCTTAGAATACCGAAGGCCCAGTTTAGGATGACCTTAAAAGTATCTAAAGATTCTCTTAACAACATTCATGTGGGAGGTATTGGGTGTGACTTGAAATCTTGCACACACACACACACGTACTGAGAACATTATAGCTGGCCTAGATGCAGTGAGATACATCAAAGATCCAATCATGGACCTATACAACTTCAAATCAACTTTGGGACTTCCATCATCTGGTAGGAGTGGTTTCTGAGTCTCCATAGGTGTACTAGCACTCTTCGCATCCTGAAACCCAAACTTCTTCAAAATATCTGCTACATACTTGTCTTGACTAATGAAAATACCATCAGTCCTTTGTTGAACCTGTAGCCCCAAAAAGAAAGTGAGTTCTCCCATATAACTCATCTGAAACTTATCATGCATAGGTTCCTCAAAATCCTTGCATAGCTCCTTATTAGTTGAGCCAAAGATGATGTCATCTACATAAACCTAAACCAGTAAAATATCATCCTTGTGCTTCCTAATGAACAAAGTTTTATCAATCAACTCTCTTTTAAATCCATTGTCCATCAAATAAGTAGATAGGCACTCATACCATGCCCTAGGAGGTTGATGCAACCCATACATAGCCTTCCTCACCCTGTAAAACCTTGTCAGGATGATCAGGATCTTCAAAACCAGGAGGTTGACAAATATAAACCTCCTCATCAATTGTGCCATACAGAAAGGCACTTTTAACATCCATTTGATACACCACAAAATTCTTGAATGAAGCATAAGCTAAAAATAATCTAATAGCCTGAATTCTTGCAACTGTAGCAAATACTTCATCATAATCCAAACCTTCAGTTTGTGTGTATCCTTGAGCAACCAGCCTTGATTTGTTCCTTACCACTATTCCTCTTTCATCCCTCTTATTTCTGAACACCTATTTTGTCCCAATTGCCCTCTTACCGTTGGAAGATCAACCAATGTCCAAACCTCTTGAAGTTTGAACTGTAGAAGCTCCTCTTGCATTGATTCTACCCATCCTTCTTCTGATAAAGCTTCTTCCACTCTCTTGGGCCCCTTTTGAGACAGAAAACAAGCAAATAGGCAGTTTTGCAGATCGTTATGACTATTTCTTTTGTGAATTGATCTTGCAAAGAAACCTTTCTCAGGAAAGGTGTTAGTGTTCATAACCTTGCTTCTTGTTTGAACTGGAGTATTCAAATTTCCAAGTATTTGTTCCTTGGGATGAATCTTATGTATCCTTGTGGTAGTGACTGGACTTTCATGAATGACAGTTCCCAAATTAGTAAAATCAGCATTGAAGAAATCATCCATGTCTTCATCATCAGTAGGAGTATCAATATCTACCAAAGCAGGCATATCAGGATCATGTGGATACTCTTCTTCACCAAATAATGGCTTTGCAGTTGGTCCAAAGAAAGTACTATCATCAGTACTTGCAGCCAGGGTTTCACTTGTACTAGCAGTGGTAGAAGTTGGCTTAGCAGTGCTTTCAGAATGCCTTTTCTTTCTTTCAATTTCTTCTACCGACACTGAGTTATCTTTCAACAACTCATCCTAATCTTGATGATGATCAAATTTGCTTCTAGAATTCAGTGCATCATCATCAGTGGGACCTTGCTTA
Organism: Chrysanthemum makinoi; assembly: GCA_910596185.1. Classification (NCBI taxonomy): domain Eukaryota; kingdom Viridiplantae; phylum Streptophyta; class Magnoliopsida; order Asterales; family Asteraceae; genus Chrysanthemum; species Chrysanthemum makinoi. The sequence goes on along the minus strand of OU343223.1, from coordinate 67,859,053 downwards.
TCAATGATAGGTGAGACAGTACCAGCTTTCCACTTTTCAACCAAATAGAACTCCTTTGTAGAATCAACTTCCTTAGAATATGTTTCTGCATCAGAATCCTTATGTGTACCTGCATTAACATTAGTGGAAGTTCCTGCAATGATAGGCTCATAATTCATAGATTTGGTTAGGATATCAATGTTAAATGTAAACATACAGTCTGTCCTTTAGTCTCAACACTAAGAGTCTCTTCACTAAATTGAACATGTAAGTTCTCTTCAACAATCCTAGTCCTCCTATTGTATACTCTAAAGGCTTTACTATTAGAAGAATAGCCTAAAAAGTATCCATCATCAGCTTTTTCTTGAAACTTACCTAGGTAGTCTATGGTATTCAATATTGTAACAGGACACCCAAAAGTTTTAAGGAATGCAATCATAGGCTTTCTATTATGTAACAGCTCATAGGGGGTCTTGTTATGAGACTTCACTACCTTACTTCTAATCTGCACACAACATGCAGTGCCTATAGCTTCAGCCCAAAAGGTAGTTGGTAACTTAGATTCTGACAACATTGTCCTAGCAACCTCAATTAGTGTCCTATTTTTCCTTTCAGCTACACCAATTTGTTGTGGTGTTCTAGCAACACTAAACTGTCTTTCTATACCCTTAGCTACACGTAACTGATTCATCACATCATTCTTAAACTCAGCCCATTATCACATCGATTACCTTGACCTTATGATTTACTAGATTTTCTATCTTAGTAATGAAACTCTTGAGGATCTCACTAGTCTCACTCTTAGCAGCCAAAAAGTATACCCAAGAAAATCTACTATAATCATCAGTGATAACTAGGCAGTACTGCTTATGGTTCAAACTTTTAACAACGGTAGGTCCAAATAAGTCCATATGAAGCATAAACAGTGGTTTTGAAATGGTGTTGACTATTTTGGTCTTACAAGAGGCTCTATGTTGTTTTCCTTTTTGACAAGCCACACAAAGTTCCTTACACTCAAAAACCTTAGAAGGTAACCCTCTCACTAAGTTGCCCTTTACTAGTTTATTGATTTTTTTGAAATTAAGGTGACCTAGCCTTCTATGCCACAATTTAGACTCATCTACTGATGCCTTAGCAAACAAACAAGTTAAGGACCTAGTTGGAATTACATCTTTAAGATCAAAACAATATATGTTTTCCTTCCTAGGTACCCTAAGCTGTATATACTTTTCATCAGGAATCTTAAACTCAGGTGACAACACTACACATTCAGTTTCACCAAAAAGTACCCAGTTTTTCTTATCACACATTTGAGAAACACTGAATAAATTGTAATTTAATCCCTGTACCAGATAGACTTTTTCAAAGTCTAATTTCACTGTTCTGATTGTGCCTCTGTCAAGTATCTTTCCTCCCTTTGGATCATTGCCAAATGCCACATATCCTCCATCAAAAGCTTCAAAATCCTCCAGGTTGCTCCCATCCCAAGTCATGTGCCCAGAGCAACCACTATCAAAAATTCCTTTTTCTTTTAGCTCATCTTGTAGATTGCCCTGCACATGAATTTAAACAAGTTAGTTCCTTTTGTGGACCCAAGCCAATACTGACTTGGGTCTGCCCTGTTCATCAATATAATCAAATTTCTTTAGGTCCATTGATGCACAGTTGACATGATGTAAAACCTTGGTCTTAGGCTTCCATTGCCAACTAGCTGAGGCCTTAACAGCATAAAAATGGTTTCCAACCACTGTGTCAGTTATCACCTTTGGAATTTTTAAAACTTCTTTTGAATCAGTGGTGATATTTTGCTTAGCAATGATTACACTTTTCTTGGCAGTGGTTGGAACGCATTTGGGTGCAGCAGTTATTATAGATTTTGTTTTACCATTCCTCATTAACACTGCCCTTGGAACCATATTTGTCAGGATGAGGGATAGTTTACTTTGAAAAGTTTTGATGATTTACCCTCATCCACTGGTTCTAAACTTGTGGTTGGTTTTTATAACAGTTTCTCTGTAGGCGCTCAAAACTACCACATTTAAAACAAGCCTTCTTGACACGTTGAAACTCATCACCTAACCTGTTAGAAATTAGGCCATTAAAGTTTCTCTGATTGCCCCTAGGTATGTATCTTTTCATCTGTTCCCTAGGTATCTCCTTATAATCTACCACTTTCCTAGAGATAGGTGCTCCAAATCTAGGAATAAGGTTGGCTTGCTTAGAATCAACTTTCTTAACATTTTTTATCTTCTCAGGCTGTGTTGATTCAGATCTATCTTCCTCAAAATCTGATTCCCAATCTTCAATAGTGGGAGCATCAGATGACTTATCAGAACCTTTCTTAGGTAATTCAATCTTGCTAGACTCACCTACAAGTTTATTGAAACTAAATTCACTGCTAAATGACAGTTCTTTTGTAGGTGGTACATGTTTCATAAGAGGTGGTGGTGGCATATCATTGTAACCAAGACCAGTACCCCTCCTTGAACAATTTTTAACCTATTGGCTTATTTACTAGATCAGAAGCATACTGTGTTTTAGCAACCCTAACAACATGTTTTTCTTTTTCTACTAGGGCTTCTTGTTTTACACTCTTTGCCTCTTCTAGTTTCTTTTTAAGCATTGTAATTTCTCTTTCTTTAAGATCAATTTCACCTCCTAGTATATTTATCTTATCAACATACTCAAACTCACATTTAATACAGTAATTAAGCTTTTCTTCAACACTTTCTAGGCCAACTCTATAGCCTAAGTTATCTAGAGACAGTCTTTCTACTTCTTTTTTCAAACTCTCAATAATAGCATTTTGTGATTATAAGTTATCTTGACATGATTTAAAAGAACAAGTAGAATTTTTAGAATAATTAGATACCTCAGAATCCAACGTAAGATGAAGCATAGGCCATAAGAGCAAAGTTATGCTCTTTAGAAGCTTCACTAGCAAGAAGAGCTGCATTGGGGCCTTCTTCAATCTGATCACTCCAGTCATGATCACCAATCCCATCTTGAGCGACCAATGCTGAAGAAGTAGCAGGCTCTTCAGTGGTCTTCTTGATGCCTTCAATCCTCTTAGGAGCTCGACATTCCCTAGCAAAGTGACCCTTCTTCTTGTAGTTAAAGCACTCCATCTTGCTTTTGTCAAATCCAGCTCTCCGTTGACCATCATACTTAACCTGTCTTCCAGTCCTCCTCAAAAACTTCCTTGCTTAGAGAGTCAACATCGCCATTTGCCATTGAAGATTTATTTCTTCAAGATCATCAGGATCAATTTGATCTAAATCTTGATTCAAAACAAGAATCGGTAGTTAAATCACTAGAAAAGAACAGATTGCACCATCACTAACATTATCACTAAAGGATATTGTTAGCAATAGGCGTGGTTATTCCATAGGCAGCAGTGGATACATCCAGTGAGCTCTTGTGATTAGTGGAAACAAAAGCAATGTTTTGATTAGTAGAAAATGCACCAGCAATGTTGTTCTCAAACTCATAAACCTTCAAGTTGTTATAGAGATTGTTCAGAGTCATCTTTTCAAAGTCATCCTTATTTCTCCACACAATCGTGCATGTACCCAAGGTGATAAACTTCTGATGAACTTCAAATTTATATCTTCTTGAGCAACTTTGTAGTCCACTAACTTCAGTTGGCTGATAAGTTTTTGAAGTCTGTTATAAGTGCCATCAAGTTTTTCTCCACTGAGAGCAGTGAAGTTTTTAAGCTGATGCTTGAGCATATTCTTCCTTGATTTCAATGTAGCTTCATTACCAGCAAACCTTGATCAATAGCATCCATTAACTCCTTAGCAGACTCATATTGTTCAAAGTCCAAAGCATACTCATTATGTATTCCCATGGAGAGAATAGTGTGGGCTTTAATCTCCAGCTTCCTTTTAGCCTAGTCAACCTCACTAACAATGGCTATCTCTTTACCATCATCACCCTTCCTAGGAAGAGTATCACCTTTTTCAACAACGTCCCAGATGGAATAATCAATCATACGAATGTATTGCCTCATTCGCATTCTCCAAATTTGGTACTCACCCTGCTTGAGCATGGGCACCTTTGATGTAGTAACCATGTGAGTTTCGTCAGACATCTTAACTTACTTAAATAGAACTTAACTAAACTTCTTCTTGGTTTCAGTTTCTAGATCACAAGCTCTGATACCACTTGTTGATCCCAGTTGAGCAAACGATCCTTTATAGAAACTGACTTAACAAATATTTTAAAGTATCACACGGAATTTAATACTTAATCTTAAGAAGAAGAACAATAAACATTCAACACCTCAATATTATTATTAATACGAATACTCTAACCAGTATTAGGGTTTTACAACCTTGAAGTGTATCGACCTTAGATATAAAACATACGTATATCTAATCTAACCTAGGACCTCCTTTTATAGGCTAAGGAGTCCTTTACATAATACAATACGTAACCTACAAGATAAATATCTTATCCATATTTATCTAATACAAAATATTAAACCGAATATACAAGACTAGCAGTGGTTACAATACAATATCCGTGGTTACACAATACTACTAGCCGCGGTTTGTCTTCAGCAGTGGATTCATTCTTCTGTCCGTGGTTTCATTAACTCTGTCCGAGGTTCCAACACTTAGAATAATTCATGATCCAAGGAACCTAAAACCCAACACTTTGCTCCCGTTATCAGTCGAGACCAACTGAAACTCACCTCTCTGAGGCTAAAAGAATCCTCTGATACATCAAGGGAACCATTAACTTGGGGATCTGGTATTCGAAGGATTCTGGTTTTGAACTAATAGCTTTTTCAGACGCCGATCACGCAGGTTGCTTAGATTCTCGGAAAAGTACTTCGTGAGCTCTACAATTTCTTGGTGATAAACCGTGTCCTCGCAATCGAAGAATCAGGATTGTACATCACTGTCATCAACTGAAGCAGAATATGTAGCCATGTCGGCGTGTTGTACTCAAGTCATTTGGATGAGAACACAATTCAAAGACTATGGTTATGCATTTGATAGAATCCCAATGTACTGCGACAATCGAAGTGCTATTGCGATATCGTGCCACTCTGTTCAACATTCGAAATCAAAGCACATCGATCTTCGATATCATTTCATCAAGGAGCCTGTGGAAAAGGGTACCGATGAAATATACTTTGTGGGTACTGAATACCAATTGGCAGATCTTCTCACCAAAGCCTTGGCTTCTGCTAGGTTTACTGAGTTTGTCCACCGGATTGGTATGCGGTGTTTGACTCCAGAGGATGCGATGAACTTTTAAATCAATCTTAAACCAGTCAAACACCAAAACCTCTTTTGTAAATATTTTCAAAAACAAAATACAAAAATATAAAATCTGATAAAACTAGAAAAATGTTCTTCTATCTATTTTTCCAAACATGACAAGTACAAATCTTCCGTCAACACTTTACTCTTTCAAAATTCTGTTTTTTCTCGTTCAAGTGTTGAGGGGGAGAAAGTAAATATTTTTTGGTTTCATAAAACCGTTATCTCGGTTGTTTCTTTGTTAATGGTTGTCATATTTCTGGTTTACTGACACTCCCCGGGCTCAAATTTATAAAATTTCATTATTTCTTAAGTCGAGGGGGAGTGTCGTCAAGTTTTTTCTAAATAACATACTTTACGTAACCAAAAGTGGAACTTATGGGTTGTGGATGAAAATGGTTGAGGTGGAGGGACTAAGATTGCCAAAAGCTTAAACTATTTTTGATAAAACTCTCCACCTAATTTTTCAAAACATATTTAATTCAATTCATTTATTACCTAACCACCAATCCCACGCCTAAAAATTCATATTCAAATATGTGCTTTGAACTCTGAATTTGTAAGTGTTTTCATGATCTTTGTGGTAATATAAACATTGGTTTTTAATTTAACAAACATCCAACGGCTAGATTTTAAGTTTTGAGTGATTTTGTGTTCTACGCATATGTGTATGAACACAAAATCATCAAAAGGTGTTTATGATGAAAATTATTATGTCAAAATGCTTAAAAACAAGTGTTATAAACATTTCCAACTTCAAAATCCACCCAGAAAACGTTTTAATAGTGATTCATGAATTAGGGTTTAAGCGTAGATTTGGGGTTTTTCGTGTGAGAGTGTTTCTGGACAATTAGTTGTTCTTATGATGTTGTTTACATGTTTAATTTATCAAAACCATGCTTGAAACATACCCAAAAACATTAATTTTGTGAAATTTAAGAATTAGGGTTTAAGCTCATACGAATTGGGTATTCTTGATTTGTGTGGTTTTAGATGTTAAAACTTGTTGGAAACATATCCTTAGACCTCTTAGTTATCCCAGAATCAATATGGTGCTCATCCTATAGCTAGATTCCTTACTCGTAATATTTGAATGCTTAGGGTTTAAATGTTACGCGTATGAGTAATCTTACGCGTAAACTGTGTATGATTGTGTGTCCATGTGAAAATTGAAAAGGATTGAATTATGTGTTAATGAAAGTATTATGATGAATTTGTTTCAGGTTTTACGCTTGAAATATTCAGAATCAAGGTTAACCATGGAATTTTACGCATAAGGATCATCTTACGCGTAGAAAGTTACACTTAAGAGTAATCTTACGCGTAACCTTTACGCGTAAGGTTCTACAAAGGGACTACTGGCCAGATCTGTGAAGGATATGCGTAACATGAGTCTTACGCATAAAGTTCACTCTTACGAGTAAACCTTACGCCGAAGCTCCCATATACGCCACGCCAGTAGCTCTATGCCTAAGGCTCTCTTTTCCTACGCTTAACATTTCTTACGCCAGAAGTCAAGATCCCACGCATAAGCTTATAACTACGCGTATGATCTACTGTTTACGCATAAGCTTGCAAATCCTACGCCTAAGCCTAATTTTAACCAAAATTGTGAATTGTTACGCATACAAACTTGTAAATAAATAAATCATAACGTCACGAAACCAAAATGTCATTAATAAGCTTAAATGGTTAATAAGTTGTGAAAATAAGTTAAAATTTGGACTTTATAACTCAAAGTTAATCAACTCACGAAACTTTTCACGACTAATTTGAACTATTAGACAAACAAGTGACATTGGACTCGTAACATTCGTTAACATATCATATTCAATAAATAGACAATAAAATCAACTTTTGACTAACGTAATTTCTTTCGATATGTTGGTTCTTTTGGCTAAATACCTTTCAGATCACGAAATGGACATCCAAATGGAATACATTGCTGCACATAATGTTCTCTCAATGGAAGACATCTTCCCCAACGGTTACACAATGAAGATTGGGAAGAACAATCTCATAGTCGATTTTGATAACTTCACATGTTCTGAATCTTCTTGTCAAATCGCTGTAGATATTCTGAAGACTCATCCATATAAGAATATGCTTATTAATTCCTTGCAACAAGGCCGGAGATTTATCTTCACCAATTCCGCACACCATGTAGAAGGTTAAAGGTCAAGATGTTGTGATGTGACACTTAACGACAAACAAGTTACTATCACTCCTGCCGACTTAAGGGCTGTTCTTCTTCTTCCTAACATCCAACCCGCTGATTACTCGCTACTCCTTCGAAGAGGTCACTCTCCAGGTTCATGGTCGACATCGGCTATGATGAAGCCTGGCCGATCATCACAAAACATTCATCTGTTGATCTTAAGAACATACCCCAGCCATGGAGAACCCTCTATATCATGGTTGCCAAATCAGTTTTAGGATGTGATAGTGGTTTTGAGCATCCTAAGCTCAGGGAACTACAACTATTCGAGGGCATGGTCAACATGAAACACATCGAATTTGCAGCTATAATCTGGGACGACATGATGTCTTACTTTAAAAAGCCTGGCACCAAGATCCCTTATATCAAATACACAAAACTGTTGATCCAAAGGGCTCTAGGGAATAATCCTGATATTCCATTGAGACTTGATGACCCCAAACATCACCCCGTGTTGCTTGAGCCCACACTCAATGTTGTCAGATTTAAGGACTCAACAACAAAGAAACAAGGTGCGGTATTACCAGATTGCCTACTCACTGTTGCTATCAAGGGACTTCAATCATACAAACGTTATCTGGAAGCAGTTGAATCCGGAAAAGTGGGGTTCATAGATGAAAAATCTTCTGGCACACCTGTTAGGAAAACCAGGAGAGGCAATACTGGAAGTATCGCAAGCACTGGGAGTACTAGAAAGTATCCAAAGAAGACTCATACAGTCAAAAAGAGAGTTCCTCTTGTTAGGTCACCATGTTTGTAACACAAGCCTCAATATGAAAGAAAGAAAGATAAGATGATCGGTTGAACAATACAAGACACTATGCGTATGAATTAAGACAAGTTATGCGTATGAAATGAAATGAATTGTACAACCAACCCTCAGTTAGGGTTTACAAGGATTATTTATAGGAGGGAACTAGGGCAACACTCCAAGTTCCCATCCTTTACTTATTGGGCTTTGGATAGGCTCATGGGCTTTCTACATGAGCCTAACCTTGATTACTAACATAAAAGCCATAATTAAGCTAACTATTATATGTTAATTACTAACACTTGAATTCTAGTTTAGGAGTGATTCCAATAATCTCCCCCTAAGTGTTAGTGATTGATAATATAAACGTTGTAGGTGCTGATGTAATAGTAGCTTTGATGTCTTCTGACATTCTTCTTTCTTGTGAGAAGAAATGCCTTGATTCGAACAATCTCCCCAGTGTAGAGAAATTGTTTCCTTTGAAGTATTCTGCTTTGACGTCATCATTTTCTTTGTTCTTTGATCTTTGTTCTTTGTAATGGTAGTGATAGTATGTTGTTGCCGTCATGATCGTGTCCGCTTCGTTGCTCTAGTGTCTCCACGTCTTTCTCCAACATGCTCACACGCTCTTTAACGTTGGATTATAGAACTGATGTAGTTCTCTTAGTCTTTAAACTTTGTAGATTCTTTGACTTGACGAAGAATCATTCTGACTTTGTGTTGCCTTTTGAGAGAACTTCAATTAGTGTTGTTGTTGATATGAGCATGTGGAGAATCTGCACGATCTTTTCTACCTGCAAGCATCCATAAGAAGAAAACATAAAACATGGGTTAGAAATAATCCGTAAGCTTACAAGTTTGAACTTTGAGAGTGTTAACAAAGATAGTGTGAAAACACAACTCTAATTCTTACAAAGGACGTTCCTGAATCGGAGTCCCACAAGTGAGATAACGCTGATGTAACCGGTACACCTACAAATTCAGATGAGCCGAGGTATACCGAAGCATCACCCCTCGACTGTAGACCGTTTGAGACACACTAAGCGTAATCCACGGGATTTACCAGTGACCTACTATCGTGGTCGTTTGATGTTGACCGGGCAGAGTTTTCGTTCAATCATTGAGGTTCTCATGTGTGAACCTCTCATAAATGTTCTCGACAAAGATGCTAAGATCTGTGAAGGACTCGATAATGAATCACTTGCGTTCTTATTGTTGAACGACAAGCGATGAATTTTCAAGTGTACCTAAGAGATCTTTTGATGAATCTCGTGGCTCTAGACTCAATAGTGCACTTTGGTTTTCCTGAGCGGAGACTAGGGAGAGGGTCTCATTTCTTCAATACCAGCAATCTCTAAGAGAAAGCCAATAGTTTATGTAGGGTTCCCTGTGAGAATGAAACAAGCTTCTGTTGAGAGAAACTTGAGTGGCTAAGAAGGTTTAGTGCATGCGTCACTGGGTCCATGATGACTTTGATCTTCAATACCGGTGTCATCAAGTGACAACCAAGAGCATATGAATTAAACCCGTTCCGCCTAAGTTGAATAATCAGGAGGGCTATTTCTTTTCACCCTTTTCTTTACTTTTCTTTTTAATTCTTCAACTCCTTCTTTCTCCGATTCTCATTTTCTCCTTTTTATAATCATACCTAAGGACTTCTAATTCTAACTATTGGTGGTGTCCTTGGGTAGATCCCTCCGGCTCTGGAGGATCATAGGACGGTTATTCCTAACCTTAGTCATCTTATAACTCCATGACTAACCTATGTTGCCATAAAACCATTTTCATTGAAAATCTCTCACAGTGGTTCTGATTAAAAGCATTTAATACCACTGTTTAAGAGTTTTAAGATTTTGCATAATTACTCCTCCTCCACACGTGCTTAAGAGTTTTGACTGAAATCTGCACGGTGAGAGAAGAGCGCGCACTTTTGAATTGATCAACTCATGATAGACAATCCCCCGTTACGTTGCATAGTTAAAGAGTTACATTGTCAGCTTTTAGGTGACAACTAGATCTAATAACTACCTTGAAGGTGTGGACAACCTCGAAAAGTTGTCAAACCAGTCAAAGTTCATGTCTACCAAGAGTTTCTCGAATGGTACATTCTACTCGGACAAGTCCTTTGCGAGACACGTTTACATCACTAGCGAACTAGCTTGAAATTATTACCCGTCCCGGAAAAGTCTTTTCGAGTTACTTACATTTCAGAGTTCGTCAATTCGTTGGTTAAGTCTATTCACACGAAGATTCTCTTGCAAGTTACAACATATTTCTTATCACATAAATTTTTCTCCCCCTCAAAAATGGCATATAAATGTTATTTTTGATGAAATTTTGATATTGAATATGACCATTTTGAGTTTTGTGGGAAGATTTCCATGAAGAACGTTGTAGAACAAAGATTTTGGTTGACAAATACTCCCCCTCAAAAAGTAATATAAACTTTTCAGGTTTTGAAAAGTATACGGGGAAGTACTTGTCCTTTTGAGCAAAACTTTGAAAAATGAAAGTTTTGATAAGTTTTACTCAAAAGTAAGAAGCTTTCGCTCCTTTTATAGGAGTGTGGTACTGATGCGTACCACAGGGTCCTTTCATTACAAGTACGGGTTATACACTCTTATGTGTGCACAAGCCATTATGAATAAGTCAAACAGACAAAATCACAATCAAGAAAGTTAATAGTGTACCCAATGATTATGCATGACCAGCTACTTTCTGAGGACGTTGGGATGTCAGAATCAGAAAGCATGGTCTTCCTCCCATATAGCTCTCCAACTGTTGCATCTGATCCGATGAATCAACCTTTCATCAATTCTAGAGATAGCCAAGAAAATCCTTGCGATACTTTGAATTCCAACTCTTCGTCTGAATTATACCCAACTCAATGTCCTTCAATCGATATGTCAATCCATCTCGAACCGTCTTCTGGGTGGCGTCATAGAACTTGTGAATTTCATCGAAAGCCATGAAGCAAGTATGATGATTTTAACTTAGGTAGACAAACCCAAACTTTGGTTTATGAACGATTTTGTACTGAGGTTCTTGATTGATTTCGTTGAAGTGTAAAAGTGATGCAGTGATATTTGAGTTGTTATGGTAAGATTCGACCTCGATTTGGAGATCTTCAACACGCTCTTAGATTAGATGCGTATGAAAACAAGGAGTGCAAGAATGTACTTGATCGACTCTCGGTTGAGGTTCAGGTTGGGGCTTAGGCAGGTCATGATCCTCACCACCAGTGTATGTAAAGTGATTACCGGTTTTCTCCATTGGTGGTGTGGTTTCTGAAACCCTTGGTTGATCAGATGGTGGTGGCTGTGTAGCTTGTTGTGTAGTGGTGAAAACCTGCTTAACCATTTGTCGAATCATTGGATGGAGTTGCCTTCTTAACATATTTTGTTGTTGACTTATGTTAGGAATTAGAAAATTCCATAGTAAAGTATCGGTCACCCCAAATTTAATCTAGTATAAGTTAGCTCGTAGACATTACGTTATTTACTAGTTACTTAGTTAGCTTTTTAGTTTAGTGCTTCACCGTGGAGGAAGACGGGTCTTTACCCGCTGTATACCTGATCCACAGGCCGTTAGGAGGTCGTTTAGTTTGTAACCTATAAATACCCTCTACCTTGCAAGGTAGAGGGTTGGATGTTCACTTGGAATCTAACCTTCCATAAATTTTCTCTTACTAGAACATTTCCCTCTCTCTCTCTCTAAACTTACTTGTACGCCCCACATGATTATGGTTTTAATGTGTTTGTGAAATCCTATTTCTATCAATTGGTATCAAGATCCAAGGTTTGATCACTCATCTTTCATGCTTTTTGTTTTGGTGGATTTCATAAGGTTTTTGGGGTATTAAGGGTTTAGGAGAGTTTGATTCATTTGGAAGGCTTAAATCATTGTGGTTTGGTTGTTTTTGATTGATAAAGTGATTATTTTAGAAGTTTGTACTGGCGAGTTGAGTCTCGGATACTTTATTCTTCAAAGCGAGTTGCTTTGTTATTGGATGCAAGTTGGTACATGCGACTTGGCTGTTTAGCGAGTTGATTTTTATGCGACTTGGGTTCTTAGCGAGTTGTTTCTTTGTTTAACTTGATATCTAAAGCGACTTAGCAATTAAGCGAGTTGTAAAGCTAGCGAATTAATTTAAGCGACTTGGTGTTCAAGCGAGTTGATTGTGTTTGAAGTTGATACTAAAGCGAGTTGGCTATTTAGCGACTTGATTCATTAAGCGTGTTGACAGTGTTATGCGAAGTTGATGCTAATGCGACTTGGCTATTTAGCGAGTTGATACCTTAACCGAGTTGTCTCCTTGAGCGAGTTGGGTGTTTAGCGAGTTGATAACTAAGTGAGTTGTGTGTTTTACTACTTGTCTAATTTTAGACTTGTCACTTCTTCGTGATACATTCTTACGGTTGTTCTTTTGGTTTAGTAAAATCCCGTGAAAGAATCGATTTCCCGATTTAATCAAAGAATTGTAAAATCCCGTAGAACTTGTAATCATGGCAAACATCGTTCCAACTATTGGTTCTTCTTATCGAGGATGTTCATGCACCGCTCTGGATACTCGCTCACCCACAATGTCTTACATCATCGACCTTTTATCTCCGAGTGCTTGAACTCTATGATACCCCACAAGACAATCAAACGGGTTGTACTTCTGAAGATCCTACCTTGATTGACTCTACAAATTATGATCAAAACTCCTCACCTTTTGAGTCAAACTTCAACAAACCACAATCATAATGACCCATGATACAAAGAATTTGAATGCAACATTGAGCCGTTTCAATTACTTCATCAAGATCTTACGAAGTGTTATCCACTCCTATGAGTCGAACATGCTGTGCTCTCTTTCGCCAAGACTTACCTACGTTGAAAAAGGCCGTGTTACTGAACTTAGATCAACTGAAGCTTCAAATTACCAATGAGAAGGGATTAATTTATGAATCTAATGCTGCACTTCAAGTTATCTACAACCAATTTCAGCCATTTATCAAAGGGGAATATTCACGACTTTGATCCATACATAACTGGAATTTCATTCAAGAAACACACTAGAATGGAAATTCATGAGTTTATCAACACATATGTCCAACTCATGAATAATATGGAAGTCTACATTAAGGATGCTACTCAAAGGAATGATTGTCTGAATGATTTGAATGAGAGTCATATTAAATCAAAGGAAATGTGTGATATTTTGGGAAATGGTTCAGTTGAAAGAACGAATAATGCCGATGCCGATGCGGAATTTCGATACTAAAATGAATGATGTAATTGGTTGCAGATGAACAAAAGGCTCGTGAGTCGGACAAACTTGAAACTGCTTTCATGAGAGTATATCCGGTTGTGCATATGGTAAACACAGATGCCATACCAACAAATGAACAAGTGTCATGCATTGAGGTAATCTTAACTGACCCTATCTTTGATAATGATATCGATGAATGTGTCTTGGTTGAGTCTGAATCTAAAATCCTTAAAACAAATGACATGGTAACAAAAGGGGTTTATGATGAACTTTCAAACAAATACTCAATTCTTGAAAAACACTGTATTTCCACGAAATTGCAATACAACAAAAGGAAGAAAGTTTTCGTGCTACAAAATCTTGCATTAATCCGAAATTTCCAGAATTTCGAGAATTCTTTGAATTTAATCAATTGAAAACCCAAATTCAAGACAAAGACTCAATCATAAGCAATCTAAAATGTCAACTCTCAGATCTGCATAAGAAATGTGATCTTAGGATGAGCAATCCTAACCATGAAATAAGTAGTGAGCTTAAATCTAGGAATGATGAATTGGCTTTATGTGTATCCAACTTATTAAGAGAAAATGAGTCCTTGAGAAAGAACTTATTAGAAACAAATTCCATTTTGGCTGACATTGATGCCCTCAAAGCCCAAATTCAGGATAAGAACTTCAATATTGTTGCCTTAAAAAATGAGCTTAGAAAATCTATTGGAAATAAGGTGAACACTAAGTTTGCAAAACCATCGACCTTGGAAAATTCAACTGTTCAGAACAACTCAAAACATAACGTAGTTAGGCAAAGAATGCTTTTAGAATGAAAGATTTAAACAATCAAAATCTAGGCTTGCCTCCCAAGTTGATGCGAATATCGTTTTGTCAAAACCCACTTCACCACCTCGTTCGATATGATGAATAACAAACCTCGGGTTAATGTTCAAAGTTCTAAGATCAGGAATACTAGGAGTTCATCTACTTCTGTAAAAGCATCAAATGGCGTTCAATCCCTAAGAAACCCAATGTTTACAAAAAGACCAATTTTCATAAGCGGTATGTCCCTACACCCAAATCTACTAGCAGATGTTTCCAATGGATTCCCATCGCGATTATTTAAGTTTATAGGATCCAAACGGTCTTACATACCTAGATCTTGCCTTAAGTGGATGCCCACAGGAAGACATTTCAATAATATTGAACATAACGGGATCCCTACTAATGATACACATAGATCAAACTGTACAACATCCAACAGTGAGATTACTCATGTCACTAACTCTTCCATTTGCAATTCTACATGTACATCTAGTGCAATGTGCTCTCGATCATTTTCGTGTACAATGCTCACTCAATCAGAACCTCATGACTTGGTTTCCATCAGAGATTAAAAGTGCTTACTCAGGAGCTATAGCATTCCAGAATTGACGTACCATGTACTTTGACTCCTATTCAACTTGAATTAGGACTCGCTCTTTTATAATCTGTGTATATAAATAAAAAAAAATCATTTTTACACTTATTACATCTATTTTTACATCTACTTTTACTCTTATTACATCTATTTTTACACCTATTTTACTCTTATTTCACTCATTCTTACACTTATTTCTGTCATCGATAACATCTACGACCCTAGAAATGTCATTCAACAATGTCACGGGATTTTAGATGAAGTTCGAACAGAGCAGTAATAACCTTTTACTTTATTTATTTAGCTTTTTAACTCATACTCTTGCTGTAGCAATCTCATAATAATATGTCAATCAATGATTACCCTCTTCCTCATATCATTGATTGAGGGGAGGATTACACATTTGAATCAAGACATCTGCATGCTTTAATTTGAGTGAGGATTACCTATAGCTGAATCAGTACATCTGCATGCTTTAATTTGAGTTCCTTGTATCATTTATGCGTGGTGGTATGACATGCGAATTGCTTTATAGTTGTATGAGAGTTGTTATGTTATATTAAGCGTGTTGCCATGTTTTATCTGTATGTGAGTTGCGTGGTCAAGTAGAGGGACTTAAAGTGTCATTCCCTATATTTGTGTACCTTATAAGCGAGTTGCATTGACAAGTCAGATCACTTTCACTTCTTTGATCAAAACACGCATAAACTATTCTCTCTCAACTCTCATATAAGCGAGTTACATATTCAAGACTGCGTGGTAGGTTGTTTATGTTATCTGATCTTGTCTATCTTAACACATTGAAAAGATTTGTACTTAAACCATCTCGTTCTTAACCCCTTTGCAGATCTTGTCACCTCGATTCTCATCTAAATCAATTGTTTGGACGCTAGGTTTGTATGTTTTTGATTAATTGTTGTTGATTGTAGCTTAGATACATTCAGTTAATGATATGACATACTTAGTTAATGTCTGATAGATCCTTTAATTATGCGTATTGAGTGTGTCGTATGGGTAGGGTTGAGATATCGCTATTTGGTTTGAATAGGGTGATTGGCATTCCTATTTTACATGAATATGACTGTGTTTGAATATGTGTTTGTGGTGTCGAGAGTCTAAATGGGTTACTCATGATATGTTATTGTTAGCGAGTTGGATAGGTTTCTTGGATGCGAGTTGTCCTGATGGATTGTTAAAGAAGTTATTATATGCGAGTTGGTATTGTTATTGTTTGTAAACGAGTTGCTATATGCGAGTTGAACTGACTTATATATGCGTGTTTCCTGTTGCCCATGCGAGATGTCTAGATTCATTGTATCACATGCGAGTTGCGATATGCGACTTGCTTCATACGTTGTAATGTATGCGTGTTGACTATGCGTGTTATCGCTCATCATATGCGAGTTGCCATATGCGACTTGCTTTATGTCTATAATGCGTGTTAGCATATATGTTGACCATCCATTGTTTGACCAAAGCGAGTTGATGCATGCGAGTTTCCATATGCGACTTGCTTCATACTTTGTAATGTATGCGTGTTGACTATGCGTGTTATCGCTCATCATATGCGAGTTGCCATATGCGACTTTCTTTATGCCTATAATGCGTGATAGCATATATGTTGACCATCCATTGGTTGACCAAAGCGAGTTAATGCATGCGAGTTGCCATATGCGACTTGCTTCACATAATGCAATGTATGCGTGTTGTCTATGACATTGAATGTATGCGAGTTTCTCTGTAATCTATGCGAGTTGCCTTTAGATGCGAGTTGCCTTATGTAGTGTGCATTTTTCTCCTAAATGGTATCCTACACTCATAAGTTTCTGCATTCTAATCACATTTATCTGTATGCTGCATCATATGTCTCCATATTTGAAACACAAAATGTTGGGTTATAATGTGGTTATAGTATGTATCTGTGACTTAACCTAACAATCTTTTCTTGGATATGGTTTGTGTTGTATGTGTATCCTTCAGAAACACAATGGCTGACATTGCATCCTCCGATATTCCCACTGCTTCTGCACCATCTGTCACTCTAACTGATGAAGAATTACTACCTCGTGCGGAATGGGTATCAATTGTTAAGAGCAACTGATTCTTAGATGTTGATAGAGGGCAACATAATCCTACTTACCGTCTAGCTGTCGATATCTTAAAGGACACCAACTTCATTAATGCACTAACCAAGCGGTGCACTATCCCATCCATCTATATGCAGCAATTCTGGAAAACAGTTACTTGGGATAAGATTTCTGCATCATACTCGTGTAAGATCGATGACAAATGGTATGACATCTCGGTTGAAACACTCAGGAATGCTCTTCAGATCACACCAAGAAACCCTTCCAACAAATTCACCTCTCCACCCTCCATTCATGATATCTTAAACTTTGTTGAAGAATTGGGATACCCGGAAAGAATAACCAAGATTTCATCACTTATCAATGCAGAATTACATCAACCCTGGAGATCAATCGTCACAATCCTCAATCTATGCCTAACCGTAAAACATCGAACTAGGCAGAGTTCGAGCTCCCATTATGCATTCGTGGGGAATTGTCAAAGGGAAAATGTTGACTTCCCTAACTAACTGAAGAATTCACCTTGTATTTAGACACATTTATCTCGGTGAATTAACTTCGAAAATAATGTTAAAGGAAGAAAGAGTCTTGGTAAAAGAGTGATTCCCAACATCAGATTCTCAAAACTCATTATCCATCATCTGCTACAAACTCACCATATCAATTCACGTAGCGAGTCCGCCTCGGCATGAAGCCTGATGAATTCGTTCTTTGCAATCTTAAATATAGTGCCGAGGTCATGACACGGAGATTTTGGTATGCACTAAGCTTTGCTTAGTGAGAGAATCAAGAATGCTGATTACTTCAAGAGTTATGTAAAGAAAGTCTCCGCCTCAACCGCTAACATCCCTAAGTCCACTTCCACTCAATCTAAATCTAAATCATCAGGAACCACATACTCAAGCCTTCCTAAGAAAAACAAGAGACGATAGCTCTGATCTAAAGTCTCTTCTTCACAAAAGCAAAAGAGGAGAAAAAGAGACACCGGCAAGGGTAATAATGAGGGATCTATGGTTCTAGGAAGAGAGACAGAGTTGATTGATGAAGACGATGCTGCACTCCAACAAGGAATTCAAAGAAAGCCTTGACTGAACGAGTCGCAAAGACCACCGGTGGGAGGTGTCACGATAAGGAGCCCGAGTCAAGAACTCGACAAATCAATCATGTTACTCAAGACAAAGGTAAAGGAATTGTTGGAAGAGAACAGCAACAAGCCGCACATATGCTATCGAATATCTCTTCTCCACCTCCCAAAACGATGACCCGGTTTATCCTCAAGAAAAGAGATATTGTATCATCCTCTACACAAGAGCAATTTGGGATGGATATCTTGATGTGACGAAAGATCTGCATTGAATCCCCGTGTCCGAGTGATGCCTGTGAAGATGATCGAGTCTCCGCTACTCTGAGATTCCGGATTTGAAATAGTAAGTGATAAAGTTGAGCCGTCTAAAGACCCACAAGAGAACCTTGAGCCGGATCAAGTACCTGTGCATCTTGAAGAAACAAACATGTCTACGGATCTTTTCCTCTCTTAAGAATCTTGATCCTGACTTCACATACGATGACCAATTCTTAAAAGACGGTCCCTCGGACATCGAATCGCATAAGCAAACAAATGAAAAGGAAGAAATTCAGTCCATGTTCTCAGTCACAATTCAACAAGACTCCTCAACCGTTCCTCTAATGACGGCTCAAAGGTCTCCATCACGACGCGTCTCCATCAATCACACCGCCTCATAAACCGTAATGACTCTTTGACTTCCACCACCCATACCCACCGATGAGCCAATACATGTTGTCACTTCTGATCATGTCACTCCACCCGCTCACCTCCTCCTGTTAAAACAATAGAGGAATTGCTTGAAGAAGCCATGGTACGCATTGCAACTATTGAAAAACATTTTCCTTTAGGTGCCAACAATCTTGATAGTCGTGTCAAGGAACCGAGAATCTTAATCTCAATGAAGTCGCCACAAAAGCAATAGAAGGCGATATTAAAGATGCAGCTTGAATGGGCAATGAGGGCCCCATTACTTGTAGATTCAAAGATTTGCCAATCTCGACATGAGATCCGCTTCTATCGAAAGAATGTTTGAAAGAGAGGACAAGCACAATGTACATAAGAAATTATACGAGGCGCTTGAGGAATCCATGAGGCATGATAATCATGAGCATTTTGTGATCGATATTCGTGAAAGGGAGGCTAAGAAGAAAAGAAAATTAGATCCAAAGGATTCAAAAGATATGTCTGGAGGTCCAAAATCACCACCAGCACCTCCTACGGGTGGCACCGCACTTCAGAGTTGGAGGATCTTCGAAAAACCACGCTTCACAAAGCAAGAACACCTTCACCACCACCAACAACTCGAAACAAACCGCTCTTTAGGTGGACAAAATCTCAAAAGATGTCTCATCGCATGGACCATTGTCGAACCCCGCTTTACACCAACCATCCCTACTATCCCAGAAGAGCAAATGATGAATGAAGAATCTTTTGTTGCTCAAGAATCGACTCAAGATGATGACGCTTCTACCAAGCACATCCCCAATATTACAGAAGATGAAGATTGGTTGGATGCCTATATTGAGGGAAGACGAATCAAAACGGCTAGAGCTACACCTTCAAAGGATGTTACTCAAAGTTGGCTTACTCAAGATAAACCTCAAACTCCTGAGCCCTCATGGTTTATTCCCGAGTATGAGTCAACAAATCCAACAAACAATTGGGCTTCAACTATCATTTCCAACTATAAAGCTCCAGCAGAAGACTCTCTTCTTCACTTCACAGGGGATATGGGGAGCTTTATAAAGTGGTGTTGGAATCACTCCTAAACCTTAATCAAGTGTTAGTGATTCACATGTAATAGTTAGCTTAATTATGGCCTTTATGTTTGTTTTTAGCCTTAGGCTTATGTAGAAGGCCCATAAGCCTAGGCCTAGCCCAATAAGGAAAAGGATGGGAACTAGGAGTGTTGCCCTAGCTTCCCTCCTATAAATACTCTTGTATAACCCTCACTTGAGGGTTGGTTGTTCAATTTATTCTCTTTCACACATATCTACGCATAACTGGTTACATTCTTAACGTGTGTGTGTGTTTTGATAATTGTTCAATCGCCTTATCTCTTTCTATTAAGCTTGTGTTGTAAATCTAGTGACCTAACAGTGGTATCAATCTCCTAACTAGTTGGGTGAAAGCTTTTTTGAAGTGGGTTTAAGGTCCTACGCGTAAAACAACGAATGATACTTTGGTTCGCTTAAAAACACGATTTTTACACTTTTTAATCCAAGATTCTTGTACTTTCAATGTTTTAAGGTGTTAAAATAACTGTTTTGGCATAAAGTTTCAAACTTTACGCGTGGATTTACGCTTAAGCTTATTTTTGTTCTAGGGTTTCATCCTACTCAGTAATCGTTTTAGACGCGTTTTGGTTCATCAAGGTTCATACTTTTATGTTATTTTGGTGATATTGAAGCTACCCCATCACAAAAATCTGGTTTAGAAACATTTTGGGCAAAGTCACTTTACGAGTAGTTCTACGCGTAAGTGAAACCCTAAACTTACGCGTACCTCACTCCTTGGTTTGATCTTCATTTTAGTTTACTCCGTTTTCTTGCTTCGATAAGCCCGAAAATACGCCGACTTGGGATATCTTTTGCACTGTGATAGTGTAAAAGATCACTTGGGCTAAAACCCTAAACTTACGCATAAGCATAAAGCTTACGCGTAGAAATCCTACGCATAAGATTAATCTTACGCCTAAGCCTTGTCTTACGCCTAAGGTAATCCTATGCATAAGTTTCACGCCTAACTTTGTGTCTACGCATAACTTTAGTGTCTTTTCCCTACTTACGCGTAAGCTAAAACTACGCGTAACCCTCCTTGTTACGCGTAACTTTGGTGTTTTTACGCATAAGTCCTACTTGGTTTATTGTGATTTCTACGCCTAAGGATACTTCATCAACAAAGGTTCATTCGACTACAAAGATCCATTTTTACCAACACAAGTTTTCAACATGTCACAACCACCAT
The DNA here is from genome assembly GCA_910596185.1 of Chrysanthemum makinoi. Classification (NCBI taxonomy): domain Eukaryota; kingdom Viridiplantae; phylum Streptophyta; class Magnoliopsida; order Asterales; family Asteraceae; genus Chrysanthemum; species Chrysanthemum makinoi. Next base: position 67,838,039 of record OU343223.1, on the reverse strand, counting down.
ACTCTAACTATTTCCCTTACACTTATTCTCAACGTCAACAACAACTAACTCCACAACATCAACAATGGAATCAACAACAAGAAATTTATCAACAACAATTTAATCAACAACATACTCCACAACTTGCTGCAATCCTACAACCTCAAATGGTTCAACCACCACCAAGTCTTCAAGTTCAACCCTACACAAATGAATTTAATCAACATCCATCAAGGAACACTATGAAGGAACCCACTTGGTTTGCAAAGATGTGTGAAGCTTTAAGTAGCCAACAATCAATTCATGAGGCTGGATCACTTGATAGACCTCCAATGCTCACTCCAGGAAACTACGATCGATGGGTAATAAGTTTCTTTAGGTTTTGTGATCTGAAGAAGCCACACGGAAAGTTCTTAAAGAAGGTTATCTTGGAAGGTCCATTTCAGTTGCCTACTGTCATTGTACCACGATCTAAATGCTAATCCACCAAGAGATGAACAATCCAACATTGCTATGTTGCACGAATGCAGAGGAACTTCTACACTATGAAGCCGATGAGCTTGCAATGCAATATATCCTCTTAGGATTACCTAACCCAATTCTTCCAAGTGTTGATGCTCAAAAGACTGCAAAGGCAATGTGGGAACATATTCATCTTCTTATGGAAGGATCTGCACTCAATCAAGAGGATTTGGAATCCAAAATTTACTTGGCTTATGAACACTTCATGATTGAACCTGGAGAGACACAAGAGTCTTATCATCATCGATTCTCGGACATCATCAATGATTTGGATAAACACAACATCATCATGCCAAGAATTGCCGTTAATACTAAGTTCCTGAGTAGTCTTGGTCCTAAATGGGAGAATTATGTCATTTTTCTCCGTCAAGCGAAGAACATGCATCATTCTACATACGGATTGTTGTATGATTACTTGAAGCCTCATGAAAAGGAAGTTGATAGAGAAATGATTCTCCGTGCTCAAATTGCTTCACCTTCACAACCGGAAAATCAACAACTTGATTTATATGCTCAAAAGCTTATTCTCCTCAACCAAAGAACTCAACCAACGCTACAATCACACCATATGATCCTTCACAGCCTCAATCTTAACAAACTCAATTGGTTCCATACAACAACAACAATGCTCAAGCACTTGTCAGTGAAGCTAATGAGGAATCTGATCCATTCAAAGCATTGCAACAAGGATTTGCTATGATTGCTAATGCTTTTAGCCGTTATACCAACAAATCCAACAATCGTATTCGTTCCTCATCAAACACAAGGAATCAAGTCATAGAACAATGGACGAGTTGAAGTTCGAATCGCGGGTTATGGTCGCCGATGGGCGGTGGTCAAGGGTTTAATGCTGTGGGTAGGAATAACAATAGAGCTCAAGTGGTAGACCGTGGAAATGCTCGTAATAGGTTGAATGGTCTTCGATGCTACAACCGCAATGAGAAGGGACACCTGGCTAATGCATGCCCAAAGCCGAGGACAAGGGCAGTGCTTATCACAAAGAGGCTCTTCTTTTGTCTCTTAAGGATGAAGCGGTGGAACTCTCACGGACAAAGAACGAGCTTTATGGCAAATGCATTCGGATGATGATATGGAGGATTTGCGTGCCAATGCAAAATTATGTTGATGGCAAATATGCATGAGTTACACATCAAGTGACACAGTGCCTGTATGACATCGATGGCTTGTCTCAGTACCGAACAAACCATGTTTTTCTCGATCTCATATTTCCGCCAACATCCAATCCGGCAAGGCTCGGAATGTTCAAAATGAGTCGTCCACATCTCATTCCGACGATTTTCAAATAGACCCCGTAGTCACATTTGACGATCAAGATGACCTTATGGTGTCCCTTGATACTCAAATTGACTCCGTGTTTATACTTGAGGATCTAAGTAACGATCATGTTGTGACTCACGTTGAACACGCCGAACTTTTGCCTCATCCAGATTTTGCTCGCTTAATACAAGACCAACAAACCATCGTGGAAGAATGTCGCAATTAATCGGGACTTGAAAAGTAAAATGCATCATTAACCAAGGATTTTGAATGTTTACAAAAGCAACTCAACTTTTTCAAAACTCAAGAAAAACATGAAAAAGGTTTTGAAGCAGCCTTTGCTAAATCTCATCAAAATGGAAAATATTTAGAGAGACGTGATGTTGATCTAGCCGCTCAAGAATGCTTTGTTGTCCGAAATAGAACAACTGAAACATGAACACAAAAAGCAAATTAACGCTCTCACCTTGGAAAATCAAAAAGCTAAGGCTGAGTTGTTAACTTGTCAAAAACAGTTCTCTGCATACAAAAAGCATTCAACGAAACGAATAGATGATCATCTTGAAGAAATCATCGGCTTGCAAAACAAACTTAAAGAGTTTAAAACTGTTGTTTACAAACATGGTGAGTCGGTCACAGCCATTGAAAAGTTTACTTTAAAACAAAATCCAAATGGCTATGGACCAAATCTTGCTGATTACAACCCTAAGCTTTCAACCTAAGCATTCAAACCAAATCCGAAGTTTCCGGCGAATATAAAATTGATAATTTATGAGTGTTGTTTAATATCATCGTCAAGAGGAATTAGATGCATAAGACGAGAGTCGATCAAAATTAGAAAAAGTTGTTTACAACAAACCTTTTAACTATTCAAAAGCGGTCACTTTCGCCACACCAACGGATTCTTCTAACACACCAAGGATTATCGTAAAAACATCTCGAAGTCTTCTAATGATAATCTCAAACCGATTATGCACAAACTTATTGTCCTTTACCTTCCATCGCTGAAGTAAACTCAAAACTCGAAAATCGCAAAATTCTTCGATATTTTGACCTTTTCATGGTTGACCTCAAAACTTTACAACATGAGATAGAATATCATTCTGAAATTAAAGTTCAACACTTTCAATTCTAAGCGAGAACAAAGAGATATTTTTCAGAAAAATCTTTTACCAAATGTTAAAAATTTGAAAAGTTGTGCATTGTCTTGGGAAAAGGAATTTCATAAGGAACTTGATTGATGAAGGTCATTTTCGAGAAAACAGAAACATCTATTTCTAATACTAAACGTAAAAAGAAAATGTTGAGACAAGATGTTGATCGACTCTTGGAAGATGTCATCTGTGCCGATGTCCATAATGTTGTGTTATTGAATTCTTTGTCATATGAATTTGATTATATCTCTCGACATCATGTAATTCGTGGTAAATGTTGAGAACACCGATAATGTGCTTGGATCGAGTCCTTAAAAGTTGAAAATAAACGATTGTCAAACGAACTTTCAAATGCAATACGTCGCCTTAATTGGTGTCAAAAAGATATTCACGATCAACAACTTGCTTTTCAGCACAAAATCACCCAGCCATGCGTGCAAAATCTTTCGATCCTAAAATTGAGCAACTGGATGATCAAAACGTGTCTTTTAAGTGTCAAATCTCAAAATATTAACAAGAACTTGTAAAAGTTAAAAAGGAATATGGTGTCATATTTGATTTACTCAAAAAGACTCATGATGAAGCATCAATTGAACTTGATCATTATCTTGCACACACTAAAGAAGTTATGCATTTTGCTGGAAATATTTGGTCTGAAAATCAAGATCCGATTCACACTACCTTTAAGTTAAGAGAAATGTTAGGAAAGTATGAACAACTTCCGCCTACCGTGATTAAGAGAATAGCCCCCGTAACACTTAGTAATCGTGAACCTAGAATCCCTACTGCCAAATCACAAGTTGCTTACGTGCTTCCTTCTATGAAACAGAATAGTTGCATCTTTTCCAAACATCCACTTCACGTACCTAGAGCACTACATCGAAGAATAGGAAGTTACGACCTAAGAAAAGATCAATAAGGAATGCTAAAGTAGAAGAACACCCTAGGACTATGAATAAGACTCATGTTGCTTCCACTATAGATATTGCGTCCGGCAAATGTAATAGAAATAGTGATGTAACGAATGCTAAACCTTTAAGCACTTTTGATATTCAGTCCGATGCACCTTGTGTTATTTGTCGTATAAGTATGAATTCTCGATTGTCATGACAAATGTGTTGCTAAAGCTATCATCTCTCGTTTAAGGAATCCTAAGACTCGGAATACCTCTAGGCCCACTAATCTTTCTAAGTCTGTGCTTGGTAGACCGCCAGCTTTAGATTCTAAGAAACACATTGTCGCCCTGTAGCTCTAGTTTTACCTCCTAGGAATGTAGTACCACCTAGTGCATTCACTAAGACTAAAGCTAAGACTAGTTGGAGATGTCGAAATGGATATATAACACACTAGGATTTAAATGGATACCCAAAGCAATTGATATGTGTATGTCTACTATACCGCCCTGAACCCTCTAACTTTTCGGGTTCCACATCTACTTCTATTCCATCTGTCGCCTGTGTGTAATGCGGTGATACGATCATTCTCTGGATTATTGATAGCGGATGTTCCCACACATGACAGCAACCTTAAACCGTTATCAAACTTTATTGCAAAGTTCATTGGCACTGTCGGATTCGGGAATGATCACTTCGCAGCTATCATGGGCTACGGAGACTATATCAACGGGAACATCGAAATTAGCGTAATTTATTATGTGGAAGGCCTCGGTCACAACTGCTTTTGAGGGTCAGCTCGTGATGGAGATTTGGAGGTTGCTTTCAGGAGAAATCTTGTTTCATTCGTGATCTACAAGGAAACGACCTTATGTTCCGCTCGCGTAATTCCAGTCTTTACACTATCTCTATGCAAGACATGGTTGCTTCATCTCCCATTTGCTTACTTTAAAAGGCAACATCAACAAAATCATGGCTATGGCACCGCCGTCTCTCACATCTAAACTTTCAAACCATCACCAACCTTGCTTGACACAAACTAGTTGAAGGACTCCCACGATTTCGGTATTCTAAAGATCACCTTTGCTCAGCTTTTGAACAAGGGAAAAGCACTCGTGCTCATTTTCCTTCAAAGGTGGAACACAATTCTCAGCATGTGCTTCATCTTCTTCACATGGATTTGTGTGGCCCGATGCGCGTGCAAACGATCAATGGCAAATGCTACATCTTAGTAATTGTTGATGACTATTCACGCTGGACTTGGGTCTACTTTCTTCGAAGCAAAGATCAAATTCCTGATTGATATTGGCTATGATGAAGCTTCAGGAATAATCACCAAGCACTCTCATGTGGAGCTTAAGAACATTCCTCAACCGTGGAGAACCCTCTACATCATCATTACCAAATATGTCTCTGGTCGTGATAGTGGCTATGAGCATCCCAAGCTCATAGAACTACAAATCTTCTGTTCATTAATCAACAAAAGGACATCAAATTGAAGCAATGTTATGGGAAGACATGATGTCATTTCTCAAGAAACTTGGCTCAAAGATTCCCTATGTCGGATACACAAAACTGTTGATCCAGAGAGCACTTGGACTTCATCCTGATATTCCCAAGAGGCTCAATGACCCCTACAATCACGATATGTTGATCGAGCCCACCCTATCGCCGTAATCAAGGAATCGTCAACAAAGAAACAGGGTGCTTTGTGTTACCCGATCACCTTCCGACTAATGAAATCAAAAAGCTCAAGAAATATAAAAGGTATCCGTAGCGAAAAGAAGGCCAAGTTGGTCATCTCGATGAGAAGTCTTCGAACACCTATAAGGAAAACCGTAAGAGGAAGTGCAGGAAGTGCCGAGAGTCGAGGATGTTCCCGTGAGGAATCCTCCACGAAAGGGGAAAGTTCGCCAAGGAAGCATTCTATTCCCGTATCTAAGCATGAACCGCAAAGAAAGCTAATGACAAGGACTCGAGGGTATCGTGACGGATGAAGAGACTTTCTACTCAAATCGCTAAAGATGATACTACAATAGTATCTAAACCTCCTAGTCCTCCATTGATCAAGGAAAAGGGAAGACTCCAAGACTTATGCCTTATGAAGAAAGCTCAAGCTCATGAAGAGCAAAGGATAAATCATACAGAAGAAGTTCAAATTGTTAGACATCAACACATTGCACAATAATTTGCTCAAGAACAAATGGGTGGCCCCGGAGGGTCGAGTGATGGAGCTCAACCTTCACCGGTCCCGATGCGGTTAATCAACCCGATAAGGGATCTCGTGCCACCACTTTGATACAACAACAAACACGTGTGGAGGACACTCTTGAAGAACTTGAATTTGAAAAGTTAGAGAAGGAAAAAGCTGATGAAGAAGCTGCAGCCAAAGCCAAAGCTGATGAACAAGCTAAGTCTGGAAATGAAGAAGATGTTGAGTATGATAAGTTTCTTCTAGATAGTCCTGCACGGTCAAAGGAAGAAACTGCTGAGCCACCAAAGGATCCGAGTCTCCTCACATCTCTTCGTCATCGATTCATCTTCTCACTCTTCACCACCACCATCAAAGAAATCAACCAAATCATCATCCAAATCCGTGAAGAAGCCAACTCCATCTTGGATCTCTCAATCTAAGAATCGAATCGTTATAGCTGCCAAACGAGTCAGAAAGAAAGATATTCTCTTCAAGAAAATGAATTTCTTCAGCGATCAAATACAAGATCTTCATGATGAGCAAGACAAGATGCAAGTTGAAAGGGAGTATGTCCAGATGCTTATGAAGGATGATCTTCAAGGAAGCATGGACGAGATGATTAAAGGATACTCTCATAAGTTCCTTATGGAGGTCGTTCTGAAACTAACAAAGGAGATGTATACCGCATAACCGTATCCAAATCTCTTACACTTAGCCAAGCAAGCCATGAAATCAACTCCGATGAGTTTGAGCATCAATCTAGTTGAATCCACAATCTTCTCTGATGATGAATTGGTGAACCGGCTCAGAGCTCAAATGTCGAACGCCGCAACGTTTGCCTCCCATGAAGCTAAACTGTTTGAAGCATTGTTGGAATACCAACTCAAGTCCTCATTCAGAGAAGAAGCTGTAAGGCCGAAACGTTCAAGAGAAGATGAAGACAAAGATCAGGATAAGGATAAAGAGCCCAAACACACAAAGAAGTCTGGTGAATCATCCTCCATTCAGTATTCATTACAGCCTCCACCACAAAGGACTCCTTCTCAACAAAGATCCCTTCCTCCCTCTTCTGCAAATAAACCTCAGGATTCTTCTGACCCACCACCCCAGACTCAGAAAACCGGCGATCACTTTGAGTATACGGGTGGTGACGATGAAGAATACCATGAGCCCCAACAACAACCCTCTCCCAAAAAGTACAGAAACCGTGAACCCTCATCTAGGCCTAAGAAATGAAGAAGAAGGCCCAAGCCTGACGTCCTATCATGGCTAGATGAAGATACAACAGAAGAATTTGAATGGTTTTCTACACTTGTTAATTCCACTCCCTACCCTGTTGAAGGTCAAGATTTGGTAGACGGTAATACATTGGAGCATGCTAAGTTACTGCAAGAAAAATTCCGAATAAAGAAGATGATGAAATATGAGTTGAGGCAAATCAAGAATGAAGCCTTTCAACTATTAAAAGATAGCTCAGAAAGTGCCATCGAGGTCGAATATCACCTTGAAAACATTGCTCGAGCTATGTCTAACAACATGGATTGGCTCAACCCAGAAGCAAACATTGACTTTACCAAACGGGACAACCCTCCATATTACACCGACTTGTCTAAACCTCTACCTACAATTGGCCAACCAGATGAGCCTCGAATTCCATTCCGCTATTTTTTCAACAAAGACTTGGATTTCCTTCTACACGGTGGCGATCGCTCAAGGAAATACGCTACATCTTTGACACTTCCATTCCCCGAAGCAATATACTCTAACTGCATAGCCATCGAGGAAAGATCTAACCACTTGTTCTCCAACACAGTAGAAGAGTACAACCGAGATGCAATGTATGGGATTCACCATTGGCCGAAATGCCGAAGAATCTACTACAAAGCCGCCATGTTCGAAATCTCAACATGAAGTGTTCAGTCCTAAAAGTATCATTGCCATCAAACACGTTGATCTTTCGTCCAAATGGGACTACACTTTTCTCAAGAAGATTGTGGTCAAAAGGCAAGACGAAAGGGATTATGCGTTCTCTGAAGCTGACTTCGAGAATTTGTCTATCAACGACATTGAAGACATGTACCTTGCCAAAGCACGTGGTCGCATGAGACAATTCTCCACTGCAGAACAACGTGAATTCATCAAGTCATTGCTCATCTTCATCGACGATAGTCATTAAAGAACGTGTAGAAGATCTCCAACTAGTAGTTGAATCTTATCGCACCTGTCAACCTTAGTCTACCGCAGCTTGATCTTCCCGACATCAACCAACTCACAATATACGCCATCAAAGAAACCATTCGGCCGTCGTTACCGCAGTGAACTTCAAAGAAATTGCTTAATGGCGCGTAGAGATCTTCACAAGTTTGGGGATCACACTTTGAAGATGGTTAGGGACGGTTTGGCTTATCGGTTGAATGATATACATCAGAAGATTGGGTCTCCTAAGCGATGGAATTCTCGTGATCGGGGATGTGAAGAGGATCATCACGATGATTGATGAACGGTTGAATCGGGATCACCGAAGATTGGAAAGCTATGTTGGAGGTCGACCCGGATTAACATCACCGCTTTCAACGCCCGTTCACACTCCCGCAACATCTCTCGACTACCCGGTACCCCTTGAACGCTTCTTTCAATATAAATTATGATGTACGATTTCCTACGTCCATGGCTTGTGCACACATTACGCTGTACAACCTCGTTCTTGTCAAGAAAGGACCCGTGGTATGCTTCTGCCACAATCCTTATAAAGGAGCGAAAGCTTCTTACTTTTGAGTAAAACCTATCAAACCTTTCACTTTTTCAAGGTTTTGCTCAAAAGAACAAGTACTTTCCTTTATGATTTTTTCAAAACCTCAACCGCTTATATCACTCGCTTGAGGGGAGTACTTGACTAAAATCTTTGTTCACTAATTGTTCACAGTGGTCATTCTTCCCGCAACACTCTAAATGGTCATATTTATTCTCAACTTTTCAAAAATAACATTTTATATGCCATTTTTGAGGGGAGAAAATACGTGATAAGAAATATGTTGTGTAAATGCAAATGAATCTTTGTGATATAGACTTAACCCATGAATTGACGAGATCTTAACTGTTAGTAACTCGAAAAGACATGTCCGGATGGGTAATAATTTCAAGCTAGTTCGCTAGTGATGTAAACGTGTCTCAAAGGACTTGTCCGAGTAGAATGTACCATTCGAGAAACTCTTGGTAGATATGAACCTTGACGGGTTTGACAACCTTTTGGGGTTGTCCACACCTTCAAGATAGTTATTAGAGTTAGTTGTCACCTAAAAGCTGACAATGCAACTTTTTAACTATGCCACGTAACCGTCTCGCTGGGGAATATCTATCTTGAGTCGATCAATTCAAAAGTGCGCTCTTCCCTCACTGTGCGATTCCGTCAAAACTCTAAAGCACATGGGAGGGAGTATTTCTGCTAAAAGATAAAACTCTCACAGTGGTTCAAACATGTTTTCATTTACAAACCCTTTGAGAGATTTTCTTGAAAATGGTTTTATGGCAATGGAGTTATAAGGTGATTAAGGTTAGGAATAACCGTCCTATGATCCACCAGAGCCGGAGGGATCTACCCAAGGACACTACAAATAGTTAGAATTTAAAAGTCCTTAGGTATGATTATAAAAAGGAGAAAATGAGAATCGGAGAAAGAAGGAGTTGAAGAATTAAAAAAGAAATGCAAAGAAAAGGGTGAAAAGATATAGCCCTCCAGATTATTCAACTTAGGGCAGAATCGGTTCAATTGATATGCTACCGGGTTGTCACTTGATGACGCCGTATTGAAGACTAAAAGTCGTCATGGACCCAAGGACGCATGCACTAAACCTTCTTAGCCACTCAAGTTTCTCTCAACTGAAGCTTGTTTAATTCTCACAGGAACCCTACGAACTATCGGCTTTCTCTTAGAGATTGTTGGTATTGAAGAAGGAGACCCTCTCCTTAGTCTCCGATCAGGAAAACCAAAACGCACTATTGAGTCTAGAGCCACAAGATTCATCAAAAGATCTCTTAGGTACACTTGACATTTCATCACTTGGTGTTCAACAATAAGAACATCAGTGGTACGCTATCGAGTCCTTCACGCATCTTAGCAACTGTCTAGAACATTTATGAGAGGTTCACATCTGTGATTCTCAATGATTGAATGGAAACTCTGCCGTGGTCAACATCAAACGCCCCGACAGCAGGCCGCTTCGGTAACTCGTGGATTACGCTTAGTGGTCTCAAACGGTCCATCGTGAGGTGATGCCGGTGTACCTCAATGACTCATTCAACCGTAGATGTACTTTCGTACATCGCGTTATCTCACTTGTGGGACTCCGGTTCGGAACGCCTTTGTGAGAATTAGAGTTGTGTTTTCACACTATGTTGTTAACACTCTCGAAGTTCAAACTTCTAAGTGCTGGAATCCGCTTATTACTAACCATTTCATGTTTTCTTCTTATGGAAGCTCCTGCGGAATGATCGTGCGATTCTTCGCATGCTCATACCAACATCATCACTAATGGAAGTTCTATCTAAAAGCAACACAAAGTCGAATGATTCTTCGTCAAACCAAAGAATCTACAAAGTTAAAGACTTAAAGAACTTCTCACAAGATCGAAATCCAACGCCAAAGAGCGTATGAGCATGTTGAAGAATGACATGGAGTCATCAGTAAAGGAAGCGCACTGGACTTGATGCGCATAACAACAACATACTATCACTACCATCACAAAGAACAATGATCAAAGAACAAAGAAAAGATGACGCCAAAAGCGTAACTGTTCAAAGAAGACAATTTCTCTACACCGGAGAGATTGTTCGAATCAAGGCAATTCTTCTCACAAGAAAGAAGAATGTCAGAAGACGCCAAAGCTACTATTACATCAACACCTTCACCGTTCATATTCATTCATCACTAACGCTTAGGGGGAGATTGTTGGAATCACTCCTAAACCTTAATCAAGTGTTAGTGATTCACATGTAATAGTTAGCTTAATTATGGCCTTTATGTTTGTTTTTAGCCTTAGGCTTATGTAGAAGGCCCATAAGCCTAGGCCTAGCCCAATAAGGAAAAGGATGGGAACTAGGAGTGTTGCCCTAGCTTCCCTCCTATAAATACTCTTGTATAACCCTCACTTGAGGGTTGGTTGTTCAATTTATTCTCTTTCACACATATCTACGCATAACCGGTTACATTCTTAACGTGTGTGTGTTTGTTTGGATAATTGTTCAATCGCCTTATCTCTTTCTATTAAGCTTGTGTTGTAAATCTAGTGACCTGACAAGTGGTTTTGTGAGAAGAAGGAAATTACATCTATCACCCCTAAAGATCTTGAAGGTCCAGCTTATGAAATAGTTAAAGTCTTCCACTCGGATGCTAATCAGCTTCAATATCAAATGGAGGAATGCTATAGAATGTTGAATGATCAAGTTGGTGAACAGATCAATAGGTTTGATGTGAACAACCCTCTTCCTCTCGGCGGTGAACCTAGATTTATGACCATTCAGTGTAATTCTTCTTAACCATGATCCGACTATCTATGTGGACACACCTCCAAAGAAGACTCGCTCTATCAATTTCAAAAATGAAGGCACTACCTACACTCATCAAGGTCTCGAATGATGGTTCCATCAATTCAAGCAGACAAAGAGCAACAATATGACATAGCCGCTTCATATGGGATCTCACATTGGTGGTTCAAGAAGAAGGAATTCTACATCGAAAGACATAGTGCCGAGAAGAGACGCAGAGCGTTCGATCCGGACCGCGTATTCTTAGTGTTATTGGTATAGAGATCTTCCCTATCTACGGGTATGATTACCTGAAGAAGATTGTTCTTCAAAGAGTCGACTTGAAAGAGCACATCATAGAAGAAAACGATTTCAAACATCTGATGCCAAATGACTTTGAAGATCTCTATCTTCTGAACCTCCAAGGACACCTTTACCATCTTCCCGCCGTAGAAGAAGGCTCTCTCATTCCTGTCAATCTCTCGGATCGAGGCTTGGTCATTCGACTAAAAGTTGGAGATTTTCAATTGGGAATAGAAAGCTACCAGACTCGAGTCAATCTTACAAGACCAAATTGGGAAGCCAGTGGGCATGAATTTCATCACGAATATAAAGTGATTGACACCCCCAGAGCAGTCATCTTTACTGATAGATACGGATCAAGGATGTTAATGAGATTATGTGAGTTATACAAATTCAATGATGGAACACTCAAAATGGTCGAAGAAGAATTAAACTCCAGAGTGAAGGACATCAAAATTAAAATGAAGCCGGGGGACACAACGAAATTCTAGTCTGATGAGGATGTGAAGAGGTGTGAAGAGTTCATTGTTGCAATCAAACGAAGATTGAAGACCGTAATGATCTATCCAACCTTGAAAGCTTTGTGGGTGGAAGACTTCGTGCAGGTCATTACAAGCTACTTCAAAGGACTGAATGAAGAGATTTTCCGGATGCTGTTTCTGTTTTGTATTATTTATGTGTAAAATGTGGTGTACAAACTATGAATAACTTTGAAGTATGTAATAGTGTTAGGTTATGTTCTGTGGTTTCCCTTCGTGTCTAAAAGGGAACCTCAATGTTGTCCACTTCTGATCATATAAAATTGGTCACATTTTTCTCCAACAAATGTTTTGTCTCCTACATATTTAAATCACTTGAGATTCAAAATCTCAAAGGATTTGAAATTTTTGATCGGGGGGAGAAAATGTGATATAAATATAAAAGATGTTAAAAATGACCATTTTAAGTGCATACCGCTTCTAATATGTGCTAAACAATTTTCGTATCTTGAGGCATATATTAAGGGGGAGCATTTCAAAACAAATTCAAACCTTCAGGGTACAAAGTGTTCCATGCTTTTATATAAGGTACCTTGATTGTATGTTAAATGGTTTCTAAATACAAAGTGATCATGGTTGTACTTCAAAGAACTTCTCTCTTGTATGTGCAAAAACTCCTTCAAACTTTGAGGCACATATTGAGGGGGAGCAAAATTTTGAAAACCTCATCCTTCCTCAAAATGATGTATTTAATCAAATAGATTGGGAAGTGATGATG
>OU343223.1:67495362-67824839 GCA_910596185.1 Chrysanthemum makinoi | reverse complement strand
GATACATGAAGGGAACCATTAACTTGAGGATCTGGTATCTGAAGGATTCTTGTTTTAAACTAATAGCTTTTTCAGACGCTGATCACGCAGGTTGCTTAGATTCTCGGAAAAGTACTTCAGGAGCTCTACAATTTCTTGGTGATAAACTGGTGTCCTGGCAATCGAAGAAGCAGGATTGTAGATCACTGTCATAAACTAAAGCAGAATATGTAGCCATGTCGGCGTGTTGTACTTAAGTCATTTGGATGAGAACACAACTCAAAGACTATGGTTATGTATTTGACAGAATCCCGATGTACTGTGACAATCGAAGTGCTATTGCAAATGATCACCAAGCATTTCAACAATTTCAACAAACCATTTGGTTATCAGAATCCCGATGTACTGCGACAATCGAAGTTTAACAGTTTCATATTGATGATTGTTGAAGAAAGTTGGTTCTTCTCTTTAACCAGTGTATTCAAAATGATCATCGGTTTTTGCTGTTTGGGGTGGTAACTCAGAGTCCTGAGGTTTCTCAGTAGGAGTAGAACGTGGAGGAGATCTTCTTTCGGTGGAGGTCCTTTGGGGTGGAGGTGTCATAGAGGAGGATTCATCATACTTCTTCTTGCGTTTGGACTCTTTATCCTTATCCTGATCATCATCGTCTCTTGAACGCTTTGGCCTTTCAGCTGCCGCTTTGCATGACGTTTTAAGTTGGTATTCCAGCAATGCTTCAAATAGTTTACCTTCATCAGAAGTAAACGTTGTAGATCGATTTGACATTTGTAATACCAGCTTGGAAACCATTTCTGCAACGGAGACAGCTTCAGACTCAGTTGGGTTGATTGTTATTGATAAAGGTGTTGATTTTATTGTTTGCTTGACCAACTGCATGAGATTCGGATAGAGTTGTCTGGTGAACATCTCTCTTGTCACTCCAGGAACAATGTCGATAAGGAACTTATGAGTGTATTCCCTAATCATCTTGTTTATTTCACCCTGTATGTCTCGATCAAGAAACTTCTGGATCTGTTCCCGTTCACTCAACATCTCGTTTATCCCATTTTGAAGAAAATTGACTCTGTCAGCGAGTTGATTGAGTTTCTTGTTAACTACATTTTTCTTCCTTACTTGCTTGACAACTTTAACAATCTTTGTCTTTGCTCTGGATGCCCAAGTGTCGGTTGGCTTCTATATCGATCTGGATGCAGATCTGGTGGTGCCTTTGGATGGTGGAGGTGATGAGTGAGATGATGAGTCTGATGATGATGAGACATGAGGAGGCTCAGGGTCCTTTGGTGGCTCATAAGGTTCTTCCTTGCTACGTGCAAGACTATCAAGAATGTAATCATTGGCTTCCTTTTCCGCTTGAGCCTTTTATTCTGCCTTAACCCTAGCTTCTTCATCTGCTTGAGCTTGAGCTTCTTTTTCTGCTTTTTCTTTAGCTGCAGCTTCAACATCTTCATCAGGAATTTTCTCAGACTTCTCCATTTCTGGTTCCTCAAAGTCATAGATGATAGAATCCTCTAGTTTCTTTTGTTGTTGTTCGTGGGTGGTGGTACCGGTTCCCTTATCGGGTTGATTAACCGCATCAGAAACTGGTGTAGTTAGTGCACCACCACTTGACCCTCCGGGGCCACGAGTTTGTTGTTGTTAGAACTCTTTAGCAACATGTTGGAGTCTGAGGTTCTTAAGCTTCTTTGTGTAGGTTCCCATTTATGTAACACAAGCATCAATATAAAGAAATGAGGTAAGAAAGGATCGGATGCACACACACACACTTATGCGTATAAATATGAAGAACGTTTATGCATAGAATAAATGTGAAAGTGAACAACCAACCTTCAAATGAAGGTTTACAAAGCTATTTATAGGAGAGGGAGCTAGGGAAACACTCCTAGTCCCTTCCTTTCCTTATTGGATATGGGCCAAGGATTATGGGCTTTCTACATAAGCCTTGCCTTTAATACTAACATAAAAGCCAAATTAAGCTAACTATTACATATTAATTACTAACACTTGTAATCTAGTTTAGGAGTGATTCCAACAATCTCCCCCTAAGTGTTGGTGATTAATTATTTGAGTGATAACGTTTTAGGTGCTGATGTAATAGTAGCTTTGACGTCTTCTGACATTCTTCTTTCTTGTGAGAAGAAGTGTCTTGATTCCAACAATCTCCCCAGTGTAGGAATCTTGTTTACTTTGAAGTTTTTCAGCTTTGACGTCTTTATATTCTTTGTTCTTTGTGGTGGTAGTGATAGTATGTTGTGGTTATCTGCATCAGGTCAGCTTCATTGCTCCAGTGTCTCCACCTTCTTTCTCCAACATGCTCACACGCTCTTTAACATTGGATTTCAGTACTGATGTAGTTCTCTTAGTCTTTAAACTTTGTAGATTCTTTGACTTTGACGAAGAATCATTCTGACTTTGTGTTGCCTTTTGAGAGAACTTCAATTAGTGTTGTTGTTGGTATGAGCATGTGAAAAAACTGCACGATCTTTTCCACCCGCGAGCATCCATAAGAAGAAAACATAAAACATGGGTTAGAAATAATCCAACGCTTACAAGTTTGAACTTCGAGTTTGTTAACAGCATATTGTGAAAACACGACTCTAATTCTCACAAAGGTTGTTCCTGAACTGGAGTCCCACGAGTGAGATAGCGCGATATGCCGAAGTACACCTACAGTTCAGGTGAGTCACTGAGGTACACCGAAGCATCACCCCATGACTGTAGACCGTTTGAGACACACTAAGCGTAACCCACAAGGAGTTACCAAAGTGACCTGCTGTCAAGGCTGTTAGATGTTGACCCTGGAAGGAGTTTCCATTCAATCACTGAGGATCACATGTGTGAACCTCTCATAAATGTTCTCGACAGATTGCTAAGATCTGTGAAGGACTCGATAATGTATCACTTGTATTCTTGTTGTTGAACGACAAGCGATGAATTGTCAAATGTTCTTAAGAGATCTTTTGATGAATCTCGTCGCTCTAGACTCAATAGTGCGCTTTGGTTTTCCTGAGCGGAGACTAGGGAGAGGGTCTCCTTCTTCAATACCAGTAATCTCTAAGAGAAAGCCGATAGTTTACGTAGGGTTCCCAGTGAGAATGACACAAGCTTCTGTTGAGAGAAACTTGAGTGGCTAAGAAGGTTTAGTGCATGCGTCACTGGGTCCATGACGACTTTTAATCTTCAATACCGGTGTCATCTAGTGACAACCAGTAGCATATGTATTGAACCCGGTGTCTGCCCTAAGTTGAATAATCTGGAGGGATATTTATTTTCACCCTTTTCTTTACTTTTCTTTTTAATTCTTCAACTCCTTCTTTCTCCGATTCTCATTTTCTCCTTTTCATAATCATACCTAAGGACTTCTAATTCTAACTATTGGTGGTGTCCTTGGGTAGATCCCTCCGGCTCTGGCGGATCATAGGACGGTTATTCCTAACCTTAGTCACCTTATAACTCCATGACTAACCTATGTTGCCATAAAACTATTATCTTGAAAATCTCTCAATGTGGTTATGAGTAAAAGCATTTTGTACCACTGTGAGAGTTTAGAATTTCGCAGAAATACTCCCCCTCCACACATGCTTAAGAATTTTGACAGAAATCTGCACGGTGAGAGAAGAGCGCGCACTTTTGAATTGATCAACTCAAGATAGACAATTCCCCGCGAGACACGGTTACGTTGCATAGTTAAAGAGTTGCATTGTTAGCTTTTAGGTGACAACTAGCTCTAATAACTACCTTGAAGGTGTGGACAAACCTCCAAAGGTTGTCAAACCTGTCAAAGTTCATGTCTATCAAGAGTTTCTCGAATGCTACATTCTACTAAGACAAGTCCTTTGCGAGACACGTTTACATAACTAGCGAACTAGCTTGAAATTATTACCCGTCCCGGACAAGTCTTTTCGAGTTACTAACATTTAAGATCTCGTCAATTCATTGGTTAAGTCTTTTTAGCACGACGATTCATTTGCAATTCACAACATATTTCTTATCACATAATTTTTCTCCCCCTCAAAAATGGCATATAAATGGTATTTATGACGAAATTTTGATATCGAATATGTCCATTTCGAGTTTTGTGGGAAGAGTTCCACGAAGAACAATTTGTGAACAAAGTTTAAATCAAATACTCCCCCTCAATAAGTGATATTAACTTTTGAGGTTTTGAAAATCATAAGGGGAAGTACTTGTTCTTTTGAGTAAAACTTTGAAAAGTGAAAGTTTTGATTAGTTTTACACAAAAGTAAGAAGCTTTCGCTCCTTTTATAAGGATTGTGGCACTGAAGCATACCACAGGGTCCTTTCATTACAAGTACCGGTTGTGCACTGTTATGTGTGCACAAGCCATCTAGGGAAAAGATGTAAGAAGTATGAAACAAACTAACCTCTCCCCAATTGACGATGTTTCTAGATCAGCTCCCCCTCAAACTAACAACCGTTTTCAGCAGATTCGAAACTTTGATGTAGTAGACATTTCTTCTAACTTTTGAAGTTTTCAGTATGCAGCGGAATTTGTAGAAGAGCAGAAAACCACACAAGGTAAATCTGACTAATTGCGGAAAATCCGTTCGAGGGTAACATGCCAGAAATCAACAAGATCTTCTCACGTATGTAGACGCATCACACCAAACAAACCATGAAAGACGAAATGAAACGACTTTCCCCTGAATGTTGTGGTCTTTCGGAATACTAATCACCTGTGAATATGCAATAAACTCGATACCAAGACCGTGTGTGAGGCATCATAACATCATATTAGGGTAACTTCACATAAGATCACCCGTGAAATCGAGATGATAACACCCAAGTGAGACGTTTGAGCCACGGATCATCTTATTTCTTCCCCCTAATGGAAGAAATTCAAGAAGGCATTGGGTTTTCGCAAAGAAGCATGTGGAAAAACAAGGAAGCAAGGACCACCAACACTCTCTCCCCCTCGATGTTTTCAATGAATCATAATCATACACCACGTATGTTGATGATGAGTTGAAGACAGCGAAACCATGTATGTCCAATTAATCAAAATGGTGTGAAGTACCATAAATATCTCGTGAGAATCAACTGCTGATAAAACTTCTCAACTCATTCATTATGTTGATCATCAGCTGTGTCATTGTTGTTGGAAACAGTTTGATCTTTTGTTATCAGAGATTCGATTGGAGGTGCAGCTACAGCAATGGTTGTTGTTGTAGATTCAGGGTGTATCAAGAATTAGACTAAGATCGGGTTGTGCAGCGGAAACATTTGATATATCTGAAGCACGACTTTCTAAAGAATCTCCAAACAGAGGAGCAAACAAATTTCCAATTCTTGACAATTGAGTACAATGGTGATGCAGCTGATAGATCATTATATTGTAGACGGTGAGAAACGGGTCCTAAGCAGTTGTACTTAGAAACCATTGCTGTTGTACCTGTATAGAAAGAAAAAGGGGACAAGATAGAAGAAAAACATGGATCCCCAAGTGTAACTGGCTTCCAGATGTTAGAAGCATAAAGTTTTAGTGTCAATTATCTTCTTGACACCTGAATACACAATTTTGATGATTTCCTTTCTTGCCTCAAGGATAGATGTTATGGTGCAACTACTTAATATCTTGCCAGTAGGAATCCACCTAAGACCAACAGTTTTGAAAACTCTACCCGTGGGTAACCATTTAAGGTTAGATCTAAGGGATGTTGAAACTTCTTTTGGAAAGAGTCTTTGTCCTATATTGATCAACCTATTAGGTTTCTGAAATTTTTCAACGGCTTTATTTCTAACTGTTCGTTGAGTACACTTAGGTTTTGTTTTGCCACTACTAGCATTGTGATGTAATACACTAGAAGGCATCAAAGTAGGTCGTGAACCTAAGATTCCATCTTTTTGGAGTAGGGCCGTTTTTCTAGCCTTTTCTAGATCATAGTTCTTGTACGCGTCATTTGAATCATATGAATTTTTAATTTTAATGCTCGGTTTAGACACAGTGTTCGAACTAATCCTAGATGGGCTAGGTGCAACAACTTGTTGAGGTTTAACAGAAACAGGTTTAATAGAAACAGGTTTAACATAAGCATTTTTCTTAGGCCATGAATGTGGATTGACTGGTTTTGTCAAGTGATTTTTTTCAACAACTTGGGAGGCAAACCGTGGTTTTGAAGATTTTGATCGTTCAGATTTAAAAGCAGTTGGTTGTCTAATGTGACAACTCGCAATTTCAGGTCATTTCTCAAATTTACTATTCATCTTGGGAATTTACTATTCACCGGTTACTATTCAAAATTTTACTATTCACCGTTTTCGAAGTCCAAGTAATATTCTGAGAACGTATTTCAAAATTTACTTTTCACGAAACACTATTCATTCCCGGAGAAAATCACCATTCAAATTTCACTATTTCATCATTTATCGTAAACTAGGTTTACGAGTATCAAATTCGCGTAACCATAATGGTTTAGCTGCGAATTCATGAACGATCATCAAGGACATTTCATATAGACTAGGTTTAGTCTACATATCATTAGCATCATTATCATCATATTAGTTCATGCATGGTTTTGCATTTTTCATTACACGTATAATTTTTATTAAATAAACGTTATCGCGTAATTAATTATTTTGAACATTTGATCCGATACTTCCAAAAATTATCCCAACATATTTTTATACTCATATTAAGATTATAAAAATAATATTATGAGTTTACCCAATGTTTTAAATTTATTTCGTATATAAATTGTTATATTTATATAATTACGACGGTTTTCGTAAAAACTACACGATAACTATTATTTCACTCAAATTTTGCAAGAAATGTATTTTTATAATTTTTATTACTTCAATACATTTTATGTTGACCCGTTAAAATTTATTTTTAGTTAACGCTACCCTAAATACTCAAATGTGTATACAAGTTACTACTTATTTTTAATTAACTTACATCTACCTTACATTTACACATTTAAATACATAATAAAAAAAAATGTATTATCTAACATTAATACCCCCTTGTCGACAAAAGGGGGGGTGAGTCATTTAAATTCACTATATATCTTGTACATATATCATAAAATACTCTAACAACACATACAACACAATATTACTAAGTGTAAAGATCAAAATTTCCTTCCTCTCTTCTCTCTACAACCGGCCACCCTCAAGGATCAAGAAAGAGTTCACAAAATATTTTCAAGTCAAGTTTATTACACTCTAGACACACTCTTGATTAAGGTTGTGAAATAAAAACCTTGGGTGTTTAGGATTAATCCTTTGTTCATAAACCTCATCAAGTTAACTAGTAAGCATCTCATATTCATCTTCATATTTCATATTTATTTTATATTCATTTCATCATATTTGAGTAAAACATGCAAGTTATGTGATGTCTATACCACTTAAATTGTTTATAAGCACTATAAGTTTATATATGTTATCCTATAATTACTCCTTGAAATATATCACTTTTGGTGATGTCTAGGAACCCATGACACCCTAAGAAGGTGTATGGTATGATTAAAATAGCTTCGGAGTTGTTTTGAATTGGTTAGAATAGGTTTGGCGCGTGAAAAACTCATTTCGACAAGTTTTCTAAAGGGTCTGTCCTTATTTTCGAAATCTGGAAATCTCGACAGTAAATAAAAAATTTTGGCCTAGATATTTACAAAATACACTTTAAAACGAAAACGTGGCCGCTTGAACGGATTAAAACGGATCTATAACGAAGAAGATATGAATTTTTGAAGTTTGACGACGAAATCTAATAATTTCAGAAATTTCAGCATGTAAATGTCACTTTTTACGAGTTAAAAATGAGGCTTAAGCATTATGAAATGTGTCGACTTATCAAAAATATATTAGTATACTTTAATACGAATCTAAGGACATATAAAACGTAGAAAACAGACTTGTAACGATTAAATTATACACGTTTACACAAAGTTGCCGTTACTTTATTATATAAGAAAAACTATTATATTTCTATTAGACAAGTATTACGGCAACAAGTGACCATGTTGAAGGTCGTTTTTTTAACATTGATGTAGAACTTTTTATAAAGTGATGTCTACTAGTAAAAGTAAGTTCGCCAAGCATATTTTCCAAAATGTCCGACCGTTTGTCAAGCGGAGTTGTAATGAATTAAATACGGTCACTTAAACTTTGCCGAAAACCACCCCTAAACGATATTTTGGACAAAAGTACCATACTTTACCTATATTTTTCTCCGTGATCGAGACCTCTAGGATGGAAACTTAAACACTAAAACTTTGAGATAATGATACAAGCTTCCCAAAACCGTTGATTTCGTTTCCTAACACTCGACGTGCACAATTTTACGACTAGCTTTTCAAGGCTACTTAGTCACTTTCATGAAATTTCAACGACATTATTTTACGACGAAAAATTATAATTTCATAATAAATCATTAAATGATTATCGTCGGATATCATTTCAACGTAAATACATGTAAAGTAATTTAAAAATGGTCAAGACGTTAAAAGATTATTTTTTTCGACTAAAAGGATTATTTTCAAAAATTCATAAGTGGTATAGATATCATCCGAATTGCATGCATAACATTGCATCATGACTTATTATATATCATATCATTCAAAATAGGTCGCAGTTAGAGATTGCGCCACCTTTCAGTGTACTCACTTTTGTCATCGCATCATTGTACCAAGTGAGTTCATAGCCCCACTTTCTATTACTTAATTGTTTTACGAACTCTTGGGGGAGATACATGCTCAACTATTTTTAATCAAACACAAATGCTTTGAACTGTATGCTATATCCAAATGTTTTATTGTCACTAAGTAATCAATTTCCATGTTTGAAGTCCCTACATCATGCACCATTAGTCACTTGCGAGTGAGCGCGAATATTGTGAATAGGCCTATTGGAATTAACACTCCCGTTCTTATTGACCCAGTTAGGGGAAATCGAACGCACTAGATTTGAATCATTAAGGTAAATTGGCAAGTTTACCTATTAGGGCTGCGATGAAACGATTTTTACGAATTTCTATTGGTGCGAGGTTTACGCTTTGGTTGTCATGAACTTAGTGAAATAAATGTTGTTTTGTTTTCAACGATGTATGTGAAACAACGTAACTCACACTACGAATATTGTGTTCAAACGAATTAATTAAACCTATGAATTTCACTCAACCTTTGTGTTGACATTTTTAAGCATGTTTTATCTCAGGTATCTAAGGCATACACTTCATGGCATGCATGTGGACTTATTATAGAGTCGTGGTGACGAGGCGTCTCTCATGGGATTTATACACTTTAAAAACATCGTTTGAATTGTAACAAACTTATTTCCGCACAAGTTGATTTTCATTTGGGACCTATACTTTGTAAACTCTGATTATTTTATTAAATCAAACGATGTATTTTCCAAACGACACTTTAGGTCGTTCAATATAACTGTGATTGTGATGCTATAACAGTCAATCCCTAGGAATTCCATTCCGCTGCAAAACGGGTAATTTGGGGGTGTGACAGATTGGCATCAGAGCTTCAATTATAGAGAACTAGGTTGCATCATTGACCCTAGACTATAACTACATCATCATAGCATCTCATTATTTCATCATAAGTGCATATTCACTTTACATGCGGTTTATGCCTACATTTTTCGAGTTATTTACTTTCATTTCAAATCTATTGTCACATGGATGCCTTCAAATACCCATTCAATTATCCTTTCTTTAGACTCCAATGTGGAGAATGTCTTATCATTCCCTATCACAATTTTAATAACAGTTGACTCATCACCGATAACGTCGAATGCCGAGGTAAAACCTTTAAGTAGGGCAAAGTCACTTTCACTCCTTTGTTTCACCACTAACATGTCGAGTTACACGCTATTCACACATTAAGTCACTAAACCATCATACATTTGAAGCACTTACGACATCTCATAACCCATCTTCTTGGAATCCATTATTCATTTTTGAAAGATAACCTTAAATTTATTATCTCATATCACATCTCTTTAGAGCGCTTATTTTTAACATAGGACTTTGCTACATCTCACCTTTCCTCTTATTTTGAAGAAGTTATGGCGCCGAAGAAAGCTCCACAAGTTTTGACTCAAGCGGCTATGCAAAATTTTGTGAGGGATAGTATAGCCAATGCATTAAGGACTGAAAGGGCAACAGTGGCGGCTGCTGCTGAGGCTGCGGCTACTGTCGAAGCCACTAGACTTGCCAATGCCGCCGAGGCTGCAGCCACTGCTGAAGCCGCTAGACTCGCCACTGCCGCTGAGGCTGCAGCTAATGCTGAAGCTGCCAGGCTTGCTAATGCCGCCGCGGCTGCGGCAACTGCTGAAGCTACTAGATATGCGAGGGAAGCTAAAGCCGCTAGACTTGCTGCTGCTGCAGGAATTGCAGGAGGGTCCGGGGTTAGAAGTTGTTCATATAAGGATTTTAAAAGCAGAGATCCCACTAAGTTCAAGGGTACCGAAGGGGCCACTGCCATGGTTCGATGGTTCGAGAAAATGGAGTCTGTGTTTTTGTTATGTAATTGCCCGGAGGATAGCAAGGTTAAGTTTGCTACGAGTACACTACTTGATGGGGCAATGTCTTGGTGGAATTCGTATGCTCAGCCAATGGGAATGGAAAATGCTTTCAAGCTCACTTGGGAGCCATTCAAAGGTTTG
Organism: Chrysanthemum makinoi; assembly: GCA_910596185.1. Lineage (NCBI taxonomy): Eukaryota > Viridiplantae > Streptophyta > Magnoliopsida > Asterales > Asteraceae > Chrysanthemum > Chrysanthemum makinoi. The sequence continues at coordinate 67,814,195 of OU343223.1, read as the reverse complement.
TTAACGAAGAAGTATTGTCCGCGTACGGAAGTGAAAAAGTTGGAGACCGAATTTTACGAACTAGTAACTATTGGGAATGACATTGATACTTACATTCGAAGGTTTCAAGAATTGGCCGCGTTATGCCCATCTATGGTTTCGGATAACGAGATGCTACTGGAGGCTTTCATTGGGGGACTTCCCCAGATTATTCAAGGAGACGTGATTTCTTTTGATCCGCAAACGATTGAAGAATCTATCCGAATATCTCAAAAGCTCATGGAACAAGTATTGAAGGGGGGAAACATTACCAACACTAACCGTAACAACAATACCAACAACCGCACCAACTACAACAATAACCGAAATAACAACAACAACGACGATAACCAAATCAACAACAACAAAAGAAAATGGGAAAATGACCAAGGAGGTTATAATAACAACAACCAAAACCGTAACACTAACCATCATCAACAACAGAATAGAAGGCAAGAAGCTGCAATGGTTTATGTCGCTGCACCAATAGAAGGCAGAGGTTACGCTGGAACACACCCACTATGTAATCGATGTAAGTTTCATCACTCGGGTCCTTGCCCTGCCAAGTGCCACAAGTGCCAAAAATCGGGACACCTAGCCAGGGATTGTAGAGGTAAAGCCGTAGTCACATGCTTCGGATGTGGGGAGCAAGGACACTACCGGAACCAATGTCCCCAAAACGAAGGTCAACAAGTTGAAGGTACTCATGGGAATGCATACATGTTAGAAGGAGGAGAAGCTCGTCATGGTCTCAACGACGCGGAAGACTGAAGAAGTTCGGAAACTAACAGTCTTAATTTTCCTTATGTACTATGTCGTACTAAGTTTATGTCTTCCATCGTATCCGGATCTTTATAACTTAAGATGTATTACTATTTGATAAACCACTCGTTGTAAAATATTCTCATCTATCGTACTTTATTTTCTTTCGATTCGATATCACTTACGAGAATTTTAATTCCTTTTTACTTTAACGACCATTTTAACGACACGGTTTAAATCTTTGTAAACATTGAGAGTTATAACAACTAAACCGAACGTCACATTATCGTTCCTTAATTATACATAGCCTAGCTAACTATGTCTAATTCTGGAGGGATCATGTTATGTTGGGAGCAGTTATCTATAAATCTTAGTGCAAGCAAAATTTTCACATATTCCAAAGTCAAAATGATGCTCATCGAAGATATTCATCCAATATTTTCTCTACTATGATGTTTTGTACGCTCTCAATCATCGATAACCGTAACGACACCTCCTCATGTCTTCTCTCCTCGTTATTCATCACAAACTCAAAAATTCGATAGACCAACACGAACTGAATTAAGGGACTAAATTCCTTTTTGGATGGGCGAATGTGACAACTCGCAATTTCAGGTCATTTCTCAAAATTACTATTCATCTCGGGAATTTACTATTCACCAGTTACTATTCAAAATTTTACTATTCACCGTTTTCGAAGTCGAAGTAATATTCTGAGAACGTATTTCAAAATTTACTTTTCACGAAACACTATTCATTCCCGGAGAAAATCACTATTCAAGTTTCACTATTTCATCATTTATCGTAAACTAGGTTTACGAGTATCAAATTCGCGTAACCTTAATGGTTTAGCTGCGAATTCATGAACGATCATCAAGGACATTTCATATAGACTAGGTTTAGTCTACATATCATTAGCATCATTATCATCATATTAGTTCATGCATGGTTTTGCATTTTTCATTACACGTATAATTTTTATTAAATAAACGTTATCGCGTAATTAATTATTTTGAACATTTGATCCGATACTTCCAAAAATTATCCCAACATATTTTTATACTCATATTAAGATTATAAAAATAATATTATGAGTTTACCCAATGTTTTAAATTTATTTCGTATATAAATTGTTATATTTATATAATTACGACGGTTTTCGTAAAAACTACACGATAACTATTATTTCACTCAAATTTTGCAAGAAATGTATTTTTATAATTTTTATGACTTTTATACATTTTATTTTGACCCGTTAAATTTTTTTTTTAGTTAACGCTACCCTAAATACTCAAATGTGTATACAAGTTACTACTTATTTTTAATTAACTTACATCTACCTTACATTTACACATTTAAATACATAATAAAAAAAATGTATTATCTAACATTAATACCCCCTTGTCGACACAAGGGGGGTGAGTCATTTAAATTCACTAAATATCTTGTACATATATCATAAAATACTCTAACAACACATACAACACAATATTACTAAGTGTAAAGATCAAAATTTCCTTCCTCTCTTCTCTCTACAACCGGCCACCCTCAAGGATCAAGAAAGAGTTCACAAAATATTTTCAAGTCAAGTTTGTTACACTCTAGACACACTCTTGATTAAGGTTGTGAAATAAAAACCTTGGGTGTTTAGGATTAATCCTTTGTTCATAAACCTCATCAAGTTAACTAGTAAGCATCTCATATTCATCTTCATATTTCATATTTATTTTATATTCATTTCATCATATTTGAGTAAAACATGCAAGTTATGTGATGTCTATACCACTTAAATTGTTTATAAGCACTATAAGTTTATATATGTTATCCTATAATTACTCCTTGAAATATATCACTTTTGGTGATGTCTAGGAACCCATGACACCCTAAGAAGGTGTATGGTAGGATTAAAATAGCTTCGGAGTTGTTTTGAATTGGTTAGAATAGGTTTGGCGCGTGAAAAACTCATTTCGACAAGTTTTCTAAAGGGTCTGTCCTTATTTTCGAAATCTGGAAATCTCGACAGTAAATAAAACTTTTTGGCCTAGATATTTAGAAAATACACTTTAAAACGAAAACCTGGCCGCTTGAACGGATTAAAACGGAGCTATAACGAAGAAGATATGAATTTTTGAAGTTTGACGACGAAAACTAATAATTTCAGAAATTTCAGCATGTAAATGTCACTTTTTACGAGTCAAAAATGAGGCTTAAGCATTATGAAATGTGTCGAATTATCAAAAATATATTAGTATACTTTAATACGAATCTAAGGACATATAAAACGTAGAAAAAGGACGTGTAACGATTAAATTATACACGTTTACACAAAGTTGCCGTAACTTTATTATATAAGAAAAACTATTATATTTCTATTAGACAAGTATTACGGCAACAAGTGACCATGTTGAAGGTCGTTTTTAACATTGATGTAGAACTTTTTATAAAGTGATGTCTACTAGTAAAAGTAAGTTCGCCAAGCATATTTTCCAAAATGTCCGACCGTTTGTCAAGCGGAGTTGTAATGAATTAAATACGGTCACTTAAACTTTGCCGAAAACCACCCCTAAACGATATTTTGGACAAAAGTACCATACTTTACCTATATATTTCTCCGTGATCGAGACCTCTAGGATGGAAACTTAAACACTAAAACTTTGAGATAATGATACAAGCTTCCCAAAACCGTTGAGTTCGTTTCCTAACACTCGACGTGCACAATTTTACGACTAGCTTTTCAAGGCTACTTAGTCACTTTCATGAAATTTCAACGACATTATTTTACGACGAAAAGTTATAATTTCATAATAAATCATTAAATGATTATCGTCGGATATCATTTCAACGTAAATACATGTAAAGTAATTTAAAAATTGTCAAGACGTTAAAAGATTATTTTTTTCGACGAAAAGGATTATTTTCAAAAATTCATAAGTGGTATAGATATCATCCGAATTGCATGCATAACATTACATCATGACTTATTATATATCATATCATTCAAAATAGGTCGCAGTTAGAGATTGCGCCACCTTTCAGTGTACTCACTTTTGTCATCGCATCATTGTACCAAGTGAGTTCATAGCCCACTTTCTATTACTTAATTGTTTTACGAACTCTTGGGGGAGATACATGCTCAACTATTTTTAATCGAACACAAATGCTTTGAACTGTATGCTATATCCAAATGTTTTATTGTCACTAAGTAATCAATTGCCATGTTTGAAGTCCCTACATCATGCACCATTAGTCACTTGCGAGTGAGCGCGAATATTGTGAATAGGCCTATTGGAATTAACACTCCCGTTCTTATTGACCCAGTTAGGGGAAATCGAACGCACTAGATTTGAATCATTAAGGTAAATTGGCAAGTTTACCTATTAGGGCTGCGATGAAACGATTTTTACCAATTTCTATTGGTGCGAGGTTTACGCTTTGGTTGTCATGAACTTAGTGAAATAAATGCTGTTTTATTTTCAACGATGTATGTGAAACAACGTAACTCACACTACGAATATTGTGTTCAAACGAATTAATTAAACCTATGAATTTCACTCAACCTTTGTGTTGACAGCTTTAAGCATGTTTTATCTCAGGTATCTAAGGCATACACTTCATGGCATGCATGTGGACTTATTATAGAGTCGTGGTGACGACGCGTCTCTCATGGGATTTATACACTTTAAAAACATCGTTTGAATTGTAACAAACTTATTTCCGCACAAGTTGATTTTCATTTGGGACCTATACTTTGTAAACTCTGATTATTTTATTAAATCAAACGATGTATTTTCCAAACGACACTTTAGGTCGTTCAATATAACTGTGATTGTGATGCTATGACAGTCAATCCCCAGGAATTCCATTTCGCTGCAAAACAGGTAATTTGGGGGTGTGACATCTAACTACTGATTAGTTGTAAAGACGATTTCCCCAAGATTGTTTGTTTTGCAAACTTAGTTTCCACACTCATGCCAGTTAATCTTCTCAATTTGTTTTGTAAAGCAACATGTGCAAGCCCTTTAGCTTCAATTTGAGCCTTTAAATGCTCATTTTCTTTTACTAAAGTATCCAGATGATTACTTTTTTCATTCAAAGATTTACAATTTGGCTCAGAATTTAAAAAATTGTTTTGCATTTTGAGTTCAAGAGAGATGCAATGAGCCTCTAGTTTTGAAAGATCTTTTTGAAACTGAGCAATGGTCTTTTTGAGAAGAATGTTTTCAGATTCAAGAGTTTGGTTTGATGTATCAGAAGGAAGACAGTTATTTGGACAATGTACAACACACTGGTCAACCTCTCCTTCATTTCTGAATTTAGGTTGCTCAGTTTGTTGTATCGCATTTGCAGGCATAATATGACCAACAGTAGATTGTACCTCAACCATCTGTTCTGTGTCTGTGTCATAGGTGGGTACCATATCTTCCTCAACCATTTGTTCTTTGTCAAAGTTGGGCTCTGTGTCATAGTTGGGTATGATGTCTGCAAAGTTAACATCAATATTGATCCCTGATCTGTTGTTGTCCTCCTGTTTTTCTGATTCTGTCCCACTGCTTATCATGACAACCAAATTAGCATCCAATACTGTAGCCATATTAACTTCCTCTTCTTGAATCTGCAACTTCTGTTCATTTACTCTTTTGGCATGCACTTTCTATGAAGAACTCTTTCAGCGATTGTTTTCTCAATAGCTTCCATGTGTTGGAGCAATATATCTTTGAAATTTTGAGTCTGCATTTGAGTGAACGCTAAGAATTGCTTAGTTGTCATTTCAGTGTCATAGAATCGCGAATCGATGTACTGCTGAAACTGCTCCTTGAGGACTCTAAAAGCGGTTGTGGATTCATTCTCGTTAATTTCTTCTCTGTTGAGTTGGTATTCAAGTTGATTTACGTTGTGAAACATTGTATCAGTGAAGATATCAAAGTCTATTCCAAAGAGTGATGGAAAGGCTTGTTTGAATCCATACTCGGGTCGAGTTCCTGCTAATTCTTTGTTTGAGAGGACCTTAAGGTGTGAATAAAGTGATCGAAACTGTTCCATGCATCGATTCATCAAATGTGTCTCAATCTCATTCATCTGCGACCTTGATTGATACATTCTCTCTCCCCTTGATTGTTGTGAAGAAGTCGGAATAATCAAACAGAAAAAGTGTGAAGTCGATATAGCACAGAGAAGGCCAATATAGTGATTTTCAAAATTTCCCTCCAAAAATAATTTTGAAAAATTTTCTCTCCCAAAATTTGAAATTCACTATAAAATGCAATATTAAGGTTGTAGGAAAATTTTGAGTTTTGACAATTTTGACGCCAAATTTGTCCCGAAAAATTCGAATTTGGGCCCAAAAATTTGAATTTTTGACTAAAATTTTTGCAGTTAAACCAAAATTTGAATCTCGCGTAAAAATTGAATGTTTAGTCTCCCCTAAAAATTAAATTTTACTCAAATTTTCCTGCCAAAATTTTTTTGACCAAAATTAATTTTTTATTTTTTTTAATTACTACTTGTGTTTATGATGGATCTTTGTAGTCGAATGAAACTTTGTTGATGAAGAATACTTATGCGTAGAAAACCAGCTTAGGCGTAGAGAAAACCTTATGCGTAAAACCAATCCTTACACGTAAAAGATGAAGTTACGCGTAGTGATAGCTTAAGCGTAAGCTTGAGGAAAACTTAGCTTATGCGTAAACAAAGGCTTAGAAGTAGAATTCTTATGCGTAAGTTTAGCTTATGCGTAAGACAGTGCTTAGGCGTAAGAAAAAGCTTAGGCAGAAAGAATTCTACGCGTAAGAGCTTTTCTTAGGCGTAAAACTAGGGTTTTGCCCAAAAATCCTTTACACTTATACCAGTGTAAAAGATATTCGAAGTCGAAGTGTTTTCAGGCTTATCCAAGCAATAAAACACTAATTAAACCAATAGCACTGAAGATTAGACCTTGAAGAAGCTTACGCGTAGAATTTGAATTCTTAGGCGTAAAACTGGGGTTTTACTTAGGCGTAAGAATAACCAAATTTTGCCAAAACTGAGATTTCTGCCCAAGAGTGTTTCTAAACCAGATTTTTGTGATGAAACAGCTTCAATATCACCACAATAACACAAAAGTGTGAAACTTGATGATCCAAAACACGTATTCACCTTACGCGTAGAAATGAACACACGACTAAAACCAAGCTTAAAACCAATGAAATACACTTAAAGTTTCAAATTTTTTGCCAAAAACTTAAACTTTAACACCAAATAACCTTTAAAGTACAAGAATCTTGGATTGTAAAGTGTAAAAAATAAGTTTTGAAGCGTTTGAAAGTTATGGTACCGAAACTTACGCGTAAAAACTTAACCTTCAAAAACAAAATCATTTCACCCAACTATTTGGCGATTAATACCACTGTTAGGTTCCCATTTATGTAACACAAGCATCAATATGAAGAAATGAGGTAAGAAAGGATCGGATGAACACACACACACTTATGCGTATAAATATGAAGAAAGTTTATGCATAGAATAAATGTGAAAGTGAACAACCAACCTTCAAATGAAGGTTTACAAGGCTATTTATAAGAGAGGGAGCTAGGGCAACCCTCCTAGTCCCTTCCTTTCCTTATTGGATATGGGCCAAGGCTTATGGGCTTTCTACATAAGCCTTGCCTTTAATACTAACATAAAAGCCAAATTAAGCTAACTATTACATATTAATTACTAACACTTGTAATCTTGTTTAGGAGTGATTCCAACAATTATCTTCGGAGGAAACACGTCCCAACATAGGTGTGTCCTTTTGGCCAACCACATTTACATTTGACAGGTTGTTGTCTTTGAACTGCAATTTGAAAATATAGTATGTTAAAAACAGCACATTAAAATCTTTTATTTATCGGCGTTGTTTTACTGATAATGTAGATACCTAAAAAGCTTTGTTGGTTGGTGTTCATTCTTCTGTCTGCACACCAACAATATTGTTAACGAGTTCAGGTTCCCTAGGCAATTGTTTCTGAACCACATCTTGCTGTTCATTAAAACAATCAAGTGCATCTACAGAATTATCACCTGAAACTTTATCGTCGTTTATGTTAGATGACCAATCGTTACCACAATCCGGTTCCTGATGAATTTTAATTATATATACATAAGTATGGACATATGTTATACTTGATATGTAAACTCTAAGTGAAAGATAACATACAATACTGGGGTCACCGGGTGTTTTTTTTTTCATCGTTTGATGCAACTGGTTGAAGTTGAGTAGTACGATCACCTCCATATTCCATAGCAGGACATTTTTGGGTGATGGCACAAGCTTGTACAAGAATCCCAAGGTTACATGGTTGCGTATCTTTAAGCCCATCAACATTGTCAATGGTCGTTGCATCGTCCACAGCAACAACCTTATCCCCGTTATGGCCTAGACCATGACACGACATGGCCTGTAACGACCAAGGTTTGATATAAGTGTACACACGAAGGATTATTTGGGTTTGGTATAACATTGGAGGTAACCTTAAAAGTAAATACAAACCTTCGGATCATCAGGATTAACGTCAGAGTCATTTGTATTGGCACAACTTTTAGATTGATCAGGAACGAAGGCCGCATCATTTTTAAGACCCAAAAGTTGTTGTACTTTTGAAACTCTGCTTTTGACAGTCGTAAACACATCAAGTACAACCGGTGTGTTTCTGACTGAATGAATGCCATTTTCTATCATCAAAAGTTTTTGATCCAAATCCACTAACTCACGAATTACAGCCCCTGTTGAAAGAGTGGTCCCCGTTTGTGCACCATTTAAAGAAGGTTGTTGCTCAATGTTGAGTTGCAATGCGTTTTCAAGTAACCCCTGCAGTTGACTTTCCATGACCATGACAGTGTGTAAATTGAAATCGTCCACGAATTTATTCGAATGCTCTACAGTCTTCTCACAACCGTCTATGTCTGGCACAGACAAACCATCTACATATTGGGCACTGGAAATACACCACGGTTGCTTTATTTCAGCTTATGTTGCAGAAAGTTCAACAATGGGAGTTGAGTCCTAAGAACAAAAAAGAGATGCAATTACTGATATTGTGAACAAATTTAGGTACAAGTTAGTATAGTCTGCAGCATAAGAGTGTGTGATGCCTACCGGTCCAAAGAGATTACAACAGTTTTCGTTCCAAAACTTTGAAAGTTCTGACCAAGCAAGACCACGTGGAATCACCTTGTTGTCTTTTACCCACCAAAGCTAGCTTTTAGGAAAACTCTCCAAAATCCAAATCTGTAATAGGCACACCCGTCATAGTTAAAAATGTCTAGTTATGCAGTTATCGTTTTTGAATTTGTTTAAAGTTTTAACAAACTAAAGGTCATCTGTTTAGGATGAAACAATACCTTTATGATTACAATTACTAAAAAATCGCAAACTAAAAAGAGTTATAACATTGTTGTAATCTAAATTACGGGTAACATTTATATTACGTGTATACACACCAAAAGACCAGCATTGCATAACAATAAAACAACATCATTATTTATAGCTACTTTTTGATTGAACAAGTAATAGCACAACAAAATAGAATCAAAAGCTTTTAATAACCTGTTTTCTAAAACAAAGATGTTATCAAACTAAGACATACATACATTAGTACAAACTACAGAGAATTCAAACCTTGAAAGCCCAAGCGAACCCGTATAGATTGTATGTGGCACTGAACTTTGGGTTTTTTTTTCAATTTTAACAGATGATCTTTTCTGTGAATATGAACAATATTGACAGTCCTTTGATAAAATTTGTTGGGAATTATGTGAAGTACAAATTATGTTGAAGATTATGCTGAATGGATTCTGCCGAAGACATAGTTCTGCTGAAGTTATATAGTTATTTGTTTGTTTCTGCGGATATAGTTATTCCGTATTTTCTATAGTTAGTTAGGATATGCATGATCTTTATTAGGAAGTGATTGTGTATATCTTATTTAGTTTTACGTTTCTTAGAGAAGAAGTTAGGGTTCCTTGTCTATAAAAGGAACACAATAGAATGAATCATTATTAGACGTTTTATAAATTATTAATATAACGATCCATAGAGGATCAAAGAGTTCTTAGTTATCTGTGTTTTATACTTGTGTTTATATTCCGCTAAAGAATACAAGTTGTAGAGATTTTCTTTTAGTTTGTTTGTGATTACAAAAGCAATACTAACGATCTACGAAGCTCAAGATCTATCAAGGTCTTCTAGTTTTCAACAAGTGGTATCAGAGCCTCGTGAGAGTCTCTACGATACTAAGGACAGGTTTTTCTAAACACCCATACAACCAAAACAAAACTCACCATGCCTGGATCAGACGTTGATGTTGAAATCACCAACAACCAAAAATCCACCCATCTTCAACATCTAAGTCTCTCTAATAGCAATGCTAAGTTTCCTTACCTGAAAAGGGAGGAGTATGATCTTTGGGCGATGAAGATGCAGAACTGGATTTCCAACATTGATTGGAATCTATGGGAGATGGTAATGAAGGGAAACAGTTTGAAGCAAACTACGTAGATGCTGGTAAAATGACTTATGTCCCTCCCAAAACTGCTTTGAAGAGTTCTTGGCGGTTCAGAGAGAACCCAAGGTTAAAACCATTCTTCTTCAAGCTATTCCTGAGGATCACTTGAGTGATTTTCACTTCATGCAAGATGCTAAGGACATATGGTTAGCAATTAAGGCTAAGTTCGGTGGGAATGAGGAGTCTAGGAGAATGAGAAAGTCCATGCTGAGACAACAGTTTCAAGATTTTCAAATCTCTGAAGAGGAAGGAATTCATAAGGGCTATGACAAGTTTCACAAGATTTTAAGTCATTAAATCACCAAGCAAAGCCAGGATAATGATGATTGTAATTCTAAGTTCTTGAGGTCTTTACCTCAATACTGGCTACAAGTGAGCATTGCTTTAAAAGCAAAAGGTGGTTTGGATATGCTTACTTTTGATGAGTCAGTATAACAAAATTAAAGCTCTTGAACATGATGTAAGAAGTCCTTTTAGATCATCATCTACTGCTAGTCACACAAAGATTCGTTGGAGCCTCTGCTCCAAAGATGAGTTATGGTCCAAGTCCAACTTACTCATCATCATCTTACACTACCACTCCAACAAGTTCTCAATCTGGAGGTATAATGGAAGATGTGCTTGGATCTTTCTTTGATTATGATCCTCGCAGAACTGGCCTATGAGGATTTCGATCAGGTGGATCCAATGGAGATGGAAGAGATGAAGCTGAAGTGGCAGGTGGCTATGCTGTCCATGAATATCAAGCGGTTTGAGCCCAAAGCTGCCAGAAGGTTTGGCTTCCAAGGAAGAGATCCAGCGAGGTTTGACAAAAGGAAGGTCAAGTGCTTCACATGTCAACAGATGGGTCACTTCTCCAGAGAGTGCAAAGATAGGAAAGCTGGTGATGAGACGAGATACTCTACTTATCGCAGAATCGAGGGAGGCCGGAACTTCAAAGGGATTAGCAGCTTTGGTCACTCTTGACAGCAATGTTGACTAGAAGCAACATGAGCAGGAAAATGATGGTCCTGTTATTGATAATGTTGGTTTGATTGCAAGTGTACTTGAGGATAGGCATGATCATATTGCCTTGATGGGCATCTCTCAGGTACAAAATGTTTGTTTGGTTGTAGTGAGCGTTATAATGAACTCAAAGAAGCTTATGATATTTTGAAACCTAAATATAATGAATGCTTTGTAGAAGTTGAAGCTTATAAACAGGCTTTAAAGACACTAGAAAGACAAAAGGTTTGGTTTCAGAAGAATCAAATAGCTTATGATGAGAAAATAAGTGTGTTAGAAAGGGATCTTGAATGTGCTAAGAATGAGTTAAAAGATCCTGAGAAGTTAAGAGCAGATGTAGTGACAAAAAATCTAGAGCTAAAAGAGAAACTAGATGAGGAAATTGCTAGGCATAAAGAATGGTTGTTAAATGGAAATAAGATAGCTAGTCACATCTATGCTAGTCAAACTCCAAATACTTCTATAGGATTAAGCTTTAAGAAGTATGTAGGGTTAGAAGCTAGGGATGACACACGCAAATCTACACCAGCAGGCCTAGCTAATTTTGTGAAAGAAGGTACCCTACATGCTGTACGTGGACCTATTAGAGGTGAGCACATGCCCATTGACCTTTCCATTACTGTTGACTTTGATGGATCACATCATCTCTATGGCGAAAAGTCAAATGACTTGCGGACCGATACTTCTTCTAATGACTTTGTCTCTTGTGTTAAAAGTGACAAGTCCTCCAAGCAAGGGTCTACAGAGTGTGATTCAAATGACAAGTCTAACCTTCCCAAGTCTTCACCCCTTCCTGCACCCAAGACTACCAATAAGCATGTCAGAGTTGCTGCCAAGGAATCCTCTTCCAAGACAGTTGCCTTTGAAGACTTGCTTTTTAATTCTTTGCATAATAATACTGTTAAAAACAATTCTTTTCATGGTTTTGGTTTGAATACTTCTGCTTGTAATAGAACATCTTTTGGTTTGAATAAATCTTCTAAACAGAAGACATGTTTTGTGTGTGGAAGTAAATTTCATTTAATTAAGGATTGTGATTATCATGAACAAAGGATGGGTAGGTGTGGTAATTCTAGGACATCTATACCAATGTGGACTAATGTTAATGCTATACCACCTTATGTTCCACAAGCAACTTATACTAATACTCCTTCGCCTTGGAGAAGACCAGTTGTAAGACCATATGTACAACCAACAAGTTCATATTTTAAGAATGGTCATTGGCCTGGATATGTTGACTCTATGACTGATGGGAAAGGTACTGGGATACTGCTGTCAAGTCCTCAGCAGGTTGTTCTTGGAATAAAAAGGGACCTAAATTTCAATGGAAACCCAAGAACAATAGTGGATCTTATACATCTGCATGGCATAACTCATATGATCCACAAGGCAGGTCAAGTCAAGAATGGCTTGAGCCTCCATAGTGTACTAATATTTTGTATATTGTTTTGTTGTTGTAGAATCATCCTCTTAAGCATAAAGATGTTGGCATTGTTGATAGTGGTTGTTCAAAAGTATGTCGTGAAACAGGATATGATGCATAACTTTGTATCAATTGAAGGAGGAGGTAATGTAACCTTTGGAGGAAGTGATGGAAGAATTACTGGGAAAGGGACCATCAAAACACCTCAACTGGACTTTGAGAATGTATACTATGTCAAGGAACTCCAACACTTCAATTTGTTCTCAGTCTCACAAATCTGTGACACCAAGAACAAAGTACTCTTCACAGAGGATGAATGTCTTGTGCTATCTAAAGACTTCAAACTCCCAGAAGACACTTCAATTCTACTGAAAGTTCCTCAAAATCACAATCTTTATACATTCAACTTAACTGATGTTAAACCAGAAGGTGACTTAACTTGTTTGGTGGCTAAAGCATCTTTGGATGAGTCTACCAAATGGCATAGGAGGATGGCCCATGTCAACTTCAAGACCATAAACCAACTCTCTAAACTGGGACTTGTTGAAGGTCTTCCTTCCAAAGTCTTTACAAATGATCATAACTGTGTTGCACTGCAACAAGTGAAAGCAACATAGAGCCTCATACAAAGTTGTTACTGCTGTGAGCATTAATTTCGAACCTCTTCACTGCTTCATATGGACCTATTTGGTCCAACTCAAGTTAGAAGCATTGATCAAAAGTATTTTTGTCTGGTTATCACCGATGGTTATAGCAGATTTTGTTGGGTATTCTTTCTAAGGACAAAAGATGAAACATCTCCAGTGTTGAAAGACTTCATTACCCTTATTGAAAATCAGTTGAACAAAAAGGTTAAAGGAATTCGGTGTGATAATGGGACAGAGTTCAAGAATGCTATACTTATAGAACTCTGTAGGTCTAAAGGAATCAAAAGGGACTATAGTACTCCAAGAACCCCACAAAAAATGGGGTGGCTGAAAGGAAGAATAGGACCTTGATAGAGGCGCAAGATCAATCTGGCAGACTCAAAATTACCCACCATGTTTTGGACTGAAGCTTTGGCACGACTTGTTATGTACTTGAATAGGGTATCCATTACTACACCACACTTCAAAACACCATATGAACTTCTCTATGGGAAAGTTCCTGCTATTCATTACCTTAAACCTTTTGGTGTCAAGTGACCATTCGAATACTGAGTGATCCATTGGGCAAATTTGATGAAAAAGTGATGATGGTTACATTGTGGGATATTCACTCATAGTAAGGCGTACAGAGTTTACAATTTATCTGCTAAGAAGATTGAGGAGACTTTGAACCTGCGATTTCTAGAAGACAAGCCAAATGTTCAAGGACAGGGTCATGTTTGGTCTTTTGACCTTGATTACTTAACGGATTATTTGGGTTATTCTAGACATATGGCTAATCAACATCTTTGGTACTCAAGAATCTCCAACTAACAATGCGAGATACTATGGATGCTGATTCGACAAATGAGTTTGAAGATGATGAACAACCCATTGTAGTGCCTTCTTTCTCCCCTAACAATTTTACAGGTGACACTTCCAAAGTTATTTCTGATGAGAGTGAAGACGAGTCCAATTATGCAGAGGACCTTGCTAGGCTAAAGACGCAGGAGTATGCAACTAATCTAGAAGCTGAAAGGAATGTTGAGGAGAATGAAAGAGAAGCAATCAGTGAAAATAAACATTCTGTTGAACGTGATCCGGTTTCTCCTATCATCACCAATTCTGCTGAAGGCTATGCTGTTTCTACTCCCATTTCTACTAGAGTGTCCACAGACTTTGGAGATCCTTATACTCGTTTTCCAAGACCCTCGGATCTTGGTAATCATCAACCCAAAGCTGGAGTCTTCACCTCACCTTCCTATGATTCTGATTTTGAACCAACTGTTACTAATCTTGATACCACCATTGATGTAAACACCACTTTACTCACGAAAAGGATTCACAATCCTCATCCACAATCAAATATTATTGGTGATCCTAATGCACCTGTTAGAACAAGGGGTACTGTGGCAAGTTCTAAATATGGTCACGTGGCTTTTATTTCTTATGTCTCAAATCAACAAAGAGACAATCACACGGTATGAACATTGTCTGCTTGCTTGTTTTCTCTCACAAGTGGAACCAACCAGTGTTACTCAGGCTCTTGAAGACTCAAGTTGGCTTGAGGCAATGCAAGAAGAGATGCAACAATTTCAAAATCAGCAAGTTTGGATATTGGTACCACTACCTGATGGCAAGTATGCAATTGGGACTAAATGGATTCTGAAGAATAAGAGATATGCAAGGGGTGTTGTCATTAAAAACTTGCTCAGGGTTATAGACAAGAGGAGGGGATTGATTATGATGAAGTGTTTGCACCTGTGGCAAGAGTTGAGGCCATACGAATATTCTTAGCTTATGCATCTTACATGGGATTTATGGTGTATCAAATGGATGTTAAAGGTGCTTTCCTATATGATGAAATAGAAGAGGAGGTTTATGTCACTCAACCTAAAGGATTTGAAGACCCTAATCATCCTACTCATGTTTACAAGGTTGTCAAAGCTCTCTATGGACTACATCAGGCACCACGAGCTTGGTATGCTAGGCTTTCATCATTTCTGCTGAAGCATGGATATCAAAGAGGTGCCATTGATAAAACACTTTTCCTGAAGAAGAATTCCACAGACATTATTCTTGTGCAAGTGTATGTGGATGACATTATTTTTGGATCCACAAAGGAAGCTTGGTGCAGGGAGTTTGAGGAGCTAATGAAGGGAGAGTTTCAGATGAGTGCTATGGGGAGTTGACTTTCTTTTTGGGTCTCCAAGTTCAGCAGAAACCTGATGGTATCTTTATCAGTCGGGACAAATATGTGAGGGACATCTTGAAGAAGTTTGGTATGGAGAGTGTCGAACCGCCACTACACCTTATGAAGCTCCAAAGAAAAGACCAACAAGAAGTAGATCCACCGTGAATGTTCATTTTACGGATCTATGATTGGTTCTTTGATGTATCTAACACTTCAAGGCCCGATATTACTTTTCTTGTGAGTGTTTGTTCTCGACATCAAGTTACTCCACTTACTTCCCATCTCAATCTTTGTTAAGAAGATCTTAAAGTACCTCAAAGGCCAACCTCATTTAGGCCTTTGGTACCCAAAAGAATCTCCATTTAAGCTGAAAGCATATAGTGATAGTGACTATCTTTGGTGCAAATCGGATAGGAGGTCCACTACTGGAGGTTGCCAATTCCTTGGGAAGAGATTGATTTCTTGGCAATGCAAGAAACAGACTATTGTGGCTACCTCATCTATTGAAGCAGAGTACGTTGCTGCTGCAAATTGCTGTGGACAGGTTCTTTGGATACAAAATCAATTTTTGGATTATGGGTATAACTTCATGAACACAACAATTTTTATTGATAATCAAAGTACCATATGCATTGTTAAAAATCCAGTTTTTCACAGTCGAACAAAACATATTGAAATCAGGCACCACTTTATAAGAGATGCATATGACAAACATTTGATAAAAGTGGTTAAAATTCACACTGATAATAATGTGGTAGATTTATTAACAAAAGCTTTTGATGGACCAAGGTTTCAACACCTTGTGGTCCATATTGGTATTCTTAACCCTTAACTGCAAAGTTTAAGGGGAGGCATAGGTCTTAGGGGAGGCATATGCCTCAGGGGAGGATTTGTGTAACTTTGCATACTTTTATGTAAATTTGTTTGATTTTTGTGTATACTTTTTGATTCTGTTTTCTAACACTAACCAGCTAATGTAATGATAGTTTGTTTGTTCTTGTTTGGTTTGTGTGTTTCTCTGTGTCTGTTTTGCAGTTTGCCTATATAGTAGGAGTTTATGATGCTTGGAGATGGATATGTAAGCTTGAAAGTTTGTTTCTCTGAATGCATAAGTCTTGAATAGAGCACATATTGTATCTATCAAGACAAGTTCAAGTTAAAGATGCTCATTCATTCAAATTACACTTACTGACTTATAGATTACAATCAACTTCAAAAGGAAATACAAGGACTACTAAACCTATGTCTTTTTACACTAGCTCAAATCATCTATTCCTATAGCTGTTGGATATGCATGATCGCTCACATCTTCCACACTAGCTGCTGGATATGCATTTGTAAGGACTTGCATAACCACCCATTCCTTCTATCTTGATGGCTGGATATGCATGACCTGTACGACGAAGAAGCTAAGGATCAAAATGGGAAGGATGGATTGATGAAAATGATGATGATGAAGATGACCACATATGTCCTTTGTGCTTCATCTGCTGATTTCACCAAAAAGCAATCCTTCCACCTTCCTTAACTCCTTCCTTTTTACGATATGTGATGATGCACCAAAACATGGCGCAGGAAGAGCTAGCACCACCTCGAAGTTGGCACAAGGACTTTGTTGAGGTTGAGGTGCTGGAGGTTGGGAGTAAGATGTTTTCTTCTTAGTGGGCCCATCAGAGTCATCAGTAGACTCACTTGGATTCACTACACTAACATCATTTGAAGAACTGAGAAATGGGGATTTTAATGATCGTGGGTCATATGGATATGGAAAGAACTAGAGGAAATCACTGGATGATGATGATGATGGAGAAGAGGTTGGATTAACAACCTCTGGTTTATTACTCATGGTTGATTATGGTTAATTTTGGGGTATTGATGAACTTAGGGTTTATGATGGAAATTGGGGGTAATTGATGAGAGTTAAGAGTGCATTGGGGTTTGTTTTATAGACCGGTTCAAGGCTTAATGGTATTTACTGCAAGTTGGGTGAAACAGTAAAAAGATATTCTTGAAGCTTCTTGAATACGTGAATTGCTTCTACTGATTGTATCACTTCAGCAGATTGACTATTGTTTCTGCCGAAGTTGGAATTTGAATTGGGTAAAAGATTGCATTCCACGTCAGCGCTGGTCAACAACTTAATATATTTGACCACGATTTGGGAAACTTCTACTTATAACCTATTCACATATCTTCATCTAATAATAACTGATTCTCTCTTTATTCGATTCAAACACACCTTCAGTTGAGTGAATCTTCACCCATTATCTAAAGTTCTCATGGCACTTCAATTCAAGCACGATCATAATAAAGTTGCTTTTCTGGGAACGGCTAAGGGTGATGAGTTGTACAAACCCATGGTGGAATTCTTAAAGAGGTCCAAGATTCATTATGCTTTAACGCATTCTCCGGAATTGATTTATGAATCGTTGGTTAAACAATTTTGGGCGATCATGAAATGAGGAATGATACTGAGATTGTAGCTATTGTTGACGAACGAGTATGTTGTGACAGAGGAGTTGATCAGAAGTCGACTTCGATTGGATGATGAGAATGGGGTTTATCATTCGAATGCTGCAGTGGTACTTGATGGGCTAAGAGCGATTGGATATCAAGGTACAAGGAACAAGGACAGACATGTGGTTAAAGAATCAGCTTTGTCCTATGTGGAGGTTTTGGTTCATACATTGCTTCAGTGTTTAAGCAATAAATCAGGAGGATGGGACCAATTTTCTACTCAATTGGGATGTGGTATTATATTTCTATCTCAGGGTTTAACTTATAATTTTTCTAAGTTTATTTTTGATAATATGGTTGAGAATATAACTAGGAAAAAGAACAAGTTTTTAATGTACCCTAGGTTTTTGCAAATAATATTAGACATTGCTACCCAAACCAAAGCCTTTTATCCCATAGGAGCTTTATCTGCTAAACTATTTGCTTCAATGAGAACTAAGTATGAGGGGGCACATCATCCTTTGCTAGCGGCTATGTTGCCTCAAGGCAAAGAATCTGCTGATGAGAGGAATGTTGTTGGTTCTCCACCTTCTACTACTGTTGCTGCTGATGGGAATCCATCAGTGACAATAGATGAAGGCCCTTCTAATGCTGATGAAGCACATCTTGTTACTCCTGAACAACCTTTATCCACTCCTTCACCAAGATCTAGTCCACCACCTACACAGGTTCCTCATGATGAGGTTGAGACTGAGTTTAATAGGCTGCCTACTCCTAGTCCTGTTAGAGATTCAGTTGATGATCATGTTCCATTCTTTGAGCATGTTGATATTTCTTCGAAGGCCGATGATGCTCCCATTACCACGAGCAATCTGGCGGTGGAGTGAGGACCCTATTACAATTACATCTTTGTATGCTCTAGTGAACAGGTATGTAGCTGAGGTTACTGATCTCAAGAAGGAGCTTGCGGAGACTAAATCTAAGCTTGGTGGTGAGATTGTAGAATTGCAAAGAAAGGTTAAGGATTTGGAAGTACAACTGGGTCAGAGGAGAAAAAGGAGATTGGATGTGTTGGGAATTACAAGTTTGAGTTGATAAAGACAAAAAGAATGAAACAAGAGGGACTTAATATGACAAGAAGGAAACCTACTAAAAGATGGAAGGGCTTGCTTGCAATGGAAGTTTTATTATTTAGTCCTTATCCTCTAGTATATAAAGAGGACATAGGTGTAGGTTTTAATTAAGTCTTCCAATAATGTAGTCGACTAAAAGGTGTGTGTTTAGCCTAGACGTTAGGGGAGAACGTCTAGGGTATTAGTTTTAGATTAGTGTGTCCTAGGCGTATGGTCTTGTAAACGCCTAGGTTATTAGTTTAGTTAGTAGACGTGTTCCTATAAACGTCTAAGATTATTAGAGTATTAGTGAATGAAAAACCTTGTTCAATAACAAAGTATTGTTTTGATTATTCCGCTGCGTACCATGTTATTAATCTTTGTTAATGATCCCTAGCTGAGCTTATAAACGATCTTATCAATTGGTATCAGAGCGGGAAGCTCTTGATATAGGGAATCACAAGGTTTTGATTGGTGAAGAAGCAAGCAGATCGTAAAGAGCAGATTTAATGATTCGTCGAACAAGAGCAGATTTAATGATTCGTATTAATTGGTTTTGGTTCTCTCCAATATGGCGCATGGTTCTACAGTGGACGTGTTTTATGATTGGTCATTAATATTAATTCTTCACGTGGGTGTTGGTGGACAAAAGAGTCAATTTGTCACGGTTTAATAAGATTGGTACACGCATGGTATTTTTTAATTGGTTTTTATATTCTCGTTTGAGTGGTTATACATGATACGAATGTTAATCTGATTGGTCGATGGAATTGCACACACGTGGGATTTGATTCTATGTGGAGAGGCGTATGGAGGATACCGTGGAGATTATGTTTGATTGGTTGACGGCGAATATTGGTTTTCATAAGTGCACGTGGGTTGGTGATAAGTTTATTTCGGGACCCATGAAATTTATTTGATCAAACAGTACATGGTACTATCACTGTACTGACCAAGGAGAGTTTACTTGAATTATTGCTGGGTGTGTTTTGTGGTGCTGCTGGGACCCACGATGACAATTTGTTCAAGTGTTAATAGTTTTTGATTGGTTGAAAATTATGATCGGTACGTGTGGTTTTTATTGATGGTCACGTGGGGATTTAATTGATGTACGGTATTATTGTGTTTACATGGGGTCCACGATAACTTTGATATTTTGTGGGTTTTGATTCAATGAATTTGAGGTACATAGTTATTACGGTAGTCATGGCTTTGATTGGTCAGTGGGGTTCGTTTTGTCAAAAGTTGCGGTGTATATTCGTGATAATAGTTGACTATCAATTGTTGGGACCCACGATGGTTAATACTTATTGTGACTGGAAGGATTGGTTATAATGGTGATGGAAGAAGTCACGTGGTTATCAATTAATATTTGCTTAATTCGAGATGTGGGGCTCGAAGTCATGTGAGGTTTTTGGTCAAAGTAATTGATCCTATGGATTTGTTTTGTTTCGATCACGTGGGCATGAGTTTGTATTGACTAGCTCTTGATTGGATTATTTTTTATCTGCTACTCATTAGTGTTTGTATCATTATCAAGGTACTGGCGGTGAAGTTTTTTAAAAGTACTGCTACAAGTTTTTGAAAGTACTGATGATATTTGAAGATATTGCTACTCGTTCGAAAGTACTTCTGCTCATTAGTTTGCAAAGTACTGCTGCTATTATTTTCAAAGTACTGCTTCAAGGTACTGCTGAATTTTTTTTTGAAAGTACTGTTGGATGGATGAAAGTACTGCTTGGGCGCAAAGTAATCTTTGCTTTTATATTTGCACAAGATACAATGACAAAAAGTGTCACTAATTGCAGTTAGTGACAGGTTGGTGACGAATTTGTGACAGATTATGTGTCGCTAACAGCAGATTTGTGACGGCTTTGGGACAGAAAAAGTGTTGCTAATAGGGCTGATTTGAAATTAAGGGGAAGTCGAGCATATTGTTATGATATTTGACACACACAGAGGTTATTGTTCACACACACAGGAAAAAGTTTTTATTCTTAAAAGGATTTAAAAAGGCTCGTTATGGAGATTTATTGAAGAATTGATTACGAAGAGGATTATTTATCACTTATTTGAAGGTGAAGTGGAATTACTTGGTTTGTGTTCTTATCATCTAGCTTGATGAATCTAGTTTTCATAGGTCAAGAGGGTGGATGGATGAAGACCTAGTAAGCTATCACTTGAAGGAGTTACATTGTAGTGCTCAGTGTCTCATACTAGTTGAGGATTCTTTTCAAGGGATTGCGGTCTACTTATATTTTGTCCGTATAAGTATGGAGTTCCGTGGATAGTAAAGATTTAAGACACAAGTTTGAGAAATTTTACTTCTTCATCAAGTTCGTTATATTTGGTGTTCTTCACAAAGTGATCATTACAAGGAGCTTACAGATTTTGAAGAATCAAGAAGATGGTTAACATATGGTTTTTTAGGGGAAGCTTATTGTTAAAAGTTTAACCATCTACATGCATCACTCAAGGGGAAGTGTTTGATTCTTATTACTATTGATTAGTATTACTACTGATGGTTTAGATTTCTATTGTTTCAAGTTCATTTTTAGTTGCGGAAAACTTCATGGAGGGTAATTTGAGACATTGGAAGGATGAATTGGATGTGTAGTATTGGTTCGTGGTGGTCAAGATCATTATTTGCATATGTTCCCTATTTGGATAATAACAAAAAGGGGAAGAGATGTTTGAGTGGCATGGCATGGATTAAGGGGAAGATAAAGGAAGACATACTTGTTTCATTTATGGCGAGATTTATTTATCTCAATTTCTCTACTTCGTCTAGGGAAGTTCGTTCAAGAATGGTTTTGTCATTATCAACTAGGGGAAGATTGTTGGGAATTACAAGTTTGAGTTGATAAAGACAAAAAGAATGAAACAAGAGGGACTTAATATGACAAGAAGGAAACCTACTAAAAGATGGAAGGGCTTGCTTGCAATGGAAGTTTTATTATTTAGTCCTTATCCTCTAGTATATAAAGAGGACATAGGTGTAGGTTTTAATTAAGTCTTCCAATAATGTAGTCGACTAAAAGGTGTGTGTTTAGCCTAGACGTTAGGGGAGAACGTCTAGGGTATTAGTTTTAGATTAGTGTGTCCTAGGCGTATGGTCTTGTAAACGCCTAGGTTATTAGTTTAGTTAGTAGACGTGTTCCTATAAACGTCTAAGATTATTAGAGTATTAGTGAATGAAAAACCTTGTTCAATAACAAAGTATTGTTTTGATTATTCCGCTGCGTACCATGTTATTAATCTTTGTTATTGATCCCTAGCTGAGCTTATAAACGATCTTATCAGGATGTTTCTTCTGATGAGGAGGATGTGGATGCTCAGTTTAAGTCACTTGATATGTTGGCTAATGTGGCTCAAGAATCTAATGTTTCTACTTCAAAGGTTGGTACATCTGTACAGCAAAAGGAGCCAATTTTGTTTACTAGACGGAGGAGAAAGCAATCTGTGCATAAGGATACATTGCAAAGTGAAGATATTTCAACTACTGAAGAACATGTTGTTGCTGATACTCCTTTGATGGACATTGCTGGTGCAGGTGGTCAAGCTTCAAATGTGCTATCTCAACCTGCTTATATACCTTTCACGATACTTCAAGTTTTTCTTCTGGAAGGAATTTTAATTTGAATCGAAGTAGATGTATTTTCAACACCTGTTGAAGATTTATCTCACCATGTTTCTTCTGAAGCACATCTGGATGAATCTTCTGAAGTACCTTTTAGTGATACTCCTTCAGTTGATGTTGTTGTTGGATCTCTCTGATAAAGAGACAGGAGTGACAAATTGACACCGAGCTTGGTCCAGATCCGTCAGTGAACAGGAAAGGTTAGCACAAGAGAGGATGTTAGATGAATGTGCAAATTTGAAGAAAAGTGCTGAATTGGCTCAACAGATTGAAGCTGAGTCTAATTCTAAATTGCCACCTGTGAGACGAAAAGAATTGGATGCAATGGCTACTCAGATGCCTCCAACAACTTTGGGATGTCTATACTCAGCAAGCTATTTCTAATCCTTCACTTGCTCAGAGTATTTTAGGGGCAGATTTTGATAGTGAACAATTTGTAGCTCAAATGGTGGCTCGTGGACAACAAAGAAAGGCGGAAGAAACTGCTAAGAAGAAAGCTATAATTGCTCAGAAGAACAAGGCTAAGAGAGAGAGACCACTAACTGAAGCTCAAGAAAGCAAAATGAGAATGGTAGTAAAAAATCAGAGTTCTTCAGTGTTTAACTCAGGTTTAACAATGAAGCAAGTCATGGCTTTGCCTGATCCTGTTCTGATTCGCAAATATAATTATATCATGAAGTTTTCTTCATCTTCTTCAAAACATTCTTCAAATTTGAAAAGGATTGCTGGAACTATAGATGCTCCACAGGCCAAAAGACCTAAATTTGTTGAGATTGTGGATAATTTTGATGATATTCCATCAAAGGTGATGTCTCCAGTGGTTCCTTCTGAAGCCACTACTGAAGTTATTCCTTCACCTTCCAAAGTTTCTTCTGCTGAAGCTTCTGCTGAACCTTCTGTGGTTTCTGCTGAAACACCTAATGTGCCAGTTTCAACTTCATTTGTGAAGTCTGTTGATACGAAGGAGATAATCGGTTAACGAAGTTGAAACAACTACTGTCAAATCTACACAGGCAAGAAAGGTGCTTG
The DNA here is from genome assembly GCA_910596185.1 of Chrysanthemum makinoi. Lineage (NCBI taxonomy): Eukaryota > Viridiplantae > Streptophyta > Magnoliopsida > Asterales > Asteraceae > Chrysanthemum > Chrysanthemum makinoi. Next base: position 67,790,405 of record OU343223.1, on the reverse strand, counting down.
ACAGAATGAATGAAATACGTGGTAATGTTTCGATGCAAAGGAATCTGAAGATATTTCATCTTCGGACATATATCTTCCTGGAAGGAGGAAGAAGAGGATGGCTAAACGAAAGTTCTCTTCTTTAAGGAAATCTGTAAGATCAGCTCGGATTCAGTCATCTCGTAAGCATATTAAGGTTGAGACATCTCACAAGGATAATCATGTGGATTTAAAGGCGGTTGAGTCATCTTTTATCCAAGAAGGATCTGCTGCTGATTTTCCGGAGGGGTCTCATGATGTTTTGGTTAATTGGTCATTGTCAGATGATGAGCTTAATATCATTCACCGTTTGGATCAAACCACCATGCAATTTAACTTTTTGAAGGAGATCTTGCATCGGTGGACAGGATGATTTGGTTACGTTGTATAACCTTGTCAATAAGTATTACCATTCTAATGCACCAAAGGGTTCTGGGTTATATTTATTGGGTGATCTTCATGTTTTGTTTGATTCAATATCTCCCAATGGTAAAGGATACTTTATTTGGAAGAACTCCCACTTGTGGCAGGTTACGTCTTGGAGATATTATCCTCTGCCTCGTGTGCATGTAGTTGAGACAAAGGGTGGTATTACTGTCTGTATGTTTGCTGAGAGAACTTATCCATTATCTATGAAGCTTATGGAAAGCATGCTTATTCAGAAGTTGGAAGTTCCTCCGGATCCTGTTGGCAATGATAATTTGTATGCTGAACAATGTGTTGGTGTTATTAAGAATCAGCTTATGGCACATAGAGGTTCATCTTGATTATGGTACTTTGTATGGTTTGTAATTTTTGTTTATTTGTTTATTTCTTAGTTAAAAAAAACTATTTTCTTTGTTTAACTAACTTTTATTGCAGGTTTGTTGTATATTATTGCTGGTTATTAACTCACCAGATATACCTTGTGTATATCAAAGAGTTGGCTAGTCCAAAGGGTACAACTTTGGTAAAGACACATCAAATCTGTTGATAGCTGTAATGGTTTGCTCAAAATCATAGGGTTTGCAACCACCCATGCTTAATTGCTGAGTGTTGTATGGTCATCAATTCACCATGGTTTATTCCTTTTTGGAATCCAAGAATTGACTAGCCCACTTGTATATGGCTTGTGGTAAAGGCAGTGGAATACCATATTTGGTAATCAGTTCACCAATTTTAAGAATTGACTAGTCCTGAGCAAACGGCTACAGGTAAAGACATTTCAAATCCGTTCATGGTTGCTGATTTGCTAATAAATCAGATGGTTATCAGTGTACCATGGTTTTCGAACTTAAACATTTGGCTACTCCAGTAGTGATGGCTATTGGTAAAGAGACATCAAATCCATTATTTTCAATGATTCACCTCTCACAGGAGTTAACACACCTGAATGTGATGAGAATAGTTTGAAACTAATATGTTTTGATGTACATGTTGTCATTTGTTGCTGCAAAGATATGGAGTTTGAGAGTTTATTCATCAAAGAGATGTTTTTGTTTTGATTCTTTGCTGATGATGTTTGACTACAATCCTCTAGTGCTGCAAGGTTAAAGATCTATCAAGAAACTGGAACTTAACCAAGTCAAATTCCAATTTAGGGAGGATTGTTGGGAATTATGTGAAGTACGAATTATGCTGAAGATTATGCTGAATGGATTCGCCAAGTGTATGGATTCGCCAAGACATAGTTCCTGAAGTTATATAGTTATTTGTTTGTTTCTGAGGATATAGTTATTCCGTATTTTCTATAGTTAGTTAGGATATGCATGAGCTTTATTAGGAAGTGATTGTGTATATCTTATTTAGTTTTACGTTTCTTAGAGAAGAAGTTAGGGTTCCTTGTCTATAAAAGGAACACAATAGAATGAATTATTATTAGACGTTTTACAAATTATTAATATAACGATCCATAGAGGATCAAAGAGTTCGTAGTTATCTGTGTTTTATACTTGTGTTTATATTCCGCTAAAGAATACAAGTTGTAGAGATTTTCTTTTAGTTTGTTTGTGATTACACAAGCAATACTAACGATCTACGAAGCTCAAGATCTATCAAGGTCTTCTAGTTTTCAACAAAATTTATGCCACATATAGTAACCCCAAGGAAATACATTCCAGGCTTCAAAATCATCAACCAAGGACAATAAGTGATTATGGATGCAATTCCTGTCTTCTTTTCCTATAAACACCAGCTCTGCAGCTACCAACAGACACACCCTAACAGCATCCTCATCAGAAAGTGATAACCACCTTTTTCTATCCTTTTTTTCATCATTAACAAGTTCCAAAAGATCAATGGCATGTACATTTGTTATCCCATTACTCTTTTTTTTCAAGAAATACACGATCACGGAAAGCGCTAGACCGTTTATTCACTTTTGAAACTTTGCCAAATCAAAACCCTGTTATCAGACAAAATTCTTTCCGGCCAAACCTTAACGAATGCTCCCCAATTTGGAATGTTAATGGAGGGTAATCAGAGGATATGTTAGAAACATATACCTGGTGTTGCAAAACATAATGCATCGAAGGCGATCATTCTCGCATCGACTTTATATCCAACCATGGACCAAATCGTTTGCACGAACAACCTTTATTGTTTTGTTCTTTGACAAACAGAGTTTAATATCTTGCAGCAACTTCAATGTAGAACGAACTGCGATTTTACAATTGTACAACTTTAATGTTGTCATATGGAATTATACATTAAAATTAATTAGGGTTTAGAGGGTTCTATGAATAAGATGTGGTTTGTGAGTGTGTGCGCGTGATGTAGAAGAAGACGTTTAATTGTAGAAGCTGTTAAACATTGTACAAGCAGATGTTTCATTGTATGTGTATGCGCGTGATGTTGTGTGAGTACGTGTCTGAGTTATTATTATTAGTTTTATAATACAACCAGTGTAAAATGACCATATTATCCTCGTGTATAAATACAAGTTGGCCAATATTATATAGTTGCCCGAAAATACATTTTGGTTGCCCAAAAAACAGTACCTTACAATACATCACAAATACTGTCAAAATATGTACTTCCGTCAGGCTTTTGTCGGACACGTGCCACCCCATGTTGGATACAAGAAAATCACTGGGCAACTAGTCCATTTTCGGAACTCAAAAAAGCATGGTCCATAAAGTGATATGCATCAGGGAGCGCGGTCTATTTGACTAATTTTCCCCACAATTTAAGCGTAAGTTACTAATCTTTTGAAAGTAAGATGCAAAGCTTCAAGATTTTGATTCACAAAAATAAATAACTAACTCAGAAGAGGAAAACTACCTTTTGAATGATCAAACGGAGACACTCCAGGTTAGGAGAACATCTAAGAATGCGGATGAGAACTTTCATGGTGAAGGCATCAGTTGTTGTGGTCAACTCAAGTGTCTTTATATGGGGAAAAGATACAGGGAAATCTCCTTGAGGAGCGTAAGCAGCATCAATACACTATAATAATGACATCAACTCAGATTTTGATATTATTATGTGTGGTAGAAGTAGAACTATAAACTGGAAACACATTTACACGATAAATAGGCATGTAGGTATGATTATGATTTATCTGATAGAAGCCAATGATTTGTAAGCGGAGGCATGACATAAGCAAGAATAAACTCCAAAGGCTGGCTAGTGGTCATCTGGGTTTCATGATCCCATACTCAATTCTTTCACATTTCTCATACAACACCAGCGACTAAGAAAACTTCGTTGACCACCAAAATGACATATAAAGGTATTCCAAAATGAAATGACTTACATATGCTAGATTCTTCACCATAACCTCGTGAATTATTAATCATTTTTTAAAATGAATTGCGTAACACCCCAAAATATGGTCCAGCGGAAGCATACGAACCTTTGGGTGCTACTATCTCGGTATCATAACATAAGATACAAATAATGGTTTTTATTCCATTAGTTTAGATTAAAATTCATTATTTGAAAACATTAAGTTTACATTAATGAAAGTAATGTGGAATTAGGCCCAATAGATGTTTAAAGCGGTCCCGATTATTCATCAGAGTCACCTATGACCATGCCCCTTGCCAAGCGTCTTCCAATAGTGAGCTATCGCCTTAAACCTGAGAACACATGCTAAAAAGGTCAACTTACGCTGGTGAGTTCATAGAGTTTAGTTACAAAATGTAGTAGTGGACCTGATAGAGTTTAATTGCTATGTACGACTAAGGCATATCTATAATACACAATCCAATCAATAATCAATCCAATCAATAATCAATCCAATCAATCATCAACCCAATTAATAATCAACCCAATCAATAATCCATAACACAGTCGAGATCTCAGCAGGGCCCCAGGAGACCCTAGCCAGCACAGTCGTAGTAAGGCTTAGAACACAAGTTACCCCGATCTAGGTCGGCTACAAATGTCTATTCTTAGCTATGCATCATGCTATAGCATAGGGATGCTACCCAAGTCTAAGTCAACAACTGTCGCATGTCTAACCTTTCCTAGTTAACACATTAGCAATTCAAATAGTAGTGGCAGGTCCAAGAAATAGTTTGTATTTACATAAACACATAAGGTGTTCAATCACCAAACCAAATATACCAAACAACAGTCATTTCCAATTTATGTTCACATATCCAGTTATGGTTCGTTAAAAACAGCATGTACTCACCCCCAAAACAGTTATGAAAACCTTTGAAAAGAGGGGCTATGAAACTCACCTTAGCCACAGTAATGCACTATTCACTATTGACACGACTGGCATCTAAAACTGATATCCACGGCATCCAGAAGAATGTACGACAAGTATGATAGAACAGAAGTGACGCAACCTAATGCGTATACAATTATCTTAAAATACGGCTCGTATGATAAAGAAGTCGATAGAAAGTAATGTGTCATAGTTTTCGTGGATCATTCGTGTAATTGCTTTCAAAAGTCCATTATCGTTCCCAAAAGTTCATAATTAATATCTCAAAAGTTTAGTTTTAACGTTTTGTGTGGCGGTAAGAAACATAGACACGACGTACAACTCAGGCGAAAGAGAAGAAGACGTCGACATATTCGAGACATACTACTAGAACACACGCTAAAAAGGGAAAAGAAATCGATAAGGTCAAGAAGTACTGACAATACTCAAGCTATTCAAAGACTAGGAAATGACGACAACTATTTATGAATTATAGATAGATTAACTTTCGGTAAAAGATAAGTTTCTATTTATCGTTTGATTATCAAAAGGTTTCACGATCGTTACTCGTAATTATACAAGTTTATAATAGACTATGTCATATAAAGTATATTATTGTAGTACATTATAAATGACAGGTTCGTTTGTTCAATGTTTCCAAAACATTATGACTTTAATAAATCGTCTTATCAAAATAACATTTCCCGACAAGTTCATAAAAGTTAGCTAGTATTTATGAAACACAAGTTATTATCGTATTTAATAAAGGTTCATAATTAAATAAATCCATATCTATCAATAATATATAGTTATACATCTCGTTATCAGTTAAAATGTGAAAATAGAATATTTAAGTTTATCGCGAAACAAATGTATTAAACTCGTTTCCAAGTCTAACATATTGCAGTTGGTTAGTTCAAAATGTTTAATATAATTCATCTTACAATCAATATGACTCGAGTATCAAATGTTACCTCGAATCTCTAAACCGTGCTAAACCCTATAACGTATACGTAATACCTGATACTAAATAATAACCACGTTTCTAGTTCTAATATTTACCACTCCGTTTTACAAGTAACTTGCTCATCAATATCTATTACTCCGATAGCTCTATTCCGGTTTAGTTGTGTAGCTATTTTGTTACAATATCGAGTTGTTAAGTATATATATATATATATGTGTGTGTATATATATATATATATATATATATATATATATATATACACACACACACGGTTAGCCATTGTCTTATACCATATTGAGACCCATCAAACTTTGGGTTGACGGAATAAACGAGGAACAACAATAACGATGTTTAAAACCATAACTTTATAATATTGTCACATTTAAAAACGATACCATTACCGATTGTAAAAGAATAATATCTATTCTAAACTAGTAAGTGTTATTATTGTTTCTTTTCTAGATTATCAAGTTAGTATCAATTTGTTGAGTATTTTCACCATGGATTATTATATCTTATATTCGTGCGTGATAAGTTGTTATAGATTGTTAAAGAACAATCGACCATAACCATAATTCGTTTAACACCACCCGGTTCGACTCATAACCATTTTTACCCATCTTATTATACAGAAACAAATCACATTAGGTACACGTCAACACTCACACCTATGTTAAACACGATGTTAACCAAACTAGGTCGACCCGACCCGAACTAGACCCAAACTATCACAACCGTGGGTCGTTAGACCCGACCCTACTCGGTATGAAGCTTAAACAGGTCTGAACCAAGTCCCACCGTTCTGACCCGACCCACTAGGTTAATCCAAGAACCAAATAACATCCAACCCACTGAGTTGACTCGATAACAATTAACAAAACCAACACCAATACTATCTTGAGACCAAGAAATCCGAATGTCATGACCACAATAACAAATCTGAGGTTAAATCGTCATAAACACTCTTATTATACTAACCAATCCAAGCTCATCGAGCCAAAAAAACCCACGAAACCCTTTTTATTTGTTCACCACACGAAAAAATATATAGACGATTTCAAATCTTGTTTTAATTTTAGTTATCCACGAAAAATATTTCACAAACAAATATGATTTATCAAAACGAAGAAATAAATAAACATGAAGTGATTTACGCTATTACCGAGAGAAAAAGGAAGAGAGAACGAAGTTGGTGGTGTCTTCCACGAGTACTACTCATGACCAAGCCAAGCAAGACTCTTTTAAATCGTTACCCCTTGAAACCCTAAAGATTTCAAAACTAAAATCATAGATTTGAGGCGCGTTTGTGGGATTTGAGGTACGTACGCCGCATAAACGGGGTCACAAGACCCCGATCTATTGATTAGAAGAGGTGGTGTAATGAAAATGCTACACGCGTCGTTCGGGGTCAAAGGAACTTCCTTTTCGTCGAGCAATTTTTTCAACACCCTAGGAAGTGAACCTAATCGTTGTAGTGTAGTATTAGGGTAAGCCACGGGAATTGATATCATTCTCTAGGGGAATAGGAATGCTAGTGAGAAGTTACTACACTAAGGTTGGGGTTGAGGAATATTTTTTTTTTCTTTTTATGTTGTTTAGGAAATGGAAAGGTACGAATTTCGGGGTTTGGATTTGGAGGTTGGTATTTCTACCGGTTACTTCTACTTATCTAATTATCTAAACTAAGGTGTATGTAATATATATCTAATTATTTTGTGCTCGTATGATGATTTAAAGATGTGTTTACTTAGGTTTTATTACTCCTTAATTATCTCCTATTGATGGTTGAATTGTCACGTCCTTATTCTTAATTGCGTTGTGTGTCTAAGGTCGTAGGGTATGCGTTTATCCCTAACTCTTTGAAACTACCAAAGGTTATCACCTACACAATCTCTAGGATTTATAAACTTAACTCTAAGGTACTCTTCGGATGGTTTAGCCTACAATGACTCTAGGTACTATAAGCTAAGGTTCAACAAAGATTAATCAAGCATTAACTACACAACGGATGATCTATCGCAATACTAGATCATTAAAAATTAAGATAAGAGACAACCAATCAATATTCAATAACTAAGTTTCATATCTCCTAAGCAAACACACAAGTAAATTAGCCGGACATGGAAAACATGCAAGCATACACTCAAGTAATTTAAGACATAATTGAATTAATGAAGTAAAACACTTATCTTGATGTAAGATAGGGTATGGAACCCTAAAATACTATACAAGACAGTCTTGGTTCGGTTTAGGTTTTTACTCCAAAAGACTACACTCTGAAAACTAAAAAATTCAGATTCTATATATAAGATTACATATGCGACGGCGTCACCCTTTGATTTGTGACGCCGTCGGGTAGCCGTCATTAGGGTTTCGTCTTGGCCACGTTAGTCTTGCGACGGTGTCACCTTATGCTTGTGATGCCGTCCCCTTCAGTCTCTGACGTCGTCTGGATCAAATCTAGGCCGTCTGAGTTGCGACTCCCTACTCTTTTAATACATGAAGCTGTCACTTGTTATTAAGCAATTTGGCTACTGATCCGTCACAAATTGGGCACGACGGCATCGCAGTTAAGCAGTGACGCCGTCACCTTCACTTTCAGCAGTCTGAGTGTCTCGATTCTTGACTTTGGCCATTTTCTTCATATATCCGCGCCTTTTCGTCCGAATAATTGTCATTCCAGCAATTTGCCTTCAAGAGACCTAAAAAGTGAAAAGGAACGAAATTAGGTAGTAACGGATACAAAAGTGATCAATTAAGGGCTTAAATGACCCCTCAACATGGTACCTTTTAAATCCTTATCAAATATCCCTACACTTGGTATTTGCTTAAATGACCCCTCAACTATATTAGTATCATTTACTTGACGCCTTTACATAGGGATGGACTCGTCAAGGGGGAGTAAAGACGAGATCCTTTCCCGTTATTTGCTCTCTATCTCTTTTTACTTTTAATTCTTTCACATGTTTTTTTTAAAAACAATGTGTTGCCTTCCTTCAAACACTTTTTGTTTCGACAAAAAGGGGGAGAAGAAAGTAAAAACTACAAATTCAAACTTTTACGAATTTTAGCTTTTCTTTAAAATAATTTTATGTTTTGTCATAAACAAAAAGGGGGAGATTGTTAATACAAATAAGCCGTAAAAATGTTTATTTATATTCTACGATCCTCTATTGTTTTGTCGATAACAAAAGTAAAATCATTTTAAAGAAACAAATAAAATAAGTAAATGGTTTGAACTAATAGTTTTCTGACACACTTACGCTTTCACATAAAACACTAAAACAAGTACAAGTGATTTTATGATTGAGATACATATGTACAAACAACTAGTGTTTACATAATTGGGTTAAACATATACTTAAACTAAGTATGCTAAAATGGGTAAATACTAGCAAATGGTTTTGACCCATAACCCATGGTTTTATATATACCACTTAACCAAGTTCATTGTATCCTTAAGATACATTGTATCTAGAAAGAAAACCATGGATCAACCCATAACCCATGACCCATGACCCATAACCAAAAATACCCATGGGCAAAGAGGAGCGGACCACGGATCCCTAGCTTTGTGCTAGCCGGATCCCTTGTGGTAGGGATCCGTGGGATCCGGGGAACAGTAGAGGTTTTTCCTCTATAAATAGTGAGCCATTTCTTCATTGTTTCTTACCCCTTTCCAATATACTTTCTCCCCTAAGTTAAATCTCACTAACCTTAGATCCAAGATATCTATGTTTGTAGTTTTGTTTTTGTGTGATCTTTTAGGTTCCTCTCAAAGGCAAGATCACCACCTTTGAAGTCGAGCAAGCTCAAGTCCATGAGTTTCCATGCTTCCTCATCATCAAGGCTACTGAAGTCTTCTTGTTGATGATTCCTTTCTTTCTTCAAAGAAGTGTAGTGTTAAAGACATTAGTGAAAGATGTCTCAAGAGTCAAGACGAAGATATTAGTGAAGGGTATCTATCGTCTATAGGATAAAGCACTTGTGAAAGGTGCTTAGGAGTCAAGACAAAGAAGCATTAGTGAAAGGTGCTTAGAAGTGAAGACACAAGACATTAGTGAAAGGTGTCTTGTAGATTTAGTCAAAGGCATTAGTGAAAGGTGCCTTAGATGTACATTCGATATGGTGTGTTTCGATGTACAAGATAGACTAGTATTAGATCCAAGGATATTGATATCCTTGATGATGTTGTAAAGGAGTAGATCTCCTTTGGGATTAGTCGTTGGTGTAGTGTGGTAGTAGTTCCTCCATTGCAATGGAACTAGGTGCTTAGCCTAGTACCTAATAAAGGGTAGGCGACGTTGTGAAGGTGTAGTTCACCTAAGGTGTGAAAGAACTAGGTACTTAGCCTAGTACCTTATAAAGGGTAGGCGACGTTGTGTAGGTGTGGTTCGCCTTGGTGTGAAAGAACTCGGTATTTAGCTTTGTACCGGAAAAAGGTTAAGCGACGTTGTGAAGGCTTCTCCGCCATAAGGAGATTGATGTAGTGATTACGAACTCTCGAGTAGGTGACTCGGGGAGTGGAGTAGGGCAAGGAAGGTGACCTTGTAGCCGAACCACTATAAATACTTGCGTTGTGGTTTTGTGCTTCTTACTCTTATCTTTTCATTACTTACCTTTATATGTTTGTTTATCAACATCCAACACACACATCCAAATAGATTGACATAAGTCGATCTAAATAGATTAAAATGAAGTTTTAATTAGTAAAACTATTCAACCCCCCCTTCTAGTTTTCCACAAGCTCCTTCCAACCTTTTGATTAATCTTCTTGACAAATTAAACCTGCACACTTGAAGAAAACAAACGAAAACTTCGCGTAAAATCGGCGGTAATAATATATATACAAGACTCTACTAAACTAGGATATAATGCTTGTGGAATGGATGTTTACAGATTTTCTGGAAAATTAAGACCTGGGAAATTCCAAAAATTTTATAAGTAGCACAGAAAACGAGAAAAAGTGATCAGTGGTTTCTGCTCCTTCCTGATGCCGTCAGGTTGCGATCCTGACGCCGTCAGGTTATCCTGACAGAAACAGGTCTGCGATTTTCTGGAAAAAATTCTGGAAAATTTATATCTTTAGAATCTGGAAAAATTCCTGCAAAACCATCCATTATGACTCGATACAAGCATTTGACTCGAACAACCACACATGTATATCTTTTAGTTGATTGAAATTCTCATGTTTACGTTTCTTTTGAAAACGTATGTAATCCTCCCTACACTTATCCCTTATGTAAAATACCTTTATATGTAATTAAGACGAGGTTAAAGACAAAATAAAGCATTTTTACAAGTTAAACATGAGAGCAAACAATCAATAAAATATATACGACACAAACAAGAAAACAATTAAGCATGGTTTGCCTCCCACGAAGCGCTTTTCTTTATTTATGAGTCTTGTAGCTAGACTCGAAGTTGTGCTCCTACGTGACTTCACTACCGTCACCTTCTTCCTCATGACGGTCTCCATTGGGGGGTTCCAAGTTGTAAAAGTACCCTATGATTCACTTTTCTAAGAGGTCATCTTCTCCCCAATTGGTCCTATATTCCTGTCCTAGTTTCAAGCAATCCTTATAGAAACCAAGAATCTTGGACATTACATAATCTACTCCCTTCTCCTTATCCTCCTCATTCCTATAGTAGACCGATAGTTTAAGTTCCTTTTCATCATTGGAGAGTGATGAAAACTTCTCAATCTTAAACGGCATTTGATAAGCTACATCATCGGTCTCATCTTTGAATCTTACTATTCCTAACGATGGATCGTAAGTCATCCCGGTGTTTTCTATGAAAGGTTTTCCTAGAATAACATGGGACAAGCTAGGATCTATGGCCGTACTAATATCATTCACCACTATGAAATCCGTAGGAAACATGAAACTACCTACACAGATGGGCAATCCCTTAACTCTACCAAGAAAATTTCAACTAACCCTAGGATTATCGGGGTCTTGCCTAGTTGGGATAGGCTTCTTCATTACCCAATTATAATAGGTGCTAGTTATGATATTTATTGGGGATTTGCGGTCAATGTATGCTTTCGCCACAAAAAGGTGTCCTATGCAACATGGTATGTTAAGATTCCAAGGGTTCCCAAACTTGATCTTAGGGCTTTTCCTAACGTACATGTGACGGAGGTCTCGTACTAAATGTGGGTGGCGAGAGAGCTCTTCTTCCGTAGGAAACTTATTGAAATAGTCATTGCCTACTTCACCTACTTCCTCGGTTGTTTCATCCTTAGGAGTTTCACTAACCTCAAGTACTGTTTCTTGATTCGCTTCGTCATTTTTTCTATTGGGCCTTACTAAGGTGATGGTATTGACGAATTGAACATGCTTAGCTAACTTACTTGGGTCCTTAATCTGTATACCGGGAGCTTCGGGAGTTGAGATAGCATTAACCTTCCTATCACTAGTTATGGCTTTCATGAGGTTATCTATCTTCCTATCCATATCGGCTTGTTGTTGGTTAAAACGATCCGAGAGCTTAGCTATTTGAGCTTCTTGGGATGCGACTATGTTTTGCAACATCCTTTCTATGTTTTGTTGGGTAGGGCCATGAAATGGGGGCCAAGAGAAATAATTGGATGTGACTTCTTTGGTTTGTCCCCAATTTTAAGTCGGGTTTGCCCTTCCACGCTTCGCGGGCGTCATTGAAAGTCCTAGGTCCGGGTGTTGTAGGGAATCTTCCTCCTGTTCCATTGGTACGCGAGGATGCGTAGTCAACGGAGGCTTGTTCGGGGAATCTTGTGCAAGCATGAGTGTTATGAGGATCACTAGATGGCTCACATGAGGAAGAAACTTTGTTCACTTGGCGTGAAGACTTAGGATTTTTGTAGGAGCTCATTAGGAATTTGACTTGATCTTCAAGCTCGAGCATCCTACGGTCGGAAGATTGTGAGTCAAGGGAAGGCAAGGAGATTGCCTTTACGGTTTTGGGCAACTCACGGGGGTCATTCCAACTTTCGTTGTCATAGAGAACAAGGTCCTCTATTATACCCCACGATTCTTCCGCGGTGAGATCACTAAGTTTTCCACCGGCCGCTTGGTCAATGGATCGCTTAGTGGGGAAGTTGACATGATCATAGAAGAGTTGGACTTGAAGCCAAATATAAATGCCATGATGAGGGACTTTATGGAGTAAGTCCTTGAATCGAGTCCATGCTTCATAGAGAGATTCACCTTGATGTTGTTGGAACATCAAGATTTCATTCCTAAGCTTAGTGGTTCTCCCCGATGGGAAAAATTAAGCAAGGAAACGAGAGGTAAGATCATCCCAACTTGAGATGGAGCCGGCGGGAAGTCGTTCAAGCCAATTACTAGCTTGGTCCCGTTGAGAGAATTGGAAGAGACGCAGGTGCGTGGTCTCCCGAGTAGTAGCATTGAGGTCGATAGAATCGACAATTTTAAGGAAATCCTTAAGATGCTGATTAGGATCTTCAGAATGAAGTCCATGGAATGCACATCCGTTTTACACCAACCGGATGGTGTCGGATCGCAGGGCCGTAGTTTGGGCTTGGTCGGGAAGCTCAATGGTGTTTCTATAGCCTAGGTGGCTTGGTATCGAGTATTCACCAAGAGTACGGGCTCTTGGCGGGTCATTGGGTGGTAGGTTGATGAATGGTGGTGGGTTATCACCTTCCATGATGAAAAGTGATGGGGTTTACTAACAAAGGTCACGAAGAAGGGGGATAGACTACGAGAAAGCTACAAATGGGAAAAAAGGTTTACTTGATAGGAATCAAGCAAGGAAACCTAAGTGATGTGAACTTGTAACTAGCTATTCTATTCCCCGGCAGCGGCGCCAAAAACTTGATAACGCTACACGCGTCGTTCGGGTCAAAGGAACTTCCTTTTCGTCGAGCAAGTTTTTCAACACCCTAGGCGGTGAACCTAATCGTTGTAGTGTAGTATTAGGGTAAGCCACGGGAATTGATATCGCTCTCTAGGGGAATAGGAATGCTAGTGAGAAGTTACTACGCTAAGGTTGGGGTTGAGGAAGATTATTTTTTTCTTTTTATGTTTTTTAGGAAATGGAAAGGTACGAATTTCGGGGTTTGGATTTGGGGGTTGGTATTTCTACCGATTACTTCGACTTATCTAATTATCTAAACTAATGTGTATGTAGTCTATGTCTAATTATTGTGTGCTCGTATGATGATTTAAAGATGTGTTTACTTAGGTTTTATTACTCCTTAATTATCTCCTATTGATGGTTGAATTGTCACGTCCTTATTCTTAATTGCGTTGTGTGTCTAAGGTCGTATGGTATGCATTTATCCCTAACTCTTTGAAACTACCAAAGGTTATCGCCTACACAATCTCTAGGATTTATAAACTTAACTCTAAGGTACTCTTCGGATGGTTTAGCCTACAATGACTCTAGGTACTATAAGCTAAGGTTCAACAAAGATTAATCAAGAATTAACTACACAACGGATGATCTATCGCAATACTAGATCATTAACAATTAAGATAAGAGACAACCAATCAATATTCAATAATTAAGTTTCATATCTCTTAAGCAAACACACAAGTAAATTAGCCGGACATGGAAAACATGCAAGCATACATACAAGTAATTAAAGACATAATTGAATTAATGAAGTAAAACACTTATCTTGATGTAAGATAGGGTATGGAACCCTAAAATACTGTACAAGACAGCCTTGGTTCGGTTTAGGTTTTTACTCAAAAAGACTACACGCTGAAAACTAAAAAATTCGGATTCTATATATAAGATTACATATGCGACGGCGTCACCCTTTGATTTGTGACGCCGTCGGGTAGCCGTCATTAGGGTTTCGTCTTGGCCACGTTAGTCTTGCGACGGAGTCACCTTATGCTTGTGACACCGTCCCCTTCAGTCTCTGACGTCGTCTGGATCAAATCTAGGCCGTCTGAGTTGCGACTCCCTACTCTTTATAATACCTAAAGCTGTCACTTGTTATTAAGCAATTTGGCTACTGAGCTGTCACAAATTGGGCACGATGGCGTCGCAGTTAAGCAGTGACGTCGTCACCTTCACTTTCAGCAGTCTGAGTGTCTCGATTCTTGACTTTGGCCATTTTCTTCATATATTCGCGCCTTTTCGTCTGAATAAGTGTCATTCCAGCAATTTGCCTTCAAGAGACCTAAAAATTGAAAAGGAACGAAATTAGGTAGTAAGGGATACAAAAGTGATCAATTAAGGGCTTAAATGACCCCTCAAAATGGTACCTTTTAAATCCTTTTCATGTAACATTTGGTGGTCGCCGGAATTTTGGCCGGAAAAAGTGACGTCGCGGGAACCCTAGGGGAGGGTGGCCGGATTTTAGAGAGAGAAAGAGGAGAAGTATTTGTGTGTGTTTTGTAGTGAAAGAAAGGAGAGAGTAAAAATGAGAGAGTGGTGAGTGGTGTGGGTATTTATACTTCCACAAGGGACAAGACTTGTACAAGTGAAATTACAAGGGCAAGAATGAAATTATCAAAAGGGACCCTAGATGAAACTTTATAAAACTTTCTATATATTTGGTTCGGGGCACGTTTTGACTAGCAAACGAAGGATTCGTGACTCGAGAGTTACGCCAGTGTTCTTAAAATATTATTTCCAATAAAAACGATATATAATACGACTCGTATCTCAAATTAGCTAAAACGATCGCTCTAATTGATGAATCTCCAATTATGACGCATCGAGGAATTTACGAGTTGTCACAAACTTTAACCCAAAGCATAACAAGTTATGCATCATGAACAAACAACAGATTTCTTTCAAGGATGTGAAGCACATCAAGAGTATCTTAATGTAATGTCAAACTATAGTTTCGTATATCAATTACACTCATGGAAAATGCGTCAATAGTTTTTAGAGTCAATATCTTTATATGTGGAAAAGATGCAGGGAAGTTTCCTTTCCGATCATGTGCAGCATGAATCGACTTCATAATGGCAGCAAGCATACATTTTGAAGTAATACACTTTTTATAGGCAGAAATTCAAGAATAATGCATGTAGGTATTCAATTAGTCATATAGATTGAATGAAAATCATTGATTAGAGAAAATTCATCAATAACTAAAATAACTATCACTGTATGCAAAAACGGGAAGATATACAGAATTACAGATGCTAGAATTTTCATGATGATCTCAGAAGTTATTAATGATTTATACCAATGATATGCGAGCCAAATCATACAGGTTATACATTAAGAGTAAACTGCAGATTCCCATCAAGAATGTGGAACCAGATGAAGAGTAGTTTTAGCTATGGTACCTGCAATAGGTGGGTACAATTATGTCCTGAACAACTTTTTCACCCTTGATAACATCAAATTATCCTGAATATTAGGTGTGAATTTCCCCTGATAATGCTTGTAATTTATATCATTTATATAGATTTACGCTTTTTTCCATTATATTTCACTTTCAGGTAAATTACGAGCATTGGAGCTAAAGAGACGCGGAATTGGAGAGTTTATTGAAGATTTATCATAGTATGCTCACTTTGAAGAAGTTACGGCGTAACTCCTCTCTCACATTACGCCGTAACTAAAGCATGGCTCAGAAAACCAACTTAAGAGAAGATTACGGCGTAACTCTATCCAAGATTACGAAGTAACCATATTAGGTTAAATAAGGTTCCGCGCCGTTACTAATTACGCCGTAACCAGCATTATTAGTGCAAAATACGAAGAATTGTATGTTACGGTGTCACTCTTATAATTAGTTATGCCGTAACCAGATATGGCCTATAAATACCCAACGATTTTCCGTATTTCCAATCATCCCATTTCACACACAACAATCAGAGAACGTGAGAAGAAGTCGAAGGCAGATCTAGAGGAGCATACAGAGCTATCTCCAAGGGAGAAATCACTCCCCTACGATAAGCATTAGCCTTTTATCTTTTCTTTACTTTCAATTCATGTATTTCATAACATTAAACATTGAATTGATTGTTATAGTTAATATGAGTGGCTAAGCACCTCTTGGTGCTGGCCTAGTTATGATTCCTTAATTGTTTTGTTTGCGTTTACATTGCTTCTGTATAATTATTTCTAAGTGTATGCATGCATAGTTTGTTGGTAGCTACCCTTGTTTCGGTAGTTTTGAATGGCGGTAGAGGCTAGTTACTTAGGAGATATGACCAATGATTCTCGAAGTTGTAGGCTTAGGGGTATGTGTATATGGATAAAACCACAATATCGATATCAAAAATAAACACAAGGAATGATTTAAAATCCCTTTAGGAAAAAGGATAGTGAATCAAATCCCGTGAGTGATAGTGATACGGATTAGGAAATCCGAGTCGTTTCCCAACGAGGTGTGAATGGGCAACGTCGTTATTGGTTTGTTATTAAAATGCTCGATGTTTTGGATTTTTTTGATTTTTAATTACGTTCTAGAGTCAAATTAAATAACGGAAAGGAAATTAAAGCACGTAAATAACACTTAAATCAAACTAAGCATGTAAACTAAGGAAAGCTACCTAAATATATCATAAATGCAATTTTATTCTAAAAACGTAACTACGGGAATTTAAAAACGCGATCTAAAACCAAATTTTGCAAATTTAACTTTAGGAATGCAAATTTATTTTTCCTACACTCTAAATGATAAAAGATAATTTTAGAAAAAAGCGGAATATATATTATTATTTTTTTTTTTTTTTGAATTTTTTAATTTTTTAATCTAAATTCGGGTTTTTATGCTTTTAGGATTTTTTAGAGATTTTTAAAAAAACTAATTTAACTAATTAAAGTTTAAACTAAAATTCAAATGACAAACTACAACTAGTGACAATGAATATTAAGCTAAGAGAATGATTCTAAAAAGACTTAACAAGCATCATACGAATAATTAAACGTAACGGTAAACTATGAATATAAGCTAACAAAAAGTAAGAGAATAGAACCCGGTGATTTAACGAGAGGAATAAAACCACCCGATCTTATAAGCACAAATTAATACAAAAGTTTACAACTTTATTAATCTTATCCCCTAATTAGTAAGTAAAGTTTAAAACTTTATTCACCAACAAGCTTAAAAATTACTAAAGCTTCAAACTTTATGTATTAAAAATGCTTAAAGACCCGTAAGCTCCACGCCTTATGAGATAGGATCGGATTACACAAACAAAATCAAAACTTTAAGGGTTAGCACAAATATATAAATATAAGATTTTTATAATAAAAAGCTAAAATGAAAGATAAACTAATCTTAATAAATCAAATCTTAACCACCAAACTCTCTCAAGGAGATATGTTTCCACAAAACTAATTTGGGTATTAAGGTCAAAGATTTAAAATATAAGATTTTTTTTTTTTTTAAGCAAGAAAAGAGAAGAAAGTATTAAATAACTAAACAAATAGGAAATTTAAAATAAAATAGTGAACTTAAAAAAACTTAACTTTTTTTTCAAAATAAAAAAAACTAATTAAAAACAGAAGAAAATAATTTCGGATTTTTTTTTTTAATAAAGGAAGGAAATAAATCAAAGAAAAATATCAAATGAACTCCGAAAATTCCAAATAGTTTTTAGAAACCTAATAAAAGTGATAGAAACTCACAGAAAAAGTTTTAGAATTTTCGGAATTAAATAAGTATTTTTCTCGATTTTAATGTTTAAAATAGCAAATAAATCAAAATAAATAGTAAACTAGTTCAAAATATGAAAATTCACACTATCTTAAGAAAACTATGCGAAGCTACCAGAAAATATAAAAATATTTTTTAACGTTTTTCTATTTTTAAAAAGAAATTTTTTTTTAAGAGAAAATAGCAGTTTTTGATTTTTTAAAAATACTAAAACAACTCAGAAAATTACGAAAATTGGATGACGAAAATAAAATATATTTTTGGATTTTTTGTAAAAGACGAGATTTTAGAGACTTTTACTATTTTTAAGCTAAATAAAACAATAAAAACGTGAACTTTAATAAAAATAAGCAATAAAAAACTAAACTTTTATAAAAATATAAATATGATATGTTGAGCGTGTGCACGGAGCGTATAAAATACACTCACACAATCTTACTATAACTCAACTCTTCATGGTATATTTTTATAAAATGTTTTATAAAAATAAAATGAAATAAAAAAGGATTAAGAGATGATAAGAATAAAAAAGATGCAACGATAATAACTAAGATGAACTAACTTGCAAGAAATAAAATAAAACTTTTATAAAACTAAATAAGCATAAAAATTACAAGAGTTTGGGTACAAAAATAAATAAAAGAGATTAAAATGAGGTGAGGAGGTGGGTTTATATAGACCCACAAGTTACACTTTGGTCCTTACTAATTTTCATATTGACCCCTAAACTATTAGAGCTTGGTACAAAAATACCCTATCAAAACTTGGTCTATTTATTTTTGTACCCAAACTCTTGTAATTTTTATGCTTATTTAGTTTTATAAAAGTTTTATTTTATTTCTTGCAAGTTAGTTCATCTTAGTTATTATCTTTACATCTTTTTTATTCTTCTCATCTCTTAATCCTTTTTTATTTCATTTTATTTTTATAAAACATTTTATAAAAATATGCCATGAAGAGTTGAGTTATAGTAAGATTGTGTGAGTGTATTTTATACGCACACGCCAACATATCATATTTATATTTTTATAAAATTTTTGTTTTTTATTGCTTATTTTTATTAAAGTTCACGTTTTTATTGTTTTATTTAGCTTAAAAATAGTAAAAGTCTCTAAAATCTCTTCTTTTTACAAAAATCCAAAAATATATTTTATTTTCGTCATCCAATTTTCGTAATTTTCTGAGTTGTTTTAGTATTTTTAAAAAATCAAAAACTGTTTCGCTTATTTTTCTTTAAAAAACTGTTCGAATTTCTTTTTAAAAAATAGAAAAAGCTCAAAAAATATTTTTATATTTTATGGTAGCTTTGCATAGTTTTCTTAAGATAGTGTGAATTTTTCATATTTTTTTGAACTAGTTTACTATTTATTTTGATTTACTTGCTATTTTAAACATTAAAATCGAAAAAAAATACTTATTTAATTCCGAAAATTCTAAACCTTTTTCTGTGAGTTTCTATCACTTTTATTAGGTTTCTAAAAAATATTTGGAATTTTCGGACTTCATTTGATATTTTTCTTTGATTTATTTCCCATCCTTTATTTGGAAAAAAAAAAAAATCCGAAATTATTTTCTTCTGTTTTTAATTAGTTTTTTTTTATTTTGAAAAAAGTTAAGTTTTTTTTAAGTTCACTATTTTATTTTAAATTTCCTATTTGTTTAGTAATTTAATACTTTCTTCTCTTTTCTTGCTTAAAAAAAAAAAAAAATCCTTATATTTTAAATCTTTGACCTTAATACCCAAATTAGTTTTTGTGGAAACATATCTCCTTGAGAGAGTTTGGTGGTTAAGATTTGATTTATTAAGATTAGTTTATCTTTTATTTTAGCTTTTATTATAAAAATCTTCTATTTATATATTTGTGCTAACCCTTAAAGTTTTGATTTTGTTTGTGTAATCGGATCCTACCTCATAAGGTGTGGAGCTTACGGGTCTTATAAGCTTAAAAATCATTAAAGTTTACAAATTTAATAACTTTTATTAAGTTATTTAGTTAATAAAGCTTAAACTTTATTTAACTAATTAGCATAATTAAAGTTAATAAGGAAATAAACTTTAATAATTTATTTAGTTTATAAGATTGGGTGGTATTTCTCTCGTAAAAATCACCGGGTTCTATTCTCTTACTTTTTTTTTTAGCTTATATTCTTAGTTTACCGTTACGTTTAATTATTCGTATGGTGCTTGTTAAGTCTTTTTAGAATTATTCTCTTAGCTTAATAGTCATTGTCACTCGTTGTAGTTTGTCATTTAAATTTTAGTTTAAACTTTAATTAGTTAAATTAGTTTAAAAAAAAAAAAAAAAAAATTAATTATATATTCCGTTTTTTTTTTTCTAAATTATCTTTTATCATTTAGAGTGTAGGAAAAATAAATTTGCATTCCTAAAGTTAAATTTGCAAAATTTGGTTTTAAATCGCGTATTTAGGATTTCCCGTAGTGTAATTTCCCTTAATTTTTTTCCCATTCCCCGTAGTTTTAATAAAATCAAAAAATCCAAAACATCGAGCATTTTAATAACGAACCAATAACGACGTTGCCCATTCACACCTCGTTGGGAAACGTCTTGAGTTTGTGCTTGTGCAGGTACGAATATGTAAAAACACACAAAAAGGAACCAAATCAGACGTAAATCCGAGCACGAGAGATTAAGAGAGCTTTAGCTGAGCCGGAAGATCAAAATTGTGCATTTATGAAGATTTTATTCTCCGAGGATGATTTTTGGAAGTTTTAATCAAGTTTGAAGAAATGTCAAAAGTGGCCCCTCAAGTTTCAGCATTTGACAAAAGTGACCCTTGAAGATTCAAAAGTTGCAAATTAGCCCTTGGCCTATTTGAAGATTGACAAGAATGGTCCTTGAAGACATTTTCAGATTTGTAGTTTTGGTCCTTGAAGTTTCAGCATATGCAAGTTTAGTCCTTAATATGTCTATTGGGTCCAATATATGTCCTTTATCCAAGTCCAATAACCACGGCCCAAAACCAAAGCACCCGGTCCAATAAACTAACCCAATATACTTACCCGGTTATCCACCCACTTTACCCGAATACCCTGTTTTACCCAGGTCAAACCCAACCCATGTACCCGGTCAAACACAATCAAAATAATATAAACAATCCAAACGTGCCCAAACAGTGCTTTCTTCCCCAAACCAAACACCCCTTTTACCCATTCACTTTTACCACCAATTACCCACCTGAAATCTCGTACTAAGCATCTCCAAGGCTTCTAGAAGCACTGACATGTCAGGATAAGATCACCCACGTGGCTAATTGGAGCTCTCCTATTGGACGCAACACCTCACCATGTGACTTGGAGCAATTTGATTGGAGGAAGTGACTTGGATAGGCTGAGGATAAGGATAAGCCTTCTAGGCTCTTCCAAGAGGAATCCAAGACTGATCGAGGCTATAAAAGGACCCCCTTGGCTCACCATTTTAGTGTGTATTATTTTCTATTAAATTTAGTCTAAGTTTCTTGTATTTTTTAGTTGAGTAATGTTTTCTTAAAAGTTTTATGTAATCTCAGTTTCTTTGTACTCTCATTTCAGTTTTAATAAAAGTTTTCAAGTTTAATTTTTATCTTGCATCTCACTATTTAAAAATAAATAAGCTGTTTTTAAGATTGTAATAAGCTCATATAAGTTGTCCATAGCTTTTATGAGCTTATTTTGTGTTTACTTGTGGTATTTCGGTCATTTACATTCACAAAAAGGTTCAGTCAATGAAAGTCAACTGGTTTCCTCATTTGGTTCAGAGATGGTTATGGGTTGATTATTGTGATGGATTGGGTTGTTGTTTGGTACTTTTGATTAGGATAGTCTTGTTACTCTGCCAAAATTTTGCTAGGCTTCAAGTAAGTTGTGATTCTTTCCATTTTCAAAGCTGTATTTATATGCGGTCATGCTTATGGTCATTTTGGATGGTGTTGAATGCTTAAACCGATCTTGTTGTAGTCTTAGGATCTTATTTTTGCTTATTTCAACCTGCATAAGTAGGTGTAGGATTAGTAGCTTATTCTGCTTATTAAGGAGTGTTTGGATTAGTATTTAAAATTGTGCTAGAGGTTAAATTATTGGAGTAGTTAAGTTGCTTAGGGTTTGCTATAGCTTGTTTCATTAATATCTGTCCTTGTTTTGCAACCATTTGCAGTCTAAGTCAAAATTTCATTTAAACTGCTCTCATTCTCAAATATGTGAAAATCAGTTGCTATAATCCATCATATGGGTGTATAACTTGATAAGTGAGCTTGCATTGTTTTCATTTCATCATATTATATCATTTTCAGTTCAACATTTGATCTCAAATCTCAAATAAGTCAACATTCATCATTGTTTTCAAAAGTCAAAACCATGTCAAACCATTTTTTTTTCGGATATTGCGTGCACAAGGTTCAATACAGGTTATGATGGTCTCATATTTGGTCCAATTGTAGTTTGCTAGGTGGTCTTGAAGACCACATATCTGGTTTTCACATAAGTTTCTTAGATTAGCTTGTGCAGTAGCTCAAACATAGGGGCCAGGTTCTTTGTTTTGCTAGGATAATCAGTTAGCATCATACCTTAGTAAACTGCTTGTTTGAGGTTAGGAGTAGCAGTAGTTAGTTGATTTAGAGTGGTTTTAGTATAATTTAGTTCTTTGTAAGTTTGATAGCTTTTAGTGCTTATTTGCTTATTTGGTAACAGTTAACACTACAGCCCTCATATCTCACACATAAGCATATGATTTCTTATTTTTCATAGATCTAGATTAAGATTTTAGAATTTTCCTGAGTTTTTCATAATTTTTGGTCACTTTTTGCTATTTTTCTTTATTTAAAAGCATTTTTAGTCATTTTTAAATAGCTTTTATTGAAATTAATTCAGAAAAAGTTCCAAAAAAATAATTTTTCAATTTTCCCAGTTTAAGAAAAATATAAAAAGCATAAAAAAATATTTTTCCTTATTTTTCCCCTTTTATTTGGTATTTTTAACAATTTAAATTAGATTTAAATAGTTTTAAATTAGTAGAAAATAGAAAAATAATCAGAAAAATAAAAAAAATAGTTTTGAAAATTCTCTTATGGTATTTTAGATTTTATAAAATTAGTTTCATATTTTTCTCCTTAATTTTCATGATTTTTAGTATTTTAATTTAGATTTAAAAGTTAAAAGTTAGTTCTTAATTCTAAAATAAAATCCAGAAAAATCCAAAAAAAAAAATAGTTTTAATTCATAATTAGTTTTCACATTGCATTTCTAGAGTAAAAGTAATTTTAGGCATTTTTAGGATATAATTTAGACGTAGTTGCATTTTTAATTACGTTTCGTTAATTACGTTTTAGTTAATTTTGCACTTAGGATTTCCCGTAGATTAGATTCCCTTAATTACCTTCCCTATTCCCGTAGTTTAACAAATCAAAACATCGAGCATTAAATTCCAAACCAATAACGACGTTGGCAATTCACGCCTCGTTGGGAAACGATTCGGGTTGACTAATCCGATTCAACGATCACACACGGGATTTGATTTAATATTCTTTTTCTTAAAGGAACTTTGAATCTATCTTCGTGATTATTTTTTATATCGATATTGAGGTTTTATCCGTACACACATACCCTTAAGCCTTCATTATCAGCGAATCATACTGAACTGTTTTAAGTATCTTACGGTTAGTCATTCACAAGTGGCTAGCTTGTGTGAGATAACTTGACGGTTTGGCATTGCGCTGTGAACCAAATTTTGGCAACTTTATTAATCTTATCCCATCCCCTAATTAGTAAGTAAAGTTTAAAACTTTATTCACCAACAAGCTTAAAAATTACTAAAGCTTCAAACTTTATGTATTAAAAATGCTTAAAGACCCGTAAGCTCCACGCCTTATGAGGTAGGATCGGATTACACAAACAAAATCAAAACTTTAAGGGTTAGCACAAATATATAAATATAAGATTTTTATAATAAAAAGCTAAAATGAAAGATAAACTAATCTTAATAAATCAAATCTTAACCACCAAACTCTCTCAAGGAGATATGTTTCCACAAAAACTAATTTGGGTATAAAGGTCAAAGATTTAAAATATAAGGATTTTTTTTAAGCAAGAAAAGAGAAGAAAGTATTAAATAACTAAACAAATAGGAAATTTAAAATAAAATAGTGAAGTTAAAAAAAAAACTTAACTTTTTTTTTCAAAATAAAAAAAACTAATTAAAAACAGAAGAAAATAATTTCGGATTTTTTTTTTAAATAAAGGAAGGAAATAAATCAAAGAAAAATATCAAATGAACTCGAAAATTCCAAATATTTTTAGAAACCTATTAAAAGTGATAGAAACTCACAGAAAAATTTTTAGAATTTTTGGAATTAAATAAGTATTTTTTTCGATTTTAATGTTTAAAATAGCAAATAAATCAAAATAAATAGTAAACTAGTTCAAAAAATATGAAAAATTCACACTATCTTAAGAAAACTATGCAAAGCTACCAGAAAATATAAAAATATTTTTTTGACATTTTTTTCTATTTTTTAAAAAAGAAATTCGAAACAGTTTTTTTAAGAGAAAAATAGCAGAAACAGTTTTTGATTTTTTAAAAATACTAAAACAACTCAGAAAATTACGAAAATTGGATGAAGAAAATAAAATATATTTTTGGATTTTTTGTAAAAAATACGAGATTTTTAGAGACTTTTTACTATTTTTAAGCTAAATAAAACAATAAAAACGTGAACTTTAATAAAAATAAGCAATAAAAAACTAAACTTTTATAAAAATATAAATATGATATGTTGAGCGTGTGCACGGAGCGTATAAAATACACTCACACAATCTTACTATAACTCAACTCTTCATGACATATTTTTATAAAATGTTTTATAAAAATAAAATGAAATAAAAAAGGATTAAGAGATGAGAAGAATAAAAAAGATGCAAAGATAATAACTAAGATGAACTAACTTGCAAGAAATAAAATAAAACTTTTATAAAACTAAATAAGCATAAAAATTACAAGAGTTTGGGTACAAAAATAAATAAAAGAGATTAAAATGAGGTGAGGAGGTGGGTTTATATAGACACAAGTTACACTTTTGGTCCTTACTAATTTTCATATTGACCCCTAAACTATTAGAGCTTGGTACAAAATACCCTATCAAAACTTGGTCCCCAAGTTTTGATTTTTACAAATGCAGATTTTCTTTTCTTGTATTTCGTTAAGCTGTGAATGCACATGGGCTAGGATAATTGGTGGTCTTCATATCATTCTTGGGCGAGTGTATTTGGACCTCGCTGGGCTAACATTGAACTGGTGGCTTGGACGTCAATAGATTTTCATGGCAGCTTAGTGGTATATATTTTTTCGTGAATTTGTTGATAGATTGGACGCCTCTAAACTTTGAGCTGTCACTATTGGTGGGTGTTTCTTTGATGAACTGTTGATAGAATAAATAAAAAAAGTATCAACAAATATGACATTGGTGGGGATAGAACCCTTGACCTCTTGCTTGGCAAACATGCACCCAACCACTAGACCAAGAGTCTTTTTGTGTTAAGTGTTGCATTTAATTTTCCTTTAGCCTCCTTTTCTTTGTTCCATTTTTCTTTCTTTTTAAACATCTTTAATTAATTGCAATCTTTGTTCGGGCTTCGATTTGTCTTTAATTTTTTTTTTCTCTTGCCTCGATGCTCCAAATAAAATTATCATTGGTCCGTAACTTCGTGCTCCTTCCATTCTCGTGCTCGTTTGTGTCCATTTTGTCTTCTTTTTGTCCATTTTACAATATCCGTTACCTGCACATACATAAACACAAAAACACAAATATTTATGGCTTTAGGGGTTAGTTTTTGGTCTTTTTGGTCTGGTTTTGATAAAGAAAAAGGTATATGTTTTTACATATACCAAAAATACCCGAGACGAGAAGATTGCTAGTGTCCTCACGCAATGTAATCAACTCACGCTTCTAAAACCAAAGATTTCAACCTCTTTCTACTAAACCTATGAAAAGTAGCAAAGATTCCTCAAAAGAGATTAAGAAACACGTATTTCTAAAACGCCCGTTTACCTTTTATTTCACATATAGATATTACGTTTAAGCACATTCCAATTATGAGTGACGGTTTGTTGAACTTTCATGTCGATCAATAACTCCAACATTTTTCAAACGACACGTTAGGATCACGGAGTAGGAAACACAACACAGCGTGAAGTGACCATACGGATAGAATACATCGTCCCTGATTTTTCACAAGTCCCCAAACTAAGCGTAAAATCGAAATCATTGTTAAATATGATTCTAGATGCTAACACTACCCATGGAAGTTACTTGTGTAATTACCTTTTGCTCTCATTTTCCTATTTTCCTCTAAATTTTTTTTATTTTTGTGAGAAATGAATTTCTTCAAATTTCTCATTTCGATAACTTTTATTCCGATAAAGATATGAAGCTAAGTCGATAATTAGTTATCCATCTTCCCTCGAAAACCGTTGCACACAAGAATGAGGTCCACATCAAGGTCCTAATTTCACACGATTTAGGGAGAATATCCTTTTTATGGTGACCGAGACAACTCATCTACGAGTCCAGAGACAGAAGCTTTATTTAGACACCTCCCGGATCCGAAGTTTGGCTTAACACTATTTCAGCACATTTGCATTTTTACAATTCCGGCCCTTAGTCTTTTCAACAACTAACTCAACGGGATTACCGTTTTATCAGAAGTATTATTATGACTTTGGATTTTTTTCCTCTGCCTTTATAGAACTCTAAGACAACTTTTATAGCTTGGGATTTTTCAACTTTAAAACATTTGGGCTTTATTTCATGTTAATTTTTTGTGCCAAACTCCAAATCCCACGGCTTTTATAACAATAGAAACAATAGCGACAAACTATCAGAATCAGTTGTCTATTACATCGCAACACTGACAGTACCTTGATGTGTACCCAACCCTCATGGGCAAGGATTCTCTAAAGAAGATAAAGAACTAACTATCGCCATAAACCTAACATCTTTAATTATTATTTAACATATATGGGGTGAAACAATTTTGTGGGAACAAAAAGCCATAAGTACCTTCGACGGGCTCTAAAGAGAACCAACTACTCCACGCTTAGCATCTAAACTCATAAGTAACTCTATCATTTCTCGATCTCCGCAAATTTAAAATCCCAAATAATGAGATCCGCGGATGCTTAGCCGATAATTTTAGATTATCTATGGTTAAGGGAACAAGCTAGGGCTCAACACGCCCGATCAAGTCAGAATTCCATTCCTACCCTCACCAGCGGAAAGTCAACAAGGTGTCAAAACGTATACATTAATTTAGCAAATGCTTCGTCTAATGAAATCAAGTTATGCATATTTAAAGTCACTCAGGGAAACTTGCAAATTCTTCGCCTTGTAAGCTAGAATTCGCATTTTATAGCTTCTTGTCAAAGAGACTAGCAAACTTTTCAATCAAAAAGACTTAACAAAATCTTCAAAAATTTTAAATTTTTCACAATTTTTGCACAATTTTTAACTTTTTTTTTTAAAGGAAAAACGGAGTTGCACGAGTACACGGCAAAAAACAAGCAAGTGCGGTCAAATCAAATCGAAGATTACCCACCCCAGACTAAAACGAAACATTGCCCTCAATGTTTAAAGGTACGGGTTCTCAACGTAAATCTAAAGCCATTGGTTAGGTATGCTAATAGATAAACGATAATCGATAAAGATTTTGGATATCGGTTTCCATAAGGCGTCGAAACATGATACTCGAGTGGAGAAAAGATAAAACTTCGAGCACGAGAGTCTTCATATATCGAGGAAAATCTGGGCGAAACAACAACAACACGAAACACGAGAAATGGAAGAGGCAAACCTCCTAACGTCACTTATTAGAAAACATAAATAAGATAAAAGGATAAGCATGGGGTGCCTCCCACGAAGCCTCTTGTTTTTTATCACCGAGTTGCTAGCTTGACTCGATCCCCGAATTCAGTTGTCCTTAGGGAAAGTTTGGAGATCCGGGACAACCATAGATGGGATGTCCCCTCCAAAATAATGTTTCACACGATGACCATTCACTTTGAAATTTGGGCCATCGGGTGAAAGCTCTACCGTTCCATACGGGAAAACACGAGCAACGGTGAATGGTCGGACCAACGGGTTTTGAGTTTGCGAGAATATCTTCGCGAGAGTTAAAGAGGGGAACTTGATCACCAACGTTGAAAACGCGGTTTTTGATTTTAGCATCATGAATCCTCTTAGTCTTCTCTTTGAAAATCAAAGAATTCTCGTAAGCCTGATCCCTAAGCTCATTTAATTCATTCAATTGAACTTTCCGGTGATCACCCGCGGTCTTAAGATCAAAGTTAGCATGTTTCAAGGCCCAGAATGCCTTATGTTCGAGCTCAATGGGCAAGTGACAAGCTTTTCCATACACCAACTTAAATGGGGTGCACCCAATGGGTGTCTTGTATGCGGTGCGGAAAGCCCATAATGCATCATCTAACTTATCGGCCCATAAAGCTCAATTTTCTCCTACAGTCCTTTCTAAAATCCTTTTCAAACCACGATTCGAGACCTCAACTTGTCCGCTCGTTTTGGGTGATACTGCGGTAGAAAGGCGATGAGTAACTCCATATTTAGCCATAACTTTTGCAAATTGTTCATTACGAAAATGGGTACGCGATCAGCGATGATAGCACGAGGTGCTCGAATCGGAAAACAAATTTTAAGAAACTTAACAACAACTTCGGGCGTCATTGGTGGGGAACGCCTTCGCTTCAACCCATTTGGACAAGTAGTCGACGGCCACGAGGATATACTTATTACCCTTAGAAGATGGAAATGGCCCCATAAAATCGATGCCCCAGACGTCAAAAATCTGAGACTTGAATAGCATTTTGCGGCATCTCATCTTTTTGCGAAATCTTTCCTTGACGTTGGCATGAGTCACATGACTTAACCAAATCATGGGCATCTCGATATATGGTAGGCCAATAAAACCGGAATCAAAAACCTTCTTAGCGGTGTAGCTTGCACCATGATGGCCTCCAGTGGGTCCGTTATGGCAAGCATTAAGAATATCAAGGGCCTCTTGGCCATGAACACACCTCCGGATTACTTGATCCGCACAAATCCTAAACAAGTAAGGGTCGTCCCAGAAATAATGCTTAACATCTTTGAAAAACTTTTTCTTTTGTTGGGACGACATCCCTTTCACGATGAAATTGCCCGCATGGTAATTTGCAAAGTCGGCAAACCATGGGGTGTTCGGGTCTTTCTTAGAAACCATGCCAAGTGTCTCAAGAGGAAATGTTTCCGTGATTTCCTTTTTCTCGAGCACACTTTGATGGGGATTCTCAAGTCTAGAAAGGTGATCGGCAGCAAGGTTCTCCGCTTCTTTTTTGTCAAGAATAGTAACATCAAACTCTTGAAGGAGGAGAACCCATCGAAGTAATCGTGGCTTAGCATCTTGCTTTGCCAAAAGATACTTTAGGGCGAGAATGGTCTATACACTATGGTCTTTGACAAGACAAGGTAAGGTCGGAATTTCTCGAAAGCATAAACAACGGCCAATAATTCCTTTTCAGTAGTCGTATAATTGTGTTGGGCCTCGGACAATGTCTTACTCGCATAGTGTATGGGTTGAAAATGTTTCGATTTACGTTGCCCAAGGCGCCCCAATTGCGTAATCACTAGCATCACACATAAGCTCAAAGGGCAAATCCCAATCGGGGGCAACTAAGATCGGTGCTTCAGTTAATTTCTTTTTGAGAAAATTAAATGCTTCAACGCATTCATTGGTGAAGATAAACGGAGCATCCTTCTCAGGAGATGGGTCGAGGCGGGCTATCTTAGAAATCTTGGATGAAACGGCGATAGAAACCGGCATGACCTAAAAACTCGAATACCTTTGACGGTAGTGGGATGTGGGAGTTTAGCTATAACGTCGACTTTAGCTCGGTCGACCTCAATCCCAGATTTTGAAATCTTATGGCCGAGGACAATGCCCTCTCGAACCATGAAATGGCACTTCTCCCAATTCAAGACCAAGTTGGTGTCTTCACACCGTTTGAGCATGTGGTCTAGATGAGAGAGGCAAGAAGTGAAAGAATCTCCATAAACCGAGAAATCGTCCATAAAAACTTCCATAGACTTCTCGATCATGTCGTGAAAAATAGCCATCATGCACCTTTGGAACGTACCGGGAGCATTGCATAAACCAAATGGCATGCGTCGGTAAGCAAACGTTCCATAAGGGCACGTGAAAGTTGTTTTCTCTTGATCCGGCGGATCAATAGGAATCTGAAAATAACCGGAGAAACCATCGAGAAAGCAATAGAACTCATTCCCCGCTAAACGTTCGAGCATCTGATCCATAAAAGGTAGCGGAAATGGTCTTTACTGAGTAGCATCATTCAACTTCCGGTAATCAATACACACCCTCCATCCGGTGATGAGGCGTGTGGAAATCAATTCATTATCTTCATTAGCAACGACGGTCATCCCTCCCTTCTTCGGGACACAATGGACAGGGCTAACCCATGAGCTATCGGAGATTGGATAAATGATTTCGGCGTCGAGGAGTTTAAGAACTTCCTTTTTGATAACTTCATGAATTTTTTGGATTAACCCTACGTTGTTGTTGAATAACGGGTTTGCAATCGTCTTCCATTAAAATCTTGTGAGTACAAAAACGAGGGTTTATGCCTTTGATATCGGAAATTTGCCAAGCGATGGCACTCTTATGTTTTCGAAGAATATCCAAAAGTGCGGTTTCTCCTCATCTTTCAAGTTTTTAGCAATGATGACGGGAAACTTGTTTGGTTCTTCAAGAAAAGCGTATTCAAGATGAGGAGGTAAATCCTTGAGCTCGGGCTCGGAGGTATTTTCATTAGACGTTTGTACTTCTTTGATTTCTTCAATCGTAATCTCTTTTGGAGGAAGTGACGGTGACGGATCTTCATTCAACAATTGCTCAAGATAAAGAATATCTCCCTCTGAATCATAAAAATCTTCATCAATTCCCGGTGGAATCGATTCGTCATTAGCAAGAAACTCATCGATCTCTTCCAAAACGAAATCACCTCCCTCGAACGGAGTAAGAGAGGGGGAAGAGTCGGCAATTATAGGCTCAGAAGATGGTTCAACAATTTCAGAAAGAATGGTGGGATTTCCACCCATAAAATCAAGAAGCTTTTGAGCATACTCCTCCGTAGCAATATCGAGAACGTCGATTCGATTAATAGAAGCATCATCATAGTTGGAGGAGTATCTCGAAGGATGGTTAATGTTAAATGAGACGGTTTCCTTATGAGATCGTAAAGTAATTTCTCCTTCATAAACGTCAATCATAGCACGGCCCATTCTTAAGAAAGGTCTTCCAAGAATAAGAGGCACTCGGGAATCAGCATCAAAGTCAACGACAACGAAGTCGGCGGGAAAATGAAGTGGTCCTACTTTCACATAGACATCCTCGGCGATTCCTTTCGAATAGAGGTTGAGCGGTCCGCGAGTTCAAGAGTCATCTTAGTAGGAGTGAGATCCGGGAGATAAAGCTTGTTATAAATCGAAAGAGGCATTAAGTTAATACTCGCACCAAGGTCGGCCAAGGCGGAGCATTTCACAATTCCCGGAAACTCACAAGGTATAAGAAATTTGCCGGGGTCTCCTAATTTTTCGGGAAGTTTCTTGAGGAGCACCGCCGAGCAATTCTCATTCAACGGTGTTTTTGCTATTTCGGCCAACTTTTCCTTATTACTCACTAAATTTTTGATCATGGCGGAAAATTTCGGCATGAGGAGTAAAGCGTCGGTGAAACTGATGTTAAAATTCAAGGATTGAACGATCTCAACAAATTTCTCCATTTGGTTTTGGTTTTATCGAATCTTTTGATCATGAAGTCTTGAAGGATAAGGAAGTGAAGATTTAAAAGTAGTCTTCGAAACATCGGGTTCCGGAATCGGAGTCTGAACTACGGAGATGGGGCGGTGCGGGTTGCACATTTTCTTCAATAACCACGGGTTCTCGTTCCTCCTCCCTCACCGTGAGTAGGAAGCGATGGTCCATCATAAGGCTTACCACTCCGTGTGGTTATAGCTTTCAACTCACCCTTCGGGTTGGGAATGGTGTCACTTGGAAGAGATCCCGATCTCGAGGGTTGACTTATCTTACACAAAACAGCATTCAACATGTTCTCAAGTTTATTCTGAAGCATCTAATTTGTTGTTCTGAAGTCGAATCTCATTCCTAAACTCATTGCTTTGTCTAGTCAGCGAAGATTGAAACTCATTTCTCAAACTTGTAATCTGATTTTGCATAGTGTGGATGGTAGCATTATTGTCTGAGCGTAATTGTGAATTCATTAGAAGGCAAAGGTGGAGCTTGATAGCTTGAATTTTGATATCCTTGATTGAAATTGACTCCTTGATTCGGGTATTGATTAGGTGGGGCTTTGAATTGGTTTTGAACATTTGGTCCACGAACTTGATTCTGATTAAAACGAGTTTGATTGTTTGATTGAGAAAATCCCGGAGGTCCCATTTGATTACTAACACGAGGATTTGTTTCAACTTGAGGACGGTATTGGTTACCTCCGGTTACGGCATTAGTATCGAAAGGATTACCATCGGTGGCGGTACAATTGTAGTAAGCATGCGGGCCACCACAAGTAGTACAAGTCGATTCCACCGCTTTGACTTGGCGGGTGGAGAAAATTAATCTTAGCGGTATTAATCTTAACCAAAGCCTGAATCATATCCGTAAGCTTATCAATCTTAGCATCGGTGCTAGGCGTATTTTCAAAAGGCGAGGGCGATGGTGTAACACTCACTTTCGGGCACAACCGATTTGCTACGTGATGTACGAACTTTAGATTTGTTCTCAATAATCGACAAGGCATCTCTCGTTGATCGGGTCAACAAATTACCACCAGCGGCGGCATTGAGAGAGTCTTGATCAGTCTCATTCAAACCGTTATAAAACGTGTCAAGTTGGTGTAACTTCGGAAAAACCATGATGGTGACATTGCCTAAGCAAATCTTTGAATCGGTCCCATGCCTCACTAAATGATTCATCAAATCTTTGTGTGAATTTTGTTATTTCATTTTTTAAGCTTGTTGTTTTAGACGGTGGGAAGAATTCGTTCACGAATTTAGACACTAAATTCTCCCATGTGGTTATCGATCGAGGGGTAGTTTTCGAGCCAAATCAGGGCCCCTCAGTGAAAATGGGAAGAGGAGTAGCTTGATAGCCTCTTCCGGAATGTTACGGTACTTGATCGTAGACGTGAGCTTGTTAAACCGTCGGATATGAGAGTGAGGATCGTCCCTCTCAAATCCGTAAAATTGGCTCGACGATACCAAGTTGATCAAGCCGTGTTTAAGCTCAAAGTTATAAACGCGATTGCGGGGCGACGATGGCTTCTCCATAACCCTCGGTGGGTGCTTGGAGTTGCTCTAACATGGATCGGTTATCTTCCGCCATTTCGACAATGGGCGAAGCTTGATTAGTTCGAATCTCGGGTTCGACTAATGGAGCACGTCTGTTTCGCCTTCTTGGAATTGTAGCGGCTTCGCGTATCGGTCGTAGTTATTAGAGCGAGTGCATGCACTTTCAAAAACCAAGGCAATTAAAAGAGCGGTATTGAAAACAACAGTGAACTTAACCAATAATCCCAAGTGAATAAATCACTTCTATAAGACAAGCGCACAAGCGAGCGGAGAAGCTATTTAGGTCGTGCGAAGCTTATTAAACACCCGCCTCTTTTCAGCCGCAATTTAATGTCAGGCCGTCCTTATACCCACCACACAGTTTGTTTATCCGATAGAAATAAATCGACTCACAAGCGACACAAAGGCAAGTTTTTGATCTTTAGTTCGGGAACTTACTAATGATAACACCTCCGTTGAGAATGTTATATAATTGATGTATTCTATTTTAGCTCAAAAACAAAAGAGAAAATCTTTTTGTATTTTTAATATGATATATATATATACAAAAGAAAAAGGAAAATATTTTTTTACTTTTTTGATTTTTATGAAAACAATAACTTCACAAAGAAGGATCTCGAGTCACTAATCGTCAAACCTTTAACGATATTGTCGCGACACAACCTCCCCGGCAGCGGTGCCAAAATTTGATTCTCGAATTGTAGGCTTAGGGGTATGTGTATATGGATAAAACCACAATATCGATATAAAAAATAAACACAATGAATGATTTAAAATCCCTTTAGGAAAAAGGATAGTGAATCAAATCCCGTGAGTGATAGTGATACTGATTAGGAAATCCGAGTCGTTTCCCAACGAGGTGTGAATGGGCAACGTCGTTATTGGTTTGTTATTAAAATGCTCGATGTGTTGGATTTTTTTGATTTTTAATTACGTTCTAGAGTCAAATTAAATAACGGAAAGGAAATTAAAGCACGTAAATAACACTTAAATCAAACTAAGCATGTAAACTAAGGAAAGCTACCTAAATATATCATAAATGCAATTTTATTCTAAAAACGTAACTACGGGAATTTAAAAACGCGATCTAAAACCAAATTTTGCAAATTTAACTTTAGGAATGCAAATTTATTTTTCCTACACTCTAAATGATAAAAGATAATTTTAGAAAAAAGCGGAATATATATTATTATTATTTTTTTTTTGAATTTTGAATTTTTTTTTTAAATCTAAATTCGGGTTTTTATGCTTTTAGGATTTTTTAGAGATTTTTAAAAAAACTAATTTAACTAATTAAAGTTTAAACTAAAATTCAAATGACAAACTACAACTAGTGACAATGAATATTAAGCTAAGAGAATGATTCTAAAAAGACTTAACAAGCATCATACGAATAATTAAACGTAACGGTAAACTATGAATATAAGCTAACAAAAAGTAAGAGAATAGAACCCGGTGATTTAACGAGAGGAATAAAACCACCCGATCTTATAAGCACAAATTAATACAAAAGTTTACAACTTTATTAATCTTATCCCCTAATTAGTAAGTAAAGTTTAAAACTTTATTCACCAACAAGCTTAAAAATTACTAAAGCTTCAAACTTTATGTATTAAAAATGCTTAAAGACCCGTAAGCTCCACGCCTTATGAGGTAGGATCGGATTACACAAACAAAATCAAAACTTTAAGGGTTAGCACAAATATATAAATATAAGATTTTTATAATAAAAAGCTAAAATGAAAGATAAACTAATCTTAATAAATCAAATCTTAACCACCAAACTCTCTCAAGGAGATATGTTTCCACAAAAACTAATTTGGGTATTAAGGTCAAAGATTTAAAATATAAGGATTTTTTTTTTTTTTTTTTAAGCAAGAAAAGAGAAGAAAGTATTAAATAACTAAACAAATAGGAAATTTAAAATAAAATAGTGAACTTAAAAAAAAAACTTAACTTTTTTCAAAATAAAAAAAAACTAATTAAAAACAGAAAAAAATAATTTCGGATTTTTTTTTTTTTTTAAATAAAGGAAGGGAAATAAATCAAAGAAAAATATCAAATGAACTCCGAAAATTCCAAATATTTTTTAGAAACCTAATAAAAGTGATAGAAACTCACAGAAAAAGTTTTAGAATTTTCGGAATTAAATAAGTATTTTTTTTCGATTTTTATGTTTAAAATAGCAAATAAATCAAAATAAATAGTAAACTAGTTCAAAAAAATATGAAAAATTCACACTATCTTAAGAAAACTATGCAAAGCTACCAGAAAATATAAAAATATTTTTTGACGTTTTTTCTATTTTTAAAAAGAAATTGAAACAGTTTTTTAAGAGAAAAATAGCAGAAACAGTTTTTTATTTTTTAAAAATATTAAAACAACTCAGAAAATTACGAAAATTGGATGACGAAAATAGAATATATTTTTGGATTTTTTGTAAAAAAGACGAGATTTTTAGAGACTTTTTACTATTTTTGAGCTAAATTAAACAATAAAAACGTGAACTTTAATAAAAATAAACAATAAAAAAAACTAAACTTTTATAAAAATATAAATATGATATGTTGAGTGTGCACGGGTATAAAATACACTCACACAATCTTACTATAACTCAACTCTTCATGGCATATTTTTATAAAATGTTTTATAAAAATAAAATGAAATAAAAAAGGATTAAGAGATGAGAAGAATAAAAAAGATGCAAAGATAATAACTAAGATGAACTAACTTGCAAGAAATAAAATAAAACTTTTATAAAACTAAATAAGCATAAAAATTACAAGAGTTTGGGTACAAAAATAAATAAAAGAGATTAAAATGAGGTGAGGAGGAGGGTTTATATAGACCCACAAGTTACACTTTGGTCCTTACTAATTTTCATATTGACCCCTAAACTATTAGAGCTTGGTACAAAAATACCCTATCAAAACTTGGTCCCCAAGTTTTCATTTTTACAAATGCAGATTTTCTTTTCTTGTATTTCGTTAACTGTTGAATGCACACGGGCTAGGATAATTGGTGGTCTTCATATCATTCTTGGGCTCGAAATGTAACTGGACCTCATTGGGCTAACATTGAACTGGTGGCTTGGATTTGTCAATAGATTTTCGATGGCGACTTAGTGGTATATATTTTTTAAGTGGTGATGATAGATTGGATGCCTCTCGCTTTGAACTGTCACTATTGGTGGATTTGTTTCTTTGATGAACTGTTGATAGAATAAATAAAAAAAGTATCAACAAATATGACATTGGTGGGGATAGAACCCTTGACCTCTTGCTTGGCAAACATGCAACCAACCACTAGACCAAGAGTCTTTTTGTGTTAAGTGTTGCATTTAATTTTCCTTTAGCCTCCTTTTTACGTTTGTTCCATTTTTCTTTCTTTTTAAACATCTTTAATTAATTGCAATCTTTGTTCGGGCTTCGATTTGTCTTTAATTTTTTTTTCTCTTGCCTCGATGCTCCAAATAAAATTATCATTGGTCCCGTAACTTCGTGCTCCTTCCATTCTCGTGCTCGTTTATGTCCATTTTGTCTTCTTTTTGTCCATTTTACAATATCCGTTACCTGCACATACATAAACACAAAAACACAAATATTTATGGCTTTAGGGGTTAGTTTTTGGTCTTTTTGGTCCGGTTTTGATAAAGAAAAAGGTATATGTTTTTACATATACCAACCAACTGACCCTAAGTGAGTAGACTGAGACGGGTAGGGTAAGATATGACCAACTGACGACCCTTTCTACTTGTGCGATTTGACAAACTGATCACCTACCGTTTGGATGAACTTAAGAAGTAAGGGCTGAGTGTTTAAGATGCTAGCGCCCGAGCACTCACTATTATAAATCTAGCATGTAGCGGTACTTAATGACTTGGCTTAGGGGACCAGGAACAACTGGACTTATGAGGGGACACCTGACTTTTCTAGTGGGACCCTTTGCTGATAGGTTAGGACGAACTGACCAAATATTGTCCTAGCGACTTTGACACCACCTGAAGTAATTGGAAGTAATTAGACGTAAACACTACTAATTAGGATGATTAACTAGGTTAGCACCTCTCTCCTGTATTGATCACAACTCTCGCCTTTATTTGCTTTAATAGTCAATTAGTTAAATCAACCTCAAAATCATATTAAAATCTGTGCCACCTAGACTTAGTATAAATCCACACACATAGATCTTGTGATGACCTCGGTTTTACCGATTACTACACTATATACGATTGGGTACACTGCCCGTTAGCGCATTACGGTAGACCATAGGTATAATGAGTAATTATAAATATTAAAACCTGGTGAGTAAAACCTGCATCAAGTTTTTGGCGCCGCTGCCGGGGAGTTATATTAGGATTTCTATTAAGTTTTTCATTTTTGTTTTGTTTTAAAATTTTCTCAAATTCTCACCATCACTTTTCAAGTTTCAGGTACCATGGAAGTTGTTAACATTGATAACCTCACTCTCGAGGAATACTTGGCGTTGACAAGAGAAGAACAAGGACCATGGATTGTTAGGCAGGCCATCGCAAAAGATGCTCAATTCGAAATCAAACCTCAATTTATGAGGGAGTTGCGTGCAAACCCTTTCTCAGGAAGCATTACCGATGACGCTCATGAGCATATAGACAACGTGGAATACATTGTCAGCCTATTCAAAATTCCTAGAGTCTCAAACGATGCTGTTATGTTACTTGTGTTCCTTATTTCTCTCACTGGAGCTGCTAAAAGATGGGTTGATCGATTACACTGTGAAGCAGTCAACACACGGCCTCTCCTAAAAAAATATTTCATTCAGAGATACTGTCCTCCATCCAGGACTGCAAAACAATTAGAAGAAATCCATAACTTCAAGCAGGAGGGTGATGAAATGTTGTACCAAGCATGGGAAAGGTATGACGAATTATTATACAAGTGCCCTACTCACGACCTCAAAAGCCAGCAAAATGTGAACGTCTTTTACAAAGGTTTGAACATCTCCTCAAGGCAAATGATCGATTCTCAGGGACCAATACCTGGAATGACTCCAACATTGGCTCTTGAAACTATTCAGAAGATGACTGACCACTCTCACAAATGGCACAATAGGGGAAGCAATCGAAGTAAGAGTGGAAATATGGAAGGCCTTGCAGCGATAAACAATAAATTAGAAAGTCTCGGAAGAGACATGAAAAAGCTCAAGGAAAATGTGCATTCCATACAAGTTGAACGAAATGAACACAATGGAGCTCTCCTTACTAAGGAATGCTCCTCCAACGAAGAAGTTAAAAGGATTGATGAAGTAAAATATGGAAGTCCCTACAACGGATACAATGGTAACGGGGCCAGATACCGAGAAAAATCCCCAGGGTTCTATAAAAGAGTCAACAACAATCCTCCTAGACCAAGCCTTGAAGAGATAATGCATAAACATATCGAGGAATCTACAAAGAAAAGCGATAGACTCAAAGAATGGATGGTCAAGGTAAAAGAAGACACCAACATGAACTTGCGGAACCAAGATGCCGCAATTAAAAACCTCAAAACCCAAATTGGGCAGTTAGCTAAAAACCTTGAGACCAGTAATAACAAAGCCATTGCCTGCAAAGCCATATTTGTACAAGATAAACCGAAGAAAGAAAAGTGCACCTCTTCTGTCACCAATGATCTATCTGGGATTAACTACCTAAAAGAAGATGATAAATCGGGAGACGACAAGGACCTGCCAAGACAACTCCCTGAGAAAAAACACTATCAGGAAAGTTTTCTTCTTCCATGCACTATCGGTAATCGCATTAGCTTATTTGGGGGCTGGGGTAAACCTTATTTCTACCACTTTGTTTGATAAAATAAAACTTACCAATTTAAAAGAAACAACCAATGTTGCAAAAATCGTGAATCGGTAGTCGGGCGGTCGACCACCCTGCAGCGAGTAATCGGTCAAGTCGGGATTAATCGGTGATTAATCGGATTGGCATTTCCTGCAGTTTTTGGGTATTTCTGGAGACCAAACTAAAAATCTTAACTGATTCCAAGCCTGTTATGTTTCCAAACCTCAATAAAAGTCTCTAATTCTGATTATAATGCTCATTGTGTGTTATAAGTGAAATATAGGATCCCCAAATTAAGTATAATGCCTAAATTATTAGTATTTTTAAAATGGCCAATTTTCCCGATTCGACCCATTTTTTACCGATTCGGCCGATTAATCGGCCGATTCGGCCAATTTTTTGACTGCTTAGTGTCGATTTTTATCCTAGGCCTATTTTCAAAAATCGACAAGGTACTCGGCCGATTAATGATTAATAGGAGATTAATCGACCGAGTTGACCGATTTTTACAACATTGGAAACAACAGTGATGATTGAAATGGCTGATTCCTCTAAAGCTATACCTAGGGGAGTGGTTAATAATGTCCTCCTTAAAATTGAAAAGTTCCTTTTTCCCACTGATTTTGTGGTTATTGATATGGGAAAACGGGAGACTTACAACTTAATTGTTGGAAGACCTTTTCTGGCCACTTGTCGAGCACAAATTATGGTCTTTGAAAAACAAATTTCTTTGGGAACTGAAAAAGAACGAATAACTTTCAGCATGAAAGAGCAATTAAACCCAAAATTAGAAGTTTCAAATAAATTTGATATTGTCAATATTCCGTCAATCGACCCACCTATGTGTTATAATCTTAGTACTAACAATCGTGGAGAGAATGTTGATAGTTGTGAACAGGAACAGGGAGAGATTGTCCAGATTGATGGTATTAAGGAAGCTCTGGATCCTAACAAACATTACTGCAACCCTATATTAACAGAAGATAACGAATCAATGAAAGCATGGCCCTCGTGTAACCCTTTTCGTGAATTTTGTGATGGAAGGGCGGATGAATGGACGTGCCCTCACGAGATTGAGAGACACGATATAAAATTTGGTAAATTGTCTTTTGAAGATTGGTACAAGATAAGATTTGGAGACTCGGAAATCAATACGAGATTGGTAAAACAACTAAAATGCAATTACGATAACTATCACCTTATTGATGCAATAACCAATGATGAAAGATCAAACATGAGTACATCAATTTGTACTATAGCAGAGGGTAATGACTGCGGGAAGTCATGTTTATCATTTAATGAGTGGCTCTCGCAAAAATTTGGAACATGTAGCATCGGGAACACAGCGAGAAAAAATGTTTTTATCGAATGGATGAATGATTACCGCCAATTAGTAGAGGAAGTTGGCCAAGTCCAAAGGCCACCATAAAGCCCCAAGGCTCTGAGTCTAACTTAAAGACTCGTAAATAAAGAAAAGTTCTCTTTCGGGAGACAACCCGAATTATCCCTTTCTTTTGTTTTATTTCCATTTCTGTTGGGTTTTGTGTTTTTAACCATTTTTGCAGGAAACAAAGAAAAATTCCTGCTGCAGCATCTTTGATCCGACCAGAGTTACGGCGTAACTCATTCTCATGGTTACGCCGTAACAGGCTCTTTTGTGGCAGAACTTCAGAAGCATTACCAATTACGGCGTAATAACATTCAGTGGTTACGCCGTAGCTACAGTTTTGCAACGTATGCCAGGTTTTGCCTAGTTACGACGTAACTCCTTCTGGAGTTACGACATAACTATCCTCTGCATTACTTCTTTCATTTTAAACACAATAACCTTGTATTAGTCTTTTAAATGAACTTTGTGGGTATGTTCCCTGCAAGCCCTCAAGAGACTACACTCGTCCACATGGGACACCAAGTGGTTTAAAAGGCTTGTTGCATGCGCTAAATGCAACCGTGATTCCTACGGAAGTGAGTTAGGTTTATTTTTCATTTTTTATTTTTTTTCTTTATAGAATTATGCTTGTCGGTAGTGTGATTTCAGGGATTGAAGTTTTCTCGTGGATGCTTATGCGAAGGCACGACTCTCTTTTGTGGGCCTTCTTTCTTTTTGGAGCAAATTTCCGGGAAGTTCTCGCTCTAATTCTACTTTTATCTTCACCTTTATTTAACGCTTAGTACAAAAGGGACTTTGTCCAATTCAAGTGGGGGGACGGGAGTAGAATTGTCTCTTGAACTTTATTTTGCCCTCCTTTATCTAGTTTATTTTGAAAAATTGTGCCATTTTTAAAATTTTGACATGTTTTTCTTAACCTAACTAGATTAGACCTTAGCCGAGCACATATAACCCTTGATATTATATGGTGAGGTTAGCCTTATCCATTTCCAAATTTTTACCCCAAATCCACCAAATTATGAGTGTGCCGGTAGCTTGTAAGCTTTAGAACTTGGCCTTTGCATCATTTCGAGACCATAGATGAGGTATGTTGAGTTAGCTCGATATATTTGGACTTTTCAGTTTAAGAAGGCAATATTATAGGATTATCGATTAGTCACCTCGAATTCTCGACCCCCATGTGAAACCCTTTTGTTGCACTCACCTTTAGTGCAAGATACCCTTAGATACACCCATCTGAGCCATTCCTTTCATTTTGTTAACCCAATATATTGTTTCGTTACACCTATACACCTTAGCCAACCCTGTAGTCTTTATTTGTGATTGGGAAGTCATCATTTGCCTAAGTTCAAGGTTCAAGTGGAAAGGTTCGGGACACGCTTTCGTCGACGACATATTCTTAAAGATCATTAAAGACCCCCCGAATTCCCATTGTTCATCTCAAGTGGGGGGATTTTATGTTTATTTGTTATAGTTATGATTCAAAAAAAGTAGTTATGTATTTGTTATTCAGTTGATTGTAAAGTGCGATGTTATAAGCACTATGTTATGAGCTTAATATAGATTTAGTATCGACGAGGCCACCTCGGTCACATTTGAAGATTGGAGTTGGTAATTTCGCCAACAGTTGGAGAAAAGGTAGTGTGCCCATCACTACGTCTTCTAATGACACATCTACCTAGTATATCATGATCCGGTTTCTTAACTTCGAAACTTGACCTTTGGGCGAACGGTAAATGGTGATGACTTGGTTATAGATTTAGACTATTTACTTGATTTTCATTTTACACCATTTATATATCCCATGTCTTATCCTACCCTTTAGTCATGAAGCGTGTCTAGGTGATGCAGCGAGCAATCTTTGGTATCTTGGCCATGGATTTCGTCATGTACCATTGGTTTTGTCCACTTCGCCATAACATGTTAGTAATGACGAGTCACCCTTAACCTTTGTCGTGTCTACCCATATTGCCTTCGAGAATTGTTTTTTCCTTAACTCTAGTGCGATTGAGTGATCACCTCGAAATTGACACTTAGAATAGTTGAGAGATTTGAGTGTTTCGTTCCCATTTTGTGAGGTGTTCGGCTTTGTTTTATTCTAGCATAAGGGATTTGTAAACTTATATTTTCCTGGGAATGGGAGATATCTTTTTAGGAATCTTTCTAATAAGGTCTACTTGAGGGCAAGTAGAGTTTAAGTGGGGGGGTATTTGATAACATCAAATTATCCTGAATATTAAGTGTCAATTTCCCCCGATAATGGTTGTAATTTATATCATTTACATGGATTTACGCTTGTTTTCCATTATATTTCACTTTCAGGTAAATTACGAGCATTGGAGCTAAAGAGACGTGGAATTGGAGAGTTTATTGAAGATTTATCATAGTATGCTCACTTTGAAGAAGTTACGGCGTAACTCCTCTCTCACATCACGCCGTAACTAAAGCGTGGCTCAGAAAACCAACTTAACAAAAGATTACGACATAACTCTACCCAAGATTACGACATAACCATATTAGGTCAAATGAGGTTCCGCGCCGCTACTAATTACGCCGTAATTCATGCAACAACTACGGCGTAACCAAGATTTATGGAAGATACGGCGTAACTCCTTCCAGAGGTTACGCCGTAACCAGCATTATTAGTGCAAAATACGACGAATTGTATGTTACGGCGCAACTCTTATAACTAGTTACGCCGTAACCAGATCTGGCCTATAAATACCCCATGATTTCCAGCATTTCAAATCATCCCATTTCACACACAACAATCAGAGAACGTGAGAAGAAGTCGAAGGAAGATCTAGAGGAGCATACGGAGCTACCTCCAAGGGAGAAATCACTCCCCTACGATAAGCCTTAGCTTTTTATTTTTTTTACTTTCAATTCATGTATTTCGTAATATTAAACATTGAATTGATTGTTATAGTTAATATGAGTGGCTAAACACCTCTTGGTGCTGGCCTAGTTATGATTCCTTAATTGTTTTGTTTGCGTTTACATTGCTTCCGTATAATTATTTCTAAG
The DNA here is from genome assembly GCA_910596185.1 of Chrysanthemum makinoi. NCBI lineage: Eukaryota > Viridiplantae > Streptophyta > Magnoliopsida > Asterales > Asteraceae > Chrysanthemum > Chrysanthemum makinoi. The sequence goes on along the minus strand of OU343223.1, from coordinate 67,746,547 downwards.
TGTATGCATGCATAGTTTGTTGGTAGCTACCCTTGTTTCGGTAGTTTTGAATGGCGGTAGAGGCTAGTTACTTAGGAGATATGACCAACTGACCCTAAGTGAGTAGACTGAGATGGGAAGGGTAAGATATGACCAACTGACGACCCTTTCTACTTGTGCGATTTGACCAACTGATCACCTACCGTTTGGATAAACTTAAGAAGTAAGGGCTGAGTGTTTAAGATGCTAGCGCCCGGGCACTCACTATTATAAATCTAGCATGTAGCGGTACTTAATAACTTGCAGGGACCAAGAACAACTGGACTTATGATGGGACACCGACTTCTCGGTGGGACCCTTTCGATAGGTTAGGACGAACTGACCAAATGCTGTCCTAGCGACTTTGACCCCACCTGAAGTAATTGAAGTAATTAGACGTAAACACTACTTATTAGGATGATTAACTAGGTTAGCGCCTCTCTCCTGTATTGATCACAACCCTCGCCTTTATTTTCTTTAGTAGTTAATTAGTTAAATCATCCTCGTAATCATATTAAAATCTGTGACACCTAGACTTAGTATAAATCCACACACATAGCTCTTGGGTTGACCTCGGTTTTACCGATTACTACACTACACACGACCGGATACACTGCCCTTTAGTGCATTAGGATAGACCATAGGTATAACGAGTAATTATAAATATTAAAACCTGGTCAGTAAAACCTGCATCAACCCTCTACATTTTCACTGACTAATTAAAGACCATACATTAGAATATGAATCATGTAACATAACAATTACTCCAAGTGTCCTTGAATTGTTGATTCCTTTTACTAAAAATGAACAAGTTGTTGGGATTTTAGAACTAAGTTAACCATTAACCTTTACGAGTACGCAGCGGATAAGGATCTAGTAATCGCAATTAGGTTAACCACGTAATTAATAAACAATTAATTAATACAATAATTAATTAATAAAAGGGATAAAAGAAAAGCTAACCTTGCTTGGCAATTGATCTCTATTAACGGAACAAGAAACCAATACGAAACCTTAAGTATCTAAATTAGATACCTCGAAGAGTATCACACACAAACCCGATTAACGTATACGTTCGATTAACGCTAGTCGAGAACGTAAACAATAAACTAAGTCAACAACCTTGACCACTTGAATAAAACCCCACGTCTGAAGACCTCCAAAGAACCGCTTCACTTCGTCGTGATCACCAAAGCTGGAAACAGACTTTTAAACCTTTCCCGATATCGGACACGCCTTGTCCGATAAAACCCACTTTCGAGAGATAATAACCCACAGTTTGGAGCAGATTACTACCTTGTTGCTGCTGTTTTTGTGTCGACCATGAAACAAGAAACAATAGCTAACCAATACACCTAAACACTTGTCTTGAATACAAGTTTAGGAATCAACCAAACCACAAAACCTTAATCGTTTTCTTGAGGTAAACGACCAGGAGTAAAAAGCAGATTATTATGGTTCGGTTTAGGGTTTAGAGAAGCAATGTTATGCATAAGAATGGAAGAGGTAGAGGGTGTTTATATAGTGCACAAGTCGAAACCCTAGAGGAATCCCTAGCTTGGTCGACAAGTCTCAAATAAACCCAAACCCATTCTAAATCCTGTACCCGATCAGTTGTGAAACACAAGGCCCAAGGCTTCCACACTTAACGACCCAAATAGTGAGCTAAAACAACCCACGGGTCAAACATGGTGATCGGGTCATAACATGCATATCGGGTAACGTTTATTCAAGTATAGTTTATGTTCAACATGTATACTCGTGTTTATCGCGTGTGCCCCCATCGGCTCATACACGATTAGTTGTTTTGTCGTGTTTTAAGACTCCCACAAACCAACAGCTCCCACTTGGGAGTTGGTGTGTCGAATGGCACACAAAACTAACAACGGAAACGCCTAGCAAACGCTCTCACTCGCCTTTTAACTAAAAGTGTCTGAGAGAATAATTTCGTAAAAGTTTCTCAGTAGCATGGTTATTCAATGTCTTGCTCTTATCATCCTTTGTTATAGATACCGTTAAACCATGGATTATGGATCTCAAATCATTCCATACAGTTTAACCATTTAGAATCTTGTTATCGATTTTAATTCAGATATACCAAATGTAATCAAGAATCATCTTGCATTACCTTTTGGGTTTGGCCAAAGAATTATCTGATTAAATTTGGAGAGGCGCCATGGTATCTTTCTACACATATCAAGTGGAGTAACAAATCCTTTATTGACTACAAGTGTTGTGGATGTTTGCCATCACTCCGAAATATAGCTTTTATAACTACCTTGCTCAGATAGCGTTTTGCGTATACTTACAAAAAATGATATCCACACATAACAGAACTTGCTTGTATCTCAAGTCTAAGGATGAAGATAACAAACCATTTTCAATATTTTACTTATGACAAGGATCCAAAGTAAATGTTTGAAAGTTGGGGAATCCAATATGCATCTCTAGTGAATACATATGAGTTTGGCGGAACAATCCACATTCTCGTTAGAATTATAACCAACACTCACATTTGCCTTATCATAACAATATTCCCATATTGTTAACCGACAATGGACATATTTAGAATAATAAAATTACTCAGGGATTAAACATGCAAATATAGGATAACAATTATTATATGAATGAATAACAAATACCAAGTATCTTTATACATCATAAAGTAAAAATTGTCTTTCAATCCCAATTATCCAAATACTAAAACAGATATGCATGAAACTCATTTAGTAAGTTGAACCTTAATGTTTCCAACATTCTCAACCTTTCTTTAAAAGAAAAACTAAAGAGTCATCTGAGTAAACATTCCGAATACTTGTTTCAAATTTCACATATAGTGAGTGATTTGAAATATAAGATGAGTGTCTTATCTCATATGCTCATACTATTGCAAGAATTATAGTATGGAGATGTCGTCTTACCTTGCATGAGGTGGTAAAAGTCAACAACATACTGACAATCATCTTTACAGTTTCTAAAAGTGTAGAGTATTCTCATTCATTAATGTGTAATGCAACAATGCTCTGTGTTGAGCACAACTAGTTAGCAGATTTATCATAAAAGATGAAATCCTACTACAACTAGTATTAATAATCCTCTAGCATCATTTGTACTTATACAACATTATGCTTTATAATTCGTAAACATCTATATTAACAATAATCTAAACACTCTCAATTAGATATTGTTGTTGTCAGCTCATTTTGTTCTTGTACAAAAGCAACAACTAGTCTTATACACAATATAATATATACATGATGAATCCTTAGTTAAAACAACATAAGGTTTCTATCCATGTAATAAATTACTCTAAGTGAAATATATCATTTAAGACTTGCTTGAATAATATATTGCATTTGTGTTAGACTTAATTTTCCGCATTTGTTTATTCCAGATAAACATTTATTCCAAGGTTGTTTGTTTTATTCCGTAAATTCCAAGTGAAGTTTCATTCCAAGCTTAAGGATCAATATCTAGCTTAAATAGAATGATATCTTCAACATGTAAATTTTAAGGATAAACACAATGCTCCCACTCAATGTCAGATGTACTCAAGAGTTATCTTAATTCAATTAGAATTATATTGTAATTAAATTCAAGATCTCAGCTCTTAGATGCATGATTCAATCCAAAACATGGATTGCTCAAATTTTGTATACTTCATAAAGATAATATAGATTCATAACCCTTTTGATTACACACCGTCCTCGCAAAGGTAATCATAAAGAAAGAGTTATAAAAACTTAATTGTCATATTCTTCATACAAATCACATGTATGACAATTAAATATCTTTGTATAATTAATGCATGTATTATATAAGAAAATTTAATCACAATCAATTGCTTAAGTATGATTAAAAACTTCTTATTAAATGCCAAACATTAATACGTATACAATTTTGTCCTTGTGAGTCATTCTTCAAAAGAAACTCATTCCAACCTCATAGGTTAACTGTTAGGCGAAATAACAATCAATCACAAAACTTGATTTGCCTTTTAAAGACTGCATCTTATCATTCATAGTTCTAAAACATTTATCAGATTCAAGATATGATAATATATTTTAGTAGTTAGCTGATTTACTACAATCTTCTAACTTTTATCCCTCAGCATTGATATAAAATATCACTCAAGTGATGAGCATCCTTTCGGATTTATGAATGAGAGTAATCATTATACTTCAGTTAACATTTTCATGTTTAACCTTAGTATGACATTAATAAGTGGATTTTAGAAGGTTAAGTATTTTGTTCTCAAAAACTTTGAGATATGTATATACTCCCAGTTACTTTTGTAAGTAGAGACAATTCTCAAAATACAAAGTATTTAAGCAACAATAAATTTGTTCTTTATGGAGAATCACAAAATACATTTTAAGTTCTCATCTCAAGATTTGTTAATAAAATGCTTCATAAGATTTTAACAAATTCAGAACTTAAATCAAGACATAATGGAATTCCTTCCAACAACTTAAATTAGGGTTTATAGAAAAACTCTAATTTAGTATCACTCTTTAACCAAAAATTCTAGCAATAGTTTTGTGTTTCGTCAAGCTAGGAAGAACACCAAAACTACAATCTTCAAGCTAGGAAGTGTACAAAAATCAAAAATCCAAAAGGGTTTATGATTCAATTGGTTTGAGTGGTAAAACCTCAAATCCCTAATGAATTAGAGTTTTCAGTTATAGGTTGTCTTGAATACCTTCTAGGTTTGAACTCTATTGAGTGTATCCATGACACACGAAATTTTTAACCTTGATATGTTTTGGAGGTAGAGCAATTAAAGCTATCAGGAACCAAACAATGTGAATAAAGTTTGATCCAACACATTAGACATACCATAATGAAGTGGTATCCTATGATTTATTAGAATTGTGAAACTATATCAGAATTCTATAGATAACTTAATTCTCTTGGGACCAAATACTTGTCAATTGGGTCAAGCCAAATTGCATATAAAGTATTTAAGAACCAAGTGCATGCAATAATGTATATTCATTGAACAATACAAGAACTTTATGTTCACGTGTTCACAAGAAGACAGAACTGTTCAAGGATTATATGTTCATGTGTTAACAAGAAAACAGAACATTTCAATAATACATTATAAGTCTTTGAATAATTCAAAGCCTCATGTTTATGTGTTAACTATAAGACATAACACATTTACTATATATACTTTATGTTATAAGTCATTGACTAATTCAAGGACTTCATAATTATGTCTTAACGTGTAAGCATAATTATACTAACAAAAGTAATCATGAACGCAAACTATTGAGTTCTATAGTAATTTCAAGTTAATTTTATACTTCAGAATTATGATCATTATCATATAACTATAATTATGTTGACTAAAACATGTAGTCAAATGTTGAAGTATCTTTACACTATATTATGACATTTGAATGTAGTAGGGCAACAAACATCTAGCGTGTTCAAGTCCTAGTAGAATCATTATTAGAATGTAGTAGGGCAATAAACATCTCATGTGTTTAAGTCCTAGTAGAATTCTTATTTACATGTAGTAGGGCATTAAACAACTAACGTGTTTAAGTCCTAGTAGAATTATTAGTTTCCTTTACCTTGCGGTCAAGAGATACCAATAACATTGTTGTTCCTTGCACACACTTTGAGATTTCTCCCACTTGTGAAAGGTACAACATCATATTATGAAAACAAACCACGCGTGATTGATTGTTCAAACGATATGATTAATGTCATATATACCATAAGTAGTTTAGAACCATAACCTGTAATAAGGAATTGTGGATTATTATTCTGTAGATAACAGTTCAGGAAGCGATAGCAGGAAGGCAACGTGTTATCTTATAAAATAAAATGCAATTTTCCTTTAAGCAATGGTTGTTCATATTCGGAAAGTAATGGATTATTTCAAAGCTAGTTTGAAATGATATGGGTGACTAACAGGAAATAAATCCCGTAGCTCCCACTGAAATTGACAACATTACATGAATGATATTTTAGTAATAAAATGCAACTGCTCCCACTGGATTTGTCAACATTGTAAGTGTTACATTTCCAGTAGAAAACATATAGCAGTTTTACATACTTTCTTATTCTCTTCAATTGCCTACGAGTAGCATGTACTCAGGTATTGAGCAGAGCATATGAAGTTCTACTTATGTAGACAATGGACTAGCCATTCTATTATTCAATTGACTTGAATCTTTAGCATGCATTCCTCCTTTATCGTCTACATAGCCCCAAGGGTAATTAGCACTTTAGGAATAATAAGAGTCCAAGAAGATTACCTAGCATATGCTAGTAATTCCTTTACTCTTTGCGGTTTAAACTCATACATCGTGACAAGTGCATGATGTTATTTTGGTAGCTCTAAACACAATGTTTCCAGTTACACAAAATATTATATCTTTCAATTAACGTTAGACCACGAAAAGGGTAATGAAAGATCATATAAGAGTTTATCAATTTTGGAATCCTATCTTAGTTTGTCAACTAAGGAGAAAAGATAGGTATAAGTCTCGCTCTTCTTACTAGGAAAAGAGACTAAGTTTGTCTTTCAAAGAAAAACAAATTTGTTTACGAATTATGTTGTAATAACACAATTAATCAGAACATAAAAAGTTCAAATCTAGTATTTTCGATAATTACATTCTTAAAAGAATTAACTACCCAATTAATTACTAATTAAGACTAAGATCCATCTTGCAACCCCACTTAATTACCATAGGTCTACCATTGTGTAAAAAAATAGAACAAGAGGTAAGCGACGAGCGTTAATTGCAAAATGCAACTCTTAGATTTATGAGACTGTTTAAGGCATTAGTATCAAGTAATAATGTCAAAAGCATGTTTAGTTCTCATCTTATGCCTCGGTGCAGTGCGACCAGTTAACTCGATATAATTCGACCAAGTATGAACGTGTAAAAATAACCAGAGGTCTGACCAGTGAGAAATAATTACCATGGGTTGGAAAGGCCCTTAGGTTTGACCAGAGAAGTCAATCCAAGTGCACGTGTCCATAGTTAGGTGGCATAGACTTAATATTAACAAATAGGTATGCACACATAAATGTGGTAAAAGTCGTGTACAAAGAAGCATGCAAAACAACTTTGTAACACTAATTTTAAAAACTTTTTGGTAATGACACTGTAGTGATCATCGTGGTTCACGGTAGCTCCAATCGAACGCACAGGAGGCAGAGGACCAGGTAAGCGCAGAAGCATAACCTTAGACATCCTTTCAGTGAGACTTTGCTCACTACTTTAAACCCCCTTTTGAGTTTGTTCTAGTGGGTGAGCCGTACATCCCAAGTGTCCATAGCGTCTAGTTTTTAAATTCTTGAAAACGTGTTTCATATATTAGGTCACTTTATTTTACAAAAACAATTTTCCACGAATCAAATAACAGGTCACAATGAGCATGGTATTTAGGCGTGTAAATAAAGACCAATATTAATGTTATGGTTATGATATGTATTATTCCATATTGCATACAATTAGGTGTCAATGCAAGTAATAATGCACATATAGGAATAATAAACATACAAGCATAAACATCAATATAAATAACCACATATTATTCCGAGTTCTCTTGCGAGTCTTCCCCAAACGGAGAACCATAAGACCGTCACTAGGATGTAATACCTAGATCGCCCCATACATCACTTAGAAAAGCAATTGAGTGGGTCTTGTGGCCGGAAAAACACATAAAAGCATGGCAATCTCAACTAACAAGTAATTACGCAATTTATGTATTTAATTCAATATGTAATTCTAATTATCATAATAATTCTAATTAAAAATTAATAAATACAAATTAACTTTTAATTCTAATTAGCAAGTAATTTTAATTTAACATGTAATTCTTAATTAACAATTTAATTTTAATTAACAAGGTAATTATAATTCACATGTAAATTAAATTCTAATTAACAAATTAATTCTAATTATCAATATAATTTTAATTTGTGTGTGACTAGTTATTATTTATTAAAAATTGACAAGTATTGCATGTAATTGTCAAAATTAAAATAAAACAAAATAACTAAACTAGGTTTCATGCAACCCTTTTAAAACATGTTTATTAATATCATAAACGTGTAACCCATAATCGCAAAAACGAGTTGACTCGTGATGCCACTGTTGGGATTTTAGAACTAAGTTAACCATTAACCTCTACGAGTACGCAGCGGATAAAGATCTAGTAATCACAATTAGGTTAACCACGTAATTAATAAACAATTAATTAATACAATAATTAATTAATAAAAGGGATAAAAGAAAAGCTAACCTTGCTTGGCAATTGATCTCTATTAACGGAACAAGAAACCAATACGAAACCTTAAGTATCTAAATTAGATACCTCGAAGAGTATCACACACAAACCCGATTAACGTATACGTTCGATTAACGCTAGTCGAGAACGTAAACAATAAACTAAGTCAACAACCTTGACCACTTGAATAAAACCCCACGTACAAAATACCACCAAAGAACCACTTCACTTTCTGTCCATGATCACCAAAGCTGGAAAAAAGCTTTTAAACCTTACCCGATATCGGAAACGCCTTGTCCGATAAAACCCACTTCCTGTCCGAGATAATAACCCACGAGCAGGAGCAGATTATTACCTTGTTGCTTATGTTTTTGTGTCAACCAGGAAACAAGAAACAATAGCTAACCAATACACCTAAACACTTGTCTTGAATACAAGTTTAGGAATCAACCAAACCACAAAACCTTAATCGTTTTCTTGAGGTAAACGACCAGGAGTAAAAAGCAGATTATTATGGTTCGGTTTAGGGTTTAGAGAAGCAATGTTATGCATAAGAATGGAAGAGGTAGAGGGGTGTTTATATAGTGCACAAGTCGAAACCCTAGAAGAATCCCTAGCTTGGTCGACAAGTCTCAAACAAACCCAAACCCATTCTAAATCCTGTACCCGATCAGTTGTGAAACACAAGGCCCAAGGCTTCCACACTTAACGACCCAAATAGTGAGCTAAAACAGCCCACGGGTCAAACATGGTGATCGGGTCATAACATGCATATCGGGTAACGTTTATTCAAGTATAGTTTATGTTCAACACGTATACTCGTGTTTATCGCGTGTGCCCCCATCGGCTCATACACGATTAGTTGTTTTGTCGTGTTTTAAGACTCCCACAAACCAACACAAGTGTGTTTTGAAGAGAATACATACGTACCTGAACAAAATAGAAATTAAGCGACAAAGAATCCACGTGAGAAATCCCACCTAACAACTTGGATATAGTTTTGCCTAATGTAGGTGATATTTTTTGCTGCAGCATGTCTTCAGGATGAATCACATCTTTCTTCAATGAATCCACGTTTTCAAGGATTACTTCACCTCTACGACCAACATACTCAAAATTCACAAGTTTTGGGCAACAAACTTTTAGACCAAACCAAAAGTCCGCTATACTCCCATATAGAACGTTTTCAAGGATTACTTCACCTCTACGACCAACATACTCAAAAGTCAGCCAAAGATAATGCATGTTGATACAAAGAAAGCCTTAACGACTCCAAAGATTTACAACTTACTAAATAATCGGGCCAGCCAAGAAACGGCACAGTTATCAAACCACCAACTAAGCCAGTAAACATAGGCTTGGGGTAAAACTTCAAGTCAAGCGACTTGACATTGCGATGTACAGCTGCTTTAACCAACATCTCCACAGTCGAAAACTCAAAGTAACCCGCACAACATAAACTAAAAATATCCAAATCTACAGTTTTGTTAGCTAAAGCCCAAGAGACAAACTCTATTAATGGTTTAGCTTGTTCGTACGTGATATAGAGCGGCCTTAGTGCATGATAAACATCTACATTTAGAGATGGAAAAAGTTGAATTGAAGTCCATAAATCCCTTCCCCGTTTCGATAAAACGCTGGTTCGGACAACTTCGGTCGTTGGAAGACGTCACTACAAAAAACAAGTTCAATTTTCCACATTATAAAGGCCAATTGGCAACGGTTAAAAATGTGTAAAATTATAAATGCCACAGTTACTAATATGTGGTAATAATGGGTGTGACAAATTTTGCTACACACATAAGTGTGGAGATATTATCCAAATGTCTATGGTTAAAATTGTGGAAACATTCTTTGAATATCCACACTTAAAAGTGTGGCAAAATTGCAAAAAAATGCTACAATTAAAAGTGTGGAAACATTGTTAAATATTCACACCTAAAAGTGTGGACAAAGTGTCAATGCTACACTCATAAGTGTGGTTATATTTTCTGGAACAACAAAAAAATATAAAAAAAATTAAATAAAAATATCCAATATTTCAAAAACCTAATGATTTTTATTTTCTGGAACAAATATCAAACATTTATCAGTAAACTAGTAAAGTGTACAACAAATATCAAACAAATATCCAACAGTAAACACAAGTATACATGTAGCTAATGATATTTATTTCTGCAGCAGATATGGAAGTATGGAAGTATGGAAGTATGGAAGTATGGAAGTATGGAAGTATGTTTGCCAACACTAAACATCAGCCTATTTACTACCAGTCTTGTCTTCTTCATTAGAGTGGCAGACCGACATATATCATCAATCTTGCTGTAGCATATCTGAGTAACTAACCTGATGTCCAGTTAGTGGGTTTTGTTGCGTGTTTGTAGCATTTGCCTGCTGCCCCATTGAATCCGACTAAGTTGGTTGTAGTTGTTGTCGTGTGGCTAGCCCTTGTTGTCTTTGTTGCCTCAAAAATGAATGTTGTCGTGTTGCTTGCCCTTGAGACGACTGTGGTAGAGGCTCATGATTCTGAACTCCAGAAAGAGGTGTTTGCATACTAGATTGCCACAAATTTTGCCACATGTTTGCCAAAGGCACCTGTTGTCTTTGGTTCTGTTGTTGTTGCTCCTCCTGAAATATGAACATCATAAACAAAGAACGAGGTAGATTTCAATTTGGGATTATATCAGTATGTTGTCATTTTCAGATGGGATAGGATTTAGCACATTTAGACCAGATGCGCAATCAATACTGTTTGTTAGATGAAATTAAACTCTAATGTCAAAAAACCCCCCAATATTGTATTTTTTCCAATCTGTTAAAAACAAGAAACTAAATTCACAGAGGTACTTGAAGGACTTATGCCACACGCAAAGCAACAGATACATGACAAATTTTAGGATCCTTAAAACACTTTATTTCCAAATTCCCATCTTTTGATTAATCGAGCACAAATTAGAACAAGCCTCTTAGATGCAAACAAATGGAAGTTTCATATACTTTTGCTAGTGCTATCCCTCAGTACTTAAGCATGTTTCGGCATCCAGGTTCCATCCACATGATTGTTAGCTATGCTTTTTAACTAAAGAATTTCTAGAAGATCCTAAGACTCATACAACTTTATATGAAGCAAAATCAATACTAAGTGCAGAAAGAATTCCCCAGTCCTATATAATTATGGGGGCTGGGGTCAAAAACATAAAATAAGGCCACTCAGCTTATCATATACAGCCAGTCAACCATACAGATATAAAGCAATCTATAAAAGAGTAGGATCGGATCCACTGTTATGGGTCCTCAATTAGCAAATACTTCTAAAAAAATGAAGTTTAAATAAACTATACCAAAAGAGGAATCACATTCTTAGAAATATATCGTATAACTAATACTAAGGAGAAGATAGCATGTCGGGGGTGTCTGGGATTACTTTTTAGAACAGGTTATCAGCTTGTCATGTTTTTCAAAAGCTAACAAGCAAATTCAAGTGCTTCTGCTCCTATCTGCGTATTTAAAAATGAAAATGTTTTACACTAAGCAGTTTGAAATCGCTTATTTCAAATTGAAAAGGTCTTACACTTACAGTAAAAATACTTGTTTACAGTAAAAATACTTGTTTTACACTAAGCAGTTTGAAACCCCCCAATATTGTATTTTTTTCTTCTCTCAAATATTGTATTAAACATTTAGACCAGATGCGCAATCAAATGTTGTACCCCCAATATTCTCAATCAAATGATATCTGATTTCAATGCTTACTGCTTGTACCCCGACATATAGTAACTTAATTTCTTAGACAGTATCTCATTTAAAACAGGTGTAAAGCTAAGCTTACCCATATTTTAAAATGTAAAGTTTCACATATAACTTAAGTGCTTAGACAGATCCAGATAAAAAAAGGCTCAAAGTCTAACCTGTGTGCTTCGTACGTCTTCAAAGATCATATCTTTGTAAGCTCCAGCACCATATAGCTCTTTGAGTGCGGTTGTTAAAAATTTCACCTCCGCTTTAAGGTCACTAAGATCTTTTGCCGTAATCTTGATTTGATTGTGTTGTGACTCTATATGCCTACCTTGTAATTCAACTTTATCTAACAGTAGACGGTTTTGATCCATTAAACTTTCTTTTCTTGCTCTTCGTAAATCAAAACTGAACTTGGTGACTTTAGATTTTGTAACTCCGGTCCCAAAACCAAATGCTTGTCCAGGCTTATCTGGACCAATAAGATCAAACATTACAGCATCTGCAATCTCTGACCGGGCTTCATCATCAATAGGTCTTGAATTGCCCATTTCTAATTCTCTTTTATTCATCTCTTCACGTGCTCGTTCCAAAAACATTAACAATATAAGATCAAATATACAGATGAGTATAAATAAATGTATAAATTCTCTAAATGTATAGTTGTATACCCTGAACTCTCTCGACATGTCGTGAATATATGACCCATCGTTTGATTGATATGACAAATCAAAACTCTCAATCCTGTTAGGTTCTCTCTTGTACTTCGTTTTCTGCACATTAAATACAAAATAATCAAGTCTAAACAACTACAGTATAAGGTAATCATCAAAAAACGACATTTGTAAACACGGCTGATAGACCAAATTGGTGAGGTTGATAAGTCATTAATCAGCTAAGCATGTGACATATACAGCAAAACCATTACGAAAGACTAGCAACCCTCATATAAGCACAAACATAGCAACTGAATACAGTAATTATCATGTGATATCTTTCAGTACAGTTTAGCTCAAAGTAGTAAACAACATAAACTGCACATACTAACAGACCATGGCATAGCTTTAGGTATAATTGGATTTGAGGGGCACAGACTCAGTTGACAAGGTCACTAGCAATGGTGAGAAAAAAGTAAAGGAAATTGGGTCTGAATTGTTGTGTCAGAAGTGACAAGGATCTGGGAGTGTTGGTGACTAATCAGATGATGAGAAAAAATTTGGTGGTAAGTTGTTAATTGAAAAAATGATGACTGATAAAATTTATCAGGAAGTTTTTTAATTGTGTTTATCAGTATGTGGTGGAGTTAAGAGAGCTTGTGACTCACGAAGAGATAAGGATGGAATGGGGTGTTAGCATTTTCAAGGAGTGCTTCAGGTCAGAATGTTATGTTTCAGGAGTGTAAAAGAATGGGTTGTAATACCAGAGTCTCTGAAAATGGGAGTGATTCAGAGAGAAGGAAGGGTGTAATTGGTTACTTCAGGATAATCTTGAGGGTGTCTATTAGAATGATGCAGCGAACCAGGTCACTAAAAATACCAGGTCAATGAGCCCCGAAAAACACCCGAGTCCCTAAACTCGTGGTGATTCTTAGTCCCTGAAATGTGGTGTATGAATAAATATGTACATCAGGGAATTATAGATGTATGCATCAGAGAGGGAGTAGTTCAAGAGCTTTGGAAATAAGTCGCATCAAGGAGCTCATGGTCCTTGAACATGAGGCCCTGAATAATCAAGACCCTGAATCCAAAACACAAGGTGACTCCGAACCCAGGTTCCTGAAAGCATGTGAACTCGAAACCTTGAAACCTTGATAACCTGAACCTAAGAACGACTAACTCAATCTGAAATCAATCAAGACCCTGAACGTTCAAGTCTTTGAAAATCAAAGTACACATTCAGGTCTCTGAAATCAAATGAGCAAACACGCACGCCACAATACAAGTAAACCTTAAATCTATAACATTTAAACCCCTAAACACTATAGAACGTCTACATCGTCTAGCATTCACAACTGTTTAAATGCACAAAGTAGATAGTTATCACGACATTGGAGTGTTAAGCAAAGATACACACACAGAACGTTATCAAACAAGACAATAGTGATCTTCGTTTTATGATCAATCACTAATCCTAAAATACTAAACTGTAATTGTGTAGCAATACTAATCCTAAGGCGTAGCAATACTTTTCTAAGCCTTTTTACATACGACAACGACGTCAGCAAACATTATATAAAGTCTACAACAGCTCAAATATACGATCGCTAATAAAAACTCACTTGTCCTAACAATTTAAACGAGAATGTTTTCAGAGTACTCACAAATCGGTCACGTTTTCGCGCAAACTAGTTGCACCCGTTCTGTGAGTATGAATTTGCGCAGATTTTGCTTTCTTCCCCTGTTGTGATAGTTTCTACAATTCAGTTCAGTATAGAAAAAGTCAGTACAAAACACTTGGTAAAAATAGTTTGTTAATATGAGGAAAAGAAACTGGTACCTTTGCCATAGGTGTTCTAAGATTTCTTTTATATAACTCCCACTCGTGATGAAGAAAGTTTGGCGGTGCATCAATAAGATCAAGTGCTTGCAGAAGCTCATCTTCGGTATATGTTCCTTCTTGTGCACCATTAATACCAACATTGTTAGCTTCATCTAATTTTTGGGCAACTAACCGAAACAACTTCATTTTAAATCTATATTTTGTGTATCTGACTTTTCCACCAAACATAGCAAAAAGTACATCGTCAACACCACTAAGTTGAGGCAAGCTGAATTTCCACTGCCAAAAAATGCAATAAAGTGGAGATATCAATGACCTTCATTGTTATGAACAATAAAATATAAGTGTTTTAGAAGAAATTACCCGAAGTTCTCCCAAAAGCAATACACCACAACGAGCTTTTATTTCTCTCCAATCTTTAGCTTCTGGTGGACACAGATTGGGTTGTCTCGAGTAAGGTCATGAACCTTGTGCACACGGTGGTTGCACCCTTGATTAGTTGAAAAGTATCATTAACATGAACGAGAACTTTTTCACCCTCTCCTAGCTTATACACATCTTTTGTTGTCATCTTTTGTGTCCTAAGAATACTCCCATACTCATCTACAAAAAAATCACCACCCACTGTTAGGATGGAATTTGCGAAATAATAACTAATTACTAGTATGTTTATATACTTACCTACTATTTCTACCTCCTTTGCCTCGTCCTCATCAGTTTGATCTTCATCTTCATACTCATCTTCATCATCTTGGCCCGAGTAAAAAGACGAGGAGGACTGATGTAAACTAGTCCTAGAAGATGAAGGTTGATTAGACGATGTGGACTGGTGCAACTTAGGCTCGGATGCTGGTGGTTTAGAATATGATGAAGATGTGGACTGATGCAGCGTAGGATCGGATGCTGGTGGTTTGGGATATGATGGTGGTTTAGAATATGATGATGATGTGGAATGGTGCATCATAGAATCATACAAATTTGGATTATAAGTGGTTGGATTGGATAGTGCGGATTGAAAATCAGCAGAAGATGACGATGAAAAAGGGTTTTGTTGGATAGTAGAACAAAAAGGTGGGCGGAAAAGTTTGGGAGTAAAAGATGATGGGCGATGTGAGTCATCATGTAAGTTACCAACAGTTTGCATATGTGATTCCATGAGTGTGGAATTATTCTTGTTCTGTGTATACCTTTTTGAATGTTGTTCCATTGTTGCTTTAGACCGAAACATCTTCCAATTAGCTGTTTTGGCTCAACCTGCAATAGCACATTAAATGTTTAGGCATGTAGACATGTATAAACTATCAATAACTACTGATATTATATGGTCCAACATAGAGATGCTTTTGCTACATATTTATGGACTAAACCTGCAACAACACATTATTACCTTGTAGGATCCTAAATTAATAGGTATTCTTATCCTTGTAGGATCT
Organism: Chrysanthemum makinoi; assembly: GCA_910596185.1. NCBI lineage: Eukaryota > Viridiplantae > Streptophyta > Magnoliopsida > Asterales > Asteraceae > Chrysanthemum > Chrysanthemum makinoi. The sequence goes on along the minus strand of OU343223.1, from coordinate 67,730,600 downwards.
CGTGCTCATTCATAGTCATTGCCCTATGCTACATCAGATTGCAATATTGGGCTACAACCCCCCAATTCCAGTTCACCTCAATATCTAATTTGAGCATTATTACCCTGTGTACCAGGCACTAAGCCGTCACTGGTATCAAAAGTTCTTTATGACGTATGAACTATTTAAATCATGCAAGTAAAGCTCGTTGCTGATAAACCTCCACTGGTATCAAAAGTATCAAAATCATACACTAATCCAACACCGTTTTTTCTGTTCCTAATATCATACTACATAAGTATATATGCCTATATGGTCCAGCATCAACTCCACAACAATCAAAATAATTATAATTATTGCTTCTGCCAACAATCTGATGATACTAATAATATCACGCACTTCCAAGCCAAATATGACACATAATTAAATCTGATATAGTAAAGCTTTAAGGCCCAACCTAAATGAAAGCTCAAGTAAGTAAAGAGAAACTTACAGCACGACAGGGACAAGTGTAAGTGTAGGATATTGGATTTCACATACACATCAAACCATAACACAAAGTAGGCGTATAAGTAGAGAGAGAAAGTTAGAGGTTTAGGGAACTTTAGCGAGAGAAAGAAAATTCTTATTATGAGCTCCAACTCTCTACCTTGGAAGGTAGAGAGTATTTATAGTCTTACAATAAAACGCCACACAACGGGCTGTGGATCAGGCATACAGTGGGTAAAGACCGTCCGTCCTCCACGGTGTTACTAAACTAAATACTACTTAACATAAAAGTACTATGACTACGAGCTTTCTAACGATTACATATACTTGAGGTGACCGACTCTTTAATACATGGAATTTCTAATTCCTAACAATCTCCCCTTAAAGGAGGTCACCTCAAACATATACTAAAATGACATTGAATACAATCAGATATTACATTAACAATTGATCTTGCATTCTTGATGTAGTACTTTGCTCCGGAGCTCGTAGTCATTGATTCCACTCATTGCATGTTTGGTTAATCCAAGTGGAGGTCTTTTACTTATCCACGTGATAATAATGTTGAGCCAGACTTTTGAGATCATCAACAAATAGAAAATCTCTGATACATCCATTGTGGTGTTGGTATTATGTGATGTTGTGACTTTCGGACCGACATGCTCATGTTCTGGATCATGATATCTTCTCATCAGAGTAGCGGAAGCTTTCGTTGATTCATGATATTGGCGGCGTAGCGAAGCATGGAGTTAGTATATCAGAGTCATTGATGCACCAATCATGATTTCTTTCGATATGAATGTGTTGTGTGAGCATGCGGCTATGGATTGACCGCTCCATTCGATCAACAAGCGTCGGGTGTACGCATAAGACAGTTAGCATTAAAGCGCACAAAAGTGTCTTTGATCACTTTCGATGAATTGAGGTACACGGCCCACGGTTCCCGTTGATCGATACAAGTGCTGTGATCGGTATAATTCCAAAGAATTTCCTTGATAGGGTTTCGCGGTGCTCTAGCGTTCTCAAACCGGAACGTCTCAAAGAAGACAACACGAATGAGTGAACCGGCAATTTAAGTCCACCGATTGATGAAAAGAGATTTGAAAAACAATCGTGTATTGCTCAATAGAAATTGTTTTTGCAATATAACGAAGGTTTTAATGAAAATCAATTATCAATCATAAAACACCTTTTGATTTGAAAAATTAGTACACGGTCGACGTGCTAATGAAAAGAGTTTTAAAGCACAAAGACCGGTTTTCAAAGGTATCCGTCAATCCATAACCTGAACCAGGATTGATTCAAAAGATTGAATCGCCCCATTGTTTCGTTCGGTTGTCACATGGTTGTCTGTATAATAGATCTCACATGCCACCTACCAGGAGCTTGTTAGATGTTGGCTCGAGAAGGCTTTCCATCTTCACAGTGAATATGTAAACACATCACTCGGATGTTCGGCAATACCACAAGGATCATGCGTAGGACTCAGGATATAATTTCTCTTTCCACATTGTGTGAAACAGAGAGTCTTCATTGAAATTGTCCTAATGAGATTTATTGATGATCTCGTGGCTCTAGACTCAATTTGTGCATTTTGGATCCTATATCGGAGACTAGGGAGAGGGTCTCCTTCTTCAATATCAACAATCTCTAAGAGAAAGTCGATAGATAATGTAGGTTCCCGGTGAGAATGAAACAAGCCCTTTTAAGAGGAACTTGAGTAGCTTGGGAAGTTTAGTGCGGTCGTCCTGGGTCCATGACGTTTTGTCTTCAATACCGGAGTTACCTAAGTAACCACCAGTAGCATATGTATTGAACCCGGTTTCGGCCCTAAGGTTGAATTATTGGAGGGCTATTTCTTTTCACCCTTTTCACATTCAATTCTTTTTCATTCTTCAACCCCTTGAGTGCTTACCGAGACTTCATAACTAGAACCTTGTTGGGTTTATTCCAGTACTAGCTCTGTCTCGGTCCGCACTCTTCCCATATCTCACTTTTCTCCTTTTTTCAATATACCTAAGGACTCTACACTATCTAGTGGATTGTCCACTGGTAGATCCCTCCGGCTCTGGCGGATCATGGGAACCAATACCTAACCTTATCATCCTTATATCACCATACATAAAGTAAAGTTGGTCGGTCTATTTGGTATTGTTCATCCGCCATAGGAACCAATTGAAAACCATTTGAAAATCAATCCGGATACTTGTGATATATTATCAAAGCATTTTGTACTTGAATTGTTTTTGATATTTTTAGAAGAAGAACTCCCCTCAACATGTGAATCAAGTATTTGAAATAGTTTTCCACACGGAGGCAAGAGAAAGAATTAACTTCTTTGATTACCATTTTCTAAAAATATCAACATCACTTCCCTAATCGAATCAAGTAGATAAAGCATTTTGGGAAGGATGAGGTTTTCATGATTTTGCTCCCCTCAATATGTGCCTCGAGATTTGAAAAGAGTTTTGCACATACTAGAGGGAACCCGCACATTGAGATAAGTGATCACGTTTCAAATCATAGGTTTAAGATAGATGCTCCCCTCAACATGTGCATGGAAAATTTGAAATCGTTTGTCACATGTGGGAAGGAGAGCTTGTACATCCTTATAAAACCATTTACCGAATTATCAGTTTAAATCCAATTTAAATCACACATTCTCCCCTATCACAATTATCAAATCATTTGAGATTTGTGATCTCTTATAGATTTAAATTGATTTTGAAAGCTTTTGAGGAGAATTGTGACTTGATTATGAAAGCGTTTTAACGATAAGGATCGATTTTGAGATTTTAATCTCCATTGGTTAAACATGCATGATTATCTTTTGAAAACAATTGAATGCCAAATAACTTTTAATTTAATTGAAATCATTCTCCCCTCAATCAATGACATAGGTTGTTGATTGAGAGATAGATATTTTGACAAATAAATCCGGATGATTATCAAAAATAGAGTCCGAGTTATTTTTTCATAGCAGTTCGTTTTCAGCAGATAAATGTTTTAGAATCAGAGCATGGAATTTTGAAAATATGATAAAGTATGGCTCTGTTCTTTCTTTGACAAGCGGGTTATCTTGCGACATGACAATAAACCATTTTTTCTCTTTCTCCCAAAATTTTTTTTTATTATTTTTTTATAAGAATTCGAACAACATCTAAAGTCCGTGTCATTCTTTGAATGACAGCACAAAGACCGTAGATATTATCGAATCGAGAAAAACATGACAAATTGACAATATTTTTGAAGATTTTTCGAATTTTTGATTTTTGGATTTTGAAAGTTTTATAATTTTGTATTTTGTTTTTGAATAAATATTTACAAGAGATAGATGAGCATAGACCTTTACTCCTCGTCTTCTTCCGGAAGACGTTTGAGTGTTTCTGGTTGAAGGCTTTTCAAGCCTAGTCGTGGAAGTATGAACTCAAAGCGTTCTCTTGGAAGAGCTTTGGTGAAGATGTCCGCTAAGCGATATTCGAGACCTCACAAAATAGAGTTCCACCACACCCTTTTCCACTTGTTCCCTGATGAAATGATGATGAATGTCGATATGCTTAGCTCTTGAGTGTTGAACGTTATTGCATGAAAGAGCAATAGCACTTTTATTATCACCGTACAGAGGGATTTTGTTAAATACAAAGCCATAGTCGGTTAATTGAGATCTCATCCAAAGGATTTGAGCACAACAAGATGACATGGCTATGTATTCCTCCTCTGTAGAGGAAATAGAAGTACTCATTTGCTTCTTTGAAGACCAGCTCACAAGCTTATCACCCAAAAAGAGCACCTCGGACGTGCCGGCGAGTATCTTGACATCCGCATGATCGGCATCGCATAGGTGTTAGTGACATACCAGTGTCCTTAGGGTACCAAAGTCCCATATTGATGGTTCCTTGGAGATACCGAAAGACCCGTTTAACCGCTTCAAGGTGCTTTTAGTAGGCTTAGCACGGTATCTAGCACACATGCAAACAGGCGAACAAGATGTCGGTCTACTAGCGTGAGGTACATCGGGGATCCAATCATACTACGATATTTTGTTTGGTCAATCATGATCCTGAGTGGTCCTCATCTAGTTTGGTTCGATCAATCATGGGAGTGTCAACAGGGTCACTTGAATCAAATCCAAATTTCTTTAAGATCTCAGTAGCATATTTAGATTGATTTATGAAAATGCCTCAGGGACTTTGTGAAATTTGTAGTCCCAAGAAAATGACATTTGTCCCATCATTGACATTTGAAATTTTGAACTCATTTCATTTGAAAAACGGTCACACTTCATTGGGGTCGGTCGAGGCAAAAATGATATCATCAACATAAATTTGAACATGAATTAAATGTTTGCCGACTTTCGGTGAACAATGTTGGATCAACTGCTCCTTTTCTGAATCCGGTAGATAGAAGAAACTTTGATAGTGTATCATACCATGCCCTTGGAGCTTGCTTTAAACCATACAGAGCCTTCTTCAAACGATAAACGTGGGTAGGATGTTCTGGATTCACAAAGCCTTCGGGTTGGCTGACATAGACGACTTCTTTAAGATCTCCGTTCAGAAATGCCGTCTTCACGTCCATTTGATAGACTACCATGTTCTTACTTGCAGCATTAGCCAAAAAGATTCTAATTGCCTCGATTCGAGCAACAGGAGCAAAAGATTCTTCAAAGTCTATACCCTCCTCTTGACGGTATCCTTTAGCAACTAATCGAGCCTTGTTCTTTAACACATCACCATGCTCATCAAGTTTCACTTTGAAGATCCATTTTAGAGCAATAATCATAGCACAATCTGGGCGGTACTAACTCCCATACATCAAGACGATCAAACTCATGAATTTCTTCTTGCATGGCATTGAACCGCTGTCTTCATTCATGGCAGTTTTGACATCTTTTGGTTCGATCTTAGAGAGTACGGAGTTGAAGAAGCACCACAAGGCATCGGTTGCAAGTTGTTTCCGTGTTGATACTGGACGAGAAGGATTTCCAATGATGTTGTCTAATGGATGATCGTGAGTCCATTTTCTGAGGTGTTCATGTGGTAGTTGTTGAGGGAAGTAGCGAGTCGATGTCTCCTGAAGAAGATGGTTCTAATGAAGATTCGGACAAATATGTTTTCAAACGAGCATCTTCGAGGAGTAGCAAAGGGCTTAACTTCATCATTGATGCCAGAAACAGTTCCATGATGTACATTTGAAGAATGATGATTTGTTGATGAGACGAAGGATCGGCCAGCGGCTTCTTGACTTAATGATATTGAGACTGAGGGATTGACTTCATTCACAGGAATATGAGCAGCCTCTGTTGTAGGAATCGACACCTCATTAGTACTTGGATCATAAAGTTCATCAAACATAGGATCAAACAATTTCTTTAAATCATCTTGAGATGGAGGTACATATGGAGTTTCTTGAGAAAAGTTTGGAACAAGGGATGAACCAATGGGACTGTTTTGAAGTGCGGGTTCTGGATTGTCGAGCCATTTGACCGGTCACTCATCAAACGTAAGCGTGAATTGTTTCCATAATATTTCGGGTTCTTTTGTTGTAGATTCGGTATCCCTTTTTGTTTGGTGCATACCCTACAAATATTCCAATGTCTCCTTTAGCTCTAAGTTTGCCTAAGTCTTGACCCTCATTAGTTGGATAACACAATGCACCAAACACACGAAGGAAAGAGATTAGGTTTTCATTTGTGGACAAGTTCATATGGAGTTTTTCCATGAACAGTGTGAATCAGGGAACGATTTTGTGTGTAGCATGCAGTGGCAATAGCTTCACCCCAGAGAAACATTGGAACCTTTGAGTAAATCAGCATTGTTCTAGCGGCTTCTACAAGAGTTCGATTTAGTCTTTCAACTACACCGTTCTGTTGAGGAGTTCGTGGAACACTTCTTTGATGGCTGATTCCAATGCTTTCATAAAATTCACTAAGTTGTTTGTTAACAAACTCGGTTCCATTGTCTGTCCGGATAATTACGGCGGTTTTGTTAAGTCGAACTGTTGTTTGATGAGTTTGATGATGATATCAGAAGTTTCATCCTTTGTCCTTAAGAACTTGACCCAGGTGAATCTAGAGTAATCATCAACCACAACTAACACATATTTCTTCCCAAAGATATTCTGCACTCTCATTGGTCCACATAAATCCATATGAATTGTATGAAGAACTTGACGAGTTAGTAGGTTTGGATTTATGGGCATACTTCTTGCTTTTTCCCAATTGACATCCTGAACAAAGATGATCCTTTTCATACTTTAGTCGAGGTAAACCTACAACTAAGTCCTTTCGGGAGAGATCATTGATGGTGCCGAAGTTCAAGTGATTGAGACGACGATGCCATAACCATGACTTTGTTTTGAAGCCTTTGACAACAAGCAGATTGGAGAAGACTTCATCATATCATCGATAGAGATGGTGTAAAGATTTGAACCACGAGTTCCTCTTAAAAGTTCCTTACCATCAAGTTCTCTAACAAAACAAGTATGTTTTCTGAAGGCTACTTCTAGATCGAATCACGAATTGACCGACGTGAGAGCAGATTATGACCAAGACCTTCCACATAGTATACTCTAGAGATAACACTATCACCAACAACATAATCACCATAACCCATAATTGCACCAAAATGATCATTACCGAATCTAACTGTCCTGATGAATTTGCTCACGAAGTTCATGAGCCTGACGGTCTCGGTCATATGCTTGGAACGGCTGAGTCCATGTACCACAAAACGATTTGAACGATCTGCAGTTGAACACAGACAAGAATGGATAGCTGGATAATTGGGATCCCCATGCAAGAATGGGTTCCACTTGGTTAGTAACAGTAATTGGAACACCCACATCAGAAATAGAAACATCCATATCAGAAGTAGAAGCAATGGAATCATTGGGAATAGATGCAATCTTTGGTGTCTGCGTATTTGACCTATTCAAAGTATGTTCACTTCTTAGGGAATAGTTCTACCAATAGGCATCCATTTTCTAGTGGGCATAGTCTTAGCAGTTTGAGAGCAAAACTGATTATTCTTATGGCCAAAAGGTATCCAATAATAACCTATCTTTATAAAAGTTCTTCCTGTGGGTTTCCACGCTTTTTCTAACAATCTTTCGTTTTTGCCGTTTTGCCTTCTTTGCACGATTATTAGCGTTAACAATTTTAACTGGGCATTTGACAGCATTAGACAAAGCATTCACACCACATTCATGATTAGCAACAGAATTCAAGCAGACATCATTACAAGGTTTGCAAATAGTATCGAATTGAATTAATTACATGCGCCTAAGGCTAATACAAGAATCAACACGATTCATTTTATTCAACTCAAGCTTAAAGTTCCTAGATTGGTCTTCTACTCTCTTCCAATGCACATTCTTAGCTTGCAAGGTCCTATCATTCCTTGTATTGTCTTGAGACTTTGACCTTTCGCTTTAATGTCATTGATCTGTAGAGGGAATTATGGGAACATTAGTTGGTTGATCTACTTTTTGCATTCCTGAACTAGACGTGCAAGGATCAGTATTACTAGACGACACATTGATGTATACTTTCTTAAAACTGGGCCTAGAATGGTTTGAAGGCTCGGCACTAGGCATAGAACAAGGCATCACGGCTTTGCCTTTTGCACCTAAGGTTAAGGATTTGGGACATGTTGCAATTACACATTCTAGCAACTCTTGAGATCGTTTGGCATGGAGGCAAGCAAACCTAATTTCACTATCAAGAGGTTTGTTAATGAAATCCTCTTCGACAATCTCACGGAGACATTCTAGACTATCCTTAAGGTGAGCACGGTAGTCATGAAAAGCATGTTCATTATTCCTAAGATGAGGAGGAATATATTTAACATCCGTGTATTTGCAATCTATGGGTGACTTTGAGACAACATTCTTATTGAAAACAAGTGGTAGTTTCCCATTTCCGTGACTTCTCAGATTCTCAATTTCCTTTTGTAAAGACGTTATTTTTTCGTTGTTTTGGTCACGGGTGACTTTTATTGAATCATATAACTCTTTAAAATGTCGTTTAACTTTTTCATTTTCTTCTAGAAAACTCTCGTTTTCCTTTTGTAAGGCATTAACTAAGTTTTGAAGATGAAAAGTTTGAGAATTCTGAGAATCTAAAGGAGGAGGCATTTGGGAGCCTGTCATATTGTTCTTTTGACCCTTTAATTGAGAGATTTGGGCTTTCAACTTTCTGATCGTGTTGCAATGAGCTTGAATCTGTTCATCACGTTTGTTAATTTGAAAAGCTGCATCAAACTCTGGAGCATCTGAGGATGTCTTGATATTTGAAGTTTTGACATTTTCTTTAAGATGTTGATATTTTAGTTGTAAATTAAAATGCTCAACTCTCTAGTTTAGAAAAATGTTTAACCAAATTGTCGTGATCATCCAGTTCAATTTTCTCAGTTAATTTAGAATTAGTTTTTCAAGCTCAATGACACGATCATGGGAGACTTTCAGGCAACAGATAATTCATGAAATTGAGAAGCATTAATAGAACAAGTTGTAGCATTGAAAAACACATCTTGAGCAATACATTCAGAAATCATATTCTCATTCAGTGTATGCAAGTTCTTCCTTTCAATCTCATTATATTTTAATGCTCGCTCATAGTCACTAACCTCAACTATCATAGCATCAAATTCCTTTTCCATTTCTTTAATGTCGGAATTCATTCCCTTTTTAAGACTCTCAAAGTGATCTTTTAGTTGTTTAAAGAAAGGCATGACTTCAGTTAAATAACATTCTTTAGTTTGCTCAAAACCTCTTTCTCCTTCAGTTATACCAGTGGGTGTGATCCTTTTCTTGCAAGTTTTCTCAAAATCAACAAATAGTTGAAAGATAACATATTGACTGATTAAGGTCTTGCTTTTAGTGGCAATTGTTCTAGGAACTAGATGCATTGGTGTATTTGGAGGATACATAGTCGCTCTAGGCATTTTCCAAAGGGGGGGTTGGTTTCAACAATATTTTCACTTTACGCTTATCTAAATCCATTTTCCAGAACACTTGTTCGGGTGTCAACAATGTCTGAGGCTTAAACTTGTTTAAGGCAATCCAATTCTCCTTTTGTAATCATGGGGTGTGATGATTACTTTCTTTTCTTTACATTTTGGATCACCTAGTTTCTTGTTTAACTTTTCCCTAGTGATTTCATCTGATTTCTTATCTTCCTCTGTGCACTCAGCGCAACTAGGTTTATGTCTAGGTTTAAGGATTTCCTTGCCATCATAAAGAACCTTATGAGCATTTCTAGCCTTTTTAATGACCTCTGGATTTGGTTCCTCAACAAGGGGAATGCTATGCTTATCTCTTAGGACTCTATGCTTAGTGATCATGTGAGCAGTCTGAATGGTGTTTCCTTGTACGTACAACTTATTTTCAAGCTTGTTTTTCAAGGTTTTAGATTAGAAAAATCATTCAAAAGTTTTGATTCCTTAGCACTAAATTCTTGCTTAAGCATTTTAACATTTTCTTGAAGTTCTTGTTTTGCTTAGCAGTTTTTGAAAGTTTTTCTTGTAAGGAGTTTAACTCTTGTTTTAATACTTCTTCTCTAAACCTACTTTTCTAATAGTTGTACGCATTTGGTCATCCATTTCCTGCTCACGGGTGGTCAACTCAAATTTTGCACGTTGTTCATAAATAGCAACACGTTCTTTATAGGCATTCAAGAGATAACAGATCATCGGGGCACATGAGTGTATTCATCAAAAACATAGTCATTGTTGACTGCAGAAGATGCATCACTTGAAACAATTTCACTTTCACTTTGTTTCACATATTGATCATATGGGACAACATTGATATTACCCATGTTTTCAATATTTGATTCAATAGTTTCAGTTGATTGTACTTTGTCATGCATCTTTTGTACATCAGCATCATCGTATAGTTTTAATACCTCTGAGATGAGTTTGTCTTTGGATGGGCCAGCTTGTGGTGAAGAAGAGACCTTGGGAGAAACCATTGGAGAAATGCTAGCCATAAAAATTGTGTGTGCGAGGGTCCATCATCCACATCGAGTCGTATGCATCACAATCAGCGACTTGAAAGGCGTTCGATGATTGTGACCTATCTCTGAATTGGCTGCTCATCCACATCTGCATCATAGGTCTTGGCATTGCCCTAAGCAAGAAACAATAACTCCTCTTCATCCAACGCAGCACCATTATCCTGAGCTTGTACAAGCAGCATCTTATCTCTCGAAGTAATCAAGGCATTCGTGGGCGTTTTGGAGATGTGCAGTTCCTTGCAATGTGTCCCTCACCACCACAGTTATAGCATTTGATCGGCTTAGTTTGACCTTGATTTCCATTTCTTCCTCGATTCGGATTACCAACATAACCTCTACCAGCTCCTCCTCTTCCTTGATCATCTGTCTTTCTGACTGGTTGCACAACAATTTTCCCATCTCTGACAGTAGCTTGATTATGTGGGTTAGAAGCTGTTCCGAGGTTGTTGTTGGTTTGTGGGAGAGAATTCATGTTTTGACTAATCAGGAGAGCCAGTTGATTAATGAAGTTACCCACGTGTGCATCAACATCGGCTTGTTTGAACATTGGATCGGGAATGAGTTTGTGAGTTCCATCACCCATGGGTATAACTTGTGAAGCTTTAGTGGTAATCCCAATGTTTGAGTAGAAGGCGGTTGAATCATTTGATGAGCTTGTCTCTCCTGGATTTGTTTTGAATTGTTCAAGAATCCTCTTTTCAAACATGGCATGTCTCTCATTCTGAAGAAGGAAGGCATAGAGCTGCTCATAGTTAGTATTCTTCAATCCTTTAGTGAGCTTTATAGAAGTAACAAATTTGTGCCATTCGGGATTCATGTTGTTTACAAATTTTGAGTTCAGCTGAATGTTAGGCATAGTCATTCTGATGTTCCTCATGTCATTCACCAGCTTATGAAATCTCACATAGTACTCATAGACACTTTCATCTGGTTTCATCTTGAAGTGCTCAAATTCATCATAGATTCTCGGTCTTCAAGTTAGCTCAAAACCGAGAAGAAGCATCTTGACATTATCCCATACAGCTTTTGCCTCGGTGTTGTGATTGATAAGCTTTTAGATGTCCTTTGGTAGACCTTGCAGTATAATGTTGGAAGCTCGGATATCACATCGAATCTCTTTTTCTCCTTATCGTCAAGCTCATCATACATCTTTGGTCGGTCCATTCCGTAAATCAAAGTTCCATCTTCAGCAGTATCAAGTATATCTCTAGTAGTTTCAACTCGGTAAGGTCCTTCATCAATGGATTTGAGAATGTTAACTCCATTTTCTTTCCAAGACAGTACAATCTGATTCGTTGAGCCCAAGAGTCATAGTCAATTCTGTCAAGCATGGGTGGACGAGTGTCGAACCACTGCTTGAACATCCTCGAACAGCGATGGAGATGATTGTAGTAACGTTGGTAGACATGATGACAAGTTAAACGAGATTTTATAACTCTATGATTAAACCGGGAAATATATTCTTTCACGGGATTTTACTGAATCAAGAGAAAACCGTATTTAAAGGAAATCACTCAAGTCGCTAGGAAAATTGTGAACCAAGTCGCTAAGTGCTAAGTCGCTAAAGTTCCAAGTCGTTATGTAACAACTCGCTACAATCCAAGTCGCTAACAAAATTTTGGCAGCAATTCGCTAAGCACCAAGTCGCTAAATAGCAACTCGCTAGGTACCAACTCGCTAACACCAAGTCGCTAACAATATAAAGTACAAGTCGCTAACTTCCACCAAGTCGCTACCCGTAGTGGAGATTCCACTACTTGTATTGTTTGTCGGCTTGTCTCACTAGGCAAGTCGCTAGGCCTAAGTCGCTAACTCCACAAACTGCAACTCGATACCAAAATGTAAAGCAAGTCGCTAGCAAGAAAAGCTATCCGTAGGTCAAGTCGCTAGCTAGAAAACTTCACAAACACCACTTTTCAATCCAAAAACAACCCAACCAAGATGATTCAAGCTTACCAAATGAAAACCTAAACACTTGTGATGATTCTAAACACAAAAGTACTAACAAAATCCAAGCTTTAACACAAGAAATCAACCAAATGATGCAAAAACCACTAAACTTTTTCAAACTCAAAAACCACCTAAAAACCACTAGAAATCCAAAGATGTGTAAGATATGATCTAACCATGGCTCTTGATACCAATTGTAGGATATTGGATTTCACATACACATCAAACCATAACACAAAGTAGGTGTATAAGTGGAATTCTAGAGAGAGAAAGTTAGAGGTTTAGGGAACTTTAGTGAGAGAAAGAAAATTCTTATTATGAGCTCCAACTCTCTACCTTGGAAGGTAGAGAGTGTTTATAGTCTTACAATAAAACGCCACACAACGGGCTGTGGATCAGGCATACAGTGGGTAAAGACCCGTCCGTCCTCCACGGTGTTACTAAACTAAATACTACTTAACATAAAAGTATTGTGACTACGAGCTTTCTAACGATTACATATACTTGAGGTGACCGACTCTTTATTACCTGGAATTTCTAATTCCTAACAGTAAGAAACTTCCTGTTGTGAGTGAGCTGCTTGCCGCTATCGATTTGCTCCCACCATGTCAACCTGTTGTAGATACCCTGGTCATCAGCAAAATGTGTTCCCTTTTTCCAGTGGAAGAACTGGTATGTCAACTGATAGAAACACAATATTAGCACCCAGAATACAATCCAACTCACAAGCATAATAATAGTGTTAAGTGAAACATATGCATATTATAAAGAGTACTCTGTCCAAATTAGGAAATCCGATTGTAGCATCATGTAAATAACAACACGTCATGTTAAGATAATAGCAACGTAACAACATGTCACAAGTCACAAGTAACATCATTCAGAACCATTATGACTTACATGCAACATAGAAACACTTGTTTCCATGTAAATTATAGCTCCTAGACCAATCAATAGCTCCAAATGTGCCACTTTGGCAAACTTAAGTAATCAACGCATAATTAGTTGCCAAAATCGACATAATGAGATCAAAACTAGCATCGTCGGATAATAATAAGTATAAACTAAAAGATTTATATAGAAACACAAAATTGAAAAGCCTTATATGACATCCATTAATCATCAAATTAAAGAATAGCCACAACCCAGACTTTCATAAACTACACATAACAACACTAATAGTTATGCTAAAAACCCAGAATCAGGATTCTCTCATTAAGTACCAAAGGCATCCCGGACCAACCCTATCATGTCATCTTCAAGAAACGAAGTTTCATGAACGCTAGTAGACGGAGATGTTGGGGGAGTAGCAAGCTCCCCATGAATAGTCCATATCGTGTACCCCGGTAAAAAACCATAACGCAATAAGTGTTCATGAACCTCGTCTACTTCCAATAATTCATCATTACAACATCTAAGGCAAGGACATATAATTGATCCTCTTATGTCTCTAGCACGAGCAAAATTAATAAAAGACTCGACTCCTTTTCTATAAGTAATGCTTTTTATGTGTGCGTTGATCCAACTTTTGTCCATCATATTGATTTACCTAAACAAGTAATAAATGTTTATAACATACCATTAATTAAGTTAATATACGATACAAATGCTTTGCAAAACTTATAGATATAATGAAACGCTTAGTCCTTGTCGAGCTAAGAATGCACTTCTAACTCATTATTAGCAACCTATCATAAACATGCTAAACAAACAAAAGTATACTAACGAAACAAAGTTTTTCACGTGCCATAGATTTCCACAAACATCGTAACTTGCTTAATCTCAAATTGAACTCAAAGCTTTCAAGCTTGACCTTAACCGACTCACAAAAGTATACTAACGAAACAAAGTTTTTCACGTGCCAAAACAAGAATGCTAACATGGAAACAGAGTGAAGTCTTATTCCCTACTATTCATATGACATCTTCGCGCAATAAAAGTAGGACTAATCTAGTTGTTTTAGCAAGTTTGAATAAGCAAAATCTATACATGAATAAGCTATGATATCTTACTATCCAGCGAAACGTTAAACCACAAAGCATCATCAACGCAACAAACAGAATACATTCAACAAACAGAATAAATCTAAAAATGTAAACTATATCAAAACAAACACGAAACACATCACATCAACAACTTAAACTAATTTTTACCTGTAAACTAAAACAAACACATTTTAAACAGCAATAATCATACACTTAACTGTAATCATATAAAAATAAGCAAAGTATCAAAACTTTATAAATAAAACGCATTGATGACCTGATAATCGGAACGGCAATTACAGATCCACGGAGACGATTGCAAAACCACAGCAACGATTGACCTGATGATTACGAAACCACGGCAACAATTGACCTGATGTTTACGAAACCACGGCAACGATTACAGATCCACAGCGATTACAACGATTACAGATACACAGCGATTTCTATCAATGTAATAAGTAATTGTTATTTTTAAAGACTTTCTTATTTAAAAACGCGATTAAAGGGCAGTACTATTATGAGTGTTTTTAAAGTGTAACAGTAATAGGTAATAGGCGATGGATAAGAGATGACCTGATGGCGTTGTAACAGTAATAAGAGAAAGAGATGGATATTTTATTTTATGGCTTTATGATGTAACAGTAATAGGCATGGATAAGATATGGATATTTTATTTTATGGCTTTATGGATATTTTCTGATTTTATAAGTGAGCCTTTTTTTTATGTGGTTAATTCCCTTACAAGTGTGGCTTTTTTTATAAGTGTAGTTTTTTTTAGTTTTTTTTTATTACATTTATAAGTGTAGCATTTTTAAAGTGTTTTTTTACACTTATAAGTGTGGCCTTTTAAGAAGTTGTTTTACTTCAATTATAAGTGTAGCGTTATTGTAATTGTCCACACTTATATACGTGGAATATTTTTTAATAAATTTGTGACACCTAAAAATGTAGCAAAATTATCATTCATATAAAAAAAAGTCCACACTTGACCATACCGTGGAGAAATAAGTGTAGAGAATTTAACTTTTTTTTGTAGTGCGTTGAAGGATCAGCTCAAGAATTGGGTCAGGCATGTCGCTGATGAAATCAACTTGGTTTGAAACCATTATGTTGCTCTGAGGATACAACAACATCAACATACCCAATCCCGCTGGGGCGGGGTTTGGGGGTGTGTTGCTCGGATGATGAAAACCCGAAATGAGAGAGTGAAACCATTTTTTTTCTTTGAAACAAACAGACATTTTATCAAACGGGTTGCAGGCATAGGAGAGAGTGATTAAGGATTTTAGGGCTTCTCCTTAAAACAATCATGTTTAAAATTCACCCTTTTGCACTGAAAAATAAAATAAAAAAATCGTGTTTCTTGTGCCATTTTTTTAATGAGTGAAAAATAGTGTCATTTAATTAATTTTTTAAGTAAAATGTTTCGTCCAAAAATGGACCGAAAACATTTACTTTTTATTATTTTAGTTTCCTTTAATAAAAAACTCGAAAATATAGCGTAAATAAGCTCGTTTAAATTACACGTGTTTCAAAACCTAAAGCAAAAATATACAATAACTAGTCTCAAAATTATAATTCATCCTAAATTTTGTGGGTGAGGATAATATTTTATTTTTTGAAAAGAATAATGATGTTACGAACATGTGTGTTTTCGTTTAGGGACAATAATATTAGGACGTAAGAAGTAATAGTATAAAAAGGATAAATTTTGTACTTAATACTATCAACCGATCTGGGAGCTAAGTGTGACACGGGCCACACACTATCTACTTACTGGGGTCACAAAGTGTATTTCTTTCTCTTAAAGTCTTACTTTTCGTACGTTCAACTAGGGTGTTAATAGGATCGGGTTGACTCGACCCGAACTTAATAACCCGAATCCGACCCTGATAAGACCTTATAGGTCGGATTAATCGGGTTAAAAATACTAGTCAATCCGATAACCCATATTGTTAGAGTTGGGTTAGGATTGAGTTATTTATTGTATCGGAAATAAGACCCAAAAAATATTATTGTAACTTTTTTAAATAAAAAATTGAAAGCTTTAGTTTAGTTATAACTTTTTTGTTAGTTAAAAAATGGTGCTCGTACAATATTTTTGCACTAGTAGCCAATTGGTTCTTTATTTTTTTGGAATGTTTACATTGTGGTTATTGGAAGTGTCTCCTAACATACACATTTTATTTGTTTCTAGTTGTTTATATGGCCTTATCATCAGTTTTTAGCTTTGTCAATTTTTTTTATTTTTTTTAATTTATTTAATTATTTATTTATTTTTTTGCACAGTTACCACTTTGTATTATAATTTGCTTGGAATAGGAGGTATTGTCTATAGATTCTTTGAGCAACTAATTATTTAGTTGAAGTGAATCTCAAATAACTGTCAATGTTTCATGTTTGATGGTAGCTTTATTCGTTGGATCACAATCTTTCTTTTTTTCTGTGAATTCAGAAGAGTTGCAACAGTTAAATTAGGGCTGAGCATCGGGCCTCTCCCGACCCGGCCCGACCCGAATCCCAAAAAACCGGCAAACACAAACCGAGTCCCGACCCAATTAAGCTTGGTTCGGTTTCGGGACAGTCGGGACGGGGTCGGTCGGTTTGATCAGTTTTGTTTGTTGTTTTTTGGTTTTCGGCCCGTCTCGACTTGATCCCGACTATCCCGAATCCCAACTAAACGGAAAACACAAACCGAGTCCCGACCCGTTTGAGATTGGTTCGGTTTCGAGACAGGATTCGGGACTCGGGATTCGGGAGTCGGTCGGTTTTGCTCACCCCTAGTTAGACATTTGACTATCCAAGTTTGTATGGACTTTACTTTGGGCCAACTTAAACAAAGCAACCCGATAACCTAAGCAACCCAACCCGAATTAACTAGACCTAATACCAACCCAAACCCGACAACCTGATTTCTTATAAGGGTCAGGTTGTCGGTCAATATTTTCTAATAAAAAACCCGAATCAACCTGACACCCAAACTGATAACACCCCTACGTATAGCCCGCATAATATCTTGTGTTATTTCCATTTAGCCTAAAAATTCTTTATTGTGTAAATAAAAGTTTGTGTAAGCTAGTGCATACTCAAAATAGTATAACTAGTTAAGCCCAAATCCAAAGGAAAGTAAAAAAATTTAAGCACCTTCATACTTCACTGTATATGTAAATATAGCAGAAATAGTTACCCACAAAACTGCCCTGATAGAAACTTAGCCAGCAGTTTGATATTGAAGATAACATGAAGGTCTATTTAATCCTTGAATATGTTTTTTCGATGATAGTAAAGAATGGCTTTAACATTATCTTTGCAAAGCTAAGTCTAACGCTAAGTTACGGCCACTTGTTAAGTCCATATAGTAATCTACAAGCTCTGTCATTAGTTATAACAACCCAGAAAATTTTGGATTATTATAATAATATTTATCACGTCAGAAAATTCAAATCAATTATTTTCTGACAAAATGCCAATGTCTAAAATTTAAAAACGAGAGGTCATCTCGTTTCCTTAGAAATAAGACACCGCGCACACGATACTTGTCCACTAAGTATCTATATAATAAATGTGAAATTTATTATTCTCTGAGTTAAATTTAAGCATACATTAGCTTAAGCCGATGTTCTGGGAAGTTATCCCGCACACTGCAGCACGCAGTAACATACAAAGCTAAAAATAAATACTTAGATAAGTGAAATATACACATTTTACCATTCACTAATGATTTACAAGAGTAAACGAGAGGTTATCTCGTGAATTTAGAAAATCACGGCACCGCACGCATACTGACACCTGTGACAATTGGCAATTTAGGGAGTCTATTTTAGGTAACCGCATTACGTTAAACTAAACCAAGTTTTGCCTTTAACACTATTTTTATAAACCGTGACTTGATTTTATATCGTCTATTGGTTTTTATGGTTTATTTCGTTATTGGACGAGCTATCGCGTGAGTTTTAACTCTTTTTGGTAGGCACTATTCGATTCGGCACTAGAAAAGCCTAAAACGAGAATTAACGTAACCTTTATACCGTAACTCGAGAATTTACAAATAAATAGTCAAACTCGTGGAAAAACATAAATAACGATAATAGAAAGTCGAATGAACGCCGTAGGACACTCGGGGGACAATATATGAGCTCGGGAATGGGTAAACGGGATAGTTTACGAAAAATGACGCCTTCGGCCCCTCTTCTTTTCCCCTAGCCCCCTCCCCCCTTTTTATTTATTTTGAGGTCCCTCCTTAATAAATATAAATACCCCATCACCACCTCACTTCCACCCTTTCATTCTCTCTCTAAAACACACACACCACTCTCCTTCTATCTCCCCTTTCTCTCTCTACAAACCCTAAACCTAAAACATAAACCCTAGCTGCCACTTATAATATCCAGCCACTGTTCCGGCCAACTCCGGCCACAACGCCGCACGTGACCACCCACCTCCACCACCATCTTGAAGCTCTCTTTCTCCTCTTTCCAACCATATATGGCACGCGCCATATAGACTCCAATAACACATCCAAATCTTGAAAGTACAACTCGAATCTTTAGGGTTTCAAGTGGGTTTTGTAGCTCGTGTTTGTAACAGGTAAAAGGGACTTGAATACGCCACGTTTGGCTATAGGATCGAAATATTATTGTGTTGATGATTCGGGTGGTCTTGGATGATGAAAATACATGTTTGCCATAGTTAGAGAGAAAGAGATGAGAGGGAGTTTCTTGCTAGAGACTTGCTTCACAAAATGCAAGGTTAGATTAAATGAAAAGCTGCACCCCTTCCATGGATGGAAGGGGTATTTATAGTTACAAAGTAAACGACCTCCTATTGGCCTGTGGATCAGGTATACAGTGGGTAAAGACCCGTCCTTCCTCCACGGTGTTGCACTAAACTAAACTACGCTACAAACTAACTAATTAACTACAACATAACGTAAATAACTACAAGTCTACAAGCTAAAATATGCTAGACCGTTATTGGGGTGACCGACACTTTAATATGGAATTTCCAATTCCTAACAATCTCCCCCTAAGGGAGGTCACCCCATGAAATACATTTTGCTTCCTAGCATTCTATCTTTGTCTTTAGTTCCAAGCTCATAGACTTCAATTCTTCAAATTCCGCATTCTTTGTGCTTGAGTAGCGATTCTTCCAAATCCGCATAATTTTGTACTTTTAGTGGAGGCTTTTAACTGATCCACATCTTTGATGATCTTTGAGCTTTCATTGAGATCATCAGCCACAGTAAATCTCTGGATCACCCTTTATTGTGTTGCCATCATGTGAAGTTGTGACTTTCGGACCGACATGCTCACACCTTTGGATCATGACATCTTTCCATCAGAGTAGCGGAAGCTTTACTGACTCATGATATTTGCAGCAACGTAGCAGAAACATAGTATAAAAATATCGAGCCGTGTTACGTAGATATGCACAAGTCATGATTTCTTCAATTAAGTGTGGATGCTGTGAGCATGCGACTTTGGATTGACTCCTCAATTCTGATCAGCTGCAACCGTCCAAATGTACCTGCAAACGACAGTTAGCAATAAAACACACGAAAGTGTCTTTGATCACTTTCGTTGAATTGAGGTACACGGCCCACGGTTCCCCGTTGATCAGTACAAGTACTGCCTGTGATCAGGTATAATTCTGAGGAATTTCCTTGACAGGGTTTCGCAGCTGCTCTAGCCATTCTCAAACCGAAACGTCTCAAAGAAGACAACACGGAGTGAGTGAACCAGCGAATTGAGATTCACTGACTGATGAAAATTTTATTTGAAAACAATCGTGTATTGCTTGAAGAAAGAGTTTTGCAATACGATGAAGGTTTTATGAGAAAGATCAATTTTCAATCAAAAATACTTTTTGTATTTAAAAAAATACACATTCGATGTGATAGAGAAAAGAAGAGATTTGCACATCGAAAGGTTTTTCCAAAAGTATTCGTCAATTCCAATCCTGGACCAAGGTTGATTCAAGAGTGAATATTCTCATCGTTTCTGTCCAGTTGTCACAAGCTTGATCTTACGAGAAGATCTCACATGTCACCCACCAAGAGCTTGTTTGATGTTGGCTCTAGAAGGATTTCCATCTTCATCGTGAATATTTTCATATCACTCGGATGTTTTGGCAATACCACAAGGATAATGCGTAGGACTCTTAATATATATTCTTACTTTCCACATTGTGTGAAACAGCAAGTCTTCAAGAATTTAGTGTCCTAATGAGATATTGTGGATGATCTCTTGGCTTTAGACTCAATTGTGCCCCTTTGGTTCCTATGCCGGAGACTAGGGAGAGGGTCTCCTTCTTCAATATCAACAATCTCTAAGAGAAAGTCGATAGATTATGTCGGTTCCCCGTGAGAATGAAACAAGCCCTTTTAAGAGGAACTTGAGTAGCTTGGGAAGTTTAGTGCAGTGCGTCACTGGGTCCATGACGTCTTGTCTTCAATACTGGTGTTACCTCGGTAACCACCAGTAGCATATGTATTGAACCCGGTTACTGCCCTAAGGTTGAATTATTGGAGGGCTATTTCTTTTCACCCTTTTTCACATTCATTTCTTTTTCATTCTTCAACCCCTTCAGTGCTTACCGAGACTTCATAACTAGAACTTTGTTGGGTTTATTCCAGTTCTAGCTCTATCTCAGTCCGCACTCTTCCCATATCTCACTTTTCTCCTTTTTTTCATCATACCTAAGGACTCTACACTATCTAGTGGATTGTCCCTGGGTAGATCCCTCCGGTTCTGGCGGGATCGTGGGAACGAATACCTAACCTCACCATCCTTATAACCCCATACATAAAGTAAAATGTTCGGTCTTTTGGTACAGTTCATTTCTTCTTAAAACCAGTTGAAAAATCATTTGGAAAAACAATCAAGGTACTTGTGATACGAGATCAAAGCATTTTGTACCTTAATAGTTTTGAGCATTTAGAAAACCTCCCCCTCAACATGTGCATATGATTTAGAAATTTTTTAGCACATGGAGGCAAGAGGACTTTGAAATATTTTCTTTGATCACAATTTTCATAGAAAAAGCCATTTTATTTTCTTGGTAAATTCTCCCCCTCAATATGTGCATAGGATATTTGAAATCATTTTATCACATAGAGGAAAGAGTTCCTTTGAAGCACATCCACGAACACAAAAGCCATTAAGAAACCATTTGTTCCCCCTCAATATGTGCTTCGAGATTCGAAAGCGTTTAGCACATATGAGAGAGCATTATGCACACTTGAATCAAAACGATCACCTTTTCTCAAATTTCATTATTAAATCACAAATTCTCCCCCGATCAAAAATATCAAACCCTTTGAGATTTTGGATCCCAAGTGATTTAATACGGTTTAGTAAACATGGGAGAAAATGTGCCTGATTTAAAAACTCATCTAGTTTTTGGATAAATGCTCCCCCTCAACATGTGCATTGTGTATTTAAATCGTTTGGCACATGGAGGCAGGAGTGCCTTTAAAGGACTAAAACCAATTCCATTAAAACAGATTTGAGATTTAAATCACGATCTCTGCCCCGATCAAAAATTTCAAACCAATTTAGATTTGTGATCCCAGTTGATTTAAATTATTTAGAAAATTTTAGGGGAAACACGTGGCATGATTTACTTAGAAAAATGACAGATAAGGACCATTTTAAGACATTAAAGATTGTTAGTGTCAGGTATGATTGTTTTGAGAGATCTTTAAGTAAAATAAAACAATTTCACAATCAAACAAGAACATAAAAAATTTCATTTTGAAAGATCTTGATTCAAAAGAAAAATCATACCATGACATAACATTAAATCTTTAGATCACCACTTATTATTGTACAACCGGACCTTTTATGAAGAAATATCGATTGAAAATATTTTATTTTAAATCACTCTCCCCCTCAATCGATGACCGTAGTCGATGATTGAGTGACTTACGTTTTGATAAAATGAAGTCCGGTGATTTTCAAATTTAAGTCCAATTAATTTTCAAAACGATATTTTTCAAAGTTTTAGAAAAAATGGTATCATCACTATTTTCCCTGCATCTGTTGATGTTGCTGCTGAAGGGCTTGGAAGAAAAACCGTCTGCTAATGTAGTGAGACTTCTTACGTTGCATTTTAATGCCAACTGAGGTCAAATTAAGCTCCGTCTCTTCAATCACTTAGAAGAAAACCATCTGCTGATGCAGTGAGACCTCTTACGTTGCATTTTTCCATGCCAACTCTCCTTGGAAGTCCAATTAAGCTCCGTTTCTTCAT
Organism: Chrysanthemum makinoi; assembly: GCA_910596185.1. NCBI lineage: Eukaryota > Viridiplantae > Streptophyta > Magnoliopsida > Asterales > Asteraceae > Chrysanthemum > Chrysanthemum makinoi. The sequence goes on along the minus strand of OU343223.1, from coordinate 67,707,923 downwards.
TTGTCAACCCAAGATATAGTTACCCTTTCCTTTCGGCATCCAATCATATTCAGTTGTGGGATCCGGATCGGGAACATTCTTATATACCAATATACATGCATACGTTAGTGAACACACATACAGATATATGGTGGTCGACATCACCCAAACAGCAATCGACTAATAAAAGTCAATGCAACATAACAATCAGATCATATAAGGTATGGGGATAATGTGTTAATCAGTCTATAATCATCTAATCCTAACAATCACATCCTAGAAACCTAGTCCTTCAACATAGGCAATTATATTTTTTAGATAAGCACGTAGGATGATTAAGAAAGTCCATTAGATGATATAAATTTGAAAACATTCTCCCCCTAATCAATGACTCATTTTATGAAAAGATTAAAAGCGCGGAAGTCATTGATTGAGTTTGCAAATTTATGAAAACTCCGATACTGATTGATTTGCAAGCAACTCATTTACCACCATTAAGTTAAAATAAATATTTTTCTGAAGAATTTTTGAAGAAAAAATATTTGAGTGGGAACAGCAGTCCTTCGACATACTTTCCTCATTTTGTTTTAGGATAAGTGCACGAAATATTTGAAAATTTGATTAGCGTAGCACTTTCCTTCCTTGAAGAACGGGTTGCTATCTGAAATAATAGCAAACCATAGTTTTAAGCACGGGTTGCAGTCTGAAGTAACTGCAAGCCATTATTTGAAGCCCGGGTTACAGTCTGAAATAACGGTAAGTCATAGTTTTAGACATGTTTTGGAAAAAGAATATTTACACCTCCTGCTCGAACTTCATCTATGGTCCCGTGCCATTGTTGAATGACATTTCTAAGACCGCAGATGTTATCAATACCAGAAGACATGTCTTGAGAAAACAATATTTTTGGTATTTTTAAATTTTCTGATTTCTATGGATTTTTGTTGATTTTATATTTTTCTATTTTGTTTTGTTGGTTTTCTAATTTTGTATTTTGTTTTTGATAAATATATACAAAGATAGAGAAGATGATATAGTTAAAGAAGATAATGATACGAGTACCGAGATAAGGATATCGAGCAGCCCCGTTGTAGAAGAAAGAAGACATCATCCCTAAAACTTTCACCACCAAAGCTTCCGAGGCTCTTGCATTGAAGAAAGAAATTGAACCATCTGAAAGTGAGACTTTGGCAGCTTCCCCCCAAACCAAAAATCCTTTAGCTGAGCAGATTCAAAGCTTTCTTTCAAGCTTCCATTAGCCAGGTGCACAAAGAAGTACACCATTATCATTGATCTTGCTGCTCTTTTTAAGAATAATCACCGTGATTCTTCGTTCGAGGTTATATCATCCAATAGAACAGCAACGTGTCATCCCACACATAAATAACTCATCTCAAATTTCATTACCACTGAAGTCGAGCTATGCATCCCCAACGAGTTGTCAAGAGACCACTTCCCCCAAGTAGATGAATTGATGGAGTCAGTCTCTTAGACTAGAGCTCACGAACCCAAATACACATACCCGAAGACAAAGAAACTTATACCATCGAAGTAGCAAATTAAGTCCAATAGCCAAAGAATAACCCCGATGTATACTTTTATCTCCCCTTGAAGAAAGTGTATGAAGCTCAAGAACCCGAAGTACCCGAATGCCCAAAGATAGAATAACCGATAACATTGAAGAAGCAGGCCGAATCACTGATTATCTCTGCGGGTGACAATCTCTGCGGATGTCAACACCGGAATAAGTTATTATATCTCTGAATCACTGATTAAGCCCTCAAGTAAAATAGCTGAGCATCCCCAATGTACACAATCTCTCTCCCCTGATGATTGTGATAACATCGAAATCATCACACACTTGTGTACCTCTTTTTATCTTCAGAAACTTTCTCTTACATCACTTCCCCCACGTCGTTGGAATAATAACACTTAAAGCCTTGATGAGTAAAACCTTGAGATTCTCTGTGGTCATGACAATTATCTTCCCGGGATATCTTCAATCACTTAGAAGAATTAAGTTCATCAAGTTTACTTGCTTTGTGTTTAGATGTGTGTCTCCTTCCCCCTTGCTGGTTTTGATACTTCAGAATCAGTAACATATTGTAAGCCCGTATACTAGAAATCTTGTTGAGAAGATCATAATTAGCTCAGATGTATCTGTGAGAATCAACTTGCTGAAGAAACAGAATCAGCAAGTCTAATTGGGGATTAAATCAGACATTTCACCCTCCCCCAATTAGTGCTCTCCCCTAAACAGACAATCTTTTAATAAATGCCCAGATTAAGAAGAAGTCTTTAGATAATCAAATGCAACTCGTCTTTAGTCTTCTAACATGTAGCAGGTAAATGTAGAACCGACTGTAGACTCGACCTTCTTCAAGATTTTCCGAATGGGGAATAGAATGTTAACATGTTCATCTCACCAAATGCGTTCCAATTACCTTATATGTAGCAAATCTCCTTAACTAAAATCCCTCCCAATCAAAAAAGAACATAAAGATATTCATCAAAGAAATCAGCCAAGCAGTTAGAAGCACTTTGTCATTAATCATATCAGCCCGTGTGAAGATGTCAACCAACGGCTCATAGAAGAAACACCATGTAAAGATGACCCGATAAGAAGAATCTCGGTTCTTACATGAGTTAGGAGCCGTATGACCATATATTCTCAGATATAACTCAACCATGCAGAATTATCACACTTCTTCTCCCCCTCAAGAATTGCATACGGAGTTGCCATTCTTGATTGAATAAGTGAAAATCTTCAACAAATGTAGTCTATTCACACTTCTCCCCCGCAAAATTAGCACAGGATGTCGCCATCGTCATTATAGTTGAGCAAGTGGAATAAGAAAACAATCAACGGTAGTCCAGTTCACTTGATAATCGAAAGCACATGGAAAAAGCATGAAGCATGTTGATGAGAATGGTCATAATAAGAAGATTTCTCTTCTTCAGAAGATAAAGCGCACTGACACGTACACTTTTCTTTTCTTTGAGGAATGAGGCTTGAACTGTTGTGTTCAAACGTCATAATGTTGAAGTACGAGGCCTGAACTGATGTGAACAGACATCATAAATCTCTATCTTTACAAACTCTCTTGGCAAAACTTGTAATCACCCCATTATCATTCAGTAGGCTCTTTGTTGTGACAGCGGATGGAGATAACCCAATATGATGAATTTGACCCCTGAAGTAAACTACCACGAACTCGTGACTTAAACTTGCACATATGTAACAAAGAGCGGTGCCGATTTCCATTAGCATCTCTAAGTACTCTCTATGTACTATACTCTTCAACCAACCAACCATCAAGTATAAGACGTACATTACCTCTTGAAAATCCACAATTGAATGTGACACTGAGCACTACAACGTAACTCCTTAAAGTGATAGTTATTTTGAGGTGATAAGAGCCCAATTCCCCCAAGTGGTAAAAGAAAAGGTTAAAGTCACCCAACAATAACTAGATTTTCAAGTCTTCGTTTTTTTGATAATAAGCTCGAACAAGGATCTTGAAGAATCTTCATCCAACCATCCCCGATACCTTCAGATACTAAGTACACTCGCCCGTGATATTTCACTTCAACCTCAAATAAATAATAGTGAATTAACTCCGTTGTCACATCTTCTTGGTTAAAAGCTCAAATCTATCCTTCTTTGACATTTAAATGAACTTTGATAATGGTTTCATCCAGACCATGGTTAAAAGCACATAACCCCATAAAACCAAGTAATAACCAAACTGCCGTGACGAATATCCAAACACACATCCAATTTATAAAGTACACCCTTTTATCTCTTCTTCGAAACAGAAACCGTAGCTCTAGCATCAAATAAGATCCCGAAATACACTTTCCTTTCTCCAAGATGGTTCCATCATTACGGGATTTTACAACTCAATGGTTTAAACCGATAAATAGTTTCTTTCGCGGGATTTTACAAAACCAAGAATAAACCGTAAGATAGATCCGGAAATGCACCTTACTATTATCAGGATGTTTCCTTTGTTACGGGATTTTACAAGTCTATGATTTAAACCGAGAAATATATTCTTTCGCGGGATTTTACAAAATCAAGACAAAACTGTAAACCATGTCAGCTTGAACTTGTTATGACAATTTTGGTGTCAGTGAATATCTGTTTTAGGGGAACATGCAGTGGTTCATCAGCGGTTAATTATCCAACATCAACAATATCATCAGCCATTCAATAAATACTTTGGTAAACACATCGTTCACGTATTCTGTCGGCTGTTTCTGTGACCACTTGATGAAGTAAACCCGATATGTCAAACTTGATCATGAAGTGAACGTCCCCAGATTTGTTACTTAAACTTGTACTAATCCTTGTGAAGAAGAAACGGTGTACCCAATGTACAAAACCTCTTGACATTCTCAACTGAGTGAGACACTGAAGTGATAGCTACGTTGTGGGTTAAGTAAGAAAGAATCACAAACGCAACTAAATAGCCAAGTCTTTAACATCCTCTATAAACGCCCAAACAAGTCATCTTCGAGGAAGGATAGAAAGAAAGAAGACGAAATAAGTAAACGTGCCCGGAAAAACTCATTTCAAATCCATGTAAGAAATACCGAATAATCAACCCCGAAGTCAACTTTGTTCACACATCAATTTAAGCCGTGACACAGTATCCTTCGCGAAAATGTATATACCAATATATCAACCCGGATTTTGAAACTCACCATCAAATCTCATCACCATTTAATCTCTTCGACATATCTCATTGTCAAACCTCATATTATCCAATTTTAAAAAGCCCATACCAACATTAGCCGTAGACACATGTATCATCCGTTGAGCGTTTAAGACCAAATAACACATACTCAAAAAGTATCGAAAGTTATGTGTCAGAATTTGTTCATGATAATTCAGATCACACCATTATTTTACCATTCGAGCCCAACATAATTAAATCAATCTTGTAGCCCAATTCAAATTCATATTACATTCTATGTATTCGGCCCATAAATGGTGCAATCAAGCACACGATCCAACTAAAGTGATACTAGTTATCATGAACCAAACTCATATTTGATCCCATCCAAGCGCACGCAAGATCCAAAACATATTCCAACTTCCAAAATACTGCGTTCAGCCCATGATCCGACGTGATAATATCATTCGGCCCATAAGTCACACACTCGGTCCATTGATAATACATATAGTGCGGATCCAGTCAACTGCTTACCCTAAAACTTCGGGGGTTATAAAACCAACTTAATCACTTCAAACCCTAACATATAGTAAACCTTAACCATATCACACCAAAAGTGCGCCTCTCACTTCTACTCTTATCCCAAATCAGATCAAATCACAAGAAAACGTAACATCCATATCACTCCTAATATCACTCAACCACAGATCATATCAAACAATTAATCTCCATTCATAAACCTTACAAAATCTCATCACCCTTCTCATATCAAATCAAACTTAATTAATCTCATATTCATAACCGAACAAATAACAAATCATCACCATCTTTTCGTGTACCAGATTCGAAGACCACATGTGAAGGCTTCAAGATCTCTGTTGAGGTCTCGGGTAGGTATTATTAACATTTGTTTTTGATGATGGTCTTAACGAATCAAAGAAACGGATATAACATAGTTTTTATAACACGTCTCTTTATTGTTCGGATAGTATCAAATAGGGTCGATGATGATAGTGTTCTTTTTGTGTGTTTGGAGATCTTTAAAGGTCTTTCACATGAGGTTAGCTTCACAAAAACAAAGAACACACTGAGATCTAGTCATTTTAGTTTCTCGTAAAAGATAAAGCCATGGTATAGTGAGGTCGAGAGTCTTGTTGTGGATACTGAGATTGTGAGTCTTGTTGTTAGGCTATGGTATAGACTGATGCTGTTTGGATGAGTCTAAGGTCGTTTGAGTCTTGTGGTCTTGGTCTAGTATGAGTCAACAAGTCGCTAAACCATAAGCTAGTCGCTTCCAATTATTTGAGTCAAGTCGCTAATTCATTTTTCAAAACACAACTGTCTTCATCTTTACTCAACAAGTCGCTAACCTTTTTTCAGTTTGACTCAAAAGTCAAACCAGTACAATTCGCTACAACTTTTTAATATAAGTCGCTAGACAAAAACATCATCTCTAAAGAAAGATGACAAGTCGCTATATCATTATCATGACAAATCGCTGCATATTTATGTTAACAACTCGCTAGCACAACTCGCTACTCATATACAATGAATCTAGACGACTTGTAAAGACAAGTCGCCACCAGTGATTGTACCAAGTCGCTAGGTAGATTTTTGAATTTTTCCGATGACTTTTCCGACTAAGTTCCGACCATATGCATAATAAACCCAGAAACACAAAAATGCATCCTTTAGACTGTTTTGACCACAGAATAATGTCACAGTTTGCATCTTTTACCCAGAAAAATGTGATATTCGAAGACCTTTTGACCCATGTTGACAAAACAGATATGATCTATTGACCACTTTTTGACAAACCAAAAATAACCTTAAGTTGATAACAAGTGAAAGTATTTCACTGATATACAAAATATCATAGAAAGATGATAACCCAAATATATCATATGACTGTTGACACCAAGACACATAAAACTTGTTTTATAAAAAAACTGATAATACAAAAAGTGGAAAAATAAATTTCCGACAACAGTAGTAATATAAATTCAGATAAAACAAGAATCGAACCGCAAAGAATCATCAAAACACAAAAACCTTGGCTCTGATACCATTTGTAGGATCGAAATACTATTGTGTGGATGATTCGGGTGGTCTTGGATGATGAAAATACATGTTTGCCATAGTTAGAGAGAAAGAGATGAGAGGGAGTTTCTTGCTAGAGACTTGCTTCACAAAATGCAAGGTTAGATTAAATGAAAAGCTCCACCCCTTCCATGGATGGAAGGGGTATTTATAGTTACAAAGTAAACGACCTCCTATCGGCCTGTGGATCAGGTATACAGTGGGTAAAGACCCGTCCTTCCTCCACGGTGTTGCACTAAACTAAACTACGCTACAAACTAACTAATTAACTACAACATAACGTAAATAACTACAAGTCTACGAGCTAAAATATGCTAGACCGTTATTGGGGTGACCGACACTTTAATATGGAATTTCCAATTCCTAACATTGGCCATGGAGCAGCCACGTACGAGCCATAGGGGTCTCGTATGGGTGGCGACTTTTAGGGGTTTTGGGTTAAACATGGGATTAAATCTAATTAACACTTAAATAAACACGTAGCTAGTGTTTTAGAATCATGTGGTGTATCATATTATTGGGTCTTTGTATTTTAGTTTTAGTTTTATGTTTTTGGTTAGAATAGATTATGGGTTTGATGTTTGGTTGATGATTGGAGGTTGATTGATTGTGTTTGGAGGTTGTGGTATTGATTTGGGAGTGTTTAGATGTGAGACATAGGGCGTACAAGCCACCAAGACCCACGTTGGGCATAGCTTGGTGGCGTACGTGACCCACATGGACCATAGGTCCGGGTCGAGTTGTCGTGGTAGCTTTTGGGTTGATGTTGTTGGTGTTTGGATGAGACGCGTGGAGCCGAAAAGATTCTAGATCTTGTTTGGTTCACGTGGTCTTAACCGTGACCGTGTCATGACCATTAGGGTCATAAGATTGGTTTCAGGTATATTTGGTTGGTTGATTGGTTGGCGAGATTGATTTGAGTTGATTTGGGATTGAATTGCGCTATTATGACTTTTATTTGGACTTGATATATATAAATTGTCAACTTTGAGCAACGTCGGTGTTACTTTGACTTTTTAGTCAATAGTTGACCCCGACAACGCCGTAACATGGACTTTAGTATAGTTTGGACTATTGATTGATTAAAAGCCGAGAAGTCATGATTCGTGCTTGTGGACTCGAAACGAATAATGATATGAAACTAATATTGGAATTTGATGAAACATATATATGAAAATGCTAATAAACTATGAAATATTAATAATAAAAAGGCTTTTATACCAAAAATATCGATAACAAGACTTATCTTGTTATTTACGATTTTAAATAGAAACTAACGACTAAAAAGGGAAATGTTTTATTATAAGTAAGTAATTAATGTTTCGAGTACACGTTTATCAAAATATGCCAATTATGGGTATTTAATACTAGTTTCAAGTATTTATTTACTTACGTTGTGTGCATGAGTTACGGATAACCTAACATTAATAGCGTTGATCCACGTGGGTAGCGGACTTATTAGGTTGACGAATCTAATAAGAGCCCACTAGGTGCGTTGGGTAACCTTATTAATGAGTGAATTATCCTTATGACTCTTTAGGATACGAGTGGTTTATGGGATAATAAGCGACACGAATAAATAATTGAGTTTATCGAGTTGACGAATTCGATAAGGTCTACTATTTATTCTGAAACTTATTGGACTATGGAGCTTATCGCTTAGATGTCTCATTTTGTTGCATTGAGTCACATATTGGTTGTTGAGTGCATTCATGGCATCATATTGAGTCGATACACCCACATGAGGATACCAAACACTAGGACTAAACGGTGAAACGAGACATTTTTGGAAATAACGAAATGGAATACATTGGGGTAGATAACGTTGAATTTGGGAAATATATGTTAAAATTGGTTTACATTAATAGGTTGTGCCGAGTCAATAGTTGTTGTGCCGTGATTACCTGTTATCTTCTGCTAGTGTTTATTCATGTGTTGCTTGCTTGAGGTGAGTTTCATAGCCCTATTTTTATCTACGTTTTTAACTAATTGGGGTGAGAATCATGCTACTGTTTTTGGACCTTTAAAACTATTTGGATTTGCTTATGTGCTTGACTGTTTAGATAGATGTGCGAGTCGTTGACTTAGACTATGGTAGCAATCCTAATTGCTATAACTGTTGCCTAGCTAAGAATAGACTTCTACCTCGACCTAGTCCGGGGTTGGCAATTGTTCTTGATTTTGCCACGACAGTGCTGGACTAGAGTCGCTGGGCCCGAGTGATCCCTGGATGCGGGATATGGATTGTGATTTTGGATATGAAATGGTTTATGAACGTTGTGTATCTATCTTTAGTCTTGCATAGCAAATCAACTTCTACATGTCCACTATGATTTTATTGAATTTAAACCTATGAACTCACCAGCGTAAGATGACCTTTTAGCATGTTTTCTCAAGTATGTAAATGACGTTTGGAATACGTGTTCGGTGGAAGCTTGGCAAGGGGGCATGGTTCAAGGATCATATTTGACTCTGATAAATTTTGAGGACCTATTTTATTAAATCATGTTTTGGGCCTAATAATTATACTTTTGGATTAATGTTTTGAATATTTAAATTTTGGGATTGGTTTTGAATGAAAATGACTATCTTGTTTGCTATACTTGTGTGAGATACCAATCCAATCGTAACGCCCTGAAAACTTGATTAAGTCTTCCGCTGTACCGAGATTTGGGGGTGTTACAGATTGGTATCAGAGCTCAAGGTTATAGAGAACTAGGCATTTAATAAACTCTAAACTATAACCACTTTTTAAGAAAATTGATCCTCAACCGACGCGCGCCCGCTTGCCAAGCCGAAGCTTCTTATTTGATTATGGTATGAACTACGATTTGACTTATGAGACGTTACGTTTTGGGATATGATTATTGATTTTGGGTAAATGTGATGCGATTATCGAGATATTACGGATTTGATTTGAGTTAGTGATATGTTATGATTTTGGGATTTTGAGCTCGATTGATTTGATTTGGGATTATGTGATAGAACTGAACTTACGTGTTTTATTTAAAGGCATATTTTGAGTAATGTGGTACCTCTATTTTTAAAACTTTCATTATGTGATACATGTTTTGGTTGAGTTGATGCGCTTATTAAGACTAGTTGTTTTCAAACACTTATACCTACCCTATGCCATTGTCACAGACTATGCCTTCACTAGCTTTTGATGTGTATGAGGAGGTCCTTGCTGTTGCTAGTTCCCCAGCATTGACTCTCATGACGGTTGCGCAGGGTGATCCCTATAAGATTACCCGTCACTCTAGTTCATCACTATCAGATCGCCCTAGCTCATCTAGGCAGCTCACTTTACATCAGGTCTTAGCACGAGCCCAGACTCCTAGACTTGCTCATAGTACTGCCCGCATGTCCGTGAGACCACCATCATCACCTATCCGCTTAGCGCCCACTCTCTTCTCATCACCACCAGATCACCATGTCTTAGAAGACCTTGATCCCCTACTGTACCACCTCAGGATTTACCCGCACAGAGACTCCAACTCATGGAATCTCCCTCAGAGGATGAGGGCGAGGAGGAGCATGAGGTCGAGGAGGAGCATGAGATTGAGGAGCAATATGTAGATGAGGATGAGGATCCTCAGGAGGAGGATGATGAGGATATCCTGAAGGGGTACTCCTCCATTGTAGATTCCTGCACATTCTCCAGGACCGTGCTCTCCTTTGCCTGAGCCCGATTCTCCTAGACAACCTTTTGATTTTGATTCACCTCCACATTCACCGAGATAGGTAGCCCGTTAGGATCCGAGATACCATCGAGATTGCTTCGAACCCGAGGAGTATGGTGAGACGGGTCTGATATGGGAGAGGATTGCATCATAGGGTACTAGGCTTAGTAGGTTGACAGATCGGTTGGTTGGAGTATCGAGGGCTAGTATAGAGGATCCGAGAGTCGATATGGGTACCGAGTCGGTGGACTACGATTCTACGTGAGGGTATGTCGGAACTCCAGGAGCAGGTTGGGGACCTACTGAGAGGGTTCGCGGCAGCTCGAGATGCAGATAGAGCGATATGGCGTAGGATTGGTGAGTTGGAGAGAGAGGCCGTAGATCTTAAGAGTGATCGCGACGCTCGACGTGTTGAGTTAGCATCTTTGTGGAGAGAGGTTTATGATGTTAGGAGATCAGTTAGTGGTATTCGTGATCGTGGCTAGATAGTGTTAGATTCATGGCTTTGTACCATCTTGAAACTAAGTAGTACTTGGTTCGAGATGTAGGTTTATCCTAGTTATCTCATTAGTATCGTTTTTAGGATCGTTTTTGATTTCTCTGTATCCTTCCATGTATTCCACCTTGAAACCTATGAGTTATGGTTACTAGAACGTGCATCCTTTAGTTATGAATCGGTCCCTGATTGCTTTGTTCTGGTATAGCGTTATTTGGTGATCCTTGGAACCCAACTCTATCTTTAGAGCATGAATTGTAAACTTATGAGACTGTTATTCTTGCCTTCAGAATGATGGCAACAAGACGAAACCCGCCTAGGAACAACCGAGCAGCTCCTACTATTGTGGTTGCCCCTGTTCATCGAGGTCGTCGTCCGACCCCACCACTCCACCTGTTGAGAACCTGAACACTGATAACCCAACTATAGGAAACCCGAATGTGAACAACCGTGTTGAGAATGGTCCTGTTCCACAAAACCCTCCACCTGTGAACCCAGCCCACATTGACCAGCTAGTGACGCAGTGTGTCGCTGAACTGCTAGCTGAGAATAATCTCTCTAACACCTCTGGTGGAACCCCAAAGCTGAATCGAACTCGAGGTTGTACCTACAAAGAGTTCCGATTCTGTGGTCCCATCGAGTTTGGAGGAACTGAAGGAGTAGTTTACCTAACTAGGTGGTTGGAGAAAACTGAATCTGTGTTTACTGTTAGCAATTGTGATGAGGATTGTAAGGTTAAGTATGCAACATTTACCTTGAAGGATGAAGCGTTGACCTGGTGAAACAACTATCACAGATCAGTAGGAAGTGATGTAGCTTATAGCATGACTTGGGCTTAGTTTAAGACTCTCCTAATCAAGACTTACTGTCCTAGGAATGAAGTTAAGAAGTTAGAGATTGAGTTCTGGAACCATAAGGTTAAGGGTACTGACATGACGACTTACAATCGTCGTTTTCAAGAGTTATCATTGCTTTGCCCTGATATGGTTCGCACTGAAGACCTTAAGATTGAGAGGTATACTGATGGAATGCCTTTAGCTGCTCGAAATGATGTCATCGCTGCGAAACCAGTTAATTTGCATGAGGCAATTACTGTGGCTCAGCGTTTGATGGACTCTTATGTATTAGAAGTAGGAGATTAGGGTAACAGTGATAGGAGTGATAAGAGGAAGAGGAATGAAGTTGTTAAAGGGAATGGTAACAAACGGCATGAGACAGCCAGGGTGTTCGCCATAGGAAATGGAGAAAGGAAGGGTTATGAAGGTAGTAGACCCATGTGTGTTCGTTGCAACCGACACCACCATGGACTGTGCTTGAATGTGTGTAGGAAGTACACTAAGGTAGGACACTTGGCCAAAGACTGTAGGTCCCGACCACTTGCTGCAGCTCAAACTGCACAAGGAGCGGACTGGAAGGCCACTGTCACCTATTTTGGATGTGGAAAGAAGGGGCACTACAAGAATGAGTGCTGAGAGCCGTGGATGAGAGGAAATCTCGGTAATGTAGGAGGATTTGTTAACCGAGGTGTGGGAAATAATGGCTTAAACCCTGTGAAGCGTGAGGTTGTGGAGAACCAGGGAAATCATGGTGCTAGGAATCAGCCGAGAGACATGGGAACAGCGCGTGTGTATGCTATTAGGAAGGAAGCTAGTGAGGACCCTAACGTAGTTACGGGTACGTTCCTTCTCAATAATCTCTATGCTTCCATACTGTTTGATACTGGTGTGGATATGAGTTTTGTATCCACCAACTTTATGCCATTACTAGGAATCTCCCAAACACCTCTAGGGTTTAGTTACGATGTGGAATTAGCTAATGGGAATAGGGAGAAGATAGACACCGTAGTTCGAGGTTGTACCTCAAGTTTCCTAGACCACCCATTTAGCATAGACCTATTGCCAGTTACCTTGGGAAGTTTTGACGTCATTATCGGAATGGATTGGTTGTCGAAGAATGGTGCACACATCATCTGCGATGAGAAGATCGTGCGTGTACCGTATGACGGAAAAGTTCTGAGCATACAAGGAGATCGGAGCGACTGTGGAAGTCCTTCCCGGTTGAGCATCATCTCTTGTATTAAGGCCCAGAAGTACATCCATAGAGGAGGTTGTCTTTTCTTGGCTCGAATTTCTGAAAAGAAAAGCGAGGAGAAGAGTGAAAGACACCTTAATGATGTACCCGTCGTTAGATAATTTTTGGATGTATTTCCCGACGATCTGCCGGGGATTCCACATGTCCGACAAGTGGAATTCGAAATAGAGTTGATACCGGTGCTGCACGTAGCAGGGCACCCTATCGACTAGCTCCAAGAGAATTGGAGGAACTGTCTAAACAGTTGGCAGAGTTGTCAGAGAAGGGATTCATTCGACCAATTTCATCACCATGGGGAGCACCGGTGTTGTTTTTGAAGAAGAAGGATGGATCGTTTCGGATGTGTATTGATTATAGGGAGTTGAATAAGTTGACGGTGAAGAATCGATATCCGCTACCAAGAATAGATGACTTGTTTGACCAACTCCAAGGAGCTAGTGTCTTTTCCAAGATCGACTTGCCATCTGGTTATCACCAGCTTAGAGTTCGAGAGGAGGATATCCCTAAGACTGCGTTAGGACTCGTTATGAACACTATGAATTCCAAGTGATGTCATTTGATTTGACCAACGCTCCAGCGGTTTTCATGGATCTCATGAACCGAGTATGTAAGCCATATCTGGATAAGTTTGTGATAGTATTCATAGACGACATCTTGAAATACTCCAAGAGTAGTGAGGAGCACGAAGAGCATTTGAGGCTCATTTTAGAATTGTTGAGAGAGGAGAAGTTGTATGCCAAGTTCTTTAAGTGTGAATTTTGGATACCGTTCGTACAATTCTTAGGTCACGTGATAGATATTCGAGGTGTTCATGTTGACCCAGCTAAGATTGAGGCCATTAAGGAATGGGCAACCCCTAAGAACCCATCATAAATCCGCCAGTTTCTAGGTTTAGCAGGCTATTATAGGAGATTCATTGAGGGATTTTCCAAAATATCTAAGTCGCTGACCAAACTGACACAGAAGGACGTTAAGTATGAATGCGGAGAAAAGGAAGAAGAAGCATTCCAACTTCTAAAAGTGAAGTTGTGTAGTGCGCCCATCCTAGATTTTCCTGAAAGAAGCGAAGACTTTGTCGTGTACTGCGACGCTTCGCATAAAGGTTAGGTGTTGTTTTAATGCAACAGAAGAAGGTGATAGCTTATGCATCCCGACAACTTACCACCCATGACCTTGAGTTAGGTGCTGTAGTGTTTGCCCTTAGGATCTGGAGACATTATCTGTATGGAACCAAGTGTGTAGTGTTTACAGACCATAAGAGCTTGAAGCATATCTTAGATCAGAAGGAACTGAATATGAGACAACGTCGTTGGTTAGAATTGCTTAGTGATTATGACTGTGAGATTCGTTACCATCCTGGTAAGGCTAATGTTGTGGTTGATGCACTTAGTCGTAAGGAGAACATTCCACCATTACTCGTTCGATCCCTAGGAATGACCATTATTTCGCTTCTACCATGTCAAATCTTAGCCGCCCAGGCTGCGGCATTGACGGAAGAGAACCGTCCTTACGAGAATCTTCATGGAATGGTAGAAAGTGAAAATGGCTTCTTGAAGCGTTCCGACGGAACCTTATGCTTCAAAGACAGAAGCCGGATACCATTTCATGGTGGAATCCGTGAGTTGATTATGCACGAGTCGCATAAATCAAAATACTATATTCATCCCGGATCCGATAAGATGTATCAAGACCTTAAGAAACTCTACTAGTGGCCTAACATGAAAGCCGACATAGCTCAGTATGTCAGTTGGTGCTTGAATTGTTCTAAGGTAAAGGTCGAACACCAGAAACCCTCAAGACTCTTAGTTCAACCCGAACTCCCATAATGGAAATGGGAGCGAATCACAATGGATTTTATCACCAAATTACCAAGAACAGCTAGCGGCAATGACGCTATCTGGGTAATCGTTGATCGTTTAACTAAGTCTGCTCACTTCTTAGCCATTAGCGAGACTGATAGTCTCGACAAGCTCGCTCGACTGTACCTTAAGGAGATAGTATCGCGTCATGGAGTACCGATATCTATCATTTCCGATCGAGATAGCTGTTTTACATCCCACTTTTGGAGATCCTTACCATCAGCGTTAGGAACAAACCTGGATATGAGTACTGCTTATCACCCTCAAACCGATGGCCAAAGCGAGAGAACCATTCAGACCTTAGAGGATATGCTTAGAGCCTGTGTTATCGATTTCGGCAAAGGCTGGGAGAGACATCTCCCTTTGGCCGAATTCTCTTACAACAATAGTTATCATTCTAGCATTAAGGCCGCTCTATTTGAAGCACTGTATGGCCGAAAATGTCGTTCTCCTGTTTGTTGGGCTGAAGTTGGTGAGAGTCAACTTACAGGTCCCGAACTTGTCCTAGAAACCACCGAAGATAGTTCGATTCGTAACCGCTTGCAAACCGCTCGAGATAGACAAAAGAGTTATGCCGATAGGAGATGTAAACCTTTAGAATTTCAGGTTGGAGATCGTGTTATATTAAAGGTTTCTCCTTGGAAAGGAGTGATTCATTTTGGAAAGCGTGGAAAACTCAATCCCCGATATATTGGTCCATTTCCAATCCTGGAAAGAATCGGACCGGTAGCATACCGCCTAAAGCTACCCTCGGAATTGAGCAGTGTACACAATGTCTTTCATGTTAGTAATCTTAAGAAATGTCTTTCGGAGGAAAACATAGTTGTGCCTTTAAGAGATATTTGTATTGATGAGAATTTGAATTTCGATGAGGAACCGATTGAGATTATGAATCGTGAGAATAAATGGCTGAAGCATAGTCGTATTCCGATTATCAAAGTTCGTTGGAACTCCCGATATGGACCGGAGTTCACTTGGGAACGTGAGGAAGTTTTCCGTAGGAAGTATCCTAAACTTTTCATGACATCAAGCAACTCGGAGTGAAACCCGGGATGGGTTTCTTCTGAGGCTGGGAGGCTGTGACAACTGGCAATTTAGGGAGTCTATTTTAGGTAACCGCATTACGTTAAACTAAACCGAAGTTTTGCCTTTAACATTATTTTTATCAACCGTGACTTGATTTTATATCGTCTATTGGTTTTTATGGTTTATTTCATTATTGGACGAGCTATCGTGTGAGTTTTAACTCTTTTTGGTAGGCACTATTCGATTACGCACTAGAAAAGCCTAAAACGAGAATTAACGTAACTTTTATACCGTAACTCGAGAATTTACAAATAAATGGTCAAAACTCATGGAAAAACATAAATAACGATAATAGAAAGTCGAATGAACGTCGTGGGACACTCGGGGGACAATATATGAGCTCGGGAATGGGTAAACGGGATAGTTTACGAAAAATGACGCCTTCGGCCCCTCTTCTTTTCCCCTAGCCGGCGCCCCCTCCCCTCTTTTTATTTATTTTGAGGTCCCTCCTTCATAAATATAAATACCCCATCACCACCTCACTTCCACCCTTTCATTCTCTCTCTAAAACACACACACCACTCTCCTTCTCTCTCCCCTTTCTCTCTCTACAAACCCTAAACCTAAAACATAAACCCTAGCCACCACTTATAATATCTGGCCACTGTTCCAGCCAACTCCGGCCACAACGCCACGCGTGACCACCCACCTCCACCACCATCTTGAAGCTCTATTTCTCCTCTTTCCATCCATATATGGCACGCGCCATATAGACTCCAATAACACATCCAAATCTTGAAAGTACAACTCGAATCTTTAGGGTTTCAATTGGGTTTTGTAGCTCGTGTTTGTGAAAGGTAAAAGGGACTTGAAGATGCCACGTTTGGCCATGGAGTAGCCACGTACGAGCCATATGGGTCTCGTATGGGTGGGGACTTTTAGGAGTTTTGGGTGAAACATGGGATTAAATCTAATTAACACTTAAATAAACATGTAGCTAGTGTTTTGGAATCATGTAGTGTATCATATTGTTGGGTATTTGCATTTTAGGTTTAGTTTTATGTTTTTGGTTAGAATAGATGATGGGTTTGATGTTTGGTTGATGATTGGAGGTTGATTGATTGTGTTTGGAGGTTGTGGTATTGATTTGGGAGTATTTGAATGTGAGACGTGGGGCGTACAAGCCACCAAGACCCACGTTGGGCATAGCTTGGTGGCGTACGTGACCCACATGGACCATAGGTCCGGGTCGAGTTGTCGTAGTAGCTTGTGGGTTGATGTTGTTGGTGTTTGGATGAGACGCGTGGAGCCGAAAAGCTTCTAGAGCTTGTTTGGTTCACGTGGTCTTAACCGTGACCGTGTCATGACCATTAGGGTCATAACATTGGTTTCGGGTATATTTGGTTGGTTGATTGGTTGGCGAGATTGATTTGAGTTTATTTGGGATTGAATTGTGCTATTATGACTTTTATTTAGACTTGATATATATAAATTGTCAACTTTGAGCAACGTCGGTGTTACTTTGACTTTTTAGTCAATAGTTGACCCCGACAACGCCGTAACATGGACTTTAGTATAGTTTGGACTATTGATTGATTAAAAGCCGAGAAGTCATGACTCGTGCTTGTGGACTCGAAACGAATAATGATATGAAACTAATATTGGAATTTGACGAAACATATATATGAAAATGCTAATAAACTATGAAATATTAATAATAAAAAGGCTTTTATACCAAAAATATCGATAACAAGACTTATCTTGTTATTTACAATTTTAAATAGAAACTAACGACTAGAAAGGGAAATGTTTTATAATAAGTAAGTAATTAATGTTTCGAGTACACGTTTATCAAAATATGCCAATTATGGGCATTTAATACTAGTTTCAAGTATTTATTTACTTACGTTGTGTGCATGAGTTACGGATAACCTAACTTTAATAGCGTTGATCCACGTGGGTAGCGGACTTATTCGGTTGACCAATCTAATAAGAGCCTGCTAGGTGCGTTGGGTAACCTTATTAATGGGTGAATTATCCTTATGACTCTTTAGGATGCGACCGGTTTGTGGGATAATAAGCGACACGAATAAATAATTGAGTTTATCGAGTTAACGAATTCGATAAGGTCTACTATTTATTCCGAAACTTATTGGACTATGGAGCTTATCGCTTAGATGTCTCATTTTGTTGCATTGAGTCACATATTGGTTGTTGAGTGCATTCATGGCATCATATTGAGTCGATACACCCACATGAGGATACCAAACACTAGGACTAAATGGTGAAACAAGACATTTTTGGAAATAACGAAATGGAATACATTGGGGTAGATAACGTTGATTTTGGGAAATATATATTAAAATTGGTTTACATTAATAGGTTGTGCCGAGTCGATAGTTGATGTGCCGTGATTACCTGTTATCTTCTTCTAGTGTTTATTCGTGCATTGCTTGCTTGAGGTGAGTTTCATAGCCCCATTTTTTATCTACGTTTTGAACTAAATTGGGGTGAGAATCATGCTACCGTTTTTGGACCTTTAAAACTATTTGGATTTTCTTATGTGCTTGACTGTTTAGATAGATGTGCGGTAGTCATTAACTTAGACTAGGGTAGCAATCCTAATTGCTATAATTGTTGCCTAGCTAAGAATAGACTTCTACCTCGACCTAGTCCGGGGTTGGCAATTGTTCTAGATTTTGCCACGACAGTGCTGGACTAGAGTCGCTGGGCCTGAGTGATCCCTGGATGCGGGATATGGATTATGATTTCGGATATGAAATGGTTTATGAACGTTGTATATCTATCTTTAGTCTTGCATAGCAAATCAACTTCTACATGTCCACTACGATTTTATTGAATTTAAACCTATGAACTCACCAGCGTAAGCTGACCTTTTAGCATGTTTTCTCAGGTATTTAAATGACGTTTGGAATACGTGTTCGGTGGAAGCTTGGCAAGGAGGCATGGTTCAAGGATCATATTTGACTCTGATAAATTATGGGGACCTATTTTATTAAATCATGTTTTGGGCCTAATAATTATACTTTTGGATTAATGTTTTGAATATTTAAATTTTGGGATTGGTTTTGAATGAAAATGACTATCTTGTTTGCTATACTTGTGTGAGATACCAATCCAATCATAATGCCCCGAAAACTTGATTAAGTCTTCCGTTATACCGAGATTTGGGGGTGTTACAACACTAAATTTGTAACGGCAAACAGTTATAATAAAATTCCTACGTAATAATAATGATATATTATTATGTTTAAGAAATCTTTTCCAAAAACATAATTTCTATATTTTTCGGGTACCGGGGAGGTACGTTTACTCAAGGATTCGACAAAACACGGAGTACAGTTAATACCATATGGAATAATAAAACAAAATGAAAATCTTATCTATTCCTTCTCTAATCCACGCCACCCTACTGTCTCCCTTTCCCTCCTCCCTTAGTCGACATACACGGATAAATCAAACACCAAAAATGGTGCTTTCTTCTTCTTTTAAAAGTCAACCTCATTCCCATCTCTATCATTATCCCTAAATAAAAACCCTACCCTCCTAGACATCATATGAGACTATAGAGCGTGGCTGTGGAGAAAGGGACGTGTGCCAAGAAGGGTGGACATCTATCAAACGAGGTCAAGAACCCTAGGGATTCCATCTCCATGTTTTCATCCATAAAAGGGTTAATTTTCAGAAGAAAGTTCATCCATTCTGGTATGTGCTAAAACACATACCATTTCTTTACCAAATATGGCCCAAAATAACCAAGAAAGAGTTTTTTATTCCTAATATTTGTTGGTTTCTTGAGTTTATGCTTGTGCAGGTACGGATATGGCAAAACACACAAAAGAAAGACAAATCAGACAAAACCTGAGCACGAGAAGGAAAAGAGTGCAAAAGCTGAGCTGGGGAGATCAGAAATAAGTAATTGTGAAGATTTTGATGCTGAAAGGATGATTTATGAAAGATTGGATCAACTTTAAAGAATTGTCAAAATTGGTCTTTCAAGTTTTAGCAATTGTCAAAAAATACCCCTGGAGTTTCAAGATTTGGCAATATTGGCCCTTGGTTTATTTGGAAATGACAAGAGTGGCCCCTGGAATATTTTTCAGAGTTGGCACAATTGGCCCTTGGGATTTCACATTTTACATGTTTAGTCCTTATGTTTCATATCCGGATTATAAACAAGTCTAAATCCAAAGTTAATCTACCCTTGGCCCGATATCAAGCCCAACACCCATAGCCCAGGTCAACCCCCCTTATTTATACCCGGTCAAACTATACTTTGTATCAGTCAACGAAGGTCAAACGAAATAAAAAAATACTTTTACTTTTACCCGCCATATGTTTTTCCCCAAAACATTTTTACCCAGAAATCCCAAGAACACTAATCTACCCTCGCACCCAATAAACCAAATCAACTCAAATTATTGGCAAATTCGTACAATTCACTGACCACCTGACACGTGGGACTGACAAGTCACCAATCCGTGTGACTTCCTTGCATTTGATTGGTGGATGGGACGTGTAGAGAATGATCCAAAGGCTTAGATTGAAGGAATGATGATGGGATATGATCTGACGGATGCAAGGAGCTCAAAAGAAGCACAAACTCTGATTTTTGGATCCTTCCAAGACCCAAGGCTCTCCTATATAAACCCTTAGATTTCACAGAGTTAATCATGTAGTTTTCTGAGTAGTATTCTAGTTTATTATTGTTTTTTAATCCTTATTTCTTATTCTGTAATTGAATTTTAATGTAATCAGTTTTTAATTAATAAAATCATCATTTCAATTTAATTCTAGTTTTACTTTAAATCTCTGTTTTTATGATTTCATTAGCTTAAATATCAGTTCAGTAATCATTCTAGCTTATTGATATTAGTTTTCAGCTTATAATCTCATTTAAACAAAAAGTACAAAAAAATCAGAAAATCACTTTAAAGAAATAAAAAAATAAGCAAACTCTGATCTAAGGTTGAATTCAGTATCATAAGCTCTTATAAGCTCATTCATAGCTTATTTAGTGCTTATTCAGTTTTATACTCAGATCTACACTCAAATAAAAATTCAGTCAATGAAAGTCAACTGTGCAGGAATTGGAGCAGAAATGGGTTAAAATTACTGATATGGTTTGAAATTAGGTTGGATTTAGCTTGGATTAGATTGGTTAAGGGTTTAGAATAGTAGTTCATGGTCCAAAATTGCAAGCCATAGTGGCTGGACTTCTGTAAGTCTCAATTTCTGCTCATAATCAGCTTAATAGATTAGTAGTGCTTATTGTTGCTTAGTTTTGTTAATTACAGTATTATTAAGTAGAGTTATGCTTGTTCAAATCTGTTTTATCATAGTCTAGTTTAATCTCGGAATTGCTGCAATCATCTGATATTATCTGCATAACATTGGCATAGTTGTTAGTGGTTGTTAATTGTTGAATATTTTGCATCACTTAGGAGTTTTTACATTAATTGAATCTGTTTTAGCATTAGTGAAGGTTTAGATCTTAGGCTTGAATTGTAAAATTTGCATTTCTGTTATAAAAGGTGTGTTTGGATCTAGGAGATAATCTGAATTTGAGGTTAGTTTAATGGTTAAGTTTAGTTACTTTAGCTTCATTTAGGATAATAATAGTCATTTTAGACTTCTATTTGCATCTGAGATAACCAAAAGTCAAAATCATAGTTTAATCTACTTAATCTGCTTAATCTTCATATGAGTCAAATTTAGAATAAGTTAACTTGCATATTAGGTGTAGAGTAATATAGGTTAGCATAATTTAGCTTCACATCAGAAAACATCAAAGATAACTTGTTTTGTTGGATCTAAATTCATAGAAGCCAAATTTCATTTTTGATAAAAAAAAAAGTTAAATAGTGGTTTTCAGTTCTGTCCATTGATCTTTGGTGATTTTTAATTCTTTCATCTTTGGGTCAAAATTACTGAAACTTTGGAATCTAAAACTTTTGTTGGTAGTTTATATGAAGGTATTTTTAGAAATATTTTGAGAATTTTCTAAACTGGTTTAAATTGTGCTTCATTTGGGTCTGTTATACCCTGCTCACACACTCGGCATTCACTGAGTGTGTAGCAGAATTTTGCAGAGCTTGTGGTAAGCTCATTATAGCTTATCTCAGGTTCATTATTAGTTTATTAGAACTTTTCTAGGTCTAGTTGAGAATTCCACACCTGGTTTTGAAATTCAAGCTTATTTACTAGCTTATTTCTGCGCTGCAACATAGTGGATCAGGGCTTTTTGAAAGTTGTTGTTAAAACTTGAAATTATGCTCAATTGCTTATAGCTTGTGATTTAGTGGTTCAATCCAGTTGCATTAGGTTGGTATTTACTAGTTTTAGCTTTTTGCATCTTCTTGTAGCTTCTGGTTCACTGATTTAGCTTATAGCTTATTCTAGCATAGCTTATTTCCATTAATTTGCACCTCAGTAGCTTATTCTACATTCATAGCTTGCTTTTAATAATTTTCATAGCATCTTAAATATATTTAGGACTTTTTTGGAAAATTTCATAATTTTATGTAGCTTCTAGCCATTTTTCTGCATTTAAAATAGTTTTTAATACCTTTTAAATAGCTTTTAATACATATAAATCATAAAAAGCTCAAAAAAATATAATTTCAATTTTCTCAATTTAAGAAAAATCAAAAAGACATAAAAAATATTTTTCCTTAATTTTCCTAGCTTAAATAGTAATTTTTAGCCATTTTTTTAGCCATTTAATTAGTTTAAAATAGTTTAAATTCATAGAAATTATAAAAAAGATCAGAAAAATACAAATCCAGTTTTGAAAATTATTTTTAGTCATTTAAGATTTTTGAAAAATATTTTTATAATTTTCTCACTAGTTTTCATAATTTTAGTATTTTAGATTTATTTTAAAGGTTAAAAATTACTACCTCCGTCCCAAAATTATAGGCCATGTTTGACTTTTTCGGTCTTTCCTTTTCAACTTTGACCTTAAATATTTTTATTTGTGTTATACAATAATTGATATAAATTATACCAATGAAAATATATTTAAAACCCCAATCAATTCATATATATTGCATCAAGTACACAAACAAAAATACTCAATGTCAAAGTTGTAATAGAAAGACCAAAAAAGTCAAAAGGGGACTATAATTTTGGGACGGATGGAGTAGTTTTTAATTCAAATAAAATCAAGAAAAATCATAAAAATTAGTTTTAAATTTTAGATAATTTTCAAATTGCATTTTTAGCTGTAGAATATTTTTAAATCACTTTTAGGGGTTAATTTAGAATAGTTTGCATTTAATTCACGTTTTAGTTTTATCGTAATTGGCGTTTTAGTGTTAATTTGTATAATTAGTTGTGATTCCTTGTTTGCATCATTGATTTAGTGCCTTTAATTGTTTCACATTACCTTCCCTTGCCCCGTAGTTTAGAAATCATCAAAATATCCCCTTTTCCCATTCAAATCCTGATAAACGCGACGTGAGTTGAAATTTCCATTCATCTCTCGATTGGAACGATCTCGGTGCTCAAATCTAATACATTTGAGATACCCATATACTACAAACTTTTATAATTGGTTTTCCTAAATCAATTTTTTGCGCCGCAGCCGGGGAGGACATGTAGTGAGTTTTCGTATTCCGTCTCGATTAGCGTGCATTTGAAGATCCTTCCCCGAGTGAAGTTACCGTTGTTTTTGTATATATATCTTTCTGAAAAACCCAAAAACATCTTAAAAACCAAAACATTCTTCCTATAGTGTTTACAAAACCATAAAAATTAAAAAAAAAAACAAAAACAAAAACAAAAACAAAAAAAAACAAAACAAAAAACCGAAACGTCAATTGTTACGTCGGCTCACCTTGAAGGTACAACCTATACACGGGGTATAAGGAAGTCTTGACATTGAATTGCAGACTGAAGAAATATCCACTCTTCTTTCCCGCTCCACTGCGCGTACTTTTGAGAGCTACCGAGCACCGGTTGACGCGACGGTTACAAAAAGATTGTTATACAAAAATTTTCTAAATATAAAAATCAAAAAGATTTTCCTTTTTCAAAATTATTTTTCCTTTTTACTTTTTGGATTTTGATTTTTTAGTGCATGCGCACTCGCTCTCAGTCACGACGTAATCGTAATCGCAGAATAGACGTACCCGAGATACGTGCTATTATTGAAGAACCCGTCATGGCAGATACTCGAACAATGTCCGAGTTACTTCAAGCTCCCGTAGACGGCTACGGTGATGCTATCGTTCTTCCACCAATTGATGCCGAAAATTTCGAACTCAAAACTAATCTAATTCAATTGGTTTCATCAAAACCTTTTTGTGGTTTGGATAGAGAGGAGCCCCACGCACACCTCCGTTGGTTTAATCAAGTAGCTTCTACGATAAACTTTCGGGGTGTCTCTCATGAGTCAATTAAGTTGAGATTGTTTCCATTTTCCCTTGAGGGGGCAGCCCGGACTTGGCTTGAAAAAGAACCCCCTCAATCAATTACAACATGTGAAGATCTTTCTAAGAAGCTTGTGAACCAATTCTTTCCTCCGTCATAAATAACAATGTTTCGAAATCAAATCATAAATTTTCAACAAAAATTTGACGAACGTTTTGCAGAAACATGGGATAGATTCAAAGAACTTTTACGTAAATGCCCAAATCACGGTTTTACCGATCTTCATCAGATTGATACGTTCTATAATGCTATAACTCCGACCGACCAAGATTCGCTTAACGCGGCCGTCGGTGGTAATATCTTGAGTCGTATGCCCGCCGATATTAGAACAATTATCGAGAACAAGTCAAAAGTTTTCTCGTCTAGAAACAAACCGGTTGTTTCTAGGATCGCTACCAACGACAACTATGTTCTGAAGAGTGAGTTGAATGGGTTGATTGAGCTTACTCATGCTATCAATTCTATGATGAAAGAGTTTAGGAATCAGAAATCCGAATCAGTCAAAGCCGTTGCCGAATCTTGTTGTATTTGTGGTGGTGCCCATTCGTACTATAATTGTCAAGCCACGGATGGTGATATCCAAAATGCTTCCGTAGCCGCTGCTAATCCGGTTCAACATCAGAACCAAGGATACCGTGCCAACCAAATGGGACCACCCGGTTTTGCACCCGTTCCTCAACAAAACCAAAACCATTATCAAAACCAATCTTACAATCAAAACCGAGGAGCTAATCTCAATCATGGTAATCAACACTACCAAGATCCTCCACCTCAAGTTTATCAACAACCTTATCAACCACCTCAACAAGTTGCACCGAATCACGAGTTTGTCACTTACATGAATAAGACCAATAACACCATTAGAACGTTGCAGACTCAACTCAACATCATGAGGGCTGAATTCAAGAGAGAAATGGAGTTTAACACCAACAAGATTGATTCTAACCATAATAAGCAAATGAATGAAATGCGGAGTCTTTTTGCTGGTCAATCTCAAGCTAATCAAGCTTCTACCTCTTATTCTCAACCCTCGGGTTCCGGTTCTCTTCCGAGTAACACGATTCCCAACCCGAGAGGTGACATGAAAGCAATCACTACCCGAAGTGGTGTAGCTTACGAAGGACCCACGGTTCCTACTACTACTTCTTCTTCTCCGTCTTGTGTGGTAGACCGTGAGACCGGGGTGACAAAGGACCCAGTGCTTCCTACTGATAAGGGGAGTACCGAGAATGTCCAACCCACGGTTGTCCCGACGTCTGAGCCCAAGGATGCTTCCGTTAGTGCTGAAAAGACAAACCGGAAAATGACACTTCTGTACCCGTCACGAATGAATGATCAGAATCAACGTGAACAAGCAAATCTTCAAATGGAAAAATTCTTTCAGACATTTCAAGAGCTAAACTTCGAAATTAGCTTTGCCGATGCTCTTCTTCTCATGCCCAAATTCGTCACGACCTTAAAAGGATTGTTAAACAATAAGGATAAGATCTTGGACTTAGCAAGAACGTCCATGGATGAGAATTGCTTGGCGGTTATCCTCAAGAAACTTCCCGAGAATTTAAGTGACCCCGGCAAGTTTCTCATTCCTTGCGACTTTCAAGGAATTATTCAGTGCTCCGCCTTGGCCGATCTTGGCGCAAGTATAAATTTGATGCCGAAATCGATCTATGAAAATCTTTCACTACCCCCACTTTCCCGAACATGTATGACTCTCGAGCTAGCCAATCGTACTACTATGAAACCAATAGGTATAGCCGAGGATGTCTGGGTTAAAGTGGGAAAGTTTGATTTTCCCGCGGATTTTGTGGTAGTTGATTTTGATGCAGACCCTCGTGTACCCATTATTCTCGGAAGGTGTTTCTTGAGGACCGGTCGTGCCTTGATTGATGTGTTCGAAGACGAGATTACGTTAAGAGTAAACAAGAAGCCGTAACGTTCAACATTAACCAAACGTCGAGGTACTCCTCCAATTTCGATGATGCTTCGATTAATCAAATGGACGTAATTGATGTTTCTTGTGAGGAGTACGCTCAAGAAGTTCTCGGTTTTGCTAACAACTCAAAAGTTGGCAATTCTTCCCCTTCTACTTCTTCTGATTCACCTTCTTCTCTAATTTCTGAACAACCTTCTAAACCAATCATTGCCGACTCTTCCCCCTCTCTTACTCCGTTTGAGGGAGGTGACTTCTTTTTGGAAGAGATCGATGAGTTTCTTGCTAATGATGAATCGATTCCACCGGGAATTGATGATGGTGTTTATGATTCAGAGGGAGATATCCTTTATCTTGAACAATTGTTGAATGAAGATCCATCACCGTCTCTCCCTCCGAAAGGGGTTACGATTGAAGAACTCAAAGAAGTAATAACGTCAAAAGAAAATCCTCCGGAGCACGAGCTCAAGGATTTACCTCCTCATCCTGAATATGCTTTTCTTGAAGAATCGAACAAGTTTCCCATCATTATTGCTAAGAATTTGAAAGATGAGGAGAAACCCGAACTTTTGGCCGTCCTTAAGAAACATAAGAGTGACATCCTTGGCAGATTTCCGACATTAAAGGCATAAACCCACGTTTCTATACTCACAAGATCTTAATGGAAGATGATTATAAGCCCGTCATACAACAACAACGTAGGGTTAACCCGAAAATCCATGATGTCATCAAAAAGGAAGTTCTAAAACTCCTTGACGCCGGAGTTATCTACCTGATCTCAGATAGCTCATGGGTTAGCCCTATCCATTGTGTCCCGAAGAAAGGCGGAATGACCGTAGTGATGAATGAAGATAATGAGTTGATTTCCACACGCCTCGTCACCGGATGGAGGGTGTGCATTGATTACCGGAAATTGAATGATGCTACAAGGAAAGACCATTTCCCGCTACCTTTTAAGGATCAAATGCTCGAACGTTTAGCGGGAAACGAGTTCTATTGCTTTCTCGATGGTTTCTATGGTTACTTCCAAATTTCGATCGACCAGCAAGATCAAGAGAAAACGACTTTCACTTGCCCTTATGGAACATTTGCTTACCGACGTATGCCATTTGGCTTATGCAATGCTCCCGGCACGTTCCAAAGGTGCATGATGGCTATTTTCCACGATATGATCGAGAAGACTATGGAGGTTTTTATGGATTATTTCTCGGTTTATGGAGATTCTTTCACGTCTTGCCTTTCCCATCTAGACCACATGCTACAAAGGTGTGAAGACACCAACTTGGTCTTAAATTGGGAGAAGTGCCACTTCATGGTTCGAGAGGGCATTGTCCTCGGCTATAAGATTTCAAAATCTGGGATTGAGGTCGACCGAGCTAAAGTCGACGTCATAGCTAAACTCCCTCATCCCACTACCGCCAAAGGTATTCGGAGTTTTTTGGGTCATGCCGGTTTCTATCGCCGTTTCATTCAAGATTTCTCTAAGATAGCCCGCCCTCTGACCCATCTCCTCGAAAAGGATGCTCCGTTTATCTTCACTAATGAATGCGTTGAAGCCTTTAATATTCTCAAAAAGAAATTAACTGAGGCTCCGATTTTAGTTGCCCCGACTGGGATTTTCCCTTTGAGCTTATGTGTGATGCAAGTGATTACGCAATTGGGGCAGTCTTGGGGCAACATAAGTCGAAACATTTTTAGCCCATACACTGTGCGAGTAAGACATTGTCTGAGGCCCAACACAATTACACTACTATTGAAAAAGAAATATTGGCCGTAGTTTATGCTTTCGAGAAATTTAGACCCTACCTTGTCTTATCAAAGACCATAGTGTATACCGACCATTCTGCCCTTAAGTATCTTTTGGAAAAGCAAGAAGCTAAGCCCCGATTACTTCGGTGGGTTCTCCTCCTTCAAGAGTTTGATGTTACTATTCTTGACAAAAAAGGAATGGAGAACCTTGGTGCCGACCACCTTTCTAGACTTGAGAATCCCCATTAAAGTGTGCTCGAGAACAAGGAAGTCATGGAAATATTTCCTCTCGAGACACTTGGGATGATTGCTAAGAAAGACCCTAATACCCCATGGTTTGCCGACTTTGCAAATTACCATGCGAGGAACTTCATCGTGAAAGGGATGTCATCCCAACAAAAGAAAAAGTTTTTTAAGGATGTTAAGCCTTATTTCTGGGACGACCCCTACTTGTTTAAGATTTGTGCGGATCAAGTAATCCGGCGGTGTGTTCATGGCCAAGAGGCCCTTTATATTCTTAATGCTTGCCATAAAGGACCCACCGGAGGCCATCATGGTGCAAGCTACACCGCCAAAAAGGTTTTTGATTCCGGGTTTTATTGGCCTACCATATATCGAGACGCCCATGATTTGGTTAAGTCATGTGACTCATGCCAACATGAAGGGAAGATTTCGCAAAAAGACGAATTGCCGCAAAATGCAATTCAAGTCTACGAGATTTTTGACGTTTGGGGCATCGATTTTATGGGACCATTTCCGTCATCTAAGGGTAATAAGTACATCCCCGTGGTCGTCGACTACTTGTCCAAATGGGTTGAAGCGAAGGGGCTACCCACCAATGACGCCCGAGTGGTTGTTAAGTTTCTTAAGAACTTGTTTTCCTGATTCGGAGCACCTCGTGCTATCATCAGTGATCGCGGTACCCATTTTTGTAATGAACAATTTGCTAAGGTTATGTCTAAATATGGGGTTACTCACCGTCTTTCTACCGCGTATCACCCGCAAACGAGTGGACAAGTTGAGGTCTCCAATCATGGTTTGAAAAGGATTTTAGAGAGAACCGTAGGAGAAAACAGAGCTTCATGGGCCGATAAGTTAGATGATGCATTATGGGCTTTCCGCACCGCATACAAGACACCCATCGGGTGCACCCCTTTTAAGTTGGCATATGGAAAAGCTTGCCACTTGCCCATCGAGCTCGAGCATAAGGCATACTAGGCCTTGAAACATGTGAACTTTGACCTTAAGACCGCGGGTGATCACCGGAAAGTTCAATTGAATGAATTAAATGAACTTAGGGATCATGCCTACGAGAATTCTTTGATTTACAAAGAGAAGACTAAGAGGATTCATGATGCTAAAATCAAAAACCGCGTGTTCAACGTTGGTGATCATGTTCTCCTTTTTAATTCTCGTTTAAAGATATTCTCGGGCAAGCTCAAAACCCGTTGGTCCGGACCATTCACCGTAGCTTAAGTTTTCCCGTATGGAACTTTAGAGCTATCTCAGCCCGATGGCCCAAATTTTAAGGTGAACGGTTATCGTGTTAAGCATTACTTTGGAGGGGACATCGCGTCTATGGTTGTCCCGGATCTCCAAACTTTCCCCATGGACTAATGAATTCGGGGATCAAGTCAAGCTAGCGACTCGATGACCAAAAACAGTAGCCTTTAGTCCTACGTAATCTCGGGTTATGAAGTCGTACTTTGAAACACGAGACTATATTATATATACATAGCACGCCTAAGAATAAACTACTATATATTTCAAATCCATAAAAACTTGCCAAAAGAAAAGGGGAAACTAAACTAAACCTATAAGTTCGAAAACATTTATTGATCACATAATTAACTTACACGTATACTTAATATGTTTTAATAAAAACTTGTATGAGTTTTATAAAATATAAATCGGCTATCTCCTTAAACTAATATTTTGTAACCTATAGTTACCACGACGAACAAATAGAGTTGTACGCAGGAGTCATGCCCAATTTTCGTCAAATATATCTATATCATGCTTTTATGATAACAAATAGAATACTTGTATTGTAATTTACATTGAACTTCGAATGTAGTTGAATTAAGTTGACACTTAAAATTTCCTTATACATTACAAATGAGACATGAAGGGTATGTATAGGTACTTCTAATTAAGGATATATATATATATATATATATATATATATATATATATACAATCTTTCAAAACATATTAGTATTTGAAATGTATTAATGTAATCCATCATATTTTCATTTACAATCGGAATGATTAAGTTGTCACTTACAAGCATGATTATTTCTTTTAAAAATGTATACATTTGATACATGAAATGTATTTTGGAAACTTACAAATGTATACAAGTTGAATTGTACTTAAAACTTTTCTTTATTTATTAGTAACGACATAAACATATATATAAATTATATATATATATATATATATATATATATATATATATATACTTTCCTTCATTCATGATGTCCATTCAGTCCGATAATGTCCTAATAAATGTACATACCTTTCGTACATCCTCATTCGGTTATCATCAAACCAAAGCCATGTTCTTCCTTGATATACTTCTGCGTATACCCTTCCAAGAGCCAATACTACAAACATTTAGAAAAATGTTCTAAACTTAACCAATGCCACACAAGCAACAACAACAACATAAACATTCAAAACTTATAAAGTTTTGTCAAACATTATCGAATCTTAGACATGAATTAAAGACTAAATTGCCGTACTAAATTAGGTTGCGTGTCGGAGCCGTGTACTACCACTAATTGATTATCTCCCTTTGGACTACTAATTGCCAAGGTGAGTTTCATAGCCCCTACTTTAAACTGTTTATACTTGTTTTGGGGGAAGATACATGCTCGTTTTACTTAAATGATTTTAATTATTAAAATTGTGCATTTCCATGCATACTATGCTTTATGATTGATATGTTTAAAGATACATCACACATTGATGTTTTATGGACCATACCATAATGCTTGACTTAGAATATTACGCAGCTTAGCCTAAGTCCTTAGATCCTACATTGCCCTTTTCATGAACCGTCAATTCCTGTTGGGAAGCGAGAATGTTAAAAATAGATCTATTGGGGGTGACTCCCCTGTTCGATTGGCCCTGCTTGGGTCAAGGCGAAACATATAGCATGTCGGAACCGAGTGTATTGGGATAAACACTCGCCATGGGCTCCTTATTTGTATGACTACATTTTGCATACAGAAACTGTCGTAGCTTCGGTTGCATGCGCTTAGTGCTGGCGTAATAGACATAATATATGACATTATATTCGTTGTAATGTTCATATACCTTACTTATGGTCCACTAATAAAATTCTTTTATCTAA
Source organism: Chrysanthemum makinoi (assembly GCA_910596185.1). NCBI lineage: Eukaryota > Viridiplantae > Streptophyta > Magnoliopsida > Asterales > Asteraceae > Chrysanthemum > Chrysanthemum makinoi. The sequence goes on along the minus strand of OU343223.1, from coordinate 67,676,510 downwards.
GGTAAACATAAATTTATATGACATTATGCAAGACATAATGATCATCAAATCTGAATGTTAAATGGTATACTGAAGTGCCATTTAAATAAACCTATGAACTCACCAACCTCGTGTTGACACTTTTTAGCATGTATCTTCAGGTCTTGAGGTGATAGCTTATCTTTGGAGGCGCAAGGCAAAGGCATGGCATGGTCATAGACGATTCTTATTTATGTATTGGGACCACATTTTTATAATGGGCCATTTTCCGCACTAATCAATAATGTAAACATTGTTTTCGAGAATGAATAATAAAAGTTTCTTTAAGAAAATCAGTTGTTCTATGCTTATGTTGTAATATCAATTTAGTAGCACCCCAATACTTGTGTGCTTCCGCTGAGCCATTTTAGGGGTGTTACATTAGTGGACATTCAACCATCATGAAACGAATGAGTATTCATTAAATGCAAACAGGAAAGTACCAACATTCCAGTAGAACACATAGGCGGCAAAATGGGAAGTCAATCAAGTTACAATAGGCACTTGCCACACTTATAAGCTAACAGAACCCAATATAATCCATAAACCAACTCACCCATTTTGACCTCTGGATTTTTAGTAACTAAAGACAACATGTTAAGGAGCCATCCACATAATACTTTCAAATTTTCAATGGCCAAGTATCATAATAGTTTCTAGAAACTTAGTTGGGAGTAAACCTATTCAATAGCTGCCAAGTTCAGGGAGACAAAATGGAGACTGAGTAACCTAACGACCTAAATAGATTATGAATCCCGCAGATAGCAAATACTTCAAGCATCATTTGATTATTGCAATGTTTTCCTTGGTGGCACGTCCAAACAAAATATATTTCCCCATAGACTGAATGGTCTAAATGTCATCCAACTAAGTCTCATGTTTAATCATTCCTCATAAGTCTACTTAACTGGGTATATTTAAGACATCACTTGATGCAAATCCTTGTGCTGAAATGAAAAGCAGAAGCTAGACTATTGAGTATAAACTATGTGTTGAGCGAATCTGCAATTGCTAATGAAATCCAAACGGGTTTAAACTAACCATTCACGAAAATTTGATATCATTCTAATGCCAAGCACACATGAACACTTTAGAATGAAAGCAGCACACACATGAAGCTATCTTAAAATATTTTACAGTGAAACCAAGCGATATGAAGCTATTTCTAGCAATCAACACATTTTAATCTCACGCCACATGTAGTTAATGAGCATAGTCAAGCTAAACTAGGGATAAAACTATAAATAGCAATAGTGTCTAAAATGTCAAATGCGGACTTTATAACATAAACCATAGTCTTAAATCAGCACGACAAGTAAACAAACTTATAACACATAACTCGTTCGTAATTCAAATGGCATTACACCTTTCATTTCAAGCTACTACACCATAAAATACAGACCATTATAGCATAACAAACTCTCAGTAGAAGCTTCAAACTTCCTCAACTAATTATTCAAACGCGTCTACATTATTGATGCAAAAACCAAAACACAACACACGAAAAACAAAAGTCATTACTAATCACTACTTCAAAGGGCGTTAAGCATATCTTCGGCACCACTATTAGTAAACGCACCCCCTTCTTCCAAATTCAAAACCTTAACAACCCCATCATCAACAAGCATAGAATACCTCCTAGACCTAACACCCAACCCAACCTGCTTATCGCTCAAATCCAATTCGCACCGAATCGCTTTCGTAAACTCGCCATTTCCATCACTCAACAAAAAACATCATCACCAACATTCAAATCCTTGTGCCAAGCCTTCATTCCAAAAGCATCATTCCAATGTTGATGACATATTGCTAATTCTATATGTTGATGACATATTGCTTATGGGAAACAACATTCCAATGTTACAAGATGTAAAATCCTATCTTGGAAGATGTTTCGCCGTGAAAGATTTAGGAGAAACTGCATGTATTCTTAGAATGAAGATCTATAGAGACAGATCGAAACGATTAATTGGTTTATGTCAAAATACTTACATTGAGAAAATCTTGAAGAAATTTTGTATGGAGAATTCCAAACATGGAGCTATCCCAATGCAAGAAGAGCCTAAGTTGAGTAAGTCACAAGGTGCTGAGACACCTGCTGCGAAAGAGCGCATGCAAATAGTTCCTTATGCTTCGGCTATAGGATCTATTATGTATGCTGTGAGATGTACTCGTCCTGATGTTGTGTTCGCACAGAATGTGACAAGCCAATTTTAACAGAATCCAGGTGAACTTCATTGGACTGCTGTGAAAAATATTCTTAAGTATTTACGCAATACTAAGGATATGTTTATGGTTTATGGAGGAGAGACGGAACAAGAGCTCAGGGTTTCTTGCTACACTGATGCTGGATATCTGACAGATGCTGACGACTTAAAATCTCAGACTGGATATGTATTTGTTCTAAATGGAGGTTTTGTTGATTGGAAAAGCACAAAGCAAAGTATTTTTGCTACTTCATCTACAGAAGCTGAGTATTTAGCTGATTGTGATGCATCTAAAGAGGTTGTATGGATTCATAAATTCATTTATGGGTTGAACATTGTTCCCATAATTGAAGAACCCATAAATATGTATTGTGATAATACTGGAGCCATTACTATAGCTAATGAAAGCGGAATCACCAAAGGTGCTAGACATTATCGTGCTAAAGTTCATTATCTTCGAGAGACCATTGAATTGGGTGACGTGAAGATATCAAAGGTTCACACAGATGACAACCTAGCTGATCCATTTACGAATGCTTTAGCCTATCCTAAGCATTCTAAATTGACTAGAGGCATAGGTTTAATACCTGCTAGTAGTCTCATGTAAATCTGTGTGTTAATTAGTATTTGGATAATTTGGAATTGTAAGACAGTTATTACTTTCTAATAAATAAAGATACGAGGTATTTGTTATTATATTCATATAATCTGTTATTCCATATTTGCATGTTTAATCCATGAAATGATTTATCATTCCAAAATATGTCCATTGTCGGTTAACAATATGGGAATATTGTTATGTAAGGAAAATGTGAGTGTTGGTTATATATTCTAATGAGAATTTGGATTGTTCCTGCCAAACTCATATGTATTCACTAGATATGCATATTGGATACCCCAACTTTCAAACATTTACTTTTGGATCCTTGTCATAAGTAAAATATTGAAAATGGTTTGTTAATTTCGTCCTTAGACTTGAGATACAAGCAAGTTCTGTTATGTGTGGATATCATTTTTTGTAAGTATACGCAAAACGCTACCTGAATAAGGTAGTTATAAAGGCTATATTTCGGAGTGATGTGAAGCAGCATCCACAACACTTGTAGTCAATAAAGGATTTGTTACTCCACTTGATATGTGTAGAATGATACCATGGCGCCTCTCCAGATTTAATCAGATAATTGTTTGACCAAACCCAAAGGGTAATGCAAGATGATTCTTGATTACTTTTGGTATATCTGAATTAAAATCTATAACGAGATTCTAAATGGTTAAACTATATGGAATGAGTTCGGATCCATATCCATGGTTTAACGGTATCTATAACAAAGGATGATTAAAGCAAGACATTGAATGACCATGCTACTGAGAAATTTTTGAAAGTATTATCTCAGACACTTTTAGTTAAAAAGCGAGTGAGAGCGTTGCTAGGCGTTTTCATCGTTAGTTTTGTGTGCCATTCGACACTCCAACTCCCAAGTGGGAGCTGTTGGTTTGTGGGAGTTTAAAACACACGTAAACGACTAGAAGTGTGTGAGCCTATGGGGGCACACATGTTAAACACGAGAGTACGTGTCGAACGTTTAATATTTGAATATGGATACCCGATATGCATGCATGTTTACCTGGTCATTGTACACGATCCATGGGCTTGTCCAAATTGTTAAATGGGTCGGTTTAGAAAGTTCCTTGAACCTAGTCTTCTACACGATCGGGTATGAGGGAGTGTTTGGGTTTATTACTTGTCGACCAAGCTTGGAGCCCTAGCTTGGGTCGGTCAAGACCCTATATAAACAAACCTCACCCCTCATGCATTATACGCATAATAACATATCCCTAAAACCTTACCCAACCGATTCACTTGTTCATCCCTAATCATTTTCTCCTAAATAAATTAGGGTTTAATTTTGGTTTGATTACTCCTAAACTTGCATCGATTCAAGTTTTTTAGGTTTAGATCAATTGGTGGTTTCTTGTTCCAAAGTTCCTGGTCAAAACTGTTTAGAAGCAAGGTTTAGTTTCTCTGTCGTGGTTGTTCTCGGACAACGAAGAAGAAACATCTCAGACATTATGTCCGATATCGGGTAAAAAGGAATCTGCTTCTTTGGCAGATTTGGTTCTCGGACAAGGAAAGAAGACGTGTTCTTGGGTTTTCTTGTTCGTGGTATTCAAGTGTTTTCAAGGGGTTGATTGTTTAAATGTTTTCGACTAGCTCTTATCGAACGTACTTGTTTTAAGTGTTTGTGTGTGATACTCGTAGAGGTATCTATTTTAGATACTTGGGTTTCTTTGGTTTCTTTGTTCGTTTATTTGCGTGCAGTTGTCGCCAAAGGTTAGTTTTCTATTTATCTTTTATTCGTTATTGTTTATTAAATACGTGTTTACCTAATTGCAATTACTAGATCCAATTCCGCTACATACTCATTTGCGTTACTTGGCTAACTAGGTTATAAAATCCCAACACCATCAAGAAGGTGGAATCAGATGAAGAGTAGTTTTAGCTATGGTGCCCGCAATAGGTGGGTACAATTATGTCCTGAAAAACTTTTTCACCCTCTACATTTTCACTGACTAATTAAAGACCATACATTAGAATATGAATCATGTAAAATAACAATTACTCTAGGTGTCCTTGAATTGTTGGATTCCTTTTACTAAAAATGAACAAGTGTGTTTTAAAGAGAATACATATGTACCTGAACGAAATAGAGATTAAGCGACAAAGAATCCACGTGAGAAATCCCACCTAACAACTTGGATACAGTTTTGCCTAATGTAGGTGATATTTTTTGTTGTAGCATGTCTTCAGGATGAATCACAGCTTTCTTCAATGAATCCTCGTTTTCAAGGATTACTTCACTTCTACGACCAACATACTCAAAATTCACAAGTTTTGGGCAATAAACTTTTAGACCACACCAAAAGTCCACTATACTCCCATAACGAACATTTTTCCAGTTTCGAATTATCAAAGTCTAGCTTAGAAGATGATATACAAATAGGATCTTCTTGTATTCTTATCAAAAAGTCTATCAAACTCAATTCCTCGAGTAACGGAAACTTTTTAAGAAACGTTTCAACTGAATCACCTTCATAACAGTAAACATTGTTGAGCTCGAGAACCTTAAGCCTCTCAAATCTTTTAGATCCAGCCAAAGATATAGCATGTTGATACAAAGAAAGCCTTAACGACTCCAAAGATTTACAACTTACTAAATAATCGGGCAAGCCAAGAAACGGAACAGTTATCAAACCACCAACTAAGCCAGCAAACATAGGCTTGGGGTAAAACTTCAAGTGTGTGACACGGGACACACTATCTAGTTATCTGGAATCACTAAGTGTATTTCTTTTTATGAAAGTCTTACTTTTCGTACGTTCAACTAGGGTGTCAATAGGATCGGGTTGATCCGACCCGAACCTAATAACCCGAATCCTACTCTGATAAGACCTTATAGGTCGGATTGATCGGGTTAAAAATACTAGTCAATCCGATAACCCATATTGTTGTAGAGTTGGGTTAGGATTGATTTATTTATCGTATCGGGTAGATCTAATAAGACCCGAAAATTATTATTGTAACTTTTTTAATAAAAATTTGAAAGCTTTAGTTTAGTTATAACTTTTTTGTTAGTTAAAAAATGGTGCTCGTACAATATTTTTGCACTAGTAGCCAATTGGTTCTTTATTTTTTTGGAATGTTTTCATTGTGGTTATTGGAAGTGTCTGCTAACATACACATTTTATTTGTTTCTAGTTGTTTATATGGCCTTATTATCAGTTTTTAGCTTTGTCAATTTTTTTATTTATTTTTTTATTTATTTATTTGCAGAGTTACCACTTTGTATTATAATTCGCTTGGAATAGTAGGTGTTGTCTATAGATTCTTTGAGCAACTAATTATTTAGTTGAAGTGAATGTCAAATAACCGGTCAATGTTTCATGTTTGATGGTAGTTTTATTCGTTGGATCACAATCTTTCTTGTTTCTGTGAATTCAGAAGAGTTGCAACAGTTAGACATTTGATTATCCCCGATAACCTAAGCAGCCCAACCCGAATTAACCAGACCTAATACCAACTCAAACCCGACAACCCGATTTCTTATAAGGTCAGGTTGCCGGTCAATATTTTCCAATAAAAAACCCGAATCAACCTGACACCCAACCCAATAACACCCCTACATATAGCCCGCAAAATATATTGTGTTATTTCAATTTAGCCTAAAAATTCTTTATGGTGTAAATAAAAGTTTGTGTAAGCTAGTGCATACTCAAAATAGTATAACTAGTTAAGCCCAAATCCGAAGGAAAGTAAAAAAAATTTAAGCACCTTCATACTTCACTGTAATGTAAACATAGCAGAAATAGTTACCCACAAAACTGCCCTGATAGAAACTTAGCCAGCAGTTTGATATTGAAGATAACATGAAGGTCTATTTAATCCTTGAATCTGTTTTTTCGATGATAGTAATGAATGGCTTTAACATTATCTTTGCAAAGCTAAGTCTAACGCTAAGTTACGGCCGCTTGTTAAGTCCATGTAGTAATCTACAAGCTCTGTCATTAGTGGACATTCAACCATCATGAAACGAATAAGTATTCATTAACTGCAAACAGGAAAGTACCAACATTCCAGTAGAACACGTAGGCGGCAAAATGGGAAGTCAATCAAGTTACAATAGGCACTTGCTGCACTTATAAGCTAACAGAACCCATTATAATCCATAAACCAACTCACCCATTTTGACCTCTGCATTTTTATTAACTAAAGACACCATGTTAAGGAGCCATCCACATAATACTTTCAAAGTTTCAATGGCCAAGTAAAAAAAAAAAAAAAAAAAAAGTATCATATTAGTTTCTAGAAACTTAGTTGGGAGTAAACCTATTCATCAGCTGCCAAGTTCAGGGATACAAAATGGAGACTGAGTAACCTAACGACCTAAATAGATTATGAATCCCTCAGATAACAAATACTCCAAGCATCCTTCGATTATTGCAATGTTTTCCTTGGTGGCACGTCTAAGCAAAATATATTTCACCATAGACCAAATTTTCTAAATGTCATCCAACCAAGATTCTCATGTTTAATCATTACTCATTAGTCTACCTATCTGGATATACATTTAAGACAACACTTGATGCAAATCCTTGTGTTGAAACGAAAAGCAGATGCTAGACTATAGAGTATAAACTATGTGTTGAAAGAATCTGCAATTGCTAATTAAATCCAAACGGGTTAAACAAACCATTCACGAAAATTGATATCATTCCAATGCCAAAGCACACATGAACACTTCAGAATGAAAGCAGCACGCACATGAAGCTATTATAAATTTTCATACTGTGAAACCAAGCAATATGAAGCTATTTCCAGAAATCAACACGTTTTAATCTCACGCCACATGTGGTTAATAAACATAGTCAAGCTAAACTAGTGATAACACTATAAAAAGCAACAGTCTGTATAAACTGTCAAATGCAGACTATATAACATCAACCAGTCTTAAATCAGCACGACAAGTAAAAAAAACTTATAACACATAACTCGTTTGTAAGTCAAATAGCATCACACCTTTCATTTCAAGCTACTACAGCATAACATACATAGACCATTATAGCATAACAAACTCTCGGTAGAAGCCTCAAACTTCCTCAACTAATTATTCAAAACGAGTCTACACATCACAAGTTTATAACCTCTAGATATTGAAACAACATCTCACATTATTGATGCAAAAACTAAAACACCAAAAGTTACTAGCAAATCATCATTTTCAAAGCGCGTTAAGCATATCTTCGGCACCACTATTAGTAAACGCACCCCCTTCTTCCAAATTCAAAACCTTAACAACACCATCATCAACAAGCATAGAATACCTCCTAGACCTAACACCCAACCCAACCGGCTTATCGCTCAAATCCAATTCGCACCCAATCGCCTTCGTAAACTCGCCATTTCCATCACTCAACAACAAAACATCCTCGCCAACATTCAAATCCTTCTCCCAAGCCTTCATTACAAAAGCATCATTAACAGAGACACAAGCAATGGTATCAACTCCCTTTTGTTTCAACTCAGTCGCTTTTTCGACAAACCCGGGTAGATGTTTTTGGGAACAAGTGGGCGTGAATGCCCCTAGGACAGTGAATAAGATTGTTTTTCTTTTTGTTAGGTCTGAGATTGTTGTTGTTTGGAGTTCTTCGTTTTTGTCGAAGTAGGATAAGGTGGCTTCTGGGAGCTTGTCTCCGACAGAGATTGCGGCGGAGAGTTTTGTGGGTTTGAAGGAGAGGGAGTGGCGGCGCGTGGTGGTGAAGGTGAGGTTGGATGTGGTGGCGCGTGAGATGAGTTTTGTGAAGGCGAATGAGGAGGTTAAGGCGGCGGCTGACATGGTTTGTTTTTGTTTTTTTTTCCGGTGGGAGGGTTTTTTAAGGGGTTGGTGATTCGTTGATGGAGAAAATGATGTTTTTGTGTGATGTTGATTGTGGGTAGTTGGTGTGGGGAATATAAGGGGTGAAGATGTAAGTTGAGTAAATGTTAGGGGCTAAATGTTTAATGGTGAATTGGTAAGTTTACCATCTACATCCTTCTATTTGTTGTTATCTTGGAGCACACGATACGATAACGGACGCCCTGGCGTTATGATGACGTGACGCAGTGTTATCCGACGTTATCATACCCTCGTTGTTGCGTTGGATTCGACGTTGCAGCTGAAGTTGATACAACAACTTGGGACGAAACGTGGAAGTTAGGTTTAAAAAAAATCAAAACACCCCCTCCATCAATGGCTTTTTTTATTATTATTTTAAATATAATTAAACCCCACCCTATTTTACCTAAAATTAAACTCTCTCATTATCGAACTCTCTCAACTATCATTCATTTTCACACAAAACTATGGCTAACGAACCAAACGAGCTGCAAAATGCTATCCTTAGGCAACTATGGATCGAACAAGAAAAGGAGCTTCACTTGGTTAACAATTTGTTGGCTGAGATGACTCGTAATATGCTCCAGATGTGTAGCCGTGAGGAAGAGTAATCACGTTGCATTCGCTGCCTCAAGATCACCCAGTTAACAGCTTCGATCTACAAACTCTGCTAATGAATGAGGAATCAGATTTGCGTATCTATAACGCCTTGAAGGCCGTTAGAGAAGAAGTGATGAGAACCGTAAATGAGAAGCAAGATCTCATCAACAATTACCGAGCAATCTAAAACCTCAAAAGTCGTTGGATGATTTGTGTTCTCGTATCGTATCGTCATTTGTGTTAAAAATTTTGTACCGTAATTTCTGTTTTGGTATTGAATTTAGTGTCATCTTGTATTTTTATTTAAATGAAATGAATTTAGTTTGTTTGAAAAAATATTTAATGGGGTTAATTTGTAATTTTAAACACATTAAACAACAACTACTACTACTACTATTTACAACAACATTAACACATTAAACAAGAAGAACAACACCTACTACTATTACATCAAAAGTAACACATTAAACAACAACACTTACTCCATACGAAGATTATGCATGTCATCTAAAAGCTCATGGAGTATTGCACCCGATTGACATGCATGATCCTTGGGATTCCTTTCCAATTCCAGTGATGCCTCCAACATCTTTATTTTTGTCTTCAACATCTTGTTTTTTGTCTCTAACATCTTGTTTCTTGTTTTCAGCATGTTATCGTAATATCTTTGGCATTGCAGTTTGAGCACGGTATGGACTGTTGATCAAAAATATCCTTCCATATAAAATATCGACATCCATAATCCTTTGTTCTTTGTTGTTACATAGTAAGGATCATAAGAAATGTATTCTTAACAAACAAATTATTTATATATTTATGTAAATAAGAAACGTAATTGTTTACCTTTGAAAGAGGACATTCATAATAAGGTTTATCATAAGAACTGGGTTGACAAGATTTTCTTTCCACTATATATCCTTTTCCATAAGAACACAAGAAATGATTATTTCGTTCCATCTCAGTTTGTGAGGTTAAAGTGAAGATGGTGTGGTATGAGTTATAATCATTTATAAGATGGTATGAGTTTTGAGTCAATAATGTTTTGGTCAATTTCAGTAAAGTTGTTGTCCTTTACTCTGTTATGTTAAGTCTTTTCAACGTGCCCTACATCATAAATCAATAAATCACAACTGTTTGATAACATTGAGATCAAAAATACTATCAACTACCATATTCACATTCCGGTCAAATCATTTTTATAATTATTTAAATCATTTATAACTAATTTAAATTAATTTCCGTATGTTTTTAAAATTTATGTTAATTTTTTTAAGTATCTGTAATTCGTGTTTTTATTTAATGAGTGAAATATTACTCAAAAGGGTGATTTAATGAATGAAATATTAGTTTCAGTGGTTAATTTGTAATTTGTATTTTTTTTTAAGAAAAATGGGTCCCAAAAGATGATGTTAATGTGGTGTTATCACAAAGGGTGATTTTTTTGTGTTAATGTTGAAATGTTAAACATGATGTGGCGCAGAGGTATTGGTACTTTTTTGGTGTTATGGTGTTATGATACCTGAGCCTCTTAGGCCAGGTGTAATCGCCCGACCTTCACATCCACCTCAACTTTTCAACACATCATGTTACTTTCCTTTTTCAGTCGTATGGTCATTACATAACCAACCATATAAAAATAACTCATTTTATACAATCATATCCCATAATATATCTCACATACACTCAAAAACATAAAACATAATAATATAGCTCAGCTTGTTCCAGGGTCTTTACGGGTGATATTTATGGGGACCATGTTGTATCGTGCACTGGTATTATTGGTATTAAACATCTGCATAACTTGGTGCGCGATACTCTTGTTGATATTTGTTCGCGGTCGGGGATTTCGGCCCGTAAAGAAGTTGATATAGGGCTTAGTGGAGAAAGGGACAAACCCTTATGTCCAGTTGATATATTGCTCTACTCGTGGGATGGAGGATTAGATGTATGTGTCGATTTGACAAGGTCATCGCCCTTGACGCAAACTGGTATGGTTGATTTTGTGCCGGGTAGTGCGGTTTTAAAGGCCGCACAACGTAAACGCGTCATGTATGAGGCTAAGTGCGCGAATAATGGGTATGGTTTTCTCCCCTTCTCATTCTATCTTTTGGGGAGCTTGAGAAGGATGCGGTGACTTTACTGAAGCGAATCCGAAAGTTCTCTGTGACTCAAGACACTGGGGCACGTGCTGTTATTCATATCTTCAGTAGGATTGGCTTTGCTATAGCTAGAGGAGTGGGGGCTCAGATAGTATCACGGCTCCCCACTAATTTTTTGTAAATCCTATGAGTTTCTAATAATAATAATAATAATAATAATAATAATTAAAAAAAATTAAAATAATAATAATAATAATAATAATAATAATAATAATAATAATAATAATTATTCATGACCCCCAGTGTGGACTTTGATTTTAGTAGTGAGCTTGTCATGAAACGGGTTGCCAAAACCATTGAGCTTATGGATGCTGTTTCTAAAATTCATGACCCCCAGTGTGAGTTGATGCTCCTTCGTTCTTGTGCCGGTATTTCCAAATTATATTTTTCTATGCGCACATGTTCTCCTCGGGTCTTCGAGCGTGCTCAGAGTTCATTTGATGCTGCACTTTGTTCCTCATTGGAGCGTATTGTCACTGCTTCTGGGCCTGGTTTTGGTGATTGGCAATGGAGGCTTGCTACCTTACCATTTGTGTTTGGAGGGCTTGGTGTTTACTCGGCAGGTGATGTCTTGAACTATGCATTTCTTGCATCAAGACTCCAATCTGCTAGCTTGAAGACTAAGCTGCTCCGACATTCTGGTATTGTAACTCCTGGGCCTTCCTTTGATGATGCTTTATGTGCTTTTAATGTGAAAATGGAGATTGATCTTTTGAGTAATCCAAGTGAGATCGCTGCCCCCAAACTTATGAAGAAACTGGCAGATATATATTTCACGCGTGTTACTCAAACGGCTGAATCCTCTTTTTCTCTATCTACTCGACAAATGGCTTTATGGAAATCTCAGATGGAGGACCATACTTCTGACTGGCTTAGGGTGGTTCCGATCTCGGGGTTGGGGCAGACTATGAATGCTAGGACCTATCGGTGTGTGTTATGTTATCGATTGGGTGTTCCTTTATTTTCTATTCAGATGCCGTGCCCAGCTTGTTCCAGGGTCTTTACTGGGGATATTTATGGGGACCATGCTGTATCGTGTGCTGGCATTATTGGTATTAAGCATCGGCATAACGTGGTGCGTGATACCTTGGTTGACATCTGTTCTCGATCGGGGATTTCAGCTCGTAAAGAAGTTGACATTGGGCTTAGTGGAGAAAGGGACAAACCCTTACGTCCAGCTGATATGTTGCTCTACTCATGGGATGGAGGGCTTGATGTATGTGTTGATTTGACTGGGTCTTCGCCCCTGACGCAAACTAGTATGGTTGATTTTGTGCCTGGCCGTGCGGTGTCTGTCGCCGCACAACGTAAACGCGTCAAGTATGAGGCCAAGTGCGCGGGTATTGGATATGGGTTTCTCCCCTTTTCATTCTCTTCTTTTGGGGAACTTGAGAAGGATGCTGTGACCTTACTGAAGCGAATCCGAAAGTTCTCGATAACCCAAGACATTGGAGCACGTGCTGCTTCTCATATCTTTAGTAGAATTAGCTTTTCTATAGCTAGAGGAGTGGGAGCCCAGTTAGTATCTCGGCTTCCCACTAACTTCTTGTAAATCCTTTGAGTTTCTAATAAAATAATATTATAATAAAAAAAAATAAATAAAAAAAAATAATAATAATAATAATAATAATAATAATAATAAGTGGGGCACTTCCTTGATTTTCGTTAGGTGAACTCATATACCCAACCAACCCATAATTCATCCATCATTTCTCTTTCACCTCACCTCCGTAATGGTATCACCTCCTGCACTTTCACTTCACCTCTCATTCACTCACCCCATTACACCCTCGCCTTAGTGCCTAGATCTGACACACAAACACAATGACACAAATTCTACAAGTATATATACATACGCGCCCATTGTCTTTCTGAAACTGTCTTTTTACTCTTGGTTAGATATGTGACTGTCTACATCTCACTTTCCTATTCCATACCCAGCTCCGACTAAATTGACTATTGTTGTTGTGTAGCTAAAGTTATCTAAACACATAACAATTTAATGCAGTCTAAGACGTAACTGAACATACTAAGCTATTTAAGTGTGTAAGTTGAATCGATTAAAATAGTTTAAATGATTCAACTTAACATCATCGTTTTTCAATAAATGAGAACTTACTTAACAACTTCACTCATAGTCAAGAACTTCATTATAAGATGCCTTTTTATGCGATCGATTCAACTTAAGAACTTCCTATTTCATTTTGACTATTTACTTATGCAATCGATTCTATTTGGTTATACGATATAACATTTGGTAACAACTTAATGTTCCTTTTGTTTGAACTAGTGAATTCGCAATATTGAAAGTACCTTGTCTTAAAGCTTTTGTTTTATACTTTTATCATTGAAAAAACTAAATTGTATTTGGATTGAGGGTTTTAGGAATGGGGAATGGAAATTGGATTGATTGAGAGTGTTTGGTTAGTTTATATAGGTTTTAATCTTGGATTGATACCCCAAGACAAGGGTTTTCCAATACCCACCTTACATGATGGGTTTAGAATTTGATTCCCAATTAATTCACTTATTTATCATTACAAATCCAAACCCAACCAATAAACCAAACAACAATATTAGATATGATATCTAAGCCCATACATATTCTCATTTCATCGTATAATCAAACCCATACCCAAACCCATTCCTAATAATAGACCAAACGGCACCTAAAGTCATCTTTAATGCAATAGCTAATTTGTCAAAGACTTTTTCACAAAGAAACTTTAAGAAAAGCTTTTGCTCCAATGCATAAAGTTAGTGTAGGGGTGAGCAAATGTACCGAGAACCGAACCGGAACCGACTCAACCCGAACTGAATTTTAGAACCGCGGTCCGGTTCTCGGTTCTTCAATAATGCAAATTTTGGTTTTCGATTCGGTCCGGAACCGAGAAACCGCCCAAACTCTATGTATATGTATAATTTCTTTGTTTTTTATGAAATAATGCAAGGACCATATCATGTTACAAGTTTTATTTTTCTTAATAAGTATCAATTAGATTTTCTTTTTATATACTGTACTATATTTTCAAAATCATGTGTTTGTCGTGTTTATGTTAGTATAAAAAATGAGTTGGTTATTAGTGATATTTATACTACTTGTAGTTACTTCTGTGTGTAGCAACTATATTATGGATATTGGTTCTCCTATGTGCGTCATCTTCTTCGCTAGGACACATTAGCATCGTTAAATCATTTATATTACTTGATTTTGTTATAATTGTTATTGCATTTATTAGTGTCACAAATGCATATCAGTACATATTATGAAAATTTACACAGTACATGCCTCTTATCTTTCTTTACGGATATATTTAAGTTTTAATGGTAGCTTATGATCCCAATATCGAGTTAAAATTTAATTTGACGATGAAGAATAGTCTCTACACTACAATTCTGAATTTTTAAGTGTGTTTTAGAAATTTTCGGTTCCAATCGGGTAGAACCAAAATACCCGAACCGGACCTGAAAACTGAACCGGAACCAAAACATGCTTTTCGGTCCGGTTCTCGGTTCCTAAATTATTCATTTTGCGATTCTCAGTTCTTTCGGTTTCGGATCAATTCCGTGCGGTTCCAGAACCGAGCTCACCCCTAACTTAGTGGGATGTCGACTTGTTTGTGTCTGTGCTTGACCCAATGTGTGGGTTCATTTATTTTGTTTTTTTTGTCTTTTATTAGGTTTGGATGTATGCACATTGTGGTGTTTTTTTCTTTAGGTTTTTATTTTGTTTTTTTTGTCTTTTATTAGGTTTGGATGTATGCAGTTATGCACATTGTGGTGTTTTTTTCTTTAGGTTTTTTGTCTTTTGTCTTTTTTTAGGTTTCGATGTGTGCACATTGTGGTGTTTTTTTCTTTGGCTCTCATGTCTTTTGTAATTTGTACTTTGTTTGGTTCATATAATATATGTTGACTTTCTAAAAAAAGTAAAAGAAGAAAGAGTTGTGAGATTGCACCTAAAGGTGGAGATTTATTAATCTGTAGCCAAACAAGTGTGTGGGAAAATGCTTTAGTAAAAAGTCTGAGAATAACTCCCACTGGGGATGCTATGAGGAGAGCATTTGCTTAATTCAATAAAGACTTGAGGAAGTCATTGGTTAAAAAAAAACTCAACTGGTAAAAATCTTTACGATGACTAATTTGAGCAATTACCTTGCATTGGGAGATGCTTACAAGATAGGAAGTGAAAAACTTACAGAAATTAGACGCAAAACATGTATAAGTTGACATTATTCAATAAATCCCAATCCTGGATTGCTCAGCAATGTTATATTGCAGGATGCAGTTAAGACAAAGATGGAACATAGAAATCAACTAAAATAATTCTTCTAAAAACCGATGCATGGTATGGTATGTACTAACATCAGAAATGAGATTCAGGTACGCATAACAAAAGCAAAACAAAATAAAATAAAATCTCACATTTTTTTACTACAAATTGAGAATTCATGCAAGGCAGCGCTTTCAGAGAAAGTATGATGTATGCCTCATCAGTCATCAGTTCTTGAGAAGAGCGGTCAATTTCACAGTTGAAGAAGCCTTGTAGAATTTTGACACTTCATTCATTGTCTCTGCTGAATTCTCATTATACTCGACTTTGTTAAGCCAACTTAAAACCATTTCCCTTAATACGTTTCCGTGCTTGAGTAATAAACGGGCTATATCTAGTTTCTGGTTTTCTACATTGAATTCAAGAAATTCGACCCTTTTTAGATGACAAGTCAAGATTCTCCATGTTTCAACTTCATCCAACTCCCAGTGTTTCTGCCTTATCAATTCCTGGATCATGAAACAATAACAACAATTTGCATAAGTTGTTCATCTCAAGGTTTGTTTGGAATTCCCGAAAGATGTATGTATGAGTCACTATACTTGCTGAAGGTGGTAAAGCTTGAAACTGATAATATTAAGGTTGCAAGTTCAAATCTATTTAATCAAGAAAACTGTGTGTTGAGATTGTATCTATGGCTCAACACAGAGGGTTTCAATTTCAGTCCAGTTATGTGATAAGTAGTCCATGTGGAAAATGGGTCAAATGAGCCAAATTGAAAAAAGTTAGCTCAAAAACACGTCAAACAGTTTACAAATAGCCCAAAGTAGCGTTGACAATTTCCTACTCGTTTAACTGAAAACAAATATATTACATTCATAGCTAATGTAACAATATCTAATACTAATAATCTATGACTTCAAAAAAAAGGGCGTTAAAGTGTAGCCAAGCCAACCCAACTCATCCCCTTTTGAACCATCATTTTTAGTAACCGTTTTATCTGAACCCGTTACCCAACCCACCAGACATGTCCATTTTTTCATCTAAAGTTCATATAAGCCTATTTGAGATAGAGTTGTATGTGCAAGTCTCTTTCTTCCACACACACTTGCTTATCCTATAATATGTGTATGCTAGAATTAGAAGTACATACTACACCAAGTATTTGATAGGAGGATGACTACCTTTTGAATGATCAAATAAAGAGACTCCAGATTTGGAGAACATCTGATAATCCGGATTAGTACGTTCAAGGTGAAGGCATCAATTGTTGTGGTTAACTCCAATGTCTTCAGATTAAGAAAAAATGCATGGAAGCTACTCTTTAGATCACATGCAGCATCAATTCACTATCAAAATAACAGCAAGCAAACATTTCGAATAAATATTTATAGTAAAACTTGTTGGAAAATTTAGTGCACTTGTGGGATTAGTTCACACCTTGTAATGGGTTAGGAGGTATGGAGTGTACACCCATAAGGTCCATGAACACCCTGACTCTTGTAGTGGTTTGTATTGGTAGTGCTTGGTGAAAGTACTGTTGTGGTTACCACTGATTATCAGTGTTTCCACTGGAGCAGTACTTCCACTGGATCGTGTTTCCACGGTGGTGTTTCCACTGGTGTTTCACTGAAGTAGTGTTTACACTGAAGCAGTGGTGTTTCCACCGAAGCAGTGTAACCACTGATAGCACTATGAAAGTACTGATGAAAGTATTGCTTGTAACGGTCTTGACCTATTCAAGTGGCAGTTTCAACTGCTTAATGACCACGTTTAATTGGTCATGTAACCACTAACGGCTATAACGGGGATAATTATGAGGCTATTAATGGGCCGATTAATACTCGTAATTCCATTGAACTAGCCAAGAGTATTATCCTATAAATAGGATATCTGATTATGCATGAAGGTTACACAGAAAACGTAAACACTTATTAGCGAAAGGGTTATAGAATTGTGCCTAATTCTCTAACTGCATTTGGTCTTATCCCAAGTAGATTTTCGTGATACCCAGGCATTAGGGTCGAATAGTTTACTTTAGAAAGTGATCACACGATTCCAAGTGATATCCGGTAACCACCTAGTGGTAGTGCTATTGTCATTGATTGTCTTAACCCTGTTCTGGGAGATACACGCCAACAATCAAAGTAAACTATTTGTGATAATCAATGGTTGCTGCTGCAATGAAACACATGGCTTCAAACTTTGCCAAGCTTGATAAGTTTGAAGGGGTGGACTTTAGGAGGTGGCAGAAGAAGATGCACTTCTTGCTGTCAAGCATGAGTGTGGTTTATGTGCTGACTACTCCAATTCCCGATGATGGGGATGATGCTACGGTTGAGCAGATTAGGAGGAGGAGCAAATGGGAGAATGATGACTACATATGCAGAGGTCTTATTCTCAATGCTTTTGTGACCACATATAACCAGACTGACTCTATCCTATGGCATGCAAGACTTGGCCATGTACACTATAAAAGAATGCAAGCTATGTCTAAGGATGGGTTGATCCCAGCTTTTGACATGGACACTGAAAAGTGTAAAACTTGCATGTTGACCAAGATAACCAAGAAACCCTTTCAGGGTGTTAGTCGTGAGACTAAGGTCTTGGAGCTTATTCACAGTGACCTGTGTGATTTGCATGCTACTCTTTCTTTGGGAAATAAGAAGTACTTTGTGACGTTTATTGATGATGCTTCTAGATATTGTTATGTCTATCTGTTACATACCAAGGATGAAGCATTAGATAAATTCAAAGTGTTTAAAACTGAAGTTGAATTACAACTTGGGTCTTTGATCAAAAGATTAAGGACTGATAGGGGAGGTGAGTACATGGACACTCTGTATTTTCAGTCTGTTGGTATAATCCATGAAACAACTGCCCCTTATACTCCTCAGCAAAATGGCATTTCTGAAAGGAAAAACAGGGTGCTGAAGGAGATGGTTAATTCCATGTTGTCCTATTCAGAACTGAGTCAAGGGTTCTGGGGTGAAGCTATGTTAACAGCTTGCTATTTATTAAATAGGGTTCCCAACAAAAGGAACAAGGTTACCCCTTATGAACTCTGGACTAAAAGGAAACCCAACCTGAACTATCTCAAGGTTTGGGGTTGTAGGGCTGTTGTAAGACTCCCTGATCCAAAGTTGAAAACTTTGGGTGAAAGAGGCATTGATTGCATCTTTGTTGGATATGCTGAGCATTCCAAGGCTTTTAGGTTCTATGTCATTGAACCTAATGAATATGTTTCAATTAACTCCATAATTGAATCAAGGGATGCAAACTTTGATGAGAATAGATTCTCATCAGTCCCTAGACAAAGTTATAGGATTCCTAATGGAACTCATGACACTGGTGTATCAGAGGTCCCTGATGATGAACCATCAGTGGTCCCTGATGAGGTTGTGGTTCAAAAACCTGAACCTGTGCTCAGGAAGAGCAAAAGGGTCAGGACTCCAAAGTCATTTGGACCTGAGTTTCAACTGTATTTAGTTGAAGGAACAAGGGATGAGGTCTCTGACCAATACTCCTATTGCTTCATTGTTGAGGATGATCCCAAGACATTTGAAGAAGCAATGAAGTCCCAGGATATTGCCTTCTGGAAAGAAGCAATCAATGATGAGATGGATTCTATCATGGGCAACAACACTTGGGTGTTGCTTGATCTACCACCAGGCTGCAAACCTCTGGGTTGCAAATGGATTTTCAAAAAGAAAATGAAGGTAGATGGAACTATTGAAAAGTTCAAGGCTAGATTAGTTATTCAGGGCTTTAAACAAAAGTCAGGGATAGACTATTTTGATACTTATGCCCTTGTGGCTCGTATCAGATACCATAAGACTGCTGATTGCTTTGTCATTTATTCACAATCTGAGTATTCATCAGATGGATGTGAAGACAGCTTTCTTGAATGGTGAATTGGATGAGGAGGTTTATATGAACCAACCTCAGGGCTTCATCATGCCTGGCAATGAAAACAAGGTGTGTAAACTGATTAAGTCTCTTAATGGACTTAAGCAGGCACCTAAGCAATGGCATCAAAAATTTGATGAAGTGGTTTTGTCTAGTGGTTATATTCTTAACCAAGCTGACAAATGTGTGTATAGCAAATTTGATGAATCTGGTAAAGGAGTCATCATTTGTCTATATGTTGATGACATGTTGATCTTTGGCACTGACCAAAATCAGGTTGACCTGACAAAGGAATTTTTGTCATCAAGGTTCTCCATGAAGGACATGGGGGAGGCTGATGTTATCCTTGGTATAAGGATTAAACATGAAAGTAAAAGAATTTCTATCTCTCGGTCTCATTATATTGAGAAGGTACTGAGGAAATTCAATTACTTTGATTGTACTCTAGTGAGTACACCTATGGATACTTATGAGAAGCTGATGCCTAATCATGGCAAGGTTGTATCTCAACTTGAGTATTCTAGGGTAATTGGTGCTGATGTATGCCATGACTTGTACAAGACCCGATATTGGTTTTGCAGTGGGAAAATTGAGCAGGTATACTAGTAATCCTAGTGCTCATCATTGGCAAGCAGTTCAAAGGGTACTGAAGTATTTGAAGAGAACTATGGATTATAGTCTCTCATATACTGGTTACCCATTAGTGTTGGAAGGTTACACTGATGCAAGTTGGATCAGAACAGAAGACAATTCGTCTAAAAGTGGCTGGGTATTCCTACTTGGTGGAGGTGCAATTTCTTGGGCATCCAAGAAACAAACTTGTATCACCAGTTCAACAATGGAATCTGAATTTGTGGCTTTAGCAGCTGTTGGTAAAGAAGCTGAATGGTTGAGAAACTTGCTTCTTGAGATTCCATTGTGGCCTAAACCTATAGCACCTATTTCTATCCGGTGTGATAGTGCAGCTACATTGGCTAAGGCTTATAGCCAGATGTACAATGGTAAGTCTAGACACTTAGGTGTCGGACATAGCATGATTCGTGAGCTTATCATGAATGGGGTGGTATCTATAGAGTTTGTGAGATCTCAACAGAACTTAGCTGATCACTTGACGAAGGGTCCGGCTAGAGACTTGGTTATAAAGTCTGCTAAAGGGATGGGTTTAAGTCCAACTTAGTCACTGAATGCTAGGACACCCAACTCCCTCTTGAGGAAACTTAGGAGCTGAGTTAAATGTGGAAAGCTGAACATTCAGTGGACTGGAGCACATGTTTTATTTACATCACAAGGTTGTGCTCAGAACCTGCTGAAAGGAGGATGAAGTCTTTACTTCTTAATGGTTAATTTTCTTTGAAAAAGTGCTTGGCGGAGCATGACTAAAGAAGAACCACCTATGTAAATGTTGAAGTTTTGCCGCTTCAGGAAGCTTTGGACTTTAGCTTTTACAACATTTATGAATTTGGATATGGACACATGGCTTGTATAGTGTCGGAGCTTTTAAGAGTTTGAAAACTTGTGTGTATTTTATCTTCAGGTATTCAAATGGGTTGAAGGGTTCAATTCTTAGAACACCCGGATTCTCGAATATTTGAAACGTGTAATTTACTAAGATGAAAATTCAATCCTCAGGACATTTTCATTTATGCACATGTTTTGCTTGATGTTTATTTTCATGCAAAGGAAGTGAACTAAATTTGGGGAGGATTGTTGGAAAATTTAGTGCACTTGTGGGATTAGTTCACACCTTGTAATGGGTTAGGAGGTACGGAGTGTACACCCATAAGGTCCATGAACACCCTGACTCTTGTAGTGGTTTGTATTGGTAGTGCTTGGTGAAAGTACTGTTGTGGTTACCACCGATTATCGTGTTTCCAGGCAGTACTTCCACTGGATCGTGTTTCCACCGGGTGGTGTTTCACTGAAATAGTGTTTACACTGAAGCAGTGGTGTTTCCACTGAAGCAGTGTAACCACTGATAGCACTATGAAAGTACTGATGAAAGTATTGCTTGTAACGGTCTTGACCTATTCAAGTGGCAGTTTCAACTGCTTAATGACCACGTTTAATTGGTCATGTAACCACTAACGGCTATAACGGGGATAATTATGAGGCTATTAATGGGCCGATTAATACTCGTAATTCCATTGAACTAGCCAAGAGTATTATCCTATAAATAGGATATCTGATTATGCATGAAGGTTACACAGAAAACGTAAACACTTATTAGCGAAAGGGTTATAGAATTGTGCCTAATTCTCTAACTGCATTTGGTCTTATCCCAAGTAGATTTTCGTGATACCCAGGCATTAGGGTCGAATAGTTTACTTTAGAAAGTGATCACACGATTCCAAGTGATATCCGGTAACCACCTAGTGGTAGTGCTACTGTCATTGATTGTCTTAACCCTGTTCTGGGAGATACACGCCAACAAAACTAAAGCCCAATAATACAATAGAAATGCAGGTGGGTACTCATTTGACTGAAAACCTATGATTTGCAACCAGAATAAACCCCTCAGGGTAGCTAATGGTCATTTGTATTTCATGCTCCCATGTACAATTTTTGGTGCCAGCTAATACACCAAAGTTTAGTAAACTTCATTAGGCATCAGAAGAAAAGATCAAGGCAAGAAAAGATCAAGGATTATAAGTGATTTGCGAGCCAAAGCATAAGAAATGACACGTCAAGAATAAACCACATATGCCTATCAAAAAGCAATGTTTTATGTGTTTGTAAGTTCAAAGCTAAATTATTAAATACTTTATTGAGCTATAACTGCAATGTTGAGCGATAAAAATGAAGAATTGTGCATAAAGAGAATAAGTATTGACCCGAATGAAATAAATGTTGAGCGACAAAGATTGCACATGAGCTATTTCAGCTAACATCTCGCATATGGTGTCACCCAATTTACATGATATTTCTTCCTGCAACATGTCTTCAGGAAGAATCACAGCTTTCTTCAACGAATCTACCTTTTCAAATATAAAATGACCTCTGGGACCCACATACTCAAAAGACACCAGTTCCGGGCAAGAAACCGTAACGCAACCACACAAACCCTCACTTCCATGAAGAAAATTATTCCAGTTATGAACTCTCAGAGTCTTGAGCTTCGGACTAGTAATATAAACAGCATCAGGTGTTCGTATACAGCTGTCTATCAAACTCAACTCCTCAAGTAACGTGAATATTTCAAGAAGCCGCTCTATAAAATCATGATCAAAACAGTGAACATTGTTTAGCTCAAGAGCCCTAAGTGCCGGAAACCCATTGCAACGAGGCAAACTTAAAGGACGTCTATACAAAAACAGCCTTAACGACTCCAATGAGTCACAAGTAAACAAGCAACACGGCAACACAATAACCTCATATAGGTGATCATGAGTAGCCTTAACACAAAACATTAAATCAAGTGATTTAACTTTTCGCATTGATGCAGCCAGAATCCATCGCCTTACTGTTGACATGTTGTAGTAATCACGACAACATAGCCGTAAGCTATCAAAGTTTTGGGCTTTGTTTAGCAAAACCGAATAATCGAACTTTTTAAACTTGGTCTCACTAAACTTTGCATATGGTTTGAGTTTACTAGACCAATCTAGGTTTAGAGAATGAACTGCAGTCCATAAATACCTCCATCGTGTGGATAAAATGCTGGTTCGAATAGCTTCATCAGTTGAGGGAAGATGTGAAAGGATCAAGTGAAGAATGGTATCGGGTAAGTTACTGATTATATCGACCCTGTTTTCGGTGCTTGGTGACTGTGTTTGCTTAGTTTCTGGCATGTTTTCAGTAACTTTGGGACAAACAAACGACGAACTCACTGAGATAGACATTTATTGAACACTTTGCGGGCAAACTAAAACAGGAGAATATAATAGGGTTTCATATGGAGATGGGTCGGTTTTTAATGCATAAGTTTGATACTTTGGTTAAGTTTTTATTGGGGTTTGATTTAATATTTTTAATTGGCTTAAGTGGAGCAAAAAAATTGCTTCTATAGCGATTATGTGTGGGCAAGATACTGTTGATGGTGGACAAAAAGGTGCGATCGAAACTATGTAAACAGAAAAAAATGTAGCATTAAAGCTTAGACATGTTCTACGAAAAAAAGTCAATACATTGTAGTAGTAACGAGCGGGTGATCCCGCGCGTTGCTGCGGAAGTGTTGTGGTCCCGTTATATTTTTACGTAGCGGTCCTTTAAAGTTTAATTACGTTACATCGTTAGTCCTCAAAGGACCTAGTTTGCAAAGACGATTAAACCTTAGGGACTATTTTCGTTAAATGACTATACATACTAATTAATGCTACCAAGGACTTAGTTTGCAATGGACACTTAAACCTTAAGGACTATTTTTGTCAAATTGCTATAGATAGTAATTAATGCTAGAAACTTACAAAGGACTTAATTTGCAATGATAACTAAACCTCATGGACTATTCTTGCCATTTGAAAATAGATAGCATTTAAACCTCAGAAATGGCTATACATACTAATTAATGCTACCAAGGACTTAGTTTGCAATGGACACTTAAAACTTAAGGTCTATTTTTGTCAAATTTCTATAGATAGTAATTAATGCTAGAAACTTACAAAGGACTTAATTTGCAATGATAACTAAACCTCAGGGACTATTCTTGCCATTTGAAAATAGATAGAATTTAAACCTCAGGGATTATTTTTGCCATTTGAGAATAGATAGCATTTAATGCTGTGTTTTGCAAAACTTTCCTCCTACCTTTTAGTATATATATAGAATTTGGTATTGACTAAGTTAAACAATACTAGTACATAAGTCAACAATCATATAAAAAGAAGTTTTACCAAAGTACGTATATTTTTTATTATTTTTTTGTAGAATAACAATTTTTACAACATACATTATTTATCTTACAAATTTCATCTCACATATGTAAGACGTGAAACCACAACTTCTAAGTTAATGGACCACTCATAAAGGCCTTTGGTAAAGTACAGATAGCTTAATGGCATTCATTATATGAATCAAATGATTTTGTGTTTAAGTTCGGATTAAAATATGTAAGGTATATTTGTGATGCGCTTTCTCCGTCTTATGTTACCTATTAAGTTTTGTTTGAGAATATATAGGGACGGAGCCAGGAATTTGTATTAAGAAGGGCTAATTTTTTTTATTTTTTATTTTTTATATTTTTTTGGGGGTTAAAAACATACTGTTCTTTTGTTTTAGAAGCTAAATCAAAGTTTGAATTGTTCGACATACGGGTCTAATGATAATTTTTTTCGGTAGTAACAAACAATTACTTATCCGACGGTTCCTCAACTTTCCGATGCGGCAAAATCGACCAGAACAAGTCAATTGGTAAACGGTTTTATCGAGTTGGATCAGGGCTACCACAAATAGTTAGAAAAAGGGTGTAAATTGTATGATAATAAAAATGTCATTGTTTATAGCATCTTTATAACCAAATATGTTAGACAAACTAAAAAATTGTCAAATTTATGTAAACAAACAAAAAAATTATAGTTTAAGAAAAGTTCATTTTATAATAAACCACAAAACTGTTGGAATCACTCATAAACTATATTTCAAGTGTTTGTAATTAACATGTAATAGGTTGTTTAATTAGGCTTTTATGTTTGTATTAAAGGCAAGGCTTATGTAGAAAGCCCATAAGCCTTGGCCCATAACCAATAAGGAAGGAAGGGAACTTGGTGTGTTGCCCTAGTTCCTTTCCTTATATAAGCACATGTAAACCTTCAATTGAAGGTTGGTTGTTCACTTGAATACATTTCCTACGCATATCCTTTCAACATTCTATATCGTGTGTGTGTTTAAGAGTGCAACCGATCTATCTCTTCTCTATTTCTTACATATTGATGCTTGTGTTACAATATGGTGACCTAACAGTGGTATCAATCGCCATCTAGTTGGGAGAAACATATTTGTTTTTGAAGTATTTTGTTATACGCGTGAGTTTTGTGCTACAAACCTTTCATACGCTTAAAGCTTCATTTTTTACACTTAAAAATTCAAGATTCTTGTGGTTTAAGGTTTATTTAGTGTTAAAGTGTAAGTTTTTAGCATCAAGTTTGAAACTTTACGTGTGTAGAATAGATTTTGAACTTGGTTTTGTACGTGTGGTACTTTCTACGCGTAAGGGTGAAAGTGGATTTGGATCATCAAGTTTCAAACTTTCTTGTTATTTTGGTGATATTGAAGCTATTTCATCATTAAAATCAGGTTACACAACACTTTTGAGCATAAAATCAGTTTTGGTGCATTTTTGGTACTTTCTACTCGTAACAAAACCCTAATCTTACTCGTAAGCACAAAGTCTACGCTTAAGCTGCAGTTACGCGTAAGGATTTCTTCATTTGATCTTCATAGTTGTTGGTTTACTCAGTGTTTTCTTGCTTGGATAAGCCTGAAAACACTTCGACTTTGGATATCTTTTACACTGGTATAAGTGTAAAGGATTTTTGGGCAAAACCCTAGTTTTACGCCTAAGCTAAACTCTTACGCGTAGAATTCTCTTTGCCTAAGCATTTCTTACGCCTAAGCCTGTCTTACACATAAGCAAATATTACGCATAAGGATTCTACTACTAAGCCTTTTGTTTACGCCTAAGCTAATTTTTTCTCAAGTCTACGTGTAAGCTATTCCTACGCGTAAGCTCTCTTGTTACACGTAAGTTGGTTTTTACGCATAAGGTATTTTCTACGCCTAAGTTGGTTTCTATGCATAAGGTTACTTCATCAACATTGTTTCATTCGACTACAAAGATCTATCATCAACACAAGTTTCAAGATGTCTCAACCACCATACTCTAGCTACTTTCCTCATGAGTATCCTCAACAACAACAATTCTATCAACAATATCCTCCACCATCTCCACAACAAGTGCAACAATTTCAACACTTTCCTCAAGGAGCAACTCCTCTTCCACCACAAATGGTTCCACCATACCCTCGTCAACAAGTACAACATTACACATACTTTCAAAATCAGTATCCCGCCAAGTATGCTATGAATGTTACTACACCAAAGGAACCGTCTTGGTTTGCAAAGATGTGTGAAGCTTTAAGTAGCCAACAATCCATTCATGAAGTTGGATCCCTTGACAGACCTCCAATGCTCACTCTCGGAAACTACGATCAATGGGTGATAAGGTTCTTTAGGTTTTGTGATCTAAAGAAGCCACATGGAAAGTTCTTGAAGAAGGTCATCCTTGAAGGTCCTTTTCAGATGCCTACTCTCACTGTACCCGGAGATCTGAATGCTAATCCACCAAGAGATGATATTACCAACGTTGTCGGTCTTGATCAACTTACTAATGACCAACTTCTACACTTAGAAGCCGATGAACTTGCAATGCAATATATCCTTTTGGGATTACCCAATCCGATACTTCGTAGTGTTGATGCTCAGAAGACTGCTAAAGCAATGTGGGAGCACATTCATCTTCTAATGGAAGGAACCGAACTCAATCAAGAGGACATGGAATCAAAAATCTACTTAGCATATGAACACTTCATGATTGAACCAGGGGAGACATTAGAGTCATATCATCATCGGTTCTCAGACATCATAAATGACTTGGATAAACATAATATCATTATGCCAAGGATTGTAGTCAACACAAAGTTCCTGAGCAGTCTTGGTCCTGATTGGGAAAAGTATGTTATCTTTATTCGTCAAGCGAAGAATCTTCATCAAGCTACATACGGATTATTGTATGACTATTTGAAGCCCCACCAGAAGGAAGTTGACAGAGAAAGGATCATCCGTGGAGCTCCTGTTTCACCTTCACTCCTGGATAATCAAACTCTTGCTTTGTGGGCTCAAGCATGTTATCCTCAATTGCCGACCTTGCAAACTGTCTTCACAAACCCTCCACAATCAACTGTTCAGATTACACCATATGATCCTTCACAACAACAATCACAAGAAACTCAATTGGTTCCATACAACAACAACAATGATCAGGCACTCTACAGTGAATCAAATGAGGATGCAGATGCCTTCGATGCAATGAATCAAGGATTTTTTATGCTTGCAAAAGCCTTCGGATGATTTGCTAACAAGTCTAGCAACCGCATTCGCACCTCGTCAAATACAAGGAATCAAGCTGTTGTTAACAATGGAAGGGTTGAGGTTCGGAACCATGGAAATGGTCGTCAGATGAATAGAGGTCAAGGGTTTAATGTTAATGGAAGGAATAACATGGGTGCTCCACAACGGGTTCAAGTGGTTGATCAGGGTAATGCTCAGACTGGGGTTAATGGTCTCCGATGCTATAACTGTAATGAGAAGGGTCATCTGGCTAATGCATGCCCCAAGCCGAGGACAAGAGGCAGCGCTTATCACAAAGAGGCTTTACTCTTGGCTCTCAAGGATGAAGCTGGTGGAACTCTTACAAACAAGGAACAAAGTTTCATGGCTAATGCTGATTCTGATGATGACATGGAGGACTTGCAGGCTAATGCAGCTGTGATGTTAATGGCAAACATGCAAGAGCTCCACATGAGTGACACAGGCCCAGTGTATGACACTGACGGCTTGTCTCAGGTACAGGATCAAACTATACTCATTACTGATCTGATATCTCCGCCAACAACTTCATCCGACGAGGATCAGAGTGTTCAACATGAACCTTCTACATCTCATTCCGATGATAATCAAATAGATCCCGTAGTTATTCTTGACGATCAAGATGACCTTATGGTTAATATTGATAATCAAGTTGACTCCGTGGTTATATTTGAAGATCTAAATAATGATCATGTTGAGACTCACGTTGAACAAGTTGAACCTTTGTCTAATCCAGATCTTGAGCTCATGACCAACTTAATTCAGACTCACAAATCTCAAATGGAAAAATGCCACGACATCAATAAGACATTATAGGATAAAATTGCACTGTTGACTAAGGATAATGAATGCTATAAGTTCCAACTCAACATTTTTCAAACTAAAGAGAAACGTGAAAAAGGTTTTGAAGTCGCATTTGCTAAATCATACCAAAATGAAAAATCTTTGGAGAAACAGATATGTGATCTAGTTGCATCCAAGAATGCTTTGTTGTCTCAAATAGAACAACTGAAATATGATCATAAACAACAACTTAACGCTCTCACTTCGGAAACTCAAAAAGCCAAGTCTGAGTTGTTAACTTGTCAAAAACAGTTTTGTGAATACAAAAAGCATTCGAGGAAACAAATAGATGACTATCTTGAGGAAATTATCGACTTACAAAATAAAATCAAAGAGTTTCAAATGTTGTTTATAAACATGGTGAGTCAATCACAACTATTCAAAAGTTTACTTTTAAACCAAATCCAAATGGATATGGACCGAATCTTGCTGATTACAAACCACGTTTTTCACATCGAGCATTCAAACCAAATCCTCAAGTCTACAGTGCAGAACATAGAATTGATGACTCAATAATGAGCGTTATTGAATATAATCGTATGGAGGAATTAGATGCAGAAGACGAGAGTCAATCAAAATTAGAAAATGTTGTTTATAACAAACCATTTGTGGAAAACTAGAAGGGGGGGTTGAATAGTTTTACCAATTAAAACTTCCTTTTAAATATTTAGATCGACTTATGTCAATCTATTTGGATGTGTGTGTTGGATGTTGATAAACAAGCATGTAAAGATAAGTAATGAAAGGATTAGAGTAAGAAGCACAAAACCACAACGCAAGTATTTATAGTGGTTCGGCTACAAGGTCACCTTCCTTGCCCTACTCCACTCCCCGAGTCACCTACTCGAGAGTTCGTAATCACTACACCAATCTCCTTATGGCGGAGAAGCCTTCACAACGTCGCTTAATCTTTTTCCGGTACAAAGCTAAATACCGAGTTCTTTCACACCAAGGCGAACCACACCTAACACAACGTCGCCTACCCTTTATACGGTGCTAGGCTAACCACCGAGTTCTTTCACACCTTAGGTGAACTACACCTTCACAACGTCGCCTACCCTTTATTAGGTACTAGGCTAAGCACCTAGTTCCATTGCAATGGAGGAACTACTACCACACTACACCAACGACTAATCCCAAAGGAGATCTACTCCTTTACAACATCATCAAGGATATCAATATCCTTGGATCTAAAACTAGTCTACCTTGTACATCGAAACACACCATATCGAATGTACATCTAAGGCACCTTTCACTAATGCCTTTGACTAGATCTACAAGACACCTTTCACTAATGTCTTGTGTCTTCACTTCTAAGCACCTTTCACTAATGCTTCTTTGTCTTGACTTCTAAGCACCTTTCACTAATGCTTCTTAGTCTTGACTTCCAAGCACCTACCACAAGTGCTTTATACTATAGACGATACATACCCTTCACTAATATCTTCGTCTTGACTTTTAAGACATCTTTCACTAATGTCTTCAACACTACACTTCTTTGAAGAAAGAAAGGAATCATCAACAAGAAGACTTCAATAGCCTTGATGATGAGGAAGTATGGCAACTCATGGACTTGAGCTTGCTTGACTTCAAAGGTGGTGATCTTGCCTTTAAGAGGAACCTAAAAGATCACAAAAACAAAACTACAAACATAGATCTCTTGGATCTAAGGTTAGTGAGATTTAACTCAGGGGAGAAAGTATATTGAAAGGGGGTGAGAAACAATGAAGAAATGGCTCACTATTTATAGAGGAAAAATCCTACTGTTGCCCGGATCCAGCGGATCCCTACCACAAGGGATCCGGCTAGCACAAAGCTAGGGATCCGTGGTTCGCTCCTCTTTGCCCATGGGTATTTTTGGTTATGGGTCATGGGTCATGGGTTATGGGTTGATCCATGGTTTTCTTTCTAGATACAATGAACTTGGTTAAGTGGTATATATAAAACCATGGGTTGTGGGTCAAAACCATTTGCTAGTATTTTACCCATTTAGTATACACTTAGTTTTTACCCATTTTAGTATACTTAGTTTAAGTATATGTTTAACCCAATATGTAAACACTAGTTTGTTGTACATATGTATCTAAATCATAAAATCACTTATACTTGTTTTAGTGTTTTATGTGAAAGCGTAAGTGTGTTAGAAAACTATTAACTCAAACTATTTACGTACTCTATTTGTTTCGTTAAAATGATTTTACTTTTGTTATAGACAAAACATTAGAAGATCGTAAAATATAAATAAACGTTTTTTACGGCTTATTTGTATTAACAATCTCCCCTTTTGTTGATGACAAAACATAAAATTATTTTAAGGAAAAAGCTAAAATTTGTAAAAATTTGAATTTGTAGTTTTTACTTTCTTCTCCCCTTTTTGTCGAAACAAAAAGTGTTTGAAGGAAGGCAACACGTTGTTTTAAAGAAAAACATGTGAAAGAATTAAAAGTAAAAAGAGATAGAGAGCAAATAACGGAAAAGGATCTCGTCTTTTACTCCCCTTGACGAGTCCATCCCTATGTAAAGGCGTCAAGTAAATGATACTAATCTAGTTTGTTTGCAAATAAGTTTGCAAAAGATATCGTCTACGAGACGAATGTGCTCCCCTTGATGATTGCAATTGTTGCAAAGGGATGTCACGAAATGTAAACCTAGTATTACAAGTAATTTGCAATGTATTGCTTTGACATAAAGCTCCCCTAGCTTTATGATGTCAAAGTCTTCATATGTAAATTGAATAACTACAAAACAAAGGTTAGAAATCAAGTATAATTCACAATTTCCTGCAAATGTGATTCAAGTTAGTAGAAAGAAGGCTTTCTGTCTCACGGATCCCGCGGTTCCCTCCTAGTAGGGATCCGTCTAGGCAAATCTGAGGGATCCGTCTGGCTGATGAATAAAGTCAGCAAAGATTGGTATAACAAGAAATGTTAATACTAAAAAGAGATATGGATTATATAGTATACTCACATACTCAGAAATATAGCAAGTAGCATGTAATTCCATTTAATAAACAAGAGTTATGATATACATGACTCGAAAAACAAGACAATAGACAATACATGACTAGGAATTTCTAGATCCCCTAACGCTTGAAGCTAAGACACCACTATAATCTTCTAGCTCAAGTTTTGTTTAGGTTTAATCTCGTCGAAACGTTCGAGGAGATGATAGAACATGAAACGTTGGTCTTCTCGTACTTCATGTATCAAACTTTCAACATGTTGACAATGATAGCAATCTTTGCCATGGCTAGGTAGTGGTGGTGGATGAAATGAAATGGCTTGATTCGAAGGATCAAGTGAAGCGGCTTGTGGAGCTTCAAACGATGGAGGGATTGGTGGAGGTGCATTTAAGAATGACTCAACCAAGAATGATGGTGGTGGTAGAGAGGTGTCAACTTCCATATGGTCGGGTGGTTGATTTTGATGATTTGTCATAATCCAAATGGGATTATATGATGAAAACGCCGAGAAGGAAGCCGGAGCAAGTGTTGACTCAACACCTTGATTTTGAACCATTATTCCTCCTAATGAGGAGTATGTTGTCGGCGGAAGCGGATGAGACGGCCTAGGAGGCAAGTCCTCTAAATTGTAGAGGTGTGGTGATGATAGTGGGGATGTAAATGAAATAGCTCTAGGAACCAATGGTGATGGTTTGGTGGAGATGATATTGTTTGGCCTAGGAGGTATGGTGGTGTTTGGCAAAGGTAGTTTTGTGGGTACTAACCTTTTAGAAATTGGTTTGATTGGATGATGAAGAATTCTATCATTTGTCGGCTTGACCGGAGATGATTCGGTTGAGGAAATTTCGTGTATAACACGAGCTCTTTTCATGGGTGGTTCTTTGGTGGATAAGTTACTACTTGGGGTTTTCCTCATGATGAGATGATTTCAAGAATTTGCAAGAGCTGAAAGTTGGGATGAAAGTGATGACTATGGAGGTCCTAATAAGGTGGTTTATAAACTAAGAGATTTGGCAAGTGCATTTAAGCTTCAAGCCACTAGGATTCATTGGAATGTGATGATTGACATGCACAAGAGTCAACTTCAGAGGTTGTACTGATCTAGGAACTCATTTAAGATGAGATGGAGTGTTTGAGTTAGGAAGATGAGTTGAAATGATTGCTTTAGCAAGATTTGACCTATACTGTCATACGGATCCCACGGTTCCCTCCTCAGAGGGATCCGTCTAGGCTAATCCTAGGGATCCGTCTCTCAGCAGCTATGAAAGATTGGAAATGATGTTTCTAAGATCTAAGACCTATATCATCTTGAGTGTTTCAGTTCTTCTAAGTGTTTTAAATGAAGGGATGCTTGAGTACTTGAAGGTAATGATGTAGCTAATGATTGTCTTTTGTGGAAGGATTTGGAACTTTCAAGAGTACCAATGGATGAACAATGATGACACTAAAGATTTAGAATGTCAATTGAAGCTAGATGATCCTAGAGATCAGGTTGTGTCTTAGGATAGTGTTTTGGAAAATATCCTAGAAGCTTTAAGATGAGAAAACTAGATTTTGATCAAATTTGATCAATTTGGAGGTGAGGATGATTTATGATCAATTTTGCCATAATTGAAAGATTTCTAAGACTAGATGTGAGGGATCAAGTAGAGAATAAGGTGTGAGTTTAAGAGCGGAAGAGTAATGGATTAAAACGAAACGGTAGATCTACAAGCGTTTTTAGAGTGTAACCTCGGTGAGTTATGTATGAATGGGAAAGATTAACCTATCTTGATAAGGACTTAATTTGCCTTAAGACACTATGTTTAGCTTAGTTTAAGGTGTTCTAAGAATGTCTTTGAAATACAATGCTTGTAATTGCATTTTCTGTTCGACGGATCCCACGGTTCCCTAAGAGTAGGGATCCGTCTAGTGTAACTTTTGGGATCCGCCCATCTGCTCAGCAGGACCTTTACTAAAGGTATGCAATGATCTTGACAATGCATTATATCTCAAAGATAGTCTAAAGAGAGTTCTAAATACTAAGATATCAAATATTTTATTTCATGAAGGAAATTGGATTACATTGATAAAGTACGAGTACAATAGATTTGATCCTATTTTGAAATATTATTAGTTTCCTTGAGTGTTCTCGCTAGGAGGATCATTAAGTGATTGATGAGTGTTGGTGGAGTCAAGAATGAAGAAAGTCTTCATGAGGGATATGTTTAGCGGTTCCATCATTTTGTTCACAAGTACGTATAACGGACTTTGAAATTGAGGATGGAAGTGCATAACATTATGATAGAGACGTGTCAAGAACATTCCATAAGGGATGAGTTTATTCTTGGAGCCTTGAAGATTTGCAATTCGCCTTGCGAAGAAGTAGGCGAGATTGTATGGTTGTTGTGTTAGCAAACAGTACAACATGTGAGCACAACAAGCGGGAAGGATTTCTCGATTCCCCTAAGACTCCAAACATTTTCACGTAGGATGAGTGCAAGAGGCTTGTACTCTTCTCGGATATCCCTTGTAAAGATAATGTTTGGATCGGAGTAATATGGTCGAGGTTTGCATATTATGCGATTTAAATCTTCCGGAGAGGGTATGTGTGAACAATATGGACTATTTTCTTCACGAAAGTTGAAGAGAGAATCAAGAGACCAATCTTCGGTGAAGGCACATTGTCCATGATTTGGAATCCGGAGGATGTGAGCAAAATGCCCAAGGGTTAGAGTGAACTTTTGGTTTTTGATATAAAACCAAAGAGATAGAGAGCGATCCTCGTTACGAACGAGTTCGACTTGACGGAAGAATTCCATTATGAACCTTGGACATATTTTCTCGTTGATTTCAAGAAGACATTCTAGTCCTATGGCTCGGAAGGAGGTATTGATACCTTCTTTGATTTGTAGAGAGGTGTCTACAATACGTCCTTCGTGGAAGTGACGGTTTTCGAGATTATTGAACCCACGGACATGATTGCCAGGCGTGTTGGGTTCGAGAGAGATGTTCGGAGTGTAGACGCTAGTGAGTGAAAAATCAAACTCATATTCATGCGTCATAGTTGAACCTATAGAAATGACAAGTTAATAAAAGGAAATGTTTGTGGTCAACGTATGTTAATCTAATGTTTTTACTAGATTTTTATTAACAATGGTTTTTAACAGGAAATACACTTAACTCACTTATGGTTTTGACATACAAGTGGAGTATTACTCTTAGACGAAAAGAGGTTTTTGATTTGCATGAAAAGCTGTTTTCCAGTAGGACGGATCCCACGGTTCCTTTTCAAAAGGGATCCGGCTAGTATAACTTCCGGGATCCGTAGATCTGTAATTAAAGAACCAGATTATATGAAAACTCATAGATTTTTGAATCTCATAATTTTATACCAAGATATATGTTTTAACCTACATTTTCTTTTAGCATGCATACATGACTTCTAATGTATCACAAAAGAATATAAAACATATAGATAAAAAATAAGTGACAAACACATTATGATAACAACCTAGATAAACTAGATTATTAATAATATTGCATTTCAATACTAAGGATGATACAAAAGATTGGGTATATGATCCCAATATAGATTAACAACACAAAGTAAATGTCTCCGTATGTGAACTTCAACATAGGGAACACAAGTGCGGTGAGTGTTATGGCGATGAGCACGAGTGCGATGTAAACCATGTTGAAGACGGATCTTTCTTGGTTTCGGTTGAGATGGAGTGAGGAGAAAGATGAAATATTTGAATGAGGGAAGATTTTTGAAATTGGAAGATTTTGAAAAAGTGAGGATTTGGTAGAATGGCCGACGGTGGGGTTTTATAGGGAAGGAGGAATTTTTGAAATTCGTGTTTTGTTTTATTATTGGATTTAAAAGAAACAAAACATAAGTTTTATATACCACTATTTTTAGACGAGAAATAAAACACGTATGTGAGAAAAAGGCTTTCTAATGAAGCTTCATGTAAAACATGTATAAGCACAAAAGATAATCACATAAATACCTAAATAGGTATACTTAATTATCAAGCAAAGTAAAAGGAAAATCATACCTCTAGCATACTTAGGAATGTCTTTACAAATGACACAACAAATGTCACTTAGACGATTCCTGCTCCTTTAAGATACCTTCTTAAGGAAGGTATTCTTGTTACCAAGCGACTCCTAAAGCTTGGTGGGTATGAGCTTTGACTAATCAACATGACAAAGAAGATTAGTGCAATTAAAAATAAATAAGAAACAAATATTGTTATCAAATCAACATCCAAACATATAGTTTTAAAAGACATGGTGTTTGTTTTTATGAAAGACCTTCTTTGTAGTTTTCTATTAACCATGGATCGTATCAAGTTTTTAAAGTACAATATACTTCAACAAACTTGGTAACGAAGCTCTGATGCCAATTGTGGAAAACTAGAAGGGGGGGTTGAATAGTTTTACCAATTAAACCTTCCTTTTAAATATTTAGATCGACTTATGTCAATCTATTTGGATGTGTGTGTTGGATGTTGATAAACAAGCATGTAAAGATAAGTAATGAAAAGATTAGAGTAAGAAGCACAAAACCACAACGCAAGTATTTATAGTGGTTCGGCTACAAGGTCACCTTCCTTGCCCTACTCCACCCCCCGAGTCACCTACTCGAGAGTTCGTAATCACTACACCAATCTCCTTATGGCGGAGAAGCCTTCACAACGTCGCTTAATCTTTTTCGGGTACAAAGCTAAATACCGAGTTCTTTCACACCAAGGCGAACCACACCTAACACAACGTCGCCTACCCTTTATACGGTGCTAGGCTAACCACCGAGTTCTTTCACACCTTAGGTGAACTACACCTTCACAACGCCGCCTACCCTTTATTAGGTACTAGGCTAAGCACCTAGTTCCATTGCAATGGAGGAACTACTACCACACTACACCAACGACTAATCCCAAAGGAGATCTACTCCTTTACAACATCATCAAGGATATCAATATCCTTGGATCTAAAACTAGTCTACCTTGTACATCGAAACACACCATATCGAATGTACATCTAAGGCACCTTTCACTAATGCCTTTGACTAGATCTACAAGACACCTTTCACTAATGTCTTGTGTCTTCACTTCTAAGCACCTTTCACTAATGCTTCTTTGTCTTGACTTCTAAGCACCTTTCACTAATGCTTCTTAGTCTTGACTTCCAAGCACCTACCACAAGTGCTTTATACTATAGACGATACATACCCTTCACTAATATCTTCGTCTTGACTTTTAAGACATCTTTCACTAATGTCTTCAACACTACACTTCTTTGAAGAAAGAAAGGAATCATCAACAAGAAGACTTCAATAGCCTTGATGATGAGGAAGTATGGCAACTCATGGACTTGAGCTTGCTTGACTTCAAAGGTGGTGATCTTGCCTTTAAGAGGAACCTAAAAGATCACAAAAACAAAACTACAAACATAGATCTCTTGGATCTAAGGTTAGTGAGATTTAACTCAGGGGAGAAAGTATATTGAAAGGGGGTGAGAAACAATGAAGAAATGGCTCACTATTTATAGAGGAAAAATCCTACTTTGCGGGATCCCACGGATCCTTACCACAAGGGATCCGGCTAGCACAAAGCTAGGGATCCGTGGTCCGCTCCTCTTTGCCCATGGGTATTTTTGGTTATGGGTCATGGGTCATGGGTTATGGGTTGATCCATGGTTTTCTTTCTAGATACAATGAACTTGGTTAAGTGGTATATATAAAACCATGGGTTGTGGGTCAAAACCATTTGCTAGTATTTTACCCATTTAGTATACACTTAGTTTTTACCCATTTTAGTATACTTAGTTTAAGTATATGTTTAACCCAATATGTAAACACTAGTTTGTTGTACATATGTATCTAAATCATAAAATCACTTATACTTGTTTTAGTGTTTTATGTGAAAGCGTAAGTGTGTTAGAAAACTATTAACTCAAACTATTTACGTACTCTATTTGTTTCGATAAAATGATTTTACTTTTGTTATCGACAAAACATTAGAAGATCGTAAAATATAAATAAACGTTTTTACGGCTTATTTGTATTAACACCATTTAACTATTCAAAATCCATAACTTTCGTCACACAACAGGATCATTCTAACACACCTTGGATTATCACGCCTACTCCTGAGTCCTCTTCTAATGATGGTCCCCTATCCAATGTTGCACAAATTAATGGTCATTTACCTCCATTTAATGAAATAAAGCCATTAGCTGAACAATGTCAAGTTCTAAAATATTTTAATACTTTTATGTCTGACATCAAACTTTTGGAACATGCAATTTAAGTTAATTCTGAAATCAAAGCTGAACATTTTCAATCGCCATTTGCGCGACAACAAAGAGATATTTTTCAGAAAGGGCTTTTACCACATGTCCGAAATCTTAAAATGTGTGCAATATATTGGGAACGGGATCTTCAGAAGGAGATTGGTCTTATGAAAAGAGTTTTCGAACAAACAGAAACATCGATTTCAAATACTAAACTTAAAAAGAAAAAGTTAAGAAATCATGTTGACCGACTCTCGGCAGATGTTATCTGTGTTGATACCATAAATGTTGTGTTACTTCATTCTGTTGCATATGCATTTGATTATATTGTTGTTGATTTTGTTGACTCTGTTGTAAACGTTGAAAATATCGATAATGTGCAGCAAATCCAATCTTTGAAAATTGAAAATGAGCGTTTATTAAATGAACTTTCAAATGCAAAACGTCGTCTTCAATGATGTCAAAAGGATTGTCAAAATCGTGAACTTGCTTTGCAAAACAAAATCAACCAGTTGCGTTCAAAATCTTTTGATCCAAAAATAGAACATCTGGATGATGAAAACGTGTCTTTAAAGTGTCAAATTTCAAAATATGAACAAGAAATTGCCAAAGTCAAAACAGAATATGGTGTCATATTTGATTTGCTCAAACAGACTCGTGAAAAAGCATCACAAGAACTTGATAACCATC
Source organism: Chrysanthemum makinoi (assembly GCA_910596185.1). Taxonomy (NCBI): domain Eukaryota; kingdom Viridiplantae; phylum Streptophyta; class Magnoliopsida; order Asterales; family Asteraceae; genus Chrysanthemum; species Chrysanthemum makinoi. The sequence continues at coordinate 67,638,060 of OU343223.1, read as the reverse complement.
TTGCATACACTAAAGATGTTTTAAATGTTAGTGGAAACATTCGCTCTGAAAATCAAGATTTGTTGCACACTATTGTTGACTTGAAAGCAAAGCTAAGAAAGTATGAAAAAGATAAGTCTAGTAACACTAATGTACTTGCACTTGGAAAGTTTAAACTTGACATTAGAACGCCAAATGACAAACCACAAGATACTAATGTGTCCTTCCACTGAAACAGGAATAGTTGCCTCTTTTCCCAACGCTAGCACTTCACAGCTTAAGAGCACATCAAGGAAGAATAGGAAGTTGCGACGTAAGAAAAGAACAATAAAGACCTCTGAAGTAGAAGAACGCCTAAGGATTTTGAATAAGACTCAAGTTGCACCTACTTTAGACATTGTGTTAGACAAATGTAATAGAAAAAGTGATGTAACGAATGCTGAACCTTTAAGTACTTTGAATGTTATGTTTGAAGCATCTTGTGTTGGTTGTCATAAAAGCATGTTTTCTGGTTGTCATGATAAATGTGTTGCTAATACTATCTTATCTCGTAAGCGGAACAATAGAAAACGGAATACCTCTAGGCCCACTAATGCTTCTAAGTCTGTGCTAGGTAAACCGCCTTCTAGTGCACATGATTTAATCATTGATGTACCCATGGAACCCACTTCACCTCCTAGGAAGAACTTATCACCTAGTGCATTCACTAAGACAAAAGCTAAGACTAGTTGGAGATGGCAGAAATGGTTACATAATACACTTGGCTTTAAATGGATTCCTAAAATCATTAACATGGGTGTTTCAACTGTAACTGTAACGGAACCCTCTAACTCTTCGGGTTCCACCTCTACTTCTATTCTACATGTGTCGTCTGTGTGTAATGCAGGTGATACAGATCATTCTCTGGATTGTTGATAGCGGATGTTCCCGGCACATGACAGGAAATCTCAAACTGTTATCAAACTTTATCTCAAAGTTCATTGGCACTGTCAGGTTCGGGAATGATCACTTCGCAGCTATCATGGGCTACGGAGATTACATCAATGGGTATATTGAAATTAGCAGAGTTTATTATGTGGAAGGTCTCGGTCACAATCTCTTTTCGGTCGGTCAATTTTGTGATGGAGATTTGGAAGTTGCTTTTAGGGAGAAAACTTGTTTCATTCGATGCAAGACATGATTGCTTCATCTCCCATCTATCTACTGTCTAAAGCAACATCTACAAAATATTGGCTATGGCACCGTCGTCTTTCACACTTAAACTTTTAAACCATAACCAATCTTGCACGTTACAAACTTGTTGAAGGTCTCCTACGATTTCGGTATTCTAAAGATCATCTATGCTCAGCTTGTGAACAAGGGAAAAGCACTCGTGCTCACTTTCCTTCAAAGGTGGAACATAGCTCACAGCATGTGCTTCATCTTCTTTACATGGATTTGTGTGGTCCGATGCGTGTGCAGACGATTAATGGCAAACGCTACATTTTGGTAATTGTCGATGACTACTCAAGATGGACTTGGGTTTATTTTCTTCGAAGTAAAGATCAAGCTCCACAGATGATCATCACCTTTCTTACGAAAATTCAAGTTCAGCTCTGGAACACAGTCAGAAAAATCAGAACAGATAAAGGAACTGAATTTGTGAATCAAACTCTTCGTGCATATTATGAGAAAGTGGGAATTGAGCATCAAACATAAATTGCACGAACACCAGAACAAAACGGAGTTGTTGAAAGACGAAACCATACGTTAGTGGAAGCTGCAAGAACAATGTTAGTTAATGCTAAACTTCCAGATTACTTGTGGGCTGAAGCCGTGTCAACTGCATGCTACACTCAGAACCGTTCAATGATTACTAAACGCCACAACAAAACACCTTATGAGCTTATCCATAACCGTAAACCGAATCTCAAACACTTTCATGTATTTGGTGCTCTTTGTTACCCGAATAATGATCGTGATGACTTTGGAAAGCTCAAGGCTAAAGCTGATATTGGAGTCTTCGTTGGATATTGTGAAAATTCTAAAGGATACCTGATATGGAATCGTCGTACAAGGTAGATTATGGAAACGATTCATGCAAATTTTGATGAACTTACTGAAATGGCTTCTAAGCAAAACAGCTTGGAACCCGAACATAACCGTCTAAACTTCCCTCAAACCCTATCATCAGCTGAACCAAGCTTACAGCTTACTCGACGTCAAATGGAATAGCTATTTGCTCCTCTGTTTAATGATGATATTGATCAACGTGCTCCAGATGTATCAAATGTTTCCGCTGCTCAACCTGATAATATTCCAGGACCTGATACAACTGAAACAACAACTACTGTTGAAGAAGCACCTCCAATTGATTCAACGACAACAGTCGAACAAACCGCATCTAATGACGCTGATCCAGCTGATGATCTTCTGAACCAAGAAGTACCTACACCTGCAGACTATGATCCAAATGCGTTCTTCAATCCTTTTGCTAATGAATCTGCCACTTCTGATGTTGCGAAATCCTCCACAAGCCATTTGAATCCTCCTAATCTGCACAATGTATATCAACATCAACCCTCCACACATCGTTGGACTAAAGACCATCCTCTTATGAATATTATTGGAAACCCGAATCAACCAGTCGTAACTAGACAACGCCTTCAGACTGACGGTGAACATTGCATTTATGAACATTAAAGAAGCAATGACTTATGACAACTGGATTGAATCCATGCAAGAAGAACTTAATCAGTTTAAACGTCTTGAAGTATGGGAATTGGTTGCAAAACCAACCGGGGTATATGTTATTGGTCTTAAATGGATTTGGAAAAATAAGTTGGATGCTGAAGGTACGGTTATCAAAAATAAGTCACGTCTGGTGGCTAAGGGTTATAGACAAGAAGAGGGGATTGACTTCGACGAATCATTTGCACCGGTTGCTCGCCTTGAGGTCAGACGGATTTTTCTCGGCATTCGCGGCTCACATGCACATCACGGTCTATCGATGGATGTCAAAACCGCTCAATGGTCAACGAAGGAAACGATATATGTTAGTCAGCAGGAAGGATTTGTTGATCCAGAGTTCCCGAATCACGTCTTCAAAATGAAAAAGGCTCTCTACGGTCTCAAACAAGCCCCTCGGGCGTGGTATGATAAGTTATCATCCTTTCTTATTGCCAATAATTTCACTAAAGGATCGGTCGACCCAACACTTTTCATTCAATATCACGGGGCTCACATTTTAATCGTTCAAATCTATGTGAATGACATCATTTTTGGGTCAACACATAAAAAGTACTCAAACGAATTTTCAAAACTTATGAAAAAACACTTTGAAATGTCCATGATGGGTGAACTTACGTTCTTTCTAGGACTGCAAGTTCATCAATCACCCCGTGGTATTTTCCTAAGTCAGTCCAAATATGCTCTTGAAATTTTAAACAAACATGAAATGCAAAGCTATGATACCTATGCCACACCAATGGCACATACCAAGAAACTGGACGCTGATTTGCATGGGAAATTGGTTGACCCTACTAAATACCGAAGTATTATTGGGTCTCTCATGTATCTAACAGCCAGTAGACCTGAAATTGTATTTGTTTGATATCTTTGCTCCCGTTATCAGTCAAGACCAACTGAAACTCACCTATCTGAGGCTAAAAGAATCCTCCGATACATCAAGGGAACCATTAATTTGGGAATCTGGTATCCGACGGATTCTGGTTTTGAACTAATAGCTTTTTCAGATGCTGATCACGCATGTTGCTTAGATTCTCGGAAAAGTACTTCTGGTGCTCTACAATTTCTTGGTGATAAACTGGTGTCATGGCAATCGAAGAAGCAGGATTGTACATCGCTGTCTTCAACCGAAGCAGAATATGTAGCCATGTCGGCATGTTGTGTTCAAGTCATTTGGATGAGAACACAACTCAAAGACTATGGTTACGTATTTGACAAAATCCCGATGTACTACGACAATCGAAGTGCTATTGCGATCTCGTGCAACTCTGTCCAACATTAGAAGTCCAAGCACATCGATCTTCAATATCATTTCATAAAGGAGCATGTGAAAAAGGGTACCGTTGAAATATTTTTTGTGGTTACTGAACACCAACTGGCGGACCTTCTCACCAAAGCCTTAGCTCCTGCTAGGTTTACTGAGTTGATCCACCGGATTGGCATGAGGTGTTTGACTCCAGAGGAACTGGACAAACTTTTGACACATTCTTAAAACCAGTCAAACACCAAAACCTCTTTTGTTAATATTTACTAAAAACAAAATACAAAAATATAAAATTCATAATATTCAAAAATATTCTTCTAACTAATTTTCTTTCAACATGGCAAGTACAAATCTTCCGTCAACACTTTGCTCTTTCAAAAATTTTATATTTTCTCGGACAAGTGTTGAGGGGGAGAACGTAAATATTTTTTGTTTCATAAAACCTTGTACTTGCATGTTACCCAGTATTGGTTGTATCTTTGATAATGGTGGATACGTTTCTTGCTTCAAAACACTCCTCGGACTCAAATTTGTAAAATTTCTTTATTTCTAAAGTCGAGGGGGAGTGTCGTCAAGTTTCTTTCCAAACTTTTACTTCAAGCTTAACCAAAAAGGAAGTTATGGGCTATGAATGAAAATGGTTGAGGTGGAAGGGCCAAAATTGTCAAAAGTTTAAACTTATTTTTTACAAAACCTTCCACCTAATTTCACTTCACATTTATTACATACATTCAATACTCCAACTACCTCATCCACGCTCAAAAATTCAACCTCAAATCCAAGTTACAAACATCAATTTTGTAAGTGTTTAATGTTTCTTGGTGTAATTTCAAACATAGGTCTTTAACCGTTTGCAAATCCAATGGTTTGATGTTTAACTAGTAAACTAGGCATGATTTTAGTTTTACGCGTATGCGTATAAACTAGGAATCATGTTGGGTTGTTTTTTTTATGAAATGGGTGTGTTAAAACATTTCAAACATCAATCCTTAAAATGTTTCCAACATTTAATTCAACCCAGAAACATGTATTAATCACTTTTCAAAATTAGGGTTTATGCGTGAAATTGGGGGTTTTCAATTGTGAGTGATTAAGGACAATTAGAGGCTTGAAATATGCTTAATATGTGTTTAATTAACCAATAAAACCTCTGAATCTCACCCAGAAACATCATAAGTGTGAAATTTGAATTTAGGGTTTAAGTATTCATTAATTTGGGTACTTCTGATTCTTGAGGAGTTTGATGTTAAAACTTGTTGTAAGCAACTCGTATGACTTCTAAGACTTACCGGAAATCATTTGGTTCAATTCCCATGGCTAGATTTCATATTCGTAAGATTTGACTCTAAGGTTTTAGGTTACGCATAACTTGATGTCTACGCGTAACTGGATAGACCTTGTGATAACATGTGATTTTGAAAGAGGATTGAATAAAATGTTAATCTGAATGTTATGAATGATTTATTTCAGGTTCTAAGCGTACAAATTCAGAATCAAGGGTAAAATTGGATTCTACGCTTAAGGATTACCTTACGCGTAGATGTTTACACGTAAGAGAAATCTTACGCGTAACTCTTACGCGTAAGGGTCTACAAAGGGAATACGCGTATCCTATGAAGGATATGCGTAAACTTGGATTCTTATGCATAAGGCTTACCCTTATGAGTAAACCTTACGCATAAGCTCCCAACCTACGCTTACGCGTAAGCTTTATGCCAAGAGTCTATTCCTACGCATAAGATTTCTTACGTGTAAGATGGACTCCTACGCATAAGCTTAAGTCTACGCGTATGGTTACACAATGTTTACGCATAAGCTTACATTCTTACGCTTAAACCAAAACTTTAACTTTACTTATGAATTGTTACGCGTACAAACTTGTAAATAAGTTACTCATAACGTCACAAGACCAAAATGCCACTAATAAGCTATAATGGTTAAAATGTTGTGTGAATGAGTGAAAATTTGGACTTTAAAATTCAAAATTAATATACTCACGAAACTTATCACGGCTACTATGGACTATTGGACATACAAGTGACCTTGGACTCGTAACATTCATTAACATAACAAATTCAATAATTGAACAATAAAATCAACTTTTGACTAACATAATGTCTTTCGATATGTTGGTTCTTTTGGCTCAATATCTTTCAGATCACTAAATGGACATCACCATGGATAATGTTAACACACCAAACAAGCTCACGATGGAAGACATATTCCCGACTGGTTATAGTATGAAGCTTGGAAAGAACAACCTCAAGGTTGATTTTGAGAACTTCACTTGCTTTGAATCCTCATGCCGAATAGTTGTGGATATTATCAAGACTCATCCCTACAACAACATGCTCACCAACACAGCAACTGTACCAGAGATTTATATTCATTAGTTCTGGCACACAATGAAGAAAATTGATGGTCAAGATGCTGTTACAGTGACTCTCAACGATAAACAAGTCACCGTCACTGTTGTTGATTTACGAGCAATTCTTACGCTCCCCTATCCGGCCTGAGTATGTGCCAATTCCAACTGAAGAGGCTTCACTACAATTTATGGTCGATATTGGCTATGATGAAGCTGCAGGATTTATTACCAAGCATTCTTCGGTCTATTTAAAGAATATTCCTCAGCCGTGGAGAACTTTATACATCATGATCGCCAAGTCTGTTTCCGGAAGAGACAGCGGTCATGAACATCCGAAACTGATGCAGCTACAAATCTTCTGGGGCATGGTCAACAAGATGCACATCGATTATGCAAGTCTGATTTGGGAAGACATGATGTCTCACCTCAAGAAGCCTGGCACAAAGGTTCCTTTCATCAGATACACTAAGTTGTTGATCCAAAAGATTCTCGGGAATAATCGGGACATTCCTTTGAGACTTGATGACCCCAACCATCACTCTGCGTTGTTTGAGGCTACATTAAATGTTGTTAGGTTTAAAGACTCTTCAACAAAGAAACAAGGTGTAGTACTGACTGACTGCCTTCTCACTGATGATATTAAAAGACTTCCATCGTATCCACGATACCAAGAAGCAGTGACCTTAGGCAAAGTCGGCTTTATGGATGAAAAGTCTTCAGCCATTCCAGTCAAGAAGACCAGAAGATCTGGCAGTGCTGGAAGTGCAGCAAGCACTGGGAGTGGCCTTAAGTATCCTAAGAGGAATCCTCCCCTCAAAAGAACAGTCCCATCTAAAGGTGCCATTCCTACTCCTAAACCGGCACCTAAATTAGAGGATCAAGACTCCGAGGATACTGAGACTGATGAAGAGGTTCACTATTCAGAGTCTGTTACGGATGATACAACAACAGTTGAAAAACCACTTAGTCCCAAAACAGACAAGGGCAAAACTCCAGTTGCAGAGCAGGAAGAAGATGAGAGTTCTGATGAAGAACCAAAGGATGAGGAAAAAGACTACTACAAAACACTTAAGCATCTGAGGATTCAACATGCTACTACAGAATTTAACCTTCAACAAACCAGAGGCCCTGGTGATTCCAGTGGTGGTGCACTAATCACACCAGTTCTTGATGCGGTTAATCAACCCGATAAGGGAACTGGTACCACCACTCACGAATCAACAGAGCAACAGCAGCAAGAAGATGAAATCATTTTTGATTTTGAAGGAGAAGAAAAGGAGAAGGATGAAAAGATAACTGATGAAGACATTTAGGAAGATACTAGGGAAAGAGCTGAAGAGGAAGCTCAAGCTAAAGCTAAAGAAGAGGCTAGGGTAAAGGCTGAAGAAGAGGCTAATCGCAAAGAAGCTGATGATTATATTCTAGATAATCCTGAACACAACCCTGAAGGAACTTCTGAGCCACCAAAAGACCCAGAGTCATCTCATCACTCATCGTCATCAGATTCTTCATCTCATTCATCACCACCACCATCCAAAGATGCTACCACCAGATCCACATCCAAATCAGTCAAGAAACCAACCGATACTTGGGCATCACGTGCCAAAACAAAGATTGTCAAAGCTATCAGGAAAGCAAGGAAACACAACATGGTCAACAAGAAACTAAATCAGCTTGCCGACAGAGTCAATCTACTTCAGAATGTGATAAACGAGTTTTCGGAGGAAAGAGAACATATCCAGCAGTTTCTCAATCGAGATATCCAAGGGGAAATGGACAAGACGATAGGGGACTACACTCACAAGTTCCTTCTCGACACTGTCCCTGGAGTCACAAGAGAGATGTTCGCCAAACAACTCTATCCGTATCTCATGTCATTGGTCAAGCAGACCATGTCTAAAACCCTTGTGGTCATGGAAATCAAACCTGTTCCGTCTACTGTTGTCAGTGATGCAGAATTGATATCTAAGTTGGTTATCCAAATGTCACAATGATCCGAAACTTTCTCTTCAGACGAAGCTAAACTTTTTGAAGCATTGCTGGAATATCAACTCAAAACATCGTGTAAAGAGTCAGCGGAAAGGGCTAAGCGACCAAGAGACGACGATGATGCGGACAAGGATTCTGAGCCAAAACGCAAAAAGAAAACTGGCGAATCCTCTTCTATGCCTCCACCACCCCAAAGGACCACCACCACCAGAAGATCATCACAACATCCTCCTGCTAGCGACAAACCTCATGACTCTGAGTCTCCACCACCAACGGAGAAAACTGGTGATCATTTCGAATACACCGGTGGTGATGACGAAGAGATTCCTGAGCCCCAACAACCGCCCTCATCAACACAATCAACCAAGCACCAACAAGCATCATCCTCCAAGCCACTGAAGAATAATTCTACTACAGTTTTACCTTGGTTGGATGAAGATGACACTCCACAATACGAATGGTTCTCTAAGCTTGTTGATGTAACCCCTCAATTACCGGAAGGCCAAGAACCGGTAGATGGTCGAACCATGGAGCATGTCAAGATCATACAAGAGAAGTTTAAAGTGAAGAAGATGACGAAAGCAGAGCTAAAATGAATCAAGAACGATGCCTTTCAACTGCTTAAAGACATCTCCGACAATGCCATTAAAGTCGAATATCATCTCGACAACATAGCACGAGCTATGTCCAACAATATTGATTGGCTCAACCCTGAATCAAACATCGACTTCACCAGACCTGACAAGGCTCCTTACTACACTGACTGGACCAAGCCACTACCAACCATTGGTCGACCTGATCAAAAAAAGATTCCCTACAAGTACTTCTTCAACAATGACCTGGAATTTATTCAACACGGTAGCGATGTTAGCAAGAAATACGCTACTTCACTCACCTTCCCCATCCCGTCGGCAGTCTTCTCCAACAATGTTGCCATCGAGGAAGAAGCCACACGAATGTTTGTTGATAATGTGGTAAATTGTGACCTCGATGCACTGTATGGAATTCATCATTGGCCTCAATGAAGAAGACTTTACTACAGAAGCTGCCATGTACTTAAGTCTAACAAAGAGGTGTACAGTGACAAACGGATCATTGCTATAATGCATGTCAGCCTGTCTACTAAGTGGGACTACTCATTCCTGAAAACAATCAAAGTCAAACGTCAAGACGAACAGGAATATGACTTTACTGAAGCGGATTTTCCGAGATTGTCACTCGATGACATTGAAGACATGATCTGGCTATGGTACAAGGTCGAATGCGACAATTCTCCACCAACATCCAGCTCCAGTACATCAAGTGATTGTTGATATACATCAGAAGCATCGTTATCCAGGAACGTGTTGAAGACCTTAAACTTGCCGTGGAATCATACCAAAAACATGTTAATCTCACAAAACCACTGCTAAACCTTCCTGATATCAACCAACTGGCTCAGTACACCATCCTCAAGAAACCAAAGTTTGGCGTCGTTTACCGTAGTGAACTTCACCATAATTGCTTCATGGCGTGCAATGAGCTTCACAAGTTTGGTGATCACACCCTGAAGAAGGTTCGTGACGGGCTAGCATATCGGTTAAAGGAGATTCTTGAAGGCATCGGGTCAAAGAAACGGTGGAATTCTAGGAAAAAGAGGGATGTGATGAAAATCATCACAAGGATTGATGAAAGGTTGTTTCGTTGCGATCAGATAAGGACTTTGGAGAGCTTCGTGGGTGGACGTCAGAGTATCTCTCTTACCGGCTATCAACGTCCATAGAGAACTCCCGGTATTATTGACGGACTGCCTGGTACTCCTTGATTATTTTCTTGATTAATATTTGGATATTATGATCTGTATAATTGACTATGGTTTGTGCACACATAACAGTGTACAACCCGTACTTGTAATGATAGGACCCTGTGGTACGCATCAGTTCCACAATCCTTATAAAAGGAGCGAAAGCTTCTTACTTTTGAGTAAAACTTATCAAAACTTTCATTTTTCAAAGTTTTGCTCAAAATAACAAGTACTTCCCCTTATGTTTTCAAAACCTCAAAAAATGTTCATCACTTGTTGAGGGGGAGTATTTGCTTTCAAATCTTTGTTCACAACTTGTTCTTCGTGGAAATCTTCCCACAAAACTCAGAATGGTCATATTTAATATCAAAATTTCATCAAAAATAACATATATATGCCATTTTTTAGGGGGAGAAAAATTGTGTGATACAAATATGGTGTAAATATGATTGAATCTTCGTGCTAAGACTTAACCTATGAATTGACGAGATCTGAACTGTCATACATCGAAACGATTTATCTTCCAAGACTTATCCGAGTAGATCGTACTTATTCGAGAAACTCTTGATAGACATGAACTTTGACGGGTTTGACAACCTTTCGAGGTTTGTCCACATCTTCAAGGTAGTTATTAGATCTATTTGTCACCTAAAGCTCACAATGTAACTCTTTAACTATGCAACGTAACCGTGTCTCGCGGGGAATCGTCTATCTTGAGTCGATCAATTCAAAAGTGCGCGCTCTTCTCTCACCGTGCAGATTTCTGTCAAAACACTTAAGCACGTGTGGAGGGGGAGTATTTCTACAAAATTTATAAACTCTCACAGTGGTACAAAATGTTTTTACTTTCAATCAAATGGTTTTATGGCAACATAGGTTATTCATGGAGTTATAAGGTGACTAAGGTTAGGAATAACCGTCCTATGATCCGCCAGAGCCGGAGGGATCTACCCAAGGACAACACAAATAGTTAGAACTTAGAAGTCCTTAGGTATGATTATAAAAAGGAGAAAATGAGAATCGAAGAAAGAAGGAGTTGAAGAATTAAAAAGAAAAGTAAAGAAAATGGTGAAAAGAAATAGCCCTCCAAATTATTCAACTTAGGGCAGACACCGGGTTCAATACATATGCTACTGATTGTCACTTGATGACACCGGTATTGAAGATTAAAGTCGTCATGGACCCAGTGACGCATGCACTAAACCTTCTTTGCTACTCAAGTTTCTCTCAACAGAAGCTTGTTTCATTCACACAGGGAACCCTACATAAACTATCAGTTTTCTCTTAGAGATTGCTGGTATTGAAGAAGGAGACCCTCTCCCTAGTCTCTGCTTAGGAAAACGAAAGCGCACTATTGAGTCTAGAGCCACGAGATTCATCAAAAGATCTCTTAGGAACACTTGACATTTCATCACTTGTTGTTCAACAATAAGAACGCAAGTGATACATTATCGAGTCCTTCACAGATCTTAGCAATCTGTCGAGAACATTTATGAGGGGTTCACAACTGTGATCCTCAGTGATTGAATGGAAACTCCTGCCAAGTTCAACATCAAACAGCCCTGACAGCAGGTCACTTCGGTAACTCCTTGTGGGTTACGCTTAGTGTTATCTCAAACGGTCTACAGTCGTGAGGTGATGCTTCGGTGTACCTCAGACTCACCCTGAATGTAGGTGTACTTCGGTACATCGTGTTATCCTACTTGAGGGACTCCAGGTTCAGAACAGCCTTTGAGAATTAGAGATGTGTTTTCACACTATGCTTTAACACGCCGAAGTTCAAACTTGTAAGTACTAGAAATCCCGCTAAGGAGATTCCTTTCAAGAATCGAGTCCTGAAGATGTGGGTCATTACTTGAACTTCTTCAATGTAATGCCAACTGTCCCTTATGGGATTCGGACGGCTGATTCGCCCAACCAAGGTGAATAGAATCAAGACATTCATCAGGAGAACAATCGTAGTGGTCAATTCTTTAAGAAATGACCACAGTGATCGATTGGTGTTTCTCACTAACCAATTCTTATGTTTTCTTCTTATGGATGCTCGTGGGAGATGATCGTGCAGATTCTCCACATGCTCATACCAACAACAACATTAATTGAAGTTCTCTCGAAAGGCAACACAAAAGTCAGAAGGATTCTTAGTCAAAGCCAAAGAATCTACAATGTTTAAAGACTAAAGAGAACTACGTCAACACTGAAATCCAACGTCAAAGAGCGTGTGAGCGTGTTAGAGAAGGACGTGGAGATACCTGAGCAGCGAAGCGGGCCTGATGCAGATTACCACAACATAACATCACCATATCCACACCAGAACAAAGAACAAAGATAAATGAAGACGTCAAAGCTGAAAACTTCAAAGAAAACAAGATCCTCACACTGGGAGATTGTCAGAATCAAGGCACTTCTTCTCACAAGAAAGAAGAATGTCAGAATACGTCAAAGCAACTATTACATCAGCACCAACAATGTTTAAAGATTACTTAAGTATTTAATTACCAACACTTAGGGGGAGATTGTTGGAATCACTCCTAAACTATATTTCAAGTGTTTGTAATTAACATGTAATAGGTTGCTTAATTAGGCTTTTATGTTTGTATTAAAGGCAAGGCTTATGTAGAAAGCCCATAAGCCTTGGCCCATATCCAATAAGGAAGGAAGGGAACTTGGTGTGTTGCCCTAGTTCCTTTCCCTATATAAGCACATGTAAACCTTCAATTGAAGGTTGGTTGTTCACTTGAATACATTTCCTACGCATATCCTTTCAACATTCTATATCGTGTGTGTGTTTAAGAGTGCAACCGATCTATCTCTTCTCTATTTCTTACATATTGATGCTTGTGTTACAATATGGTGACCTAACAAAAACAAAATATAGCAAAGCTATAATCTAGCCTCCTATAGAAACAAAAGTACTAACATATACTATCTACATAGTTGTGTACTAGTACATTTTTCAATTACCAATACACGTTTTATCACTTTTTTCTCTTTTCTCTCGCCTGCAAATCACCTTCATCTTCTCCGTCATCTTATGGCCAGGATTTATAACCTTTTTTTTTCTGCAAATCACCTTCACCTTTATCTTCTCTCATATATATCTAAGGTAGTTGAGCTGGTTAGGGGAGGTCGGGCACAGCCCCTTACTGGCTCCATTATTGAGAACATCTATACTACATATAATGCACGAAGGTACCTCACTCTTAATTTTAAGACGTACAAGAAATCAAGCATGGTTTACAACACTTTAATGCACCCAATTTTCAGAATTACAACAAAGTAAGCATATTGTACAACAAAATAAAGCGTGGTGTCATTTTAAGACCAAAATTATATCAAACAACATTAATGCTATTAAAAACACCCCTTCACCAAAAATTACAACCATTTAAGCACAATGTACAATAACTGCAACTAATTTTCGGATTTACAACAAAATAAGCATAGTGTACAACAAAATAAGCATGATGTAATTTTCAGACTTATTTTCAGACTTACAACATTAATGCTATTAAAGTGGTCAATGTTATTAATGACTATAATGACTACTACTTACAAGAAAAGAAACATAGTGTACAACACTTTAATACACATAATTTTCAGACGTACAAGACAAGAAGCATAGTATACAACAAAACACCACATTAATGCTATTTAATGTAGTCAATTATTTGACTGGTCAATAAATATAATTAATACATTTATTAAAACACCCATTATATAAGAAATACAAATTATCAAGCATATTGTACAACCAAATTAAACACAATTCATGCATTAAATTTCACTACTACAAATAATAAAGCACATTATACAAATATTTAAGCCCGAACGGGCAACATGACAAATGGGCTTGAGCCCGAACGGGCGCGGACCAAACGGGCTCGAGCCCGAGCAGACACGGGCCAACGGGTTCGAGCCCGAACGGGCACGGGCTATACGAAATTCTTGATATCCGTAAATTTATTGTTAAAAAGAACATAATAAACTAAAATACATTATTCATCGAAAATTTTTATTTCAGGGTACCCGCCGCTGCAACGCGCAGGTACCCTGCTAGTATAATTTAATGTATCATCTCCGTTTTTTTTCTAGATGTCACGAATATGGGCATGAAATGTGTTCAATGTATAGAAAAATGATAAATGATGAAAGAAGGGTTATGGAGCTTAACACATTAACGTTAAAACTATTGTAACTAGTTTATTAAATTTTATAATAATGATGGATAATAAATATATGACTAAAATACACGGTTGGTCCATAAACTTGTTAATCCGCTTCTCGTTGGGACAAACTTGGGCATTATCATCGCCGGAGGTCCAAAACATGGGCTTTATATGCCAAACTCGTCCCTTGACCAATAACTTCGTTATCAGCGTTCCGTTATACTCCACAAAACCCCGTTATCATGTTACTGTTGAGGGTAGAAAAGTCATTTTACTTAATGTACTATAGCAGATGTCTTGTCCAATTTCCCGCCATTATGTAGAATATAACAAAGCTGTGTACTCATTGCTAATCCCCAAACTTGTTTTGGAAGCCTACCCAGAAAATCCTAATGCAATGTCAATCATCAAATCAAATAATCTAAGTAAGAAAATAACAAACAACCACCTTGGATTTACTCTATGGCGAGTAAGAGAATATCCTTTCTATGATGATCATGAAATTGAGGAAAAAGCTGCAATCACGAGATATTGTAAGTCTTTTTTGGTTAGAGTCTATTACAATCATATGTTAGTACGACTGTTTAAGTTATTTACCTTTTAGGTAACTTTAGCTTAACATTGTTTTTGTACATTTTTTATACAGCGGGTGAACCAGGATCCTTTAGCATGATGTTCCATTATGAAGGTACATTCAAATACTTTCCAGGTAGGATATATCAAGGAGGCAAGAAATGCCTTATTGATCTTGTGGAAATAAAAGAGGTATCCATTGATGAAATGGATGCTCTCATGACCCAAATCGGTTATGAGACTGGACAAACCAATTATTTCTACTTTCTTAAGCCTGGTTGTACATTGGACGACGGTTTGTTTTCTTTCGTGAAGTGCTAATGTTGAGTTGTTGAAAGATGTTGTCATAGAGCATAAGTCGATAGATGTCTATGTGGAAATAGGGAAGACAAGATTAGAACTTTCTGAAATGTCCCCACAATCAATTAAGACTGTGTTTTGGGAGATGGATGAAGATAGGAGAAAAGTTGCTACTGCGGCTATTCAATCTTGTTGTTGACGATTGGTGTTAGATGATCTAGATAATGAACCTGCCCTAGATCCTTTTATCCAACTTACACAAGTGCCTATGGACGTCAATGATATTGGTGAATCTAGCAATTTGCCAAACATTGAGCCAGTATTTTCCACCTTAGACTGCTCATTTGCTAGCCAACCTGTTCAAAACAGTGAGCGTGCTTTAGTACTTATTGATGAGGACAATGCTATTAAGGAGCCTGATAATATTGAGGTTAATATGTTCGGAGTGACTCAGGGGAAGCACTTAGACAAAGTTGGAAGAGCACTAGTTGATGTCAATAACAGGTTTGAGGAGCCTGATAATTTTGAAGATAATCTGTTTCAATTGACTCAGGAGAAGCACTTAGACAAAGCAGGAAGAGCACTAGTTGATGTCAATAACAGGTTTGAGGAGCCTGATGTGGATGTAACTCTGTTTCAATTGACTCAGGATAACATGGAAGAGGATCCTGTTGTTGATGTTACTCTGTTACAAGTGAGTGACACTAGCGACTTAGGCAATGCAATTGATGATTCAATTCAAGCAAATGAAGAGAACACTTGTCAGGAGAATGATGCACAACTTGCTATGGTCCAAGTAGGTCAGAATAATGAGTTAGGTGAAGCAGAAACAACCAGTAATATAAGTGATGACATGCAGTTGGAAAATGATTTACCTGTGATGGTTGATGATGTCTTTTGCAGTGACTATGTTTCTTTCCAACAGGCAGACTTTGCAAATGGAGTCTATACCACATTCTTCTATTTTGGTCAGGAGTTTGCTACTGCAGGGGAAGTCAAAAACCTAGTAAGCGAGCATTCAATAGAAACTAGGAGGGAGTTGTTTTTCTGAAGAATGACAAAACAAGAATAAGGGTCAGGTGTAGGGGTTGTGTTCCACTTTCAGGCCCAAGTGAAGGTCCTGGACTGGATATAGGCCCATTTAGAAGTCCATTAAACAGAAGAGGTATAAATGCATTGCTTTCTGGCAAAAAGGACCCTTCAAAAATACTCTGCCCATGGCTATAGTTTGTCGGCAGGAATGGTGATACATGTATTTGGTCAGTCAGAACATATAATGAGCAACACACTTGTTTGCAATCAAGGGAAGTCAAAGCTTTTGACCTTCGCTATATCTCACAGAAAATTATAGCACAAATTGAAACCAATCCACTGGTTTCTGTCAAGTCTGTGCATAATCAACTTACCAACCAATACGAGCTTCAAGTGTCCCTGCAGAAGGTTTTAAGGGCCAAAAACCTAGCAATAACAGCCATCAAGGGTCAATTCAAGCTACAATTTACTATGTTGAGAGATTATGTTCAAGAGTTGCAGAAGACAAACCCTAATACAACAGTGGTGATGAATGTGGAACGACCTCCGGATGAGGCTCTTCCAACCAGAGAATTCAAGAGAGTGTATGTTTGTTTAGGTGCACTGAAGGAAGGATTTAAAGCGTGTGGGAGATCGTTGTTGGGGCTGGGTGCTTTTCCAATTCCTGGTCCTTTGAATGGTCAACTGATGACAATTGTGGGAATTGATAGCAACAATGGTATATACCCTTTAGCTTATGCTTTTGTTGAATCAGAAAACATAGGATCATGGACTTGGTTTCTTCATTGTTTATCCGATGATATAGCACTTGAGCCAATCTCAAGCATCACTTTTATTACTGACATGGAAAAGGTACTCCCTTAATCTGTTCATGAATTTAAGTCTCTCTCTTTTGAAACAGACAGTAAACATATTTGATTTTGTGCAGGATATAAGTAGAGCTTTAACAGAAGTTTTTCTAGATGCAGAACACAGATTCTGTATTAGAAGCATTCATGAGAAAATGAAATTGCAATGGAAAGGTAGGGCCTATAAAGACCATCTGTGGAAATGTGCAAATACCTCAACTTTGTACAGTTTGAAAGCTATGGTGATTTCAAGAAACTTAATCAACCAGCCCATGATTGGTTAAGTAAGATACAACCGATCCATTGGTCAAGGTCACATTTTTCATGTAAGTGATTTATCTGTTTGCTTAATTTATATTTGTTAATGCAATATAAACAGTTATAATTAATACATGTTTATTACTGTTTATCTTTAGGGAGAGCTACTTGATGTGTTACTTAATAACATGTGTCAAGTGTTTCATGACAAAATAATTGAGGGTTTAAGCAAACCAATTATTACACCTTAGAATACATCGGGAATCTGTATGAAGAGGATAATGCATGTTCTTATGGTGATTGAGAAGAGTGATGGGTCACTAACACCAACTGCACAACACATGCTAGAGGGTATTAAGAAAGAGGCTGTTAAGTTTAATGTTTTATGGAATGGGGGAACTAAGTTTCAGGTTAGTGGACCATGGGGTGACCAATGTGCAGTTAATATTGTACACAAGTCTTGTACTTGCAGAAGATGGGAGATAACAGGTTTACCATGTAAACATGTTGTTGCTACCAATTGGAATATGGCTTTAAATGGGCAACAAGTAGGAGCTGTAGAAACATGGGCTCATCCTTGTTACTATCTTCTCACTTGGGAGGCAACCTACAAACACCATGTCTAGCCTATAACTAGCAGAGAACATTGGGAAAAATCAACTGTGCCAACAACAATTGTCCCACCGAAATCCGAAACAAACCTGCCTAGCGCAAGAGGTAGAAAAAGAGTTAGGATAGCTCCTGAAAGTGGAGAGATTGTGAAGGATGGTAAGCTGCCAAGGGCTTGGAAGAGTGTTAAGTGTAGTATTTGTGGCATTACTGGACACAACCAGAAAACATGCCTAGGGTATGGTGGAGCTGAAAGTAGTCGAACTGCCAATAAGGGAAATGTCAAACAGGTGCCTACTAAAGCTGCAACAAAAAATACACATCCTAAAGGTAACAAAGTAGCAGCAGATAAAGAAGTTGAAGGTACAAGTGTTGTTGAAAGTCAAGTTAGTGCAGTTCAAGGAAGTGGTGTTCAATCTGAAAATCAAGATCCAAAGAACGAAGATCCCATCATACATGATGCATCCCTGTCACAATCCCAAAGAACATCAAGATGAAGTAATTGCCGATCCCAGGCATGCATGAGCAATCCCGTGTCAATCCCAAGCAACATGATCAATCCCAATCGATTCTCACCGCAGTCAAGTGATGTTCAAGCGGTTTCGCTTCAACCCAGCCTGCTACACGAAGAATGACTAGGCAGCAGGCTGCACTGGAAAGAATGATGGCCTCACCATAGGTCAATTCTGTTATGCTAATTATCTAGACAATGTTTCAACTAGTTTATTTCCTATGGATAAGTTATGTACTCTAAAAGCATATGTGTGTGTGTGTGTGTCTAACTGTAGTTCTCATGCTTTAAAAAGTATGCAATTTTATGCATTTGGAATTATATCCATTTGCATTAACTGTGGAACCATGTCATTATTGTGTATTTTTATAGATTGACTAAGCTTGATGTGTGAATAATTTGCATCAAAAGTAACCAAAGCTAAACATAACCTCATAAGAATGTTGACATTTAAAAGTCAACCCTAAACAAATTGCTAACCATCTGCATATCCATAAGGCATTGAAAATAAAAAACAAAGCAAACTGAATACTTCATAACAACGTTACTACAATTCAAGATACTGAACATTAACCATCTCGCCTCATTACATAAAAGCTAAAAAAGTTATCCCAGTGCATAAACAATCAAGAACAACATCCAACTTAGCACCAGGTAAATCTTCCACTTCCACACATCACCTTCAGCAACTACTAATCTTGCCTCAAGCTCATTTCTCCCCTCAAAAGGCCGGTATAATCATTCTTGAACGAGCACAAATTTCGGGATCATACCATCTTATCCACCGAAAAGAAGACCCCTATTCATGATTATGACAAGTCATTAAACAACCACCATTGTTACAATGTACTTTGCTGCTTGCGAAAACAAACTAACACAATAAATATTAAGACGCACTTACTTCAACAGGACAACCAAAGAATCGACGCCCTGGGTTGGCAGAGGTCCACGAAGTGCGAATAATAGCTTGCTTACCACACCAACAACGCACCATCTTAAAACGATTATCGTTTTGTAGAAGACTGTTTTTGTATGATAGTTTAGGGATGGATGATAAATGTCGACCAAACCGTGTTACACAGACATATATTTAGTACGCTACAGTGAAAGACGGTTTTGCCCTCACCAACATAACGTTGACAACGACATTATTGGTCAAGGGACGAGTTTGGCATATAAAGCCCATGTTTTGGACATCCGGCGATGATAATGCCCAGGTTTGTCCCAACGAGAAGCGGATTGACAAGTTTAGGGACCAACCGTGTATTTTAGTCTAAATATATCTTTAAACATACTGTAAGCACACGATACCCATCAAGCCATAGGCTCGTGTTACATGGAAAAAGTGTAGCCAACTTAGCATTTTTTTTATCACACAAAACATATATTTTAAACCAAAAACACTCTCTTTTTAAAAGTTAGCATTATAGGACACTCCATCGCCCACAAATAACCCAATAAAACACAAATAAATCGGGAAAAAAAAATGTATCACTTGGCTGGTGATTTTGGCGCCAGACCCTATAGCACGAGGTTTTGTGTCGGACTCGCATTATTTGCTTGGCCGCCAATGCTACCAGCATAACCTCATATAAAGCACTTACTCAAATTGATCTAACGGTACCAACATAACAACATATAAAATATCTTAAAAAATATTAAAATACTTACAAAGATATTTATCACGCTACTTTCTTACTCCAATAAAAGTTGTATATAAAAAAATGTTAACTTTGCTCCAAAATATCATATCTCTTTATATATATTTAGTTGAAAGCTCATTAAACATATCATATCTCTTTATATATGTTTAGTTGAAAGCTCATTAAACAAATAAATGTCAACTAAAAGAAATTACTTAAAAAAATTCCTTACAAAAATAGTTTAACAATAGTCGAGCAATTTACAAGATCACCACCTAGTTAAGCAACCCAAACCCAAACACTCCACAATACCCAAACGCGTTAAATCCCAATATTCCCCCACTCATCCCCCAATCAACCACCGTCACAATGGTCCAACCACCGTCACCATCACCATCACCACAACTCCACCAACAATTCCTCTCCACAGTCCTCTCACAACGAGGCCCATCCTCCCTCCCCTACAACGAAGACGTCAAATGGCTCATCCGTCAACACTTAATCTCCTTAACAGAAGCCTACCCATCAATGGCCCCCAAAACCGCTACTTTCACTCATAACGATGGCAGGTCTGTTAATTTACTCCAGTCTGAAGGTACTATCCCTATGGTTTATCAAAACGTTACTTATAACATCCCTGTTGTGATTTGGTTGATGGAGACGTATCCCCGCTACGCGCCTCATGTGTACGTGAATCCCACGCGCGATATGGTTATTAAGCGGCAGCATCCGTTTGTGAATCCTAATGGTTTGGTTGTGGTTAGTTATTTGCAGAATTGGGTTTATCCTAGTAGTAATTTGCTTGATTTGTGTCGGAATTTGAGTCATTATTTCGGGTTGGATCCTCCGTTGTATTCGAACCGTAGGCCGAATCCTAACCCTAGCGTAAACCCTAACCCTAGCTTTAACTCCAATCCTAGTTTTAGTAACGCGGCGGTGCGGCCGGCTATTCCGCCTAGGTCGTATCCACAGTCGCCGTATGGTGGAGGTGGGAGGATTTCGCCGAGTTTGTCTGCGAATTCGCTGTCGGCGGGATCGGCGACGGAGGATCCGGCGGAGGTGTATAGGAGGAATGTGATTAATAAGCTTGTGGAGAGTGTGCATGGTGATGTTGAGGAGTTGAGGAAGAAGAGGGAGGTGGAGATGGAAGGGATGTTTTCGGCGCAGAATGTGTTGCGGATACGTGAAGAGGAGGTGAATAAGGGGTTGAGAGAAATGAGGGAGGAGAAGGAGGGGTTAGAGCAGCAGTTGCAGATGGTTTTGATGAATACGGATGTGTTGGAGGCGTGGGTGAAGGAGAATGAAGGGAAGTTGAGTGGGGGCGGTGTGGAGGGTGTTAGTGGTGATGAGGTTTTTGAGCCGGTGGATGGGTTGTCGAAGCAGATGTTGGAGTGTACGGCGTCTGATTTGGCTATTGAGGATGTGATTTATGCGTTGGATAAAGCTGTTCAAGAAGGGGCGATTCCGGTTGATGTTTATTTGAGGAATGTGAGGTTGTTGTCGCGAGAACAGTTTGTTCATCGTGCTACGTCTATGAAGGTTCGTGCTGCTCAGATGCAAGCTCAAGTTACGAGTATGGCTTCAAGGGCTCCTCCGTATGCTGTATGAGGGGTCGTTATGTTGGACTTCATGTTGTGTGGTAATGAATCATTTTTGTTTTTTGTCATTATGTTTTTACATTTGTGAAGATCTCTGTTTTCATTATATATGTACTAATCACTATCATAGACTTCATACATAACAAAGAATATGTTTACTTTGGTTCAATCTTGCTGGCACAGACATGAAGGTGTTTGGATTTGTGTTTTGAAAGTGCTTATGCTATTTGGATAACCAGAATGAGATAATTAGGTGTAATGAAATGTGTTGTAGAATCTTGTGTTTGTATTAAGTTGTAATAAGGACTTTAGATGGTATTCTGTGTTTGGTAGTCTCTGATAATTGGAAGTTATGGATTAAATAAGGGTATACGAGTAATGGTAACTACTTCATTTCCCGCACAATCACACATATATATGTCCCTGGATATATATACACATGGCAACCCAATATATGAGTGTGGAAAAGTAGGAAGTAAGCTACTTGCTGAAGTAGGAATGTAACCTCCATACAATCAGATAATCAGAAGCGTAGAAAGTAGGTTATGTACTAACGGTAAACTGATTATTGCAAGTTAAGCCAGGAAGCAGATAATCACTTTGAAAATGCGCAACCAAAGATCCCTTGATTCAGAGGAGTACTTGTGTACTTGCTTTGTACAGTATATGACCTTCTTTAGTTTCTTAATTGTCAAGGGCTCAAGGATATTACTCAATGTTGATCCAAAACCACTCCGGTGTGTATTAGTAAATTTTAGCTACATATTATTTTTGAATCTTGCTCATGGAACTATCTTAGAATATTTGTTTTCAAAACCATAGAATGCCAGTTAAGATCTGACTATTATTTGATCCAAACCAGTTGCAGTAAGCTGAAGAGAGTGATCCTGTGAAGATAAAAACATACTTGAATTTAAGCAGTAGTTATTATACTAAAGAAAGTTACGACGACGGTGTGATTAGGATGAAACTATGTTATACGGAGTATTAAAAAGCTATTTATGTTTTTATATGCTGTTAAACTGGGCAGCAATGGGTGTTATTAGGGGTCTTATAATGTTCTGTCCTCCAGTTTCTTTTTTCAAGTCTACTTGGGGGGTTGTCTATTATTTGTAAGAAGATGCAGTTCTTATGATTGATGAATAGATAATTGGCTAGTGTGTCAGTCTTGGAGCTTGAGTAGGGAGTTTTCTATATTTATCAGACCATGGTGTATCTAACTGTTTCATAACGATCTTATGTGATAACTAGAAGCTAAACTTGGAAAGTCATTTTATGAACTGAATGAATATGTTCTGTATTTGAGCATATTGTTCTATACAGTAGTTTGTTTTTGTAATAAGAGTAGTATTTTTGGTCTGTTGCTTCTGTAAGATCTAATGCTTGATTAGATAGTAAATGTAATAAAATAATAATTGTGGCTCTAGTATATGCGTTTGTTATTTGAATGTGATTTCATCTTTTGTTTTCTTTTAAACCATTTTCGAAACGAGGCCTTGATTGCACTGCATGTTGAGACTTTTATTTGATAAATATTGCAAGTAGAGATTATCTGGCCTGAACCCTTTTTTCCATCTTTAGCTTTGGTGTGATCATCGACCTTACTTGCAATCTCTGTGTAGAAACATGCTTTTGAATCCACCTTTAAAAAAATCTACTTTGCTTAAAAATTTATAGGATTTCCATGACTATTCCGAGACACCCCATGTGTTATCAACTACTTCTTCACTCTAAAGTCAATTCCTGGTTCTTTGTTCTATTTTATACAATTAGATAAAGGTTTCTGATATTTGTCTCTTTAGTTCTGGTGTGATCATCGACCTTACTTGCAATCTCTGTGTAGAAACATGCTTTTGAATCCACCTTTAAAAAAATCTACTTTGCTTAAAAATTTATAGGATTTCCATGACTATTCCGAGACACCCGATATGTTATCAACTACTTCTTCACTCTAAAGTCAATTCCTGGTTCTTTGTTCTATTTTATACAATTAGATAAAGGTTTCTGATATTTTCTTTGAATGTATTTATCTGGAATGCTGTGGTTAATTGGCATACAGTTTTCTTGTTTCGTAAGAAATAATTGAAATCCAATGGTAAATTAAGAAACCAGCTTTTAATCTTGATTGAACTCTGTTTGAAACCATAATCCTTTTTACATATTACAACCTGAAATTATTTTACCCCGTGATCATTAAATATTTCAACATATCCCTTGAAGCTTGATACAGTTGTTATCCATAAATTTTCTTAATATTACTTCTGTTGGGAGTCTATACTTCCTCTTTAACTTTTTTACTGTTCATATTATATGTTTAGGTGTTGTTTCACAATTGTACATTACATCAGTGTCGTGATAAGTTATGTTTTGTTATCAATTGGTCCAAAATATATTTGTTCCCACGTCTTCGGATGGTAACTTGTTCTTTCCCATCTTGGCTTCACAAGATGGTACTGCATTATTATTACTTTTCAACATCTTTCTGTGGGTTAACGGTTTCAGATTCAAATGGTCTTGCACTGGGTTCCTCCATGTTTATTTTGATAGTCACCTTTTTGCCTATATTGGTTATCATTAGCTCAAGCATCACCTTTACTTTATGGTCTTGCACTGGGTTCTGTAGATTCTTTCTGACAGTGCTAGTGGTGTGTCAGGTAGCTGGTCGTGTTTGGCAAAATGGTGCTGTTTGCGGTTCATCTGCTTGTTTGGAAGTGGTTTAGTGGTGATCATTCTGATGGTTTCTGGTGGCAGTCTATATACACATTTAGAAACATATAAATGGTACATTTCTTTTATATTTTACTTTCTTCTTAGTATCTCTGGTATAACGGGCGCTTTAGTCTTGGTATATATAATATCATTGTTTTGATATACTTTCTGTTTGGCTCGAATCATGATAATCTACTGTGCATCAAAATATGTGTTGTATTTGAACTTGTTACCTTTTGAATCATTGTCTCATTAACTTTGCACGATCTGATAACTATAATAGAAGCAGATAGCACTGCCCTTGACATTCTGCTGTAAACCTATTCTTCTGCACATAATCCAAGAAGGGAAATTGTTAGATTTTGTAACATTTTTTAGTTTTGGAGCAGGATTGCTAAAATCTTCTTCACTGGTTCACGTTAAGATTTTGAAATATCAAAATTGTTTTGCAAAATTCAGAGCAAATGTGAACCGGACGAGAGTATGAGAATTATGGTGAATTTGTGAATTTGTTTGGGCAGTTTCATTATTTAACAGATCCGATAGAACCTTGTACCAAGATATTTATCCGCAAGTCATTCAACTAAGAGATGAGGCACCAAAAAATAAAAAATGTGATCAAGTTTCAAAAGCGAATGAAAATTTATATGTACAAAGGTGAGAAGCACTAAATTATTGTCAATTTTTTTTCAAACGGATTAAATTATTGTTATCAACTACCAACATTCCAATAATACGAGAGTCTCTTCTTATTCTCAAAAATTATGGTTATCAGCTATTGCCAACACTATTAATCATTTTGCTCGGTAGCCTTTTTCTCGATAAGCAATCAATGTATGTGTAAAATGAAGAGCATTTGAGTTGAGAAAAAAACGCAAAAGAAAATTTTGGCGACAACATTCAATTGGTTATTATTTAGGGCTCATCTAGTTTGTTGTAGATGAGTATAGTATTTAATTTTGGTTTTGAATTTGAATTTAGGGTCCGTTTGTTATCCATGAATGGCAATGAAGTAATGGAATCTTTGTCAAAAAGAATTGTTTGGTTTATTTTTTATTTTAAAAATGGGAAACAAATGTGTCACAATGCCTCATAGTATGAATCCGAGCTATATATAAGGGTTTTCTCACTCATCTAATTATTATTTTGTCATTTTCTTTATTTTTTTATTTTTCCCTTGAATTTTTTATTTGTTTCTCTTTTTTTTAATATTTATTTCTTTTTTTTTAATATTCTAATTATAAAATTTCTCTCTTTTACTTTTTCCTAAATCCTATACCAAATCCAAATTCAAATCCGAATCCGAATCCGAATCCGAATCTAAATCCAAATCTATTAACAAACCAAATAGGCCTTTAGATTGGAGTTAGGATTTTGATTTGATTTAAGAGAGAATAAATATTTTTTTTTTATAAAATTCATAAATAAAACTGTCAATAAAAGGTGGAAGGGCCCACTAAATTCTCAAATCCCACTCTCTTATGTAACTTTTGAAATAGTATTAATGTTTAGTTTAAGGGCGCGTTTGGTTTGTTGCTATGAATCACCTTGGGTATGGGTGTTGATATAGGGTGAAATGTTAATAGAGAACCATCCACACATATAAGACATGAGGAAACCTTCACATTTGAGTATCCTCAATCCATTGTGGTGGCCCCCATAACCAACCAAACAACATTAATAACTTTCAAAATTATAAACTCATACCCATACACCCTAACCAAACGGGCCCTAAATGTCTCAATCCATAGTTCAAATTTTGAATCAAACATCTTTTTTCACTTTAGGATCCAATATCCAACCCACGTGGATAACAAACGCACCCTTATATGATTAACAAGAAAATTTTCAATTAGAGTTTGGCTAATAAGTGAAAAGTGGTTACTAAAGAGATTTAAGGCAATGTTTGTTTTTTAAAAGAACATTTTTTTTTTCTTTTTTCTGCAAGGGAAGAAGCAATTAAAGAAGTGCATTTATTTTTTCTCTTATATCTGCAGGTGGGAAGAAGAAATGAAAGAAACGTGTTTGTTTTTTTCTCTTATATCTGCAAGCAGGAAAAGAAATAAAAGGAGCGTGTTTGTTTTCTCTAATACTATATTAGTTTTACGAGAATGAATCAATTTTCATCAATTTACCAAACTGAACCATACCGCATTATTATTTACCAAACTGAAATCAAAGATGAAGCTCTTCGAGCAACATTATTGAATGTCAGTCTTCTCATTTCTAAAATCGAGGCTTTCAAAGAGAAACCTATTTCATCTCCTATCCCCATTAAGGATAGTGACATTCTTTCCGATGATTCTATTCCGGAAATGAAAGCCTTCTGTTTTGATAATATGGGAGAGAAGATTAGTGGCAGTACCACTTTTCATTCTCATAATTCTCTCCCCGATTATGAATCATGTATATTGGAGGAGTTCACCAGTGAACCCACTCACATCAATTCTGAATATGATTCATTCACCTTCATGGAGTTCTCAGTTGAACTCACTCATATCATATCTCCGTCGGAGTATGATAATTTCTACTTTGATCTAGACACTCCCATAATATGTCTTGATCAAGCAAGCTTAACTGATGAGATTCATGAAACTATGAATTCTCCTATTGAGGATGAAGAGTTAGTCATGATTTCTATCATGATTTTCTTTCTTTTCTTCATATATTCTGTCACTTCTCCTGTTCTTCACTCCTTCGGGAATGAAGACATTATCTTTGATCCCGGCATTTCCATGTATCATTATCTTGAACCGGGAATATATCTCATCGGTGTGGAACTTTCGCGTACTTCAATGTTTATCCAAACATTTTGAATGAAAGTCCGATGGAGATTGTCTCTTCCACTTACTTCCCCATGAACAAATTAATTCGGGGTCGAGTCAAGCTAGCGACTCGAGAATCAAAAACAGTAGCATGCCATATGGGTTTTCACCCATATTTCTGACTTCTTTCTATTTTCTACCACCCTAGTGTGGGGGGGTTTGCCCCACATGTTGTGTATATATATAAGTTTCCTAAAAAAAAATAAAAAAAAATAAAAAATAAAAAAAATAAAAAAAAATCTTTCAAAATAATGGCCGTAGTATTTCCCTTTTACGTTCTATGCTTCGGCATAACAGTCGGTACTTTGAATATTGAGGGCAATATTCATTTCTAAGTGTGGGGGGGAATTCTCACGAATTTTATCATATATTATCCGCCTAATTCCCCCGTTTTTGGCCAAAATATTTTTTTGGAGTAAGTGTTTTACACTTACTCAGCTTATGGTTATCAGTCCGCCATGTCTAATAAACAGAAGGATTGGCTAATCCAGGAGCAAACGGCTCTTGGTAAAGATATCTCAAATCCGTTGACGGCTTGCAATTTGCCCAAAATTGTATGGTATTCAGCTCACCATATCCTAAAAAGTGAAGAGTTGGCTAGCCCGCAAGTTTATGGCTTGTGGTAAAGGCAGTTGGAAATCCATAATTGGTAATCAGCTCACCAAAGATAATATTGATAATTTATCTAAGAGTTGGCTAGTCCAGAGCAAACGGCTTCTGGTAAAGACAAATCAAATCCGTTGAAAGTTGGTGGTTTGCTCAAAATCACATGGTTATCGGTGTACCATGGTTCTTACTTGAACTGAAACATTTGGCTACTCGAGAAGTAATGGCTTTTGGTAAAGAGATTCAAATCCATTAAGTTTTTCTCAAAAGATTGCTAGGGACTAGCAATAGTTTAGTGTGGGGATTGATGAGTGTGTAAATACTCATCATTTTGGTTAAATCTGAACTGCAAAACGTTTAAAAATGCTCAGAAATGCATCAAAATACTGAAAATATCTCAAAACTGCATTTTATATGTTTCAGATGCAAAATGTTTAAAATCGGATGAAAAACGAGCTAAGTTTGCATAATTGGCAGTTTCAGTCCCCCAACTTTCAAAAATGGCAACTTTAGTCCCTGGAATTTCAAAGATTGACAGGATTTACCCCTGGACATTTTAAATTGGAAAATGAACATTTTTAATCCTTTGGTAATTCTATAATTGGTCCTTTTGATAAATTTTGGAAATTTCAAGTTTAGTCCCCGGAGTTTCACATTTGGCAAAAATGGCCCCTACATTATTTGAGATTTGCAAGATTGGTCCTTGGAGTATTGGGGATTGTCAAGTTTAGCCTTGGAAAACAATTTCAGATTTTACATGAGTGGTCCCTGCAGTTTTGAATTTTACATGTTTGATCCCTTAACTAAACCTTGTGTCCAAGTAAAATCCTAAGCCCAATCCAGTCCAAGCCCAACCATTTTACCCAACCCTGTCCAACCCAATCCAACCCGGTTTAAAAACAAAACCCGCCCCCAGTTTAAAATAATAAACTACCACTCACGGGTTCCCCTACCTTCCCCTGCTCCTACACCTGCAACTCTTACCCTCCTCATCATCACACCCACCCCTCCTACCCTCCAAACACCCCATGCCAAGAATCATTAAATGCATCTCCTCCTAACACTCAATCTCAGTACCAACTGGCAAAAAAGAGGTTTCCCGCCAAAAGCCATCAATGGCTAAAAACCAATCAAGTGATCCAATGGCTCAGATTAGTGGTGGGATTTGCTCAAAGGACACGTGGGAAGACCTTTTGATGTATAAATAGAGAGGAGAAGGCAGAGAGTGGGAGTTAGTTAGTTTTTATGTTTTAAGCGTTTTTTATTTTATTTAACTAATTGTATCTTTCATCTCATTTGTTAACTCAGTTATTTGTATTTCCAGTTTTTTGTAATTCTCTTATTGTACCAGTTCTACATTTTAATGAAACTCAGTTTTTAGTAGTTATCAATTTCAATCTCATTTCTGTTGTTTAAGGTTTATCTTTAGCTTATTAAAGACTCAAATTCATTACTTCAGCTTATTTAATCCATGTTTTCAGTTTAAGCTTCTTGTAAACAAAAATACAAAAAAAATTATAAAAATCTCTAAAAAGAAAAATAATAAAGGAAATAGTGTTTAGCAGTGTTAAGGTTTGCTTTAGTTTTTCAAATTGCTCTCATAAGCTTTTATAAGCTTCTCAACAAAGAATTGCTTATATAGTCCAAGACTTGAGTTTACTCAAAGTTCTCATTTGGTCAACAAAAGTCAATCTACAGTTTCAAAGATGCCATTGATCGAATTCTGGTATGGATGGTGGAAATGGGGTGAGATCAGTTTCATTTGGGGTTGATATCAATTTAGGATAGTGACAGTTTTGATCTCAGTATCATTGCCATTGTGACAGGGCACTTGTAAGTCCAATTCTTCTTAATTATTTTTAATCCGTTGTATAACTATAGTGATTGTTGCTTGTTGATCTTAGTGTAGTTAGGATCATTGTTCTCCAGCTTGTTCGAGTGGTAGTTATCCTTGTTCACCAGAGAAATATTTGCACCATCTCTGGGTAGGCCTGCTTAATTAGACCCAGATTTGGTTAATCTGCATGCTCATAGCTAGTTAAGATCTAGTGTTAGTGTACTGTTCTACTTGCATAATTTAGGTGCTCTATGCTGGATTGAGGTAATCATGGTTCAGTACTAGAGATTTGTTAAGTGAGAGTCACCAATAGGATACCATAGCTAGTGTTTGGATCAAGGCTCAGATAGGTAATATAAGCTGGAGCAGAGGATAAGTTCAGCACATGCAGTCTCACTGAGGTTCAATACAGTCACTTAGGACTTAGTCTTGCACCACTCTCTTCTTAAAGTCAAAATTGCATTCACACTAAATTCACAAGCAATCCAGTTAGGCTAGAGTAGAAACAACTTGCATTTTAGGATTAGACCATTAAGGATTAGATTATTTGAGTTACTTTGTGTCTAAAATCATCAGTATCAACTAGTTTTTGAAGATCAAATCTCGAATAAGTCAAACTTGCAAATCTGTCCTACAAAGTCAAAGTGATATTTGCTGTTTTTGCCAATCTTTCCTGATTTTTCTTGGGGTCATATGAGGTTCAATTTAAGTGATACTTGGGAATTTACAATTTCAGTTGGTGTTTGATTACAAGGTATCATTAGAATAATTTTGTGAATTTTCCTTGACAGTCAAATTAGTGCTCAAAATGGGTCAAAAGTACCCTGTGCACAAACTCAGTGACAACTGAGTGTGCACAGGTTTTGCAGAGGTCACCACAAGCTCTTGGGAGCTTGTCTGGAGCTAAGTTTTGGTTTACAAGCTCCTTGCTAGGTCCTCTTGAGCTTGTGATAACTGGATTTAGGTTCCTGGCTTATCCAGTAGCTTATTTGTAGGCTGTAAGTTGGTGGTTGAGGGTTGTTTTGGTTAGAAAGTGCATTTGGCATCATAATCTTGTACCCTGCTTCCTAGACGTATAGAATAGTTGAATTAGGCTACTTTCTAGCAGTTTTAGTATAATTTAGGTCCTGTGATAAGTTGGTACACTATAGTGGCTTTTGGCTTAAAAACAAGTGCTTATTCATAAGCAGTTTCACTACAGAACCAGATCCTTGCACATAAGCCCCTGTTTTTATACTTTTTATAGATTTAGAACAATATTTTAGAGTTTTCCTGAATTTTTCACAATTTTTTGTCACTGTTTGTTATTTTTCCTGATTTAAATCAATTTTTGGGACTTTTTAAATACCTTTTAATACAATTAATTCAGAAAAGCTTCAAAAAATTAATTTTTCAATTTTCCTAGGTTAAGATAAATATAAAAAGTCAAAAAAATATTTTTCCAGATTTTTCTAGGTTAAATTTGTAATTTTTAGCAATTTAAGTAGTTTCAAATAGTTTTTAATTCCTAGAAAATAGAAAAATAATCAGAAAAATACAAAAATAGTTTTGAAAATTCTTTTTTGTCATTTTAGATTTTTCTAAGTCTTAATTTTATTTTTCTAGCTTTATTTCCTATTTTCTTGTATTTTAGGTTATTATTTAATAGTTAAAAATAGTTTTTAATTAATAATAATTAATTAAATAGTTGTAAAAATAATTTTCTTTTTCTATAAATTTTCTTTTATCATTAGGTTTGTAAAAATGTATTTTTCATATTTTTAGGACTTTTATTTCTTAGATCTCACTTTTTATTTTGTACGTTTACGTAATTTTTATTTAAACGTACGTTTTAGGTTTTAAACGTTCATCATTTTAAAAATAGTGATAGCGTTTATTTAATATTTTTTAACTTTTCTTTAATTTGCATTTAAGCCGTTGTAATTTGTTGGCTTTTCTGTAGTTATAATTATAATCAAATCCCTTTTTCGTTCAAATTTCTCGATCACTTTACGTTTGGTAATCCATTGCATAGCTCGCTGGGACATAACGACCCGGGGAAACACTATACTCCCCTGATCTTCATTGAGTTCGTTCCTGAGCCGTTTTAAGTTTGTTACGGTCTGCCATTCACAAGTGGCAGACTTGAGTGATAAAACTTGACGGTTTGGCGCGGATCAAATTTTTGGCGCCGCTGCCGGGGAGCTGTGCTAATTATCTTATGTCTAGCAGATTAGTGATTTGGATATTCACTCTTTGTTTATACCATCTGTATGTGTTTATATTCTCTTTTAAAAATCAAAAACCCAAAAAGATTTTCATTCCTTGTTTTTGCATCATGTTTTTCAAAAATACCAAAAATACTCTTCTCATTCCTCTTATCTGAATGATTCTATTTCTCTTACCCCCTCGTACCGTTTGATTCTACTCTTCTTTAACCTCAAAACCGTTTAATTCTATTTCTTTAACCCTCTACATGTTTAATTCTCATGGCGACAATCGATTATCCTCGTTGTTTCCACTGCAAAAGCCGTATGGAAGAGGATCAGCTCTGTTGTCAGAATCCGGATTGTTTATGCAAGCGATGTGGAAGGATGGGTGCAAGCAAATATTGTTATTGGTGCGAATTATCTGATAACTCTCTCGATGATTCTCCAAGTTTTTCCGACCATCCGACACAACCCGATGAACCCATTCAAGAACCGGAGACCATAACGGAAGTGGTGGAAATTGCTAGCTCTCAGAGCACACCACTTGTCCCACCTCCTGATTTTTCAGAATGTTCTTCGAGATTTGATAATCATCCGGATCACCATGTTGGTTTTGTTGATTCTTTGAATAAACTGATTCCTTCTCATAACTCTCAAATGCAATCGTTTATTCCTTGTGTCGGTTGTGGTGAGCCTCTCTTTGGTTCACCCTGTCGTTGGTGTACTTGTGTACAATGTGGTAATGATATCCATAACGGGAGTTGTTTGTTTTGTGGTTCGAGGAATTCAATTGATTATGATCCTAATCCGAACTCATTTAACGACCCCTCAAAATTTTCCAATTACCCACCACAGCCCGACCTATCTTCATATAATCAACACTTCTGCTGTGAATTTTGTGGAGGTCCTCACCAAGGATTTGAGTGTCAATCCGAAACACGTTTTTCTATGAACAGTTTTCGGTGATGCTCGAGAACTTTGGTTATAACCAAAATCCATATGATTCACTGTCGGACTCAACAGTTTTCTTGTTGTGAGAACTGTGGAGGTCCCCATTTCACTCGATTGTCAAATAGGGAATCCATTTCCTTGTAACAATCATGACTCTTACAGTTTGACAATTTCCAACCTCCACAAAGCACCATACGGTTCAAACTCCACGAGCGTTGTCTCAAGAAATCTCCCAAGATTTTGAAACCACAATGAAAACGCTTGATGATATGATTAGTAACTTTAAGAATCAAGTGAGTCTTTGAAAAGACCATGGGAGAATTTCTAGCCGAAGAACGAGAGGCCCGCCAATCAAGGGAAGAATTATTAGTCCTAGAGCATGCAGCTCTAAGGCGTTCCCAATTTCTTAAGGCAGCTCTCTATGATGATGACGAGGAGAGTTTTTATCCTTTTAAAGATAATAATTCTCAACTCCCTCAGTCAGTTGACATCCCAGCAGTTGAGATTCCATCTCAAACAACTGCTATCACACCTGATATTCCCACTCACTCTCTGAGCATGGGGGACGAGCATCTTGACACTGTTCCTGAAAAGGAATCGGACGAATTCATAAAGTCTAGTGTTGAGAACCTTGTCCCAATCCCAAGAGAGTCACAGGGAATTTTTGATCATGTGTGTGATATCCCTACCCCTCTTGTCTTTCCAACAGATCATGTTGAGATGTTCTCCGATTCTGATGATGATGATTCGTTATCTTGTGGAGACATCATTTATGTGGAAGATTCACCTTCTGAGCTTGTTAGCTTAGAAAAAGAGAATGATGAAGTTACTGACACTGAAATCAAAGATGAAGCTCTTCGAGCAACATTATTGAATGTCAGTCTTCTCATTTCTAAAATCGAGGCTTTCAAAGAGAAACCTATTTCATCTCCTATCCCCATTAAGGATAGTGACATTCTTTCCGATGATTCTATTCCGGAAATGAAAGCCTTCTGTTTTGATAATATGGGAGAGAAGATTAGTGGCAGTACCACTTTTCATTCTCATAATTCTCTCCCCGATTATGAATCATGTATATTGGAGGAGTTCACCAGTGAACCCACTCACATCAATTCTGAATATGATTCATTAACCTTCATGGAGTTCTCAGTTGAACTCACTCATATCATATCTCCGCCGGAGTATGATAATTTCTACTTTGATCTAGACACTCCCATAATATGTCTTGATCAAGCAAGCTTAACTGATGAGATTCATGAAACTATGAATTCTCCTATTGAGGATGAAGAGTTAGTCATGATTTCTATCATGATTTTCTTTCTTTTCTTCATATATTCTGTCACTTCTCCTGTTCTTCACTCCTTCGGGAATGAAGACATTATCTTTGATCCCGGCATTTCCATGTATCATTATCTTGAACCGGGAATATATCTCATCGGTGTGGAACTTTCGCGTACTTCAATGTTTATCCAAACATTTTGAATGAAAGGCCGATGGAGATTGTCTCTTCCACTTACTTCCCCATGAACAAATTAATTCGGGGTCGAGTCAAGCTAGCGACTCGGGAATCAAAAACAGTAGCATGCCATATGGGTTTTCACCCATATTTCTGACTTCTTTCTATTTTCTACCACCCTAGTGTGGGGGGGTTTGCCCCACATGTTGTGTATATATATAAGTTTCCTAAAAAAAATAATAAAAAAAAAATAAAAAAAAAATCTTTCAAAATAATGGCCGTAGTATTTCCCTTTTACGTTCTATGTTTCGGCATAACAGTCGGTACTTTGAATATTGAGGGCAATATTCATTTCTAAGTGTGGGGGGGGGAATTCTCACGAATTTTATCATATATTATCCGCCTAATTCCCGTTTTGGCCAAAATTTTTTGGAGTAAGTGTTTTACACTTACTCGCTTATGGTTATCATCCGCCATGTCTAATAAACAAAAGGATTGGCTAATCCTGGAGCAAACGGCTCTTGGTAAAGATATCTCAAATCCGTTGACGGCTTGCAATTTGCCCAAAATTGTATGGTATTCACCTCACCATATCCTAAAAAGTGAAGAGTTGGCTAGCCCGCAAGTTTATGGCTTGTGGTAAAGGCAGTTGGAAATCCATAATTGGTAATCAACTCACCAAAGATAATATTGATAATTTATCTAAGAGTTGGCTAGTCCAGAGCAAACGGCTTCGGGTAAAGACAAATCAAATCCGTTGAAAGCTGGTGGTTTGCTCAAAATCACATGGTTATCGGTGTACCATGGTTCTTACTTGAACTGAAACATTTGGCTACTCAAGAAGTAATGGCTTTTGGTAAAGAGATTCAAATCCATTAAGTTTTTCTCAAAAGATTGCTAGGGACTAGCAATAGTTTAGTGTGGGGATTGATGAGTGTGTAAATACTCATCATTTTTGGTTAAATCTGAACGGCAAAACGTTTAAAAATGCTCAGAAATGCATCAAAATACTGAAAATATCTCAAAACTGCATTTTATATGTTTCAGATGCAAAATGTTTAAAATCGGATGAAAAACGAGCTAAGTT
This sequence comes from Chrysanthemum makinoi, assembly GCA_910596185.1. Taxonomy (NCBI): domain Eukaryota; kingdom Viridiplantae; phylum Streptophyta; class Magnoliopsida; order Asterales; family Asteraceae; genus Chrysanthemum; species Chrysanthemum makinoi. The sequence goes on along the minus strand of OU343223.1, from coordinate 67,602,749 downwards.
TGCATAATTGGCAGTTTCAGTCCCTCAACTTTCAAAAATGGCAACTTTAGTCCCGGATTTCAAAGATTGACAGGATTTACCCCTGGACATTTTAAATTGGAAAATGAACATTTTTAATCCTTTGGTAATTCTATAATTGGTCCTTTTGATAAATTTTGGAAATTTCAAGTTTAGTCCCCGGAGTTTCACATTTGGCAAAAATGGCCCCTACATTATTTGAGATTTGCAAGATTGGTCCTTGGAGTATTGGGGATTTTCAAGTTTAGCCTTGGAAAACAATTTCAGATTTTACATGAGTGGTCCCTGCAGTTTTGAATTTTACATGTTTGATCCCTTAACTAAACCTTGTGTCCAAGTAAAATCCTAAGCCCAATCCAGTCCAAGCCCAACCATTTTACCCAACCCTGTCCAACCCAATCCAACCCGGTTTAAAAACAAAACCCGCCCCCAGTTTAAAATAATAAACTACCACTCACGGGTTCCCCTACCTTCCCCTGCTCCTACACCTGCAACTCTTACCCTCCTCATCATCACACCCACCCCTCCTACCCTCCAAACACCCCATGCCAAGAATCATTAAATGCATCTCCTCCTAACACTCAATCTCAGTACCAACTGGCAAAAAAGAGGTTTCCCGCCAAAAGCCATCAATGGCTAAAAACCAATCAAGTGATCCAATGGCTCAGATTAGTGGTGGGATTTGCTCAAAGGACATGTGGGAAGACCTTTTGATGTATAAATAGAGAGGAGAAGGCAGAGAGTGGGAGTTAGTTAGTTTTTATGTTTTAAGCGTTTTTTATTTTATTTAACTAATTGTATCTTTCATCTCATTTGTTAACTCAGTTATTTGTATTTCCAGTTTTTTGTAATTCTCTTATTGTACCAGTTCTACATTTTAATGAAACTCAGTTTTTAGTAGTTATCAATTTCAATCTCATTTCTGTTGTTTAAGGTTTATCTTTAGCTTATTAAAGACTCAAATTCATTACTTCAGCTTATTTAATCCATGTTTTCAGTTTAAGCTTCTTGTAAACAAAAATACAAAAAAAATTATAAAAATCTCTAAAAAGAAAAATAATAAAGGAAATAGTGTTTAGCAGTGTTAAGGTTTGCTTTAGTTTTTCAAATTGCTCTCATAAGCTTTTATAAGCTTCTCAACAGCTCAGTAATTGCTTATATAGTCCAGTACTCAGAGTTTACTCAAAGTTCTCATTTGGTCAACAAAAGTCAATCTGCAGTTTCAAAGATGCCATTGATCTGAATTGCTGGTATGGATGGTGGAAATGGGGTGAGATCAGTTTCATTTGGGGTTGATATCAATTTAGGATAGTGACAGTTTTGATCTCAGTATCATTGCCATTGTGACAGGGCACTTGTAAGTCCAATTCTTCTTAATTATTTTTAATCCGTTGTATAACTATAGTGATTGTTGCTTGTTGATCTTAGTGTAGTTAGGATCATTGTTCTCCAGCTTGTTCGAGTGGTAGTTATCCTTGTTCACCAGAGAAATATTTGCACCATCTCTGGGTAGGCCTGCTTAATTAGACCCAGATTTGGTTAATCTGCATGCTCATAGCTAGTTAAGATCTAGTGTTAGTGTACTGTTCTACTTGCATAATTTAGGTGCTCTATGCTGGATTGAGGTAATCATGGTTCAGTACTAGAGATTTGTTAAGTGAGAGTCACCAATAGGATACCATAGCTAGTGTTTGGATCAAGGCTCAGATAGGTAATATAAGCTGGAGCAGAGGATAAGTTCAGCACATGCAGTCTCACTGAGGTTCAATACAGTCACTTAGGACTTAGTCTTGCACCACTCTCTTCTTAAAGTCAAAATTGCATTCACACTAAATTCACAAGCAATCCAGTTAGGCTAGAGTAGAAACAACTTGCATTTTAGGATTAGACCATTAAGGATTAGATTATTTGAGTTACTTTGTGTCTAAAATCATCATTAGATCAACTAGTTTTTGAAGATCAAATCTCGAATAAGTCAAACTTGCAAATCTGTCCTACAAAGTCAAAGTGATATTTCTTTGTTTTTGCCAATCTTTCCTGATTTTTCTTGGGGTCATATGAGGTTCAATTTAAGTGATACTTGGGAATTTACAATTTCAGTTGGTGTTTGATTACAAGGTATCATTAGAATAATTTTGTGAATTTTCCTTGACAGTCAAATTAGTGCTCAAAATGGGTCAAAAGTACCCTGTGCACAAACTCGGTGACAACCGAGTGTGCATGTGTTTTGTAGAGGTCACCACAAGCTCTTGGGAGCTTGTCTGGAGCTAAGTTTTGGTTTACAAGCTCCTTGCTAGGTCCTCTTGAGCTTGTGATAACTGGATTTAGGTTCTGGCTTATCCAAGTAGCTTATTTGTAGGCTGTAAGTTGGTGGTTGAGGGTTGTTTTGGTTAGAAAGTGCATTTGGCATCATAATCTTGTACCCTGCTTCCTAGACGTATAGAATAGTTGAATTAGGCTACTTTCTAGCAGTTTTAGTATAATTTAGGTCCTGTGATAAGTTGGTACACTATAGTGGCTTTTGGCTTAAAAACAAGTGCTTATTCAATAAGCTTTCACTACGAACAGATCCTTGCACATAAGCCCCTGTTTTTATACTTTTTATAGATTTAGAACAATATTTTAGAGTTTTCCTGAATTTTTCACAATTTTTTGTCACTGTTTGTTATTTTTCCTGATTTAAATCAATTTTTGGGACTTTTTAAATACCTTTTAATACAATTAATTCAGAAAAGCTTCAAAAAATTAATTTTTCAATTTTCCTAGGTTAAGATAAATATAAAAAGTCAAAAAAATATTTTTCCAGATTTTTCTAGGTTAAATTTGTAATTTTTAGCAATTTAAGTAGTTTCAAATAGTTTTTAATTCCTAGAAAATAGAAAAATAATCAGAAAAATACAAAAATAGTTTTGAAAATTCTTTTTTGTCATTTTAGATTTTTCTAAGTCTTAATTTTATTTTTCTAGCTTTATTTCCTATTTTCTTGTATTTTAGGTTATTATTTAATAGTTAAAAATAGTTTTTAATTAATAATAATTAATTAAATAGTTGTAAAAATAATTTTCTTTTTCTATAAATTTTCTTTTATCATTAGGTTTGTAAAAATGTATTTTTCATATTTTTAGGACTTTTATTTCTTAGATCTCACTTTTTATTTTGTACGTTTACGTAATTTTTATTTAAACGTACGTTTTAGGTTTTAAACGTTCATCATTTTAAAAATAGTGATAGCGTTTATTTAATATTTTTTAACTTTCCTTTAATTTGCATTTAAGCCGTTGTAATTTGTTGGCTTTTCTGTAGTTATAATTATAATCAAATCCCTTTTTCGTTCAAATTTCTCGATTACTTTACGTTTGATAATCCATTGCATAGCTCGCTGGGACATAACGACCCGGGGAAACACTATACTCCCCTGATCTTCATTGAGTTCGTTCCTGAGCCGTTTTAAGTTTGTTACGGTCTGCCATTCACAAGTGGCAGACTTGAGTGATAAAACTTGACGGTTTGGCGCGGATCAACTAGCATCATTGTATACAACAATATGCTCTTTAAACATCCGTAAACATTTGAACAGTTATAGTGTAATGTTGGTGCCTACTAAAACTCAAGTTTTGTTGGCTATGACAATTATGAAACAAATTGTCATATTTTCATCCATAGAATCTCGGAGCATCTCCAGATTGTGGAATGTGATTCTAAATCCAAACATATTTCCTTTTAAAATATTTATTACACTAACAACTTTCAATGTTGTCAAATCATCTTGTAATCAAGCATGACATAACAACTTTATACACAACATGATGTTCATGATGAATCTTCAAGTTAGACTTTAAGATCTCATTCATATACTATCTTGTCAAAGATATGTACTCATCATGTTCTATTAGACTTATTTATTTACCGCATATGTTTATAATAATAAACATATTTTTCAAGGTTATATATCTTATTTCCAAATCTTACAAACGAAGTTTCATTCCCAACTAAAACTTAATTTAAGTGGAATGTAGTTGCCCATACAACATATAAGATTTAAGAAAAAATAAATAATACTCCCACTAGCTTTCAGGAATACTTATGAGCAATCTTATTTTAATTATTAAATCAAACATGGATTTAATATTAAACATAAGAAACATCTCCTAGATGCTTGCATATATACATTCATGGATTCTTGCAGTTTGTACATATCCAAGGATTATTTGAATTCATAAAACTTCTTTGTATTACTCATCGTCCTCGCAAAAGTAATTTCACAACAAAGAGTTATGACATTCATTGTCAAAATTTCATATCAATGAAACTTAGTATGACAATTATAATCTTTATACTTCTATTTAATGTATATAGGAAAGAATATTCAATCATAGTTAATTGCTTAAGTATGATTGATATTATTATCACTAGACATACATTAAATACATGTACAATATTGTCCATATGATTTCTACACAAAAATTTAAACCACCAGGGTTTCCATCCTTTGAAGAAACTCATTTTCATTATTAAGATAAACCAAGTATCTAAAGTTGATTATCTTTATGGACAGAATCTCTACATTCATAGTATGATTGATTTTCCACAATTCAACATTTGGTAAATTTATCATTATGATTAACAGGCTTACCATGATCCTGCAACTCATATTCCTCAGCATATTAAATATCTGAGATATCCTTACGGATCTATGAATGACAATTCCATCATATTAAGGTCTATCATTTTCATGTTTAACCTCATCATGATATTTGCTAGTGCATTTTAGAAGATTATGTATTTTGTAATTCAATCTTTCAAGATCTAAACAAAACTCCCACTTGCCTTTAAAAATTTAAAGATCACCTTTAAATAGTTTAGCAAGTAGAGCAACAATACATTGTTCTCTTTTGGGATATTACAAAAAACATTGACAGTTCCTAACATTAGTTTGTTACAACTCACTCTATAAGTAGTTTAACAAATTCGGAACTTCATTTATAAGACTTAATGTGATACATCATATTCCATAAACAAATGGTGTCTTATTAATCTTCTAGGTTGGAGTCTTATTGAGTATATTCAATCTATACTCAATCTACTAACCTTGATAACTTTTGGAAGAAACTATAGTTATCTTGAATCAAATAATGCCAACAGATTTTGATTCTTCTAATAGAACATACCATAAAACTATGGTATTTCCTTAGAATTAATATTGTAAGAAAATCTAACAATATTTTAGATAACCATCTACTCTTTTGGCTTACCTATTTACCAACAAAGTAAAACTTAATGGTACAATAGAATTACCAAGTCAATTGCATGTATTATAACACAAATATTTTTGACCAAGTCAAAAGACATATTAGTTATAATCCCACTATACGTTATAAGTCATTGATCAACTCATTGACTTCATGCATATGTCTTAAAACATAGCATGTTAACGTCTTACTTTATATTGTAAGTCTTGTATTAAAAGACTTCATGTTTGTGACTTTACAAAATCATAAACATTTATAATTAAAGTAATTATGAACACCACCTCAGGTTTCAATTAATATTTCAAGTTAATATTTACTACATATATTTAAGTCATTCAACGAATACTTAAATTCAAAGTAGTATTATATTACTTCATTTAATTATGTCATTCCATGAAATGTTCCATGTAAGAAACTGCAGAATCATCCATGCTTGTTCTCACGACACGTGGATATTTTACCTTGGGCTACAATCTAGTTCACGTTCTCACGTAACATAAATTGTAACTACAAGTGTTTCTTAAATATTGAATGACATAAATATTTAAAATAAAGTAGTCTTTGTTATCATCTTGACACATGTTCTTAATAGGGCAATCATACATATATAAATGTATACTTCCTATTAGAACGATATTCTCTTACTTTACAGTCAAGAGAATTCTTTTAAATCATATTAATATGTGTTGTACCTTGCACACAATAAGATTTCTCCCACTTGTGCATGGAACAACATCATGTAGCATATAAACAACACGATACACGTTCGTTTATTTGATTAATATGATTTGTGTCATAGATATAACTAGTAGATATAGGACTATATTGATTTGCAAGGAAACGCACATGACAATCCTTCAAAAACATAAGTGCCTACAATTGGAAAGTAATTATCTTTGAAGATAATCTGGGTTACTACACAGGAAATAAGGCTTGTAGCTCCCACTGAATTAGAAATCATTAAAACAACTTCTTATTCAATAATGCAACACAAATGCTCCCCTGAATCGACAACATTGTAAGTTTTTCATAACCAGTGAAAACAACTTGCTTGCTTTTTACTTTCCTACACCTTTAAAGAACCATACGTAATCATTACTAGGGTACTAAAAGGTGTATTCTACTCTATGAATAATGGAATATCCATCAATGTTATTAACTCGAAAAATTTGGTATGCAATTTCTTCCTTAACAGGCCTACCATCCCATACTGGTATGTAGTACCTTTAAAGGCTAAAGCAAAACAACTAGATAAAAATATGCTAGTTTGCCTTTTACCAATTTTTGCGGTAATTAGTCTAGCTTCTAATCTAGTAACTCATATACATGTTTTCCAGTTAACCAACATTCATGTTGTTACAAAGGATTCATTCACCAAATGAGGGTAATGAAATCTTTATGGAAAATAAGATGTGCAATTCATTGCTAAGAGTTACATTAGAACTTAGACAATTCAAATGTTCCTATTATACCTTTCTCATTCATGAAAGGGAATAGGATTGAGTCTCATGCTTCTCCCATGGAAAAGAGACTTCGTTTGTCTTATCAAGAATTATTCTCGATCAAACTTTTGTTTGAATGCTAGAATGGATCAATTTACAAATCAAAGACTAAACCACGTTTACGGTTAAATGTTGCATTTATACATTCAAAAGAATTACAAAATTCAATTTTAGTATTTTCGATAATTAACCTTTTCAATAAACAATTAAATACTCAAGGTTCATATTCATATAACCAATTAATTATTATTGAAAACTAGGATCCAAATTGTCATAATTTCATTACATCAGTTGATCTGCTAGTAATGAACCTTATACAAAATGGTAGAGCATTTGCTCAATTGCCAATTTCAATTGCAATTCCTAGATTTATGGGATTTACATATAGCCAATATCAATCGCCATGTAAACATGTTTTATCCCATCTTATGCCTTGAGTTGCCAGCTCTCACTACAAAACTCAATTAAGTTGTCCAACTTAAGAAACGGCAAAATCGTCCATGCCCGCTCTCACGACACGTGGACATTTTACCCTTTGATTACTATCTAAGTCACGATCTCACGCAAATAAAAAGTAATCTTAGGTGTTTCCGTTTCGTTGGATGGCATATAACTTAAATTAAAGGGTAATAATTTTGATGTTAAATCAAATATGTACAAAGATGTCGTGCATTCATCTTCGTAGCATAGGTTTTATTAAAACATTAATATCTTGTTTTAATGTATAAGCTTTTCATCATCAAACTTTAATTGAGGTATTGGGTTCACCAATTAAGGAATTTAGTGTTAATTATCATCCATTATACCGTACTTTTGCATAAGTGTAAACACTTAGTGTTTCGGATAATTACCACCAAAGTGGCGCATGGAATTAAAACTAATTCGCCCTTAAGATGAGCTTGCACATTTAATGGCTTACTAAGTAGCTCCATTCGAACTTACAGAGGGCGAGGACTGTGCACGCTAAAGCACAACCTTAGACATCCTTTCAGTGTGACTATGCGCACTTCTTTAAACCCCTTTTATTAGTTCATTCTCATGGGTGAGCCTTTCAGACCATTTGTACCAAAGTCATCAATCAATTAAACGATTATGATTACTATTCTTAAAAATACATGTTTCACCATTGTTTAGATCAGTTTATTTTTCTCTTGTAAACATACCCTTGTTACACATAACAAACAAACAAGTATTTATAAAAAATAAACAAATAAACAATGAATGCATAACAAATAAAAGTCATGCATATCAAATAGCCACATGCATACGTTTTGATAAATCCTATTAATAACCAATTCTAGATTTGACAATATGCATATATTTAATTAAGACTTTCACCCGTTTTCATCTATGTACAAGGTGAACCACATGCATCGATTCATCGATTAGGCAAGTCAAAATTAAATACATACCACATAGCACATAATTGATTAAATTAATAATTATTGAGGTCTTCCCCAATTTTAGATCTATCAAAAATTAGTGTATATCACTTAAACAAGAAAGACATACAATAAAAGCAAATCCATGATAAAACATGCAGATAATTATCATGGACATAAAATTACACTTAACAATTAATGCAATTAAATCAAAGTTACGCATATACACATAAAGTTGCATGCATCTTAGGGTTTCTAATACAATTAAAACAATAGTTTACAAAACCCTAATTAGGGCACCAAAATAAACGCCCCTCCCCTCAAAATTAGGGTTTAGGTTTTGCAAACCCTAGATCTAAGCATACAAATAATAACACATTCATGTTTATTTTAACTATGTGTTTCAAGAATTAATTACTTGTTAAACCCGGCTCGATACCAATTGTTGAGTTTATGAAATATAAAATACAATAAAACATAAAGACATCAAGAGTACACAGCGGAAGACTAAAGATCATAACAAATAATTTAATTAACTGAAAGTATGCGTAACGTACCTCTTGCGAATGTCAAATCCCTTGAGCAAAACAAAGAAGTACTAATTCGTGTAAGAATAATGTCTTACAACCACGTTCTTGTACACACGAATTAACCAACGAATCAAGCGATTGCTAGATCTAACACAAGTCCTTGTTTAAGAAAAACGAAACCAAACTCCCTTACAAATGGGGTGTTCGGCCGAAAATGGGACAAGAGAGAGGAGAGGAGAGATCTAGGGTTAATTCAATGCACAAGTGTATGAAACCCTAGAACCTAACCCTCTTTATATACTAGTAGGGAAACTTTGGGAACAAGTTAGGTATTGGGTTGAAACCCATTACCCTTTGGCCGGCCATGTAGACAAGCCCAAAGAGAACCCATAACTTTTTTTCAAGTCTTCCATTTCTAGTCCTTCTCTTTTCATTTTAACGGTCGTTAGTCATTTTTCCGTTAAATACTTTACGATCGTTAATCGGACTTAATGTGCAATAATTAATCGTAAACATAAACATTAATTATTAACTTTAATTCTCATTCGCTAATGTGTGCAATCCCGTGGTCACGAGTTCGAATCCGGACATTCACATGTTTGTAAATATATACATTTCCAACACCTTGTCCATCCATGTATACGTGGCCTCACCATAAATCATCTTGGCAATCTGCTATCAATTGCACATTCACTTTTACCTACCCCTACACAAATCACATTCATTATCTAATGTCTGCTCATAAACCGAAGAAATCCAAGCGACCAATGCCTTCATACCTCAAAGATGGCGTCGATTTCATCAGCAAAATGCCGGACGAAATTCTTCAGTCGATCCTAGGTCAAGGTCTTCCAAATACTGAAGAAGTTGTTCTAACCAGTGCTTTATAAAAAGGATTGAGGTCTGTATTGAAATCTATTCCATCTCTATACTTGGATTGTTCTCGCACCAAAACGTTCAAAAAGGAAGAATATAAAGAGTTTGTGTCTTGGGCTTTAGATAACAAAACCGTAGATTTGGATAGTTTTCGTTTATGTTGTGCCGGTTACTACCCTATGTCGACGGTGTGTGAGTGGATTGACGCGGCTATGAAACTCAAAGTCAAGAAACTTGACTTGATGGTTTCCGGTGAGGACATCGTGTTGCCACATTGTCTGCTAACTTGTGAATCATTGGAGTCATTAAGGTTGTATTTGTATGGAAGTCGTTTTGAGCTCCCTGATTGTAAAGGTCTCTCTCAGACTTAAGGTTCTTGAGCTCAACAGTGTTGAGCTCCCTGATTTTATAGAAAAATGGCTTGAGATGTGTACGTCGCTTGAGAAGTTAACTTTGATAGATTGCGTAGTTAAAGATCATTGTTATATTCTTGAAATTAAATGTCCGAAGCTCAAGACTCTGATAATTCATAATCATAAGGGACCGTCAATTCCTATTGGCCTTGACGTTGACTGCCCAGAACTGGTGTTTTTTGAGTGTGTCGGTGTCCAAATAAAAGCTCTTTTCATCTTTAAAAAAGTAGAATCCTTGAAGACAGCTGTGATTCTCCCTCAATGCACTTTTCACGAACTACCTTTTTGCAAATTGGCTCGAATATCTCATGTGGAATCTTTGTTGCTCGACCATGGGCGGAGCTATTAAGGGACCGGCCCATCTAGGCCTAAATTCGTTAGTGTATTTTTTTGCGATTTTATGTGTATTTTCGGAAATAAATTTATTTTGGCCCTCCCATTTAATGTATTTCCCGAAAAAAAATTTTTTCGGCCCTCCCATGAAAATTTTTCTAGCTCCGCCATTGTGCTCGACTGTAGTGTAAGTACATACTCTCTTCATGCACGATTATTCATTTTTATCATCTGTAGCAATAAGCAATGTAAAGCACCTAGGTCTCAAATTACTTTAGATCGACGAGCTGCATATCTGTATGGGCCAATAGTATATATGTGCATACCTTGCAAATTTCTCTGTCAAAAAGAATTTGTTGATGTAGTGCATGTAAATTTTTGGGCTCCTAAATTACTTTGACAATGTTGGACTAATCTTGAGTCATGGCTCATGTTTAGGCTCTCATTATAGTTTAAATAAAAGGAGGGGTTGCGTGTACATGTAGAGAGACACAAGGGCCAAACAAGTTTATATCAAACTTGATAACTGCAAAGAACGGTTATATTGATGGGAAGCGACACAAACACAGAACATCACAACGGTTGAAGAAAAGCAGGAGACACAAGACATAACAACATGTCGCTTCAACATGTATAAATAGGGTTTGATTGTCTCATTTGTAAACAACCAGATATATTGTACAAAACAAAGAAAACCATTACTTTGATTCTTAATAAAAGCATTATTGGATCATATTGTTGTTAGTTGTTTCGTTTACTTAATTTGTTCGAAGTTAGAACCCCGCTGGGACAACAAATTGGCATCAGAGCTTGTTTGTTTTGCAACACGAGATCGAAGAGAGTAGGGGTCGAAGGTTTCTGTTGTTGTTGGAACAAAAACACAGCAACCTTGCTGCTGTTTGGTTCAGGCAGAAACGAGAGAAGGAACAAGGTTTCCTTGGCGAAGAGATTAAAGGCGGAAAAGAAGAAAAAGCTGCTGTGTTTCTGTGTTGGTTCGAAGACAGAAAAACAAGAACCTTTGTTGGTGTTACTGATTTCGAAAAAAAGAAAAAAAAAAGAAAACAAAAAAGGAACGTTTTTTGTTGTTTACTGCTAACGGAAAATAAACAAAGCAAAGAGTTTTTTTTTGTTCGAAAAAAAGGGGAAGACACCAAGGAGAGTGTTTGGTTTTTGAGTGTACGGGTTCGTTGGAACAAGTGCAGGAAGAAAATAAAAAAACTGCGTTGGTGTTTGTTTTTGCTGATTCGAAAAAGAAAGAAGAAAGGGAAACACAATTCTTTGTGTTTTACTGTTTCGAGAGAGAGAAAAAACAAGGGATAGTTTTTTTATTTATTTCTGGGTCGAAAAAAAAGAGCAAAAAAGGAAGAAACATCAAGGGAGCGTTTGATTGATTGTACAAGGAAGAAGAAGAACACCAAGGGCGTGTTTTTGTGAGAAAAAAAAAACACACAAGAAAGGGTAGAACCCTTTGTTGGTGTTTACTGGTTCAAGGAGAGAAAGGGTAGAACCCTTTGTTGGTGCTTGCTGGTTCGAAAAGAAAAGCAAGAAGAACACTTTCGGTGTATATTGGTTTCGAAAAAAAAAACAAAAGGATTGACATTTTGTTTTACTAATTTCGAAAAAGAACAACAAATTGGAAGTTGTTCGGGGGTTTTGTTTTGGGCTGTTTCAAAGAAGGGCAGAAAGAAACAAAACATTGGTTTGGTGTTTTGGTGGTTCGAAAAGGAAAGAGGAGGAAGAGGAACAATTGTGGTTACTGCTTCGGAAAAGAAAAACAAAGGAAAGTTTTTTCTTTACTTTCGGGTTCGAACAAAATAGAAAAGAAAGAAGACACCAAGAGGAGCGTTTGGTTGTTTGTACCAGGAAGGAAAAGGACACATTGCGGTGTTCTTACGGGCTCCGAAAAACAACAAGGATAGAAAATCGTATCGTGGAGGAATCGTAAAATTCGGGTTTTATATTCTAAAACTAAAATCTGAATTTTATAATTTTTAGTCTTGTAAGATTAGAAATTTTTGCTTTTGATTCCTAGTTTGAATTATAGGATTTCCCATATTCCTACTTTTAATCCCCTATTAGAATTAGGAATAGTTTTTAGGCACAATGTCAGGAGATAAAAACAAGGAAATCGTAATTCACAAGGAGGTTACATCATTTACCCAATTTCAATGTCCTATTTTGAAACCTACAAACTACACAGTATGGGCTCTACGTATAAAAACCATACTAAGGGCAAACAGGGGCTTTGGGAAATAATAGAACCTAAGGGTAATGAAGAGCTGGATATAAAGAAAGATATGGCTACAACTGCATATCTTTACCAGGCATTACCAGAGGATATGATTTTACAAGTGGCTAGTTGTAAGAGTGCAAAAGAAATTTAGGAAGCACTACAAACTAGGCACATAGGTGTAGATAGAGAGCAAAAAGCACGACTACAAACTCTCAAAACGGAATTTGAGATGTTGAAAATGAAAGAAGATGACAGTATTGATGCTTTCTCGGCAAAGCTCAATAATATTGTTACAAGGGCTAGTGGCTTAGGATCAACTTTTGATCACCAAACCTTAGTACAAGAACTATTAAGTTCAGTACCCAGAAGGTTTATACATATTGTAGCAGCCATAGAACAATTTTCTGATCTAGAAAACACAACCCTAGATGAGACAATTGGAAGGCTAAAAGCCTTTGAGGAAAGAGTAAACCTCTTTAACGGAAGCCCTAGTGACGATCAGGATAGGTTATTGTTCACAAAGCATGGCAAAGAGTCGAGTCATGGGAAAGGTTTTAAGAACAGTGAACAAGGAAGAGCTAATTTGTCTCAAGACAATTGGTGTGACGAAAAGGCAACAAATGTTATAACCAAGGATGGAGATGATCGGTGATTGGAGAAAGAAAAACTCTAGAGATCAAAACCGCTTCAAGAAAGGAAAATGAGGTGTAGAATGTTATAATTGCCATGAATTTGTATATATTGCTAGAAATTGTCCAGAGAAGAATAAAGAAGAAGAGACAAACATTGTAGAAGAAGACACCGAACCTACATTGTTGATGGCAACTATAACTGATAAGGATGAACTAGAAAAGGCATCTTCAGAAGAAGAACCAAGGCGGAAGGGAATTATCATTAATAAGAATGAAATCCCAAATGAAAGCTTAGAAGACTTAAGGTCAGAAATTGAGACTGACTTAAAAAGTAAACTGGAGTTATGGAAGTATGAAATACTTCATGACTTTGAAGAAAAGAAACAAGAACTCAATGAGAAGTTTAGAATGAGAGAGCTAGAGTTCGAGAAGAAGATGCATGAACGAGAAAGTTCATTTGAAAACAAGATGAAGAATGAGATGACAAGTGTAGAATGTCTAAAGAAGATTCAAGAGGCTGTCAATAGTTTAAGATTTCCAAGTAAGATTGACATGAAGACTAGAGAACTTTATGAGGTGCTGGATAGTTATTGTGAGACTGGAAAGGAGATTCCAAGACATGAACCTAAACAAGCGATGCTAGTGAAAGCCAAGGCAGTGGAAGAAGATAGCAAGGAAGCTATGAAGACTAGGATCCCACCAGAAAGGATGGAAGTTACTGCAGGGCTAAGAAGAGGTTATGTAAAAGGCATAGACGCCAGTGATGGAATAAGTGCAGCTAGAGAACGACCAGCAAAGAAGTGGAAATCAACGAAAGAGAGACGACTTGAAATGATTGAAGAATTCAAAAGAAGTGAAGACATTCAAGACAAAGAGGTCAAGCAAAGAATGAGCAAAAAGCCAAAGTATAAAGACAAGGACTTTCTACGAAAGACGTATCATGAAGTATGAAGGAGCTACTAAAGCATGATCAAGATTAGGGGGGTGATTGTTGGACTAATCTTGAGTCATGGCTCATGTTTAGGCTCTCATTATAGTTTAAATAAAAGGAGGGGCTGCGTGTACATGTAGAGAGACACAAGGGCCAAACAAGTTTATATCAAACTTGATAACTGCAAAGAACGGTTATAATGGTGGGAAGCGACACAAACACGGAACATCACAACGGTTGAAGAAAAGCAGGAGACACAAGACAGAACAACATGTCGCTTCAACATGTATAAATAGGGTTTGATAGTCTCATTTGTAAACAACCAGATATATTGTACAAAACAAAGAAAACCATTACTTTGATTCTTAATAAAAGCGTTATTGGATCATATTGTTGTTACTTGTTTGTTTACTTAATTTGTTCGAAGTTAGAACCCCGCTGGGACAACAGAAAAGTGTTTTTGTTTTTGATCGAAAATTAGGGTGATTTTTATTATATAATCAAAATATGTACACACTTAAACTATAGGATACAGTTACATGTCCACTGATAGACTATAGCAGGCAAAATTCATTACTCGTTATAGTTTAATAAACATGTTGACTAGTTGCTGGCTAAGCTACATTTGATATGTTTGCATCTTCTTAATGGGAATTTGTGGTTTATTCACTTGCTATGCTTTGGTTCACAAATCGATGGATAAAGCATGTGTTTATACTTTTTCATTTCATATACATTAATATCTTGTTTTGGTACTCAATTGAGTTTTGATCCTTTCATAGTCCGTTCGTTATGCATGTGATCCGGAAGGAATTTTCCCTAATCTGAAGACATTGGAACTCACCACAACATTTGAATCCGATGATATGAAGTTACTTAAATGGATCCTCACATGCTCTCCAAATCTCGAGTCTATCCATTTGATTAGTCATGAGGTAACCTTGCTCATCTCAGTTAGTCATTTATCCATGCATTTTACTTGGGGTACTAAGGGTGCGTTTAGTTAGAGAAAAAATTTCCTTATTTTCTATCTCTAGTTTTGTAAAAATTTGGAAGGGAAATTTATCTCCACAAAACACTTGAAAATATAGAAAATGCGTTTAGTTGATATTTGTATTTTCTATTTTGAAGAGGGGAGGGAGGGTTGGGGGTTACAAAGGAAAACAAGGAAAACAACTAAAATTTGTTTTCTAATTTTCCTTGTTAGATTAGGAATAGGGGATTTTGTGTTTTGCAAAACATTTTGTTGGAAAATGATAATTTGAACGCGATCTCTATTTTCCCTGTTTTCCACAAAACATTTTGTGGAAAATAAGGGTGTTTCCTCGCAACTAAACGCACCCTAAGTATTTCTGTTCCTCGACTTTCCCATCTAATGGGATGTGAAAAATGACTATCATCTAAATGTTTTCTAATAAGTAATTGAGTATATCTTAGGGCTCCTTGTAACCATCAATAAGTAATTGAGTATATTTTGGGCTCCTTGTAAACCATGAACTTTTTCAAACGTTTGCCCATTTGACCCGTTATCAATAAGACTTAAGCCACACTTACGTTTTATGTATACATTGTTAATGATTGTCCCCTTTTCATTGAGTGTAGACACCCATATAAAAACAAAGAAATTTGTGACCTTCGGGTTATCCTTTGCAAGCTTTAGTTATTTGGAAAACGTAGTTTGACCAAAAAGTATACTCTTTCCCAAGAATTCCTAACAACTCAGGATGCTTAACTTATGTGTTCATTGACTATATAGGTATGTTATGGGAGCGACCAGAATTTCTTGTCACCGTGTCTAGAAAGGGTTGAATTTCTTGGATTTGAGAGAGGTAAGTGGAAATTAGATATAGCCGGAGCATGGAACTGCTTTCGAGAAAATGGTTTTTAGTTTGTGTAACGAAGTCGACTATCATGAAAAGTCAATGGAGACTTTGGATGAAGTATCAAAATTTCACAAGGCTTCTTCAAGTGTCAAACTGGTTACTCTTCTAAAAAAATGATGATATGTGTTACCATAGGTATGTAGTACCTAAACATATTAGGCTGGACGCATTCGACTCGTTCAACATCGGTTGGCAACAAAAAATTCCTTCCGCAACCGATGTTCAAATCGGTTTCCTCGTCTGTGGTTGAAGGTTGTCACATCGGTCATCAAACCAAATTTGGCCATATCGAGTGACTTTGCGACCGATATTTTTAATGCTTCTATCCCCTTTCTTTTTGACCGTTTGTGATAAAATGAAAACAAATTTTAAAAAACGACCTTTTTGTCATTAAACTAAAAAAAAAAAATCAAACCCAATTTACCACTCTATAAATACCAACTTCACCTCAAAGGCTCAAACACAATTCACCACTCACTATTTTAATTTCGTATTGTAATGTTTTTTTTTCATAATGTAATGTTTTTTTTTTTTTTTTAATTTGAATGAAATTTAAATTTAATGTAAAAAAAATCCTTGGGTCGTCGACTGGGGCATCCGGGTTGTCTCAGGTCGCTGGAGAGAGAAAGCTGACGTGGCGCTGGATGACCCAGGTTGTCTCAGGTCGCGACTGGGACTAGCCTTAGACTATGTTTATCAACAATCTATCACGATCCAATCTTTATTAAAATATTTTTTTTTCTTCACCTACACAACCAATCTATACCTTTTTACTAACAACCCAACCCAACCAATCTATACAACCAATCTATTCTTTAAGATAAAAGAAAAATAAAGCAAATAGCCATTCACTAGCCGCCATGTGGCAGATTGGAGGTTGGCAATCTAGGTTGCCATGTGACCATGGTCATAGGAGAATTTGAGAATTTTGATTATAATATTATTATTCGGGTATAATATATCCAACCGGTTGGATTGTCAACCCATTGATAAACATAGTCTTATGGGCAACTCTATATTTCTGTAGTTTTTGTGGAAACTTTTGTGCTTTGTTTTACGTAAGATTTGAATGGCTGTGATATATCTTTATGAGTTATAACTCCAATTTTCAGTCATGGCTGGTTGGAAGAAAGAATAAAATGTTGTCTAAGATTTTGAGAAATGTTGTTTTGATAGAGCGTAGATTGTGGGTTTTTATTAATCAGAAGCTTATTTTATAATTTTGCGTTTGTGTTTGGTTAAACAACTCAAAAGTGATTAATAAGAAATTATGGGACCTAAATCCGGGATCATCACAGGGACATGACTCATGAATTTACGACTAAGGAATAAATCTCTATTTTTGAATCATGTTCAGAAAAAACTTGTGAAACATAATTGTTCTCGTGTTATTTCAAATAAGTCGTACTCTTTAAAGGTACTAATTAATGATCGCAAATATATGAACCGAAGGTGTTTAAACGTTTTGAAAAGAAGGAGCATCAATGTATATAGGTTTTTAAACTTGTGTAATGTTTGAGAAACCTCAGGGATCATGCTGGTAATTTGCTTGAAAAAATTTAAGCAAATAGTAATATATATACCCGGTCTTTAATTTCATTATTTGTTTTATTTTTTTCAGTTCACTCCCTCTTTGCATCTGTAAGGAAGAGGGGAAAAAGGCGCTGTCATCTATCTCGACCAGTTTCCCGAGGTGTTGGAAATCCAGACCTGTTTGCTTTTTTGTTCACAACCTGTTCGATAAAATGTCCGTGTGACAAACCTCACAATCTATTGCTTATAAATCATCAAAGAATGAAGAAATCCGAGTGGCCAAACAGGAGCGACATTCATGATCACCCTATCTTGCAAGGTGCCCACAAGCACCCTCTCACTCAGGTCACCCACCCTGGTCACTCGACATTCGTCCCCAATGCTACAACCCTCTTTTATTACTTGAACGGTATGGACACTCTCATGTCGTGTACTCGAAGATGGACTGACAACTGTATGGGTTGGGCTCCCCCCATCTCCCAGATCTACTTCAGTATCCTCTTCTATGTCCAAACTATGAGAGCCATGTCGGCCTCACGATACTTATCTCCTGGAAGCAACGATGTATCTCACTTTTTGCAAGACTTTGAAATGAAATTTCCTTTTGATTCACTCTGGATTCCTGGACCTCTGGTCCCATTTTTCAAGAATTTAAGCTGCTTCTGGCCCAGCGCTACCGGAATGTCCGGTCCTGTGACTCCCGCGTTACCAGACTTCCCTGACTGGTCACAAGCTTCCGGTTTCTCCTTTAATCGCACATTTTCTAGGCATCTACCTAACATCAGTGTGTTTATCTCGAGATTCCGTTCTGTTTGCACTGCTGCCACCCATCCCAATGTTACAGAGTCGTTGTTCCGCAATGATACAGAAGGACCCAGCTACATCTCTCGACTCTTCAACCAACCATGCACCAACCAAGCTAATGAAGTTACTAACCTAACCTCTCCGGGCTCTAACCTTGTTTATGCAGGTAATCTGAGAATGTGGCAATCCTCTGCTGCTTTCTTTGATCGCGTGGACTTACCAAGAAACCTCGACCTCGAGGTTGATGAAGTTGACGACTCATGGATCGCTGCGATCCGATTTGAATCGCCTTGGTTTGGAATTATTCTAGACATTATGAGCAGATACTGTCAATATTGGCACTCCTCCGCTTCCCTTGCAGACTGTGCCCCCAACAACTCTGCTGCTGGTGCTATCCTCTGCACCGACCAAGACAATAATGTCTTCGATCCTCCCGTTTGGATTGCTCAGACCGGGAACCACAGCTCGAACCAACATGGAGATGTCAACCAAGTTGGACATTATGCTGCTCGAGATACTGCCACCCTTACTTTTAATGCCACCACTGGAATCGGCATGCCTGACGACCACTCTCTTGCAGGTATCACGTATAACTGCAACTTGCTCGGACCTGGTGACGATCCTGATAACATCATCTCTGGACACTTCTGGCAGATCACCCCCCAAGCTTTCCGAGGTGTTAACATCTCGGTTTATCAAGAGGTTTTCTCTTCGATTCGTCGCGACTACCACAACGACAGTCGAATCTACTCAGAGCGTCAATGAGACTGCTCACCCCACCACTACCTTTTACTATTTATCTTAGTGTTTAGAGTATTGGGTTAATCACTATCGACCCATCTAAACCCGTCACAACCCAAATGACCCCGGTCAACAAAAGTCAACCATTAGAAAAGTCAACGAAGCAGTTACAACCGTCACATAGCAGTTATCAATAACTGCTCATATGCAAGAACCGACACAATGGTTCAATGTACCCTTTCATTACAGTATATATACACGATACATTTGTTTGTAAACATATGATGACATATTTTGATTAATGCATAAACACATTTACAGTTTACATAATATTTGCACAACATTCATTTGGTATACTTGTGATTGAAACGTTTAGACCATAGATCCCGTTATAAAGGCCAACAATTGGTATCAGAGCGGTTTGGTCTATCAACCAACAATCATCATTTACCCAGACTCGTAAAAGTTCCAGAATAAAAAAAAACAGAACAAGTCTCGAAATAAAATTTTTTTTGCAAATCGCTAAGAACACAAATCCCGACGTCATTTTTGTGTCTCAACGTTTGTCGCAACAGGGGTATAATCACTTTGTGATTACTCACAACCCGGCAACAAATTAAACTCGCAAAAATTTTTCGAAACCAGTTTCATTACCAATCCAAAACAGGATCAGAAAAAAAACGAACTTAATCGTTTAGATATTTTGATTCGAAATAAAAACAAATACGAGTGTCATCAATTAGGGCACAAAGTAAAGATTCGAATTAGAACAAACACACCTGTTCTTAAACGGAATCAAGCCCAGAAGGATCAATTGAAAATCCCAATTGATTCATTAGCAAACTCCAATCATAAAAATACTCTCGGATCAGGAAAACCCCAAATTAATCCGAAACCCTAGGTTTCAAAATTAAAGTGTTAACAGTGCTCGTAAAAGGAACACCACACCGGAGATAGTAGAAAAGGACGGTCAAAAACCACAGCCATCAAAAGAGGCCGGTCAACCGTCGGTTGTATTGGAGAAGAAGAAAGAAGATCATAAGTTATCTTCTGAAGAGAGAGAGAGAGAGACTGAAAAGGCAGTATCTCAAAAGAAGAAGTGCGCGTGTATTTATCTCAACAAAACAGAAAAGAGATAAAAGGGTTATAAGTGAACGCGTGTACAGATAAGGGCCACAAAGGATTTTATTTTAGTTAAGGCATCGGGTTAAACCATCAACCCCTCCAGGTTCCAAAAGATTTCAAAACCACCTTTCATTTTTACTTTATATATTTTGATATATATTGTTTTTAGATTGATAAGTTATTTTAAAACATTATTAAAATCTTATCATATTTTGTATAGTATATCTAACCTAGTTTTTACACTACTTAGAATACTGACTAGGAATAATTTGTAAAGAGTAATTAACCTTAGGTTATTCATTTTTTTTATAATCTCCCAGGATAGTTTAAAAATTGTTAAAACTATACCTAGAAAAGTTTTACACCCATTTGAGGAAGATAAAACATTAAGAGCTCATTTTAAGAAATAAGAATTTTAAAAATAAAACACATTGTGTTAAAATTCTTTGTTGGAGATTTATTGTCATAATCATTTTAAGATATGACGAAAGGAAAGGAACCTAGTACTAACAATACAAATAGTACACCCCAATTTCAATGTCCAATCCTAAAGCCCGCGAATTACTCATTATGGGCAATTCGAATGCAAATCATTCTCGAAGCGAATGGTTTATGGGAAACAATTGAGCCGACCGAAACGACTCAATCCGATAAGAAAAAGGAAAAAACCGCTATTGCTTTCCTTTATCAAGCCTTGCCCGAAGAACAATTACTTCAAATAACAAAGCACAAAACCGCAAAAGATATTTGGAATGCTTTGAAAACTAGACACGTTGGCGAAGACAGAGTTAAACAAGCAAGAATACAAACACTCAAATCCGAATTTGAGATGTTGTATATGAAGGAAGATGAAACAATCGATACCTTCACCACAAAACTCACTACACTCGTAAACAAAGCCGCTAATCTAGGACACACAATAGAATATGAAACCTTAGTACGGAAATTACTAAATGCTGTACCCGAAAGGTATCTGCAAATAGTCGCATCTATAGAACAATATTCCGATCTAAGTGAAATGACTTTAGAAGAGGCAATAGGAAGACTTAAGACCTACAAAGAGAGGATTAAGTTCAAGAAAGGAAAACAAGTGGACAGTCAAGACAAACTGATGTTCACACGACATGACAATAGAGGGAAAAATTTCAGAGGACGTGGACGTGGAAAGTATAAAGGATGGAAGAACCAAGATAAAAATAACCACGAGAAGAAGGATGGAGAAAACACTCAAAATCACTTCAACAAACAGAATATTGATTTTAGCAAAGTTAGATGTTACAAGTGCAATAAGACTGGTCATTATGCATCTAAGTGTTATTCAAAACCAAACACTAGTATGCAATCTAATCTTGTCGAGGAGGACTTAGAACCTACCTTATTAATGGCAATATTAGAAGACCCACATGTAACAAAGCTAAAAGATCAAAAGGTCTCGCTACACGAAGAAGATGTAGGATATAAAGAGACAAGTGTTGATAGTCAATGGTACTTAGGCAATGGAGCTAGTAACCATATGACTGGAATAAGAGAACACTTTAAAGAACTAGATGAGAACGTTAGTGGAAAAGTAAGATTCGGAGATGGATCTCATGTAGAGATTAAAGGAAAAGGTTCAATCCTATTAGAATGTGAAGACGAGAAACAAAGAATCATATCTCAAGTCTATTACATTCCTAGCTTGAAAAACAATTTATTGAGCCTTGGACAATTTACCGAAATTGGTTGTAAAGTTGTAATGGACGACGATGAACTACGACTTTATGACATGGACAACAAAATCTTCTTGAAAGTCACAAGACAAAGAAACCGTCTATACAAAGCAAGCCTGAAGATAGGCACGCCTGTTTGCTTACTAGCAAACTTAAGTGACAACACTTGGTTATGGCACGCACGATTAGGACACCTCAACTTTGAATCATTAAAATCTATGACTCAAAGAGAGTTAGTTCAAGGAATACCTGCCATTAAACATACAACACAAATTTGTGATGTTTGTTTAGTTGGTAAACACAGCAGAGCACCATTTCCCAAGAAAGCAAAAACTAGATCAACATCACCATTAGATTTAGTTTACGGAGATTTATGTGGACCAATAACACCACCAACACCATCTGGAAAGAGATATATATTCTTGTTAGTAGATGACTACTCAAGATATATGTGGGCGTATTTCTTAAGTACGAAAGATCAAGCTTTCAGTACTTTCAAGGAATACAAAGAAACAATAGAGAAGGAGCTAAGGATAACATTGAAAATGTTAAGAACTGATCGTGGAGGAGAATTCACATCTAACGAATTCACTAAATACTGCAAAGAAAACGGCATAGCACGACAACTAACTGCACCTTACTCACCACAACAAAATTGAGTTGTTGAACGAAGAAATAGGACAATCATGTCTACTACGAGATGCATGATGAAAGCAACTAACATGCCACAAAATTTTTGGGCTGAAGCTGTTAGACACGCTATATACATTCTAAACAGCGTTCCTACAAGAGCCTTAGAAGACATCACTCCATATGAAGCAATTAAGAAGAAAAAGCCAAACTTAGAAACTTTAAGAGTTTTTGGTTGCATAGCATATGCAAAGGTACCATCACAACATCTGACAAAGTTAGATGATAGAAGCAACAAAATGGTATACTTAGGAAGCGAACAAGGATCAAAAGCTTATAGATTGTTTGATCCAACAACACAAAGAATATGTGTTAGTAGAGATGTGAAGTTTAAGGAGGATGAAGCATGGGACTGGAAGGATTACCTAGATGAACACACCAATGATGAACCCGAATGGTTTGACTTCAAAGTCGAAAACCTTGAAGCCACAAATGAACATCAGGAAAACGAAAACCAACCAGATGAAGAAGACAATGATATCCCTGCGAATGATGATCATGAATATGAAACATCAACAACTGACTCACCCTCACAATCACAAACACTTCGCACACCATCTACAATTTCATCAAGAATAAATACTCAAATTTCACCAACTACCTCAAGACATTCAACCAATCAAAGTAACTCAACTACAACCCGAAATTTACATCCAGACTTTGATCACACACCATTACAAGGTTTTAGAACATTGAATGATCTATATGAAAACACCGAGGAAGTTTTACCCGATCATTTATTACTAGCACCCAAGAATTACAAGGAAGCATCGAACGATCAAAAATGGATCGAAGCAATGAAGGTCGAATTAGATTCCATCAATAGAAACAATACATGGGAACTAACCACTCTACCAAAAGGACAAAAAGCCATTGGATTAAAGTGGGTATTCAAGACCAAGAAAGATGCTAATGAAAATATAGTCAAGCATAAAGCTAGACTAGTAGCAAAAGGCTACATACAAGAGCATGGCATAGACTTTGAAGAAGTCTTTGCACCTGTAGCAAGAATGGAAACAGTCCGATTACTATTAGCCATAGCTGCTAATAACAAATGGGAAGTACATCACCTAGACGTCAAATCGCATTTCGCATGGAGACTTAAAAAAAAGAAGTGTATGTTACACAACCCGAAGGATTTATAAAAGAAAATGGAAAAGTCTACAGATTGATAAAAGCTCTATACGGATTAAGACAAGCACCACGTGCATGGAACATAAAGTTAGATAATACCTTGAAGTCCTTAGATTTCAAGAAGTGCGCTTTAGAACAAGCTGTCTACACAAAGAAGTCAAAAGACTCAATACTTCTAGTAGGAGTCTATGTGGATGATTTAATCATCACTGGCACACCAAAGAAAGAAATAGACAAGTTCAAAGCTCAAATGGAAGAGAAATTAGAGATGAGTGACCTAGGATTACTATCCTACTACTTAGGAATTGAAGTCACACAAACTGGAGGTGACATATCAATAAAGCAATCCGCCTACGCAAGCAAGATCCTAAAAGAAGTTGGAATGCTAGATTGCAACGAAACTTTAATACCTATGGATCCAGGAACAAGACTAACAAAGAACACTGAAGAAACAACGGTCAACTCAACTGAATATAGAAGTTTGATTGGATGCTTACGATACTTGTTACATACAAGACCCGACTTAAGTTATTCCGTTGGATTACTTAGTCGTTTTATGCAAGAACCGAAGGAACAACACATGAAAGCTATAAGGCAAGTACTACGCTACGTTAAAGGAACAAAAGATTATGGAATCACCTACAAGTACAATGGAAGAAACAGATACAAGGTTATAGTGACAGCAGCTACGGAGTCAACACTTAAGAAGGCAAAGGCACTACTGGAATTATCTTCTACTACGGTGAATCACCAATCAGTTGGAGTACACAAAAGCAAGCCACGGTAGCTCTATCATCATGTGAGTCGGAATTCATTACAGCAACAGCAGCAGCAACGCAAGCATTATGGTTAAAGAGACTGCTTAGCAAGCTTACACACACGGAAGAAGAAAAAGTTACAATACTGGTCGACAACAAGTCCGCCATCGAACTAATGAAGAATCCCGTATTCCACGGAAGAAGTAAGCACATTGACATAAAGTACCACTTTATAAGAGAATGCGTCGAAAGAGAAGACCTACAAGTCGAATTTATAAGTGGAGAGTTTCAGAAGGCTGACATACTGACAAAGGCATTACCCAAGATCAGATTCCTCACGATGAGACAACTAATTGGAGTCAAAGATCTAAAGCAAGCCGATTGTGATTAAGGGGGAGAATATTGGGTTAATCACTATCGACCCATCTAAACCCGTCACAACCCAAATGACCCGGTCAACAAAAGTCAACCATTAGAAAAGTCAACGAAGCAGTTACAACCGTCACATAGCAGTTATCAATAACTGCTCATATGCAAGAACCGACCCAATGGTTCAATGTACCCTTTCATTACAGTATATATACACGATACATTTGTTTGTAAACATATGATGACATATTTTGATTAATGCATAAACACATTTACAGTTTACATAATATTTGCACAACATTCATTTGGTATACTTGTGATTGAAACGTTTAGACCATAGATCCCGTTATAAAGGCCAACATAGAGTAGACACTATAGTGTTACTCTAGGATTTTGCGGTTCTTTTTTGTTTAACTGATTGCATCAGTTTACTTATGCTTTTCGCTATTAATGTAATTTCAAATTTATGCAATAAAAAAAGTATTAAAAAAAATCCAATTTTGAGCAATGAAAGAGAAAAGAAAAAAGTTAACCTAAAAGAATTTAAAAAATCCGAGCACGATTCATTATTGTTTTTGAAAGAAAAGAATATGATATCTGGAGATGTTTGAAAAGTATTATCTGTATGGTCTTTAGGCTTTATCAAGTGAAAACATAGAGGGTGCAAAAGATTTTCTGAATGTGATTATTGTTGGAAACTATGTATAGCTGTACTATACATTAAAATACATTCGATATGTTTGCATCTTCTTAATGGGAACTATGGTTTATTCTTGATGCATTACTTGCTATGCTTTAGCTCGCAAATCGATCACCGGATAAAGATGTGTTTATGTTTTTTCAATATCGCATACCTTAATATCTTGTTTGGTACTTAACTGATCGTTTTTTTTTTTTTTTTTTTCTTTTACTTTTTCTTTCATATATAGTTTATTCGTTATGCATGTGATCCGAAAGGAAATTTCTCTAAATCTCTTCCCATTCTGAAGACATTGAAGCTCGCCACAACATTTGAAACCTATGATATGAAGTTATTTATCCGGATCCTCACATGCTCTCCAAATCTCGAGTCTATCCATTTGATTATTTAAGAGGTAGTCTTGCGCAACTCAGTTAGTATTTTATTCATATTTTACTTGGGGTACTAAACATTATTATTCATTCAATATACACAAACTTACATGGTATCGAAGCCTAACCGATCCTTTCTATCTATAGCTTCCGCAACTTTTTCTTCGTTTCGTATTACTGTTTCTCGACCAAGTGTGTTGTCGAGGTGTGTTTTGATTGTTTGTCAACCAAGTGTGTTGTCGACTTTGATTGGTTCTTGATTCACTTAAACCCACACGATTTTATCGACCAATTTCTTTTTTTTTGTCGACCAGTTTTTGATTTTGTTTCCATTAAACTTGATTGAAGTGTAGACACCCATGCATATTGAAACCAAGAAAAATATGTGACGTTCAGGTTATCCTTTGCAAGCTTTAGTTCTTGGGTAAACACAGTTTAACCCAAAAATATACTTTTTCCCAATAATTCCGAACATTAGTTCTTGTTTTTGCAGCTCAAGATGCTTAACTTATGCTTTCATTGGATGGTATAGGTATGTTCTCGGATCAAATACCGGTAGTCAGATTGAGTTCAAACAATGAGAATCTTGCCACCGTGTCTAAAAAGGGTCGAATTTATTGGATTTGAGAGAGATAAGTGGAAGCTAGAGCACGGAATTGCATTGGAGAAAATGGTTTTCATTTGGTGTAACGAAGTCAATTATCTTGAAAAGTCAATGGAGACATCTTTTATATAATAAAACAAAACCCTTAGTGGGAATTTTTCATTTCAAAAAAATCAAACCATACCTTATTTGGTAATAATTTTTTTATTTGATTTTTTAAAAGATTTTTAATTATAAAAAAGAAACCTTAAATATTTTTATATTTGTCAAAAAAATTATAAAAGATCGTTACTATTAGGAAAAAAAGTTTTTAACCTGACATGTTCAAAAAGAGGAAAAATACACATGGGCCTATGTGTAATTATTCATACTTGGTAAAAATTGAAGCGGAACGCAAAGATCGTCTATCCAACAATTAGTATACCATTCTTCCACAAACCCTAACTCAAAACATAATTCGATAAAAAAAAAAAAAAAAAACTCATGCCCCAAATTACCAACTTGAGCAATCCACAAAATCGAAGTATGTTGTTTAGATTTATGGATTTTATTTAGTTATTTTGAATTTTTTGTAACTAAAGAATGTTTGGTATTGTGATACAACTGAGTTGTGGAAGCTGGTGTTTAGATTTTTTATGTTGCCTTAAATTATTCTGATTGCAAAACAAGATAATGTCGCCTTAAGTTATTCTGGTTGCAAAACAAGATAGGCGAAGAAAATTAGTTGTAGAAGCTGAGTTTCAAGTGGCAACTGGTAAGCTACCATGTGCTTGATTTGTTGCAAATGGTTTCTGTGAGGATCGTATAAGAATTGTATTAATGTCTGCGTTATGCTCTACATACCCCTTATGACAGCTTTTATGTGAATACAGATTAATGAAAAACCTCGGAATGTTCCTCGGGAGGAAGGGGAAAGTGGTAATTCCTGCTGCCATTGGGATATTGGAGGTTGGTCTTTAATTTACTGCCCTTCTACATTATTGCTTATACTCTAAGTGGTGACTCATATCTTTACTCAGTATATCACATTTTTGAGCATGTGTAGTGCACTCTCTTATCAATAACATGCAGTTTGTTTAAAAAAACACTTGCGTTTGAGGTAAAATTATGATTAATCTAGCCATTATCGATATAATTTACTGCAATAGGTCTGAAATCAAACGGTAGACAACATTGTTGCATTCAAGGACCAAGAGTCATTTTGCTTTTTTATTTCGTAATTATCACTATATGTCATGATGTGATATTAGCAAGTCTTCGCTATGTTTATTGTTGTTTTTTTTTTCTTGGCATGAGGATGATAACTAAAAACTATAGATACTTTCTGTACTAGCTTTTACCAGGTTATATTGTATATGCTTCTGTCTTTATATGACATCTGATGTATCTCGGTATATGTGCACTGTAGTCATGGTATAGAAGAAGGCAAACACATCTATGTAAAATTATGATCCAATGGAGGTGCAACAAGAGTATCCAAGCTGCAACATTAGTAATAAGGAAGAAAAGGGTGTTCCAGTCCATGTGATGATGCCAATTGATATCGTAACAATGTGAAACAGTCTAAATAAGAGGAAAGCTGTGAAAGCAAGTTTCAAGGATTTGAAAAGTGCGGGTGTTGAGGGAGTAATGGTGGATGTGTGGTAGGGGCTAGGGGAAGAGGTTGTAGGAGATTATAATTGGGGTGGTTATGCCGAGGTTTTTGAGATGGCAAAGAGGTATGGATTGAAGGTACAAGCAGTTATGCCGTTTCATCAATGTGGTAGAAATGTTGGCGACTCTTGCATGTGAGTTCCACTTTTTTTAATGCTTTATATGATTTTTGCATATGTAACATGGAAAAGTGATTTCGACATTGCAGGATACGTATTCCAATATGGGTAGTAGAAGAAATCGACAAAGATCCAGAATTGGCGTACACAAATCAATGGGGACGGAGAAATTATGAGTGTATCTTTCTCTTGGGTATGATATGATCCAATGCCTCAAAGGGAGGACACATATTCAGTGCTACTCAGATGCGACAAAAGTTCTCCCATCTTCTCGGTGACACCATTGTGGTAATTACTCACTCCACTAATAAACCAAATAGATCTTGCAAGAAGTACTCTTTTGCTAATAAATGAATAAGTTTAAATCCAACTAAAATGAGCTATTTGTGCAATTCCCTTATTAAAACAATGTTTTAATAAGCATACATATCATCTACATAGGAACAAAAGTTAGTAAAATATAGTAAAGAGCTCAATTTATAATACCGGTGTTTGGATATGTGTTCCTCTTCTGGAGCTGTAAGTACTTTTTAATAAATCACTGTTTTTTTATTATCATAATCTGTAATGCAAAAGAAAGTATAACATCTTTGGTTTTTCAGGCGGTACCAACTGAAATCATAGATGCCCTTGCCGTCTGTTTATACAAATGGTGTATAAAATTCTTTTAGGCAGTTTATAATAACATGTAAGGGAGTGTTCCAGGTCAGTATGCGTGATGCTATAGTGATGGACTGATTTTGCCCACAAACACTTCTTTATCCGTTTTCAAGATTGAATATAACTGTTGTTTTAAATTTTACTCTTTCTTAGATGTTAGATATATCCCAAATCGACTCATTTGTTACCTTTGTACACATAACACTTATAGATTATTTCCACTATTTGACTGAATTTGACTTCATCGGTCCCCCAACCACAGCCTTACTTTCAGCTCAACTCACAAACCAGTCGCCGTCCCTGCAATTAAGGCCGGACACGGTATTGTCATAGTTCCACGTGCTAACCCTCGTGGTGTGTCACCATTTACAACTACCACCAATCCTGTCACAAATCCGGTAAACCCGCATGGCGCCTGCACCTGTTGGCTGTTACTAATTTGGTTACAACCTTGAGTACAAATGCTGGAGGACAACCACGATGAACCACTGAACGAATTGTGAGTTGCGTTTGTACCAAGTTTATAAAAGTTAATTTCTTTTTGGCTTTTATAAAAAATTGCATTATTATCAAGATTTGCTAAAATTTTGATTTTCCGGTAAATTTGCATCTTTTTGTTGGATATGTGATAATTTCAAGATACAAACATATTATGATATGGGTTCTTTTCGTGTTTTAAAAAACTTAATATCTTTTTAAATTTTGGTTTCATGAGTCATTTTATGCAAACTGTATCAGAAGAGGAATATCATGCATTGAAGGCACCATTGTTACAAAGGCTATCGGCTCAAAGAGCTAAAATCGACCAAAAAGATGTCGTCATCGCTGGACCATAAAAAAAAGACCCAAACAACGAATGGTCAGTGATCGACTTACAAGAAATGGGTTCCAAACACAAGGAAAAGCATCAAAAGTCAGCCGTTAAACAAGTCAAACGAGCTGCATCAGTTCTTGGTCTCTTATCATCATCATCATAAAAAATGGAAAAGATAATAGTGTTGGAATGTCTCATGAGAACCCATTATGGAATCTTGAACTGAAACAAAAAGAAAACGAAAAACCAACGGTTCTGATGGCTGAAAATGTAATAAGCGAGGACTTGACAAAGAAGGAGAAAAGGAGCCTGTTTAGTAGTATTTTGGATTGGGAAAAGAGTGACGATTCTGAGAAAGATATTGTTCCATTACCGTTAAATGATTCGGTTAAGGGAACTTATGCCGGTCTTAAGGAGGGGACAGATACTAAAATCAAGCGAAAGCTACATATGGATAGTTCATCGTCTAATTTCTTTGTTAATAAGGTGATTAAATCTGAAAGTTTTTGGTTCGATTTGATCTGCATTTGTTTTCTTGTGCTAATACATCTGTTGCCTTAGGTTTTAGGAGATCAGGAAAGAGCTAACAAAAAGCAAAGCAGAACTTCAATTATCGTAAGCGATCACAATCTTGATACACTTATTTAAGGAAAAATCTGTTTCAAATTTGTATCATTTACTTTTTAGACGGAAAAATGCTACTTACATTTCTAACCTTTTAATACAACAAGTTGGATATGTGGTAAGAATTGGTAATGTGCAATAAATCCAAATAAAATATGCAGAACTGAGACTGCCTCTTAGTAGACGTATGGCTAAACTTGTCATAACAACTTAAGCGCTTTTGAGTGTTTACATAGAGCCAAACAACTTTGCATTTTCATTAATAAGCATTATCTTCTTAGAACTCCCATTGTTTAGGTAGTCAAACAGCTTAAGCACTTTTGAAAATGGTTATTTTGTTTAGGGGGTGTTTGATCAGTTTTCTGGAATTCATTATTTGTTTATTGTGTTTTCAAGTAACAAATATATACTTAGTTGAAAATGTTTGGGTACCAAAAATCTTATTATTTACGTAATTAGAGAGTGTTTGTGTCTGCTTATCTTAGAGTTTATCTATGTACGTGTAAGGGAGCGTTTAGGATTGCTTACTTAGAAAAACGTGCTGTTATTGGTGATTTATTTTAAAAAAAGTGACACAATTTGTCATAAACCTGTGACATGCTAATTATTCACAAGATTAACATTTTGACAACAAGTGTTTTGATTACTCCAACTCAACCCGTACAATAATTATCCATTTTGACCCGCCACCAAGTGGCAAGTTCCAACAATTTGCTATATGGATGTTTCTATTCGGTTTATGAAGCCAAATAGGTAAAATATAAATTCAACTTAGAAGGAAATGGTTGAAGTGAGTCAAAATGGATACATAGTTGACAAAAGGGTAAACACATCTGTAGTACTACTTTTTTTTGTGTCAACAGTCTTTTCATGCTAGAATCGCGGGGTTCCCATCACATATGCTTAATTTCTAACACTGATGCATTCATTGTATGTAATGTCAACAACATGGTCCTTCCTCTTAACCATGCTAATTCACAGTTAGGGTCTTGGTATGATTTTATCGATCTTGAAGTGAATAGGAGCTTCAAAATAAAACACTAGATACATGTATTTTTTGAAGGATGACTTTAATCAACCCATTTGAAAAACTAGATGGATTACATTGAAGTTACATAGAACTGTAACAAGATTAAAAATATTTTCTACAAAATAGGTTTCATATTTGTATGTTGTTGCAACATATGATCAATTAAACTAGGGGTATGTTTGGCACGGAGCGGTGTGAAGTTTTTTGGAGCGATGAGCGGTGAACAATGAGCATTTTGATTTTTATTTGTCGTTTGGCAAAAGAGCGGTGAGCTTTCCTATTTTTTAGGAATGCTCAATTTTCCAATGCTTCTTTAAGAAGCTGTGAGCGGTGAGCAGTGAGCTGCACAACTACTGCTCACAGCTCACAACTACTGCTCACTACTACAGCTCACAGCTACTTTTGGCAAACACAACCTAGCTGTGTCTTGTATCCTATTGCATAAAAAAAGTTTAACTAATTTACTATACTTAAGCTATATGGGAAAACAGGAAAGAGGAGCGGCCCATAAGCTGAACTTACAAACCATTTCACCTGACTATAATAAATTATTCTTAAGAGATTTCTATAAGCATAAGCTACATTATGTTGGTGGTGCATTAAAAAGAGAGAAAACAAGGTGTTGCATATGCCTGCCTGAAGAAAGCTTACTTAATGGTGGCTGCATGCCTCTTTAGATTTTTTCCATTAACCAATGAGCATTGTTACTTGCTGAAATATCAAGTAAAGGTGTAACACTAAAGTTACACTTACAAAGAGTTTAGAGTGATGACAAGTCGTTATCTCCCTTTCATATATATTGATCTGACTTTGTATCCGTGTCAACAAACAATTCAAAATACCTCAACTTTTTATAACAGGTTCCATAACCACTCACTTTATTTATTTTTATTTACTTCTCTTGATTATGTAGGGGTTTATAGTGATGTGCATGTTCAAGGTTATCATCAATAAATTATGCATTCAATCAATAGGGAATGATGTTCAATCCAGGTCCTCACTATGAAGGTCAAAGAAAATATTGATCAAAGGAGATCGGATGTTGATAATATAGTAAAGGGAACGCTTATATAATTGGATGATATGATGTGGTGTTGTGTGCTTAAGAGACCAATTTTTGTAGTTAGAAGTATATATACGACTTTCAGTATGATTGTGTATCACAATCTGTATAGGGATCGGTAAACATTTATCAAAAGTCAATACATTACCACATTAACTTAATGTATCTTTTAATATGGCTTAATTATATGAATACAAAAATTAGAAAAAAATCCCGTGCAATTGTTCTTCTTTAATAGATAATAACATATAAATAAAAAAATTAGAAAAAATCCCGTGCGTGCACGGGGATTATAACTAGTTGAATGAAATATCAAAATTTCACAGGGCTTCTTCAAGTGTCACTTTGGTTTACTCTTCTTAAAAAATGATGATATGTGTTACTTATTTTACATAGCAGACTTTTCTTACCCATTCATCTAAAAAGAAAACAATGGCCGAGAATAAAAACATTTTATTATTTCACCTATTTTTTATAATTTAAATATCTCTTAAACCGTTAATCGTTAAGCAAAAATAATTACATCATCGCGACGAGCATTTAATTATCTTTCTATAGACGGGCACTTTGACATACTTTCGAAAAAAAGAAAAAAAAATCATTTTTTTCACTTTTTTTCCGTTTTTCTACGAAACTGGAATTTGCATGAAATATCATATACTCCATCAGTCTCAAATTATAAGTCCATTTTTTATTTTCAAAGTCTTTTTATTCTGACTTTGACCTTAATTGTTTCTTTTCATGTTATATAATACTTGATGAAAAGTATACCAATAAAAATGCATTTAAATAACATATCCATTTATATATTTTACATAAAGTATTATATAACGCTAAAAGAAATAATTACAGTCAAAGTTGAAATAAAATGACTTTAGAAAAGTCAAAATGGACTTATAATTTGGGACGGAGGGAGTACAGTCACTGGGACATGTGCTCATTGCCTGGGGCCGGGTCCTTGGGGGAGGGTCCGGTTGGCATCCTTAGGATGCATGGGACCAGGGTGATCCCACCGATCTTCACATTTATTGAAGATATGTGATACTAGTGTTAAATCATATATGATAAATCACATATGATATACATATCATATATGATAAATCACATATGATATACATATCATATATGATTTAACACTAATATCACATGTGGTATTTAAATTAGTGTTAAATCATATATGATTTTTCATACAAATTTCAGTAACGTAAAAAAACTTAAAAAAAACGTGAAAAGCACGATTTTTTTTTTGTTCAAAAGTATATTAGTCGTGAAAAGCACGACTAATAAAGGTCGTAATGGTATATTTTTTTTCGCTTAATGATTAACGGTTTGAAATATATTTATATTTGAAAAAAAAAGGATTAAAGTGAGTTTTTTTAATTGTTGGGATTAATCTAATCCATTAGATCTAATAAACATGAAAGGTGGAGATTGATAAAGAAGTTTTTATCCTCTTAAATCTAATAATATTTACCATATTCTTACAAAATTAAAGATAACAAAATAGTTTTTTATTTTTTTATTTTATATATATATATATATATTTTTTTTTTCCTCGACTAAACGCATGTGTTATTTTAGACAAGTCAACTCTTTTATGGGACTATTTAAAGGTCGCAAATATATGACCCGAAACGTTTTGAAACCAAGGAGCATCAATGTAGGTTTTGAAATTTAGGATAAATGTGTGATGTTTGAGAAACCTCAGGGAGCACGCTTATAATTTACTCCAAACCTTTAAACAAATAAATTATATGTTTTTCCATGTCCGTGTGACCTCACAATTTATTTGTTTCTCTTAATAGGTTTGCTTATAATCATCAAAAAATGAACAAACTCAACCAAGCTAAGGCTTCAAAACACGAATATGGTGTTGATTACATCAACAACATGCCCGACCCAATTCTTCAGTTGATCCTTCAAGGTCTTCCAACAACCGAAGAAGTTGTTCGAACCAGCGTTTTATCGACACGGTGGAGGTATTTATGGACTTCTATTCCATATTTTCCATCTTTAGATATAGATTGTTATCGAACAGCACCGACTCCCTCTTTAATATTCCCTAGGAAAAAATTCAAAGACTTTGTTACTTGGTGTTTAGCTAACAAAACCGTAGATTTGGATAGTTTGCGATTATGGTGTGCAAATTACTACAGAGACTCTACTGTAAATTGGTGGATTATGGAAGCTGTAAACCGCAATGTCAAGTCACTTGACTTAATGTTTTACCATAAGTTTAAGGGTTATTCATATTTTGACTTTCCCGAGTGCCTGATAACTTGCGATACATTGGAGGTATTAAGGTTGAATTCGTATAATCATGCATATTTGAATTTGGCTGGTTGTACAAAGTTAAGGTCGGGCACTTAGGGTTCTTGAGCTCAACAATGTTTACTGTCGTAAGGTAAATAATGTAAATGTAATAGAACAGTTTATCAGAATGAGTCCATTACTCGAGAAGTTAACTTTGATTGACTATTTTATAAAAGCGCTTGATCCTGTTTGTATTTCATCTCCGATGCTCAAGACTCTGATAATTCGTAACTGGAAAAATATTATATATGGACACCAGGGATATAAGTGTGGCGTTAGGGTTTCTTGCCCAGAACTCGTGTCGTTTGAGTATGTTGGTCCTAGAGACGTGTTAATCTTTGAAAACATAAATAGCTTGAAGAAAGCTGTGATTCTCCCTAATGACAAGATGCAGCAGAGCATATCTCATCGTAAGGGGGATGAGATATGCAAGGTGTTAGCTAAACTTTCTCGTGTGGAATCTTTGTCAATCAATCTTTATTTCATTCAGGTACATATTTTTTTTTTTCATACAAAATTCTCCATTTATGTCAACTCAGAGCTCTCGGATTGCCTTAGATTAAGGCCAGACCTATTCGGTATTATGGGCCATTTGGCAACTTAAACGTGACCTTACTTATGTATGCATTTTGTACAAGTGAGGACGTGAAAGATTGGAGAAAGGGACATGGTGTATTTTGTTTATGGGAAAACGATGTGTGATGGTAACATAACATCACGTGGTATGCGTATTTCTAAGTCTTGTTACGAATTATCAAGATTCAAGAGTCTTGAGACAATGCATACTTCTGAAACTGTGAGAGTTAAATATGTATTATGTTCTCATTTAAGTTTTGACTTTACATCACTCAACTTTAGGTGATGTTAACATCACATGTTATCCCATTTGTTATTTACATGGCTCAGTTTACATATTTTTTTTCTGAACTTTGCACCCTAATGATCTTCCTTGTAATTATGTTTCTAGAAAAGAATATGATGCTTGGAGATGTTGAAAGTGTTGTGGACAGTCCCTAATTTGTGGTCTTTTTAGTCAGAGAAACATAGAGGATGCAAATTTGCTCTGATTTCTGAATGTAATTGTAGCAAACCATAACTTGTACTATGCGTATTGGATACTAATTTATCTAATCCATGAAGGTCAAACATGAAAGTCAAATATTTAGAGTCGTTTATGTAAAGTGTAAAGTATAGGGTCCTAGTGTGTCAAAAACAAAGCCTACAACCGAAAAACAGTTACATTCGGTTATGGCAGTTATTAGTGAACCGTTGTGTCGGTTGGTGGGTTATATATACCCATAAACCAAAGTCTGTAAAAACTAATGATTGATTATATAACAAATAAACTTAGTATACTTTATATTCGATTGTTCATAGAAGATTAGACCAACAATGCGTAAATTACTCTCCGTGTGCTTGCAACTTCTGCATGTGAATCTGCGGTTTATATATGATGTATCACTTGTTAAGCTTTGGTTCACAAATCTTTGGTATAAATCACTAATCACATTCTGAGGTTATGACGAAGATTCATGAATATCCTTTCATCTTTGCATACCTTATTGGTAGCATTTTAGTTGGCTCCTAAGAGGATTTAAATGCTAATAACCAGTAGTTCCGCTTTGGTATTTATTCTGGTTTATGTTATGCTTTTGGTTGCCAATCTGTGTTTATCATTCAATCTATATTATTAAGTAACTACATTCTACTATGAATTAAATTCCAAATGCTTGCTTGCTGTCATTATGATAGTGCATTGATGCTGCACGTGATAGGAGAGAAAATTTCCCTGCATCGTTTCCAAATTTGAAGACATTGGAGGTGACGACAACAATTGATGCATTCACCATGAATGTAATCATCCGTATCCTCAGACGTGCTCCGAATCTGGAGTCTCTCCATTTGGTCATTCAGAAGGTAGTCTTTCTCGTTTCAAATAGTGAAAAGTTATGTAAACTTTAGGAACTTGTAAACTGCTTGACGTACTTGTTAAGCTAACTATTTGACCCGCTATCAATATACCACCATCTACATCGACCCATTTGTACATAAGCAGGTTAAAATTTCCACCTCTACATTTAAACAGTAGACACAAGTCTGATACATTTTTCAAGAATTCTTAAAAGATGGTTCTGGGTTTTGCAACCTGAAGATTAACAATTTATGGCGTTTTCTTATGATTTAGGAACATCTAACGACGGAATATTGGACGTTTGATGAAGCTAAAACAAGAAGAATCTTCACGTGTCATCTGAAAAAGGTCAAATTCCTAGGAATTAATGGAAAAAAGCGACTAGTTAAGTTCCCTGATTGTAAAGGTTTCTCTGCACTTAAGGTTCTTGAGCTCAACAGTGTTACCTTCTACCAACCGGATTTTACAGAAAAATGCCTTAAGATGTGTCCGTTGCTTGAGAAGTTAAGTTTGATAGATTGCGGAATAGATAAAAATGATATTCTTTGTATTCCGTGCCTAAAGCTCAAGACTCTGATAATTCATGACTATGTCAATGTTATGACCTCTTCTTTTAACCTTGTGGTTTCATGCCCACAACTGGTGTTTTTTTAAGTGTGTAGGACTTCAAGTTGATCCTGAGACCCTTCTCAAGACGTGTCCTTTACTTGATGAGTTATGTTTAATTAATTGCATCGAAACATTTGGTATTCTTAAAATTTCATGTCTGAAGCTCAAGACTCTAATAATTCATCGCCGTGACCTTAACGGATGGTACAGTTCTATTGGCCTTGTGGTTTCATGCCCAGAACTGGTGTTTTTTGAGTGTGTCGGTCTCAAAATTAAAGATCCTTTCGTCTTAAAAAAAGTAGAATCCTTGAAGACAGCTGTGATTCTCCCTCAATGCAGTTTTGACAAACAATCTTGTTGCAAAGTCTTGGCTCGAATATCTCATGTGGAATCTTTGTCGCTCGACTGTAGTGTAAGTACATACTCTCTTTATGCACGATTATTCATTTTTGGGCTCTTAAATTACTTTGACAAGTGTTGTTTTTGATCAAAAAATAAGGTGATTTTTTTTTATATATAATCAAAATATGTACACACTTAAACTATAGTATCTAGGTACATATCCACTGATAGAATATAGCATGCAAAATTCATTCCTCGTTGTAGTTTAATAAACATGTTGACTAGTGGCTGGCTAAGCTTGAGATGATTGGGTAGGCAGAGTTCATATCATCAATATATAGTAAAATTTGTAATGGCTTTACATTTGCCAAACGGGGAAATATAGCAAGTGAAGATATTCTTAATGTGATTATTGTATGAAACTATGTATATTTGTACAATACATTAAAATACATTTCGTATACCTTAATATCTTGTTTTTGTACTAAATTGAGTTTTGATCCTTTCATAGTCCGTTCGTTATGCATGTGATCCGGGAGGAATTTTCCTTAAATCTCTTCCCAATCTGAAAATATTGGAACTCACCACAACATTTGAAACCTATGATATGAAGTTACTTATCCGGATCCTCACATGCTCTCCAAATCTTGAGTCTCTCCATTTGATTATTCAAGAGGTAACCTTGCTCATCTTAGTTATTTATTCATGCATTCTACTTGTGTTTCACTATTCAAGTAGTTTGGTTTAGCTTTGTAGAAGCCTTCAAGTGTATCATTTTGGAATCTATTTGTTCTCCCATCAATGTATTGTTCTTTTGCCAAAAAAAAAAAGAAAGTATTTTTGTTCCTTGACATTCCCATCTAATAGGATACAAACATGTGAAAAATGACTATCAATCTATTATCTAAATGTTTCTAATAAGTAATTGAGTATATCTTGGGCTCCTTGTAAACCATGAATAAGTAATTGAGTATTTTTTTTGGGCTCCTTGTAAACCATGAACTTTTTCAAACGTTTGCCCATTTGACCCGTTAATTAGTAAGACTTGAGCCATACTCACTTTTTTATGTATACGTTGTCAATGATTGTCCCATTGGCATTGAAGTGTAGACACCCATATTGAAACAAAGAAATTTGTGACCTTCGGTTTATCCTTTGCAAGCTTTAGTTATTCGGAAAACGTAGTTTGACCAAAGAATATACTTTTGCCCAGGAATTCCGACCAGCTGAAGATGCTCAACTTATGCGTTCATTGAATATATAGGTATGTTATGGGAGCGAATACCAGGAGTCAGATCGAGTTGAAACAATGAGAATCTTGTTGCCGCGTCTTATAAGGGTCGAGTTTCTTGCATTTGACACAGATAAGTCGAAACTAGAAATAGCTCAGTTACTACTAGAGCACGGAAATGCATTGGAGAAAATGGTTTTTAGTTGGTGTAACGAAGTCGACTATCATGAAAAGTCAATGGAGACTTTGGATGAAGTATCAAAATTTCACAAGGCTTCTTCAAGTGTCAAACTCGTTACTCTTCTACAAAAATGATGATATGTGTTACCATAGGTATGTAGTACCTGCTCATATTATGGGGTAACTCCAGGATTCGATAGTTTCTGTGGAAACTTTTATGCTTTGTTTTATATAAGATTTTAGTGGCTGTGATATATCTTTATGAGTTATAACTCCAATTGTCAGTCATGGCCGGTTGGAAGAAAGAATGAAATGTTATTTTAATTGAGCGTAGATTGTGTGTTTTTATTAAGGGTTAATGGCATGTAATAGCAACGTACTTTCTCATTTGTGTCATTATCAGATACGAACCTAAAAAAATACCACAATACCCATCCAACTTTCAAATTTTGTTTCATTATCAGATACGTACTTTCTCATTTGTTCAAATATCATATACGAACTTTAAAAAAAATACCACAATACCCATCCAACTTTCAATTTTTTTTCATTATCATACGCAAAGAGATGAGTCTTAAACGTTGATAATGAAACAAAATTTGAAAGTTGTATGGGTATTTTTGTATTATTTTTGGTTCGTATCTGATAATGAAACAAATGAAAAAGTACGTTGCTATTACATGCCATTAACCCTTTTATTAATTAGAGGTTTATTTTTTAATTTTGCGTTCGTGTTTGGTTAACAACTCAAAAGTGATTAATAAGAAATTATGGGACCTAAATCCGGGATCATCACAGGGACATGAGTCATGACTCATGAATTTACGACTAACGAATAAATCTCTATTTTTGAATCATGTTCAGAAAAAAACTTGTGAAACATAATTGTTCTCGTGTTATTTCAAATAAGTCGTACTCTTTAAAGGTACTAATTAACGATCGCAACCTGTTCGATATAATGTCCGTGTGATAAACCTCACAATCTATTGCTTATAATCATCAAAGAATGAAGAAATCCGAGTGGCCAAACAGGAGCGACGTTCATGAACACCCTATCTTGCAAGGTGCCCACAAGCACCCTCTCACTCAGGTCATCCACCCTGGTCACTCGACATTCGTCC
The DNA here is from genome assembly GCA_910596185.1 of Chrysanthemum makinoi. NCBI lineage: Eukaryota > Viridiplantae > Streptophyta > Magnoliopsida > Asterales > Asteraceae > Chrysanthemum > Chrysanthemum makinoi. Next base: position 67,562,558 of record OU343223.1, on the reverse strand, counting down.
CCAATGCTACAACCCTCTTTTATTACTTGAACTGTATGGACACTATCACTCTACCATTTTGATTTCCCCAAGTTGAGTTAGAAACTTTTTTAGTCTATATTAGTAAAGTACTAAGTGTAAGTAGTTGAATATTAAGTGTTTATCTTTTTAGTTTTATACTTGTAAATGTGCAATTGCTAAATTGGTGATCAGTGATGAGGTGCTATTTCTTTTTTAGGCTGAATGATGGGTAAGAAAGGAACAAAAAGAACCATTGATTACTTTTTCAAGCCAAAAAGTAGATGTTGTTCAAGACCGCGAATCACCACCGGATGGTAATAATCAAAAAGCAAATGTTGATGACACACATCCAAGTGACCAACATGATGTTAATGATAATCATATGAACGAGTCTCCTAGATTTGAACCTGAAAAAGATGTTCATAATTCAACAGCTGTAAACTTAGATTCATTGATCCGAGATCCAGGCGCACGACCTTCAATATCAAGTTTTCCAAGTGACCACCAAGATGAAATTAGACGTGAATACATCAGACTGTGACAATCCGTCAATTTCCCGACTATTATTTATATCAGAATATGCGAGTTATTTATTTTCTGATCATTATAACTCTTAAACGAGTAGTTATCTCGTGTTTTCCCAAGTCTTGGCACCACACGCGTACCGACACCATAATAAAATTGGCACGAAATTACTTTCTAAGTTCAAATGAATAATAATACCATAATATTTCACTCGTCAAGACGTTTCCAAAAATATAAAATTTATAAAATACGGATGCCCGAAAAATATTCTACATAATTAAACGTTATCTTGTACGGAACAAATTATACAGTACGGGGTACACAATATACATTTAATAATAATAATAAAAATAAATCCTATCCTAACTCTAAAACCTACACCGCCCCTTCCCTACCTCCCCTACTTTTCAGAACCTATTCTTCTCCTCCTCTCCTATGAATATCGAACAAGACAAAAGATCCCAAAAAAGCAATCCAACATACATCTTTTCTCTTCTCATAACCTGCCTCACCATTCTCATGACTCAAATTGTCTCAAACATATTCCCTTTGATTTTTTTCTGTTTTCACGCTCGTGGGTACGAATCAAGACAAAAGAGAGAAGAGAAAGACGAGTCAAGGCATCCTAAAACACTCCTTTAAATACTAGTGGAGGTAGAGACGCCCCAAAACAGTTTCTCATCATCACTTTTACAAAAATTAGGGTTTGCTAAATCAAGGGGCTTTTTGAAATTACCAAAGGGGTTTTGTAATTGGAGGCTTAGAGAGTCCGAATCAAGTCTCAATTTATCTCAATTCATCTTCAATCGTGCTCAATTGGAGTTTTTGTATTCGGTTTTCAAACCCACTCGGCCCACTTTGGGGATATTGTAAGATCATTAATCTTGTTAATATTTTCAATCCATTATATTGTAATTTTTGTCCAATTCGAAATTAATTTTTATGTTATCAATTGGTAATTAAATTGGAAAAACATTGGAGGTTTAATTGTAGTGAAACTTTTTGGCTAAAGTATTTATTTGAATAAAAATAAGATTGTTGTCTTGGTTGTTGTTGTTAATGTCGAAACCCAAGAAAGATGATGAGAACATGAAAATGATGATAAATTGTTTTAAAATTTTGTAATAGTAATCTGAGATTTGCAAGTCATGGTCTTGTTCCTGATTATGTAAACAAGCGACCACATGTAAATTAATGCATATGAGTTGTGTTTCTTATGGAGCTTGTGTGGTATATTAAATTTTTATTACATAACTAGACTCACAAGGAAATAATCATTGTTTAATATTTATATAAATCGATTTGTATAAATGTATTTGGAGTACATTTTACGTTTTTGGCTTAAATAAAACATAATGGGGCTAGATCTATTGAAAATATAAAAATTTGGCTCATTTGGAAGAAAGGTGTTAATTTTACCTTTAGCTTATTCATATTTCTGTTTTAAAGCTTAGTAGCCTAATTGATATAGTAATTGGCTAATTGGACTAAAATATAATCAGGTGTGTTTGTTTGTGTATCGAGAGGTAATATGGGCCAAAAGCCCAACCGAGCCATCAGGGGTGTTCGAATTGTTAGTTTTCACTTGTGTTAGCCAAGCGCTTAATTACACACTTATTATAGTTTGGCTTATCCTTGAAACTTATATACATCTCGAGACCTTATTTAAAAGTTATTAAAACAAAACTAATAAAAATATACAAGTTTTTGACTTATTTTAAAGAGCCGATTTGATTCGTTATTTTGATCTTATATTTTTCGATTTAGCGTTGATAAAATATGTAAAAAGTTTAATCCGCGGTCTCTTTGGCCTATTTGATATAAATTGTGTAAAAACTCTAATTTGCAACATTTGATATTTTTGGAAAACGATTATATATGAACGGGTCATGCCCAAATTTCCAAAAACTTACATTTATAACTAATAAAAGTATTTCAATATAAACTCTTTTAATAAAACCATCACTTATAGTATGATTTACTATACTTTTATCATTAACTAGCATTAATCATATATAAATATACTTTAATGACTTTTGATTATAACCCATTAACGTCTAATATTATATATATGTAATTATTTTCCGTACGTCGTCTTTCGGTTGCCATCGAACCGAAGATTCTTTCGTCATTGATATCTTCTTATTATGTACTTATGCACTTCCAAGAGCCAAAAATCTACAAAAATTATATTAAACATTAATCATTACCACACAAGCAACAACAAAACTTTTATTAAACCTTGTCGAGTCATAATCATGAATAAAGACTAAATTTGACATACTAATCTAGGTCGCGTGTCGGTGCCATCCAATAATTCTATTTTGACTGCTGCTTTAGACTGCTAATTGCCAAGGTGAGTATTCGCAGCCCCCTTTTTACTGTTTTACTTATTTGGGGTGAAATGCATGATCTTAAACTTAAATTGTTTTTGAACTACTTGATATATTTTGAACCCTTAGACTTAATTATAAATTTATGACTTGTTTGGACCTAATGGACCGTACGTCCTTGACCTAAAGTCTCCCTCGTTCGGAGCAGCCTTGTACTGATAATATATAATAGTTATGTACTGTGCAAGTCTCCCTCTGAGCAATACTAAGTCTCCATTAGAGCAATACTAAGTCTCCTTGTCGGCAGGAGCGACACAAAGTCTCCCTTGTTGGGAGCAGGCGTGATCCATTATATGTTAGGCATTATTTATCATGGACTATTATGACCACATGTGTATTAATTACCGGGCATACTACTTGAACTATGGGAGTGTATGTGAACTTATATGTTACAAGTCTTGTATGGGCGGGTCTTGTAACATGGTGAGTTCATAGGACACTTGCCATGCAGACTTTCTAATTATAGTTTTCATAAAACCTGTGTACTCACCAACTATTTTCATAGTTGACCCTTTTTCTCATGCATTTCAGGTGATCGTTTTTTAGCTTATATTATGAAGATTTTAAATAAAGTAGTCGTCACAAGTTATCCGAGTCGTCCTGTAGTAAAATGTTATCTTTTGGAAGTCAAACTTTATGTTTCAATTTCCAAGGTTGGCTAAAACCTTGTTGTAATGTTACAATATTTCTTTAAATTTAAATTATGGTATTGTACTATATCTCTTTGCGATGCATATTGATTATGTCACACCTCGCGTTTCCGCCTCCGGCGGGGTGTGACAATACGATTTGTGGATTTGGCATGCATTTTTTGGGATAGCGGGTGCGAATAACGATCGTACAGTTTTAAATAATTCTCTGTTATTCGATGACCTGCTTGATGACATCGCCCCTGAGGTTGAGTTTGAAGTATATGGGTGTAAATTTAAGCAAGGGTATTATCTAGCTGACGGAATTTACCCGGAATGGGCATCTTTTGTCAAGTCATTTACAGTTGCAAGTAACCCAAAAAATGCCGCATTCAAAGCGAAATAAGAAAGTGCTCGAAAAGATATCGAAAGAGCTTTTGGTGTCCTCCAAGGACGTTGGCATATCATTGCCCAACCGGCACGTGCATTTAGTGTTGGCAAGTTACGTAGAATCATGTCTCGTGCATCATATTGCATAACATGATTTTGAAAGATCAACAATTTGCGATATCTGACGTTCTTTGAAACGTATATTTCTCCGACACCAAATTTTCAACATACATGGATTGAACGTTGCGAATTGCAAAGGAAAAAAACCAAAGAACTACATGATAAACGCAAACACGCAAAGCTTCAACGATGTCTCATCGAGCATGTTTGGCAACAACTTCAATGTGAACAATTTCAACAACAGAATCCAAATAATTAGTTTCGTTATAATTTGATGTATTTCTTAAGTTGCGTATGTTTTTTTTTACCATATCTTTATTTTACGTTTCGTATGTTTTTTATTATGTTGTATTGTATTTTTATTTTTAATGAAATGAATTTAGTTTATTTAGGAATTTGAATAAAAAAAAATAAAGTTGTAGTGGTGGGCCCCAAATGAACAGGTTAAGGTTTGTTATGCGTGAGGGGGGTTTGTTGTGGTTAGTTGTGAAGGTTTGTTATGCTGGTGTAGCGCTGACATGACGGTGATGAAGAGGTAACCCCTCTTCACCACACCTGGTGTTCTAACAAACCTCCACAACTAACCACAACTAACCCATTCACTCACAACAAACCTCAACTTCTTCATTTGGGGGCCACCACTACAACTTTTTTTTTTCAAATTCCCAAATAAACTAAATTTATTTCATTAATAATTAAAATACATTAACAACACAATAATAAGAAAAAATAAATATGATACGTAAAAAAACGATACGGGGAAAAAAATACAACACATACTAATAATAAGAAACCCAAACATTTTACTAGTCATCTCTTTCGGCATATTTATTCATTATTCTTTCCTGCCTCTTTGGGATGATCTCTGCTTTTTCCGGGTCAGAAGTCAAATTGGGATCTAGCATGAGAAACTTCATCTCCTTCATCTCCTTCATCTCTAACGCAACAATTTCCTTCTCACGTCTCGCCTCGTAACAAGCCATTTGAGCGTCGGCTTTTTGAGCATAATTTTCGGATATATGTCCCGAAAAAGTACTCGATTGACTCCCACCGGAGCTCGCAGCGCTCGACGTTGAAGTCGACTTTTGTTTCTTTGCGGCTCGACTCTTTTTGCCGCCATCTCTTTCAGGACGAGGCCATTTGTCTGGGCCGAATATATCCTCGAGACTAGGGCTGAGCATGGCAGACCCCAAACCCGACCAGACCGGACCGATACAAACCGAACCGGACCGAAGGATAATCGGTCCGATCTCGGTTCCAAATATTTGCACTTTTCGGTCTCGGGTCGGTTCGGTCTAAAACCGATAAAAAACTGACTAAAACCCGGACCGACCGAAATAACATAAAGCTACCACTTATATTCTTTTATTTTTCCACTCGTCCTTTTGCATTCCAAATATCTAAGGGCTAAAAACCCTATAACTTTACATCATCTAAAAAGACCCCAAATCCAAACAATAACATCATCAAGAACATACAATTATCATCTGTAAATCAACACAATCATCAACGTAAACCCAACAATGGAAGTAAGTGTTCTTTTACTGATTATTTGATTTTACTCTACATTCATCCTATAATTGCATGTATTTGAGAATAAACAAATGTGGTTGCATCATCAGATCATCATATAACTATAAACTACTTATATTGAATGGATTAGGTAGTGATCGAGGGTAACAGTATATTGAATTGATATAAACTACTTATATTGAATGGATGTATCCTATAGGAATCACACATACTATATTACTCTAACATTATGTTCATATTTACAATTGTTAACATGTGTACTTATTTATTTAATTTGTTTGTTTAGGACCAAACTATGAACCTTGACAATGATGATTTTGGTCATGAATCAAACGAAGACGACAACGACAACAAGAAGAACAGCAACAACAACAAAAAGAATGCCAAAAAACGTAAAAGGAAACCAAGTGGAAGAGTGGGAAACGAAAAAGCCGAATGTTGGAAGTATTTTACTCCAAAGATGGTACGACCGGATGGACCCGATGGTGAGTTAATTAAGATGGCACATTGTAACTTTTGTACTCAAGTCTATAGAGCCGATAGTGTTAGGAATAGTATGAAAAACATGAATATTCATTACCGCATCTGTAAATTTAACCCTATGAATGCGGAAAGTCTAAAACAACAAAAAATGTGTTTAACGAAGAAAAACAACAATGGGGATGGTGAAGGGTGTAGTGGTGGAAATTTGCAAAATTGGAAGTATGATGAGAAAGCTATTAAAAGCTCTTTGATTGAACTTATTGTTTTAGCCAAACTACCCTTTAAGTTTGTCGAACATCCCGCCTTCATTAAGTATTCAAAGACCTTGCAACCCAAGTATAATTTGCCATCTCGTCACACTATTTCTAGGGATGTCTCTAAGTTTTACGTTGAAGAAAAAAAGAAACTACTTAAATTTTTAGGCAACCCGAATCACACTATCCACCTCACAACAGATACATGGACTTCTACTTTTCAAAATATTAACTATATGGGGATAACATCACACTTTGTAGATGATGAGTGGGTTATGCACAAACGTGTCATAAATTTCAAACGCGTTAATAGTCATAGGGGAGAAGACATTGGGAGGGTACTTTTAAAGTGCATAAACGAATGGGGGATTAAAAATGTTATGACCATTACGGTTGATAACATTTTTTCAAATGATAAAGCACTTAAATATTTGATAGAGCACCTTCCAAGTATGTATGACAATGGTAAACATTTTCATATAAGGTGTGTGGCAGATATTTTGAATTTAGTTGTGAAAGATGGTCTAAAGGTGCATGCAAAGGAAGTTGAGACCATAGGTTCAGCGATTAAGTACATTAAAAACTATAGCCAACAAATTGAGAAGTTCAAAGCGAGCATTAAGAACACTTGTAACTCAAGTAGGTTTTTAATTGCGGAATGCCCGACGAGATGGAATTCAACATATGATATGTTGAAATATGCCATTGATTTACAAGAACCTTTTTACAATTATATTTTGAAGAATGATTCTTTTTCTCATGATCTTGTGTCAATACCCCATCGTACCGACTTTGATGTTTGTCAAAGAGTTTGTGTCTTTTTTGGAAAAATTCAAAGAGAAAACCGAACTAGTGCTTTCGGTCTCCGGTCCGGTCGGTTCCTGGCCGGTCCGGTCTTTGCCCGATGCTCACCCCTACTCGAGACATGTAATGTCAATCGGATCTTCGGCATCCCACTTCGGGTAATTTTTCAAAATCTCCCAAGCGTGAACATACCCGAACTCCTTCCCACCAAATTGTTGCTCAAAGTTCAGTTTCGCATTCTCGAGATGATCGTGGTCATTTTCACCACTGCGACGCTGCAAATGTTTGTAAATAGCGTTGAATTTTTGACCATTTACCCGTGATCATATTTTTGGTGCGATGGTCATCGGTAGTCTGGTCATTGAACATCTCCATAATGTCGTTCCAAAAGAAATCTTCGTAACGGTCATTTCCCATATCTTGATCTTGCGAAATTTATATCCAAATTTGCGCAAGCAACCTCTCTTCAACCTTGTTCCACTTCCTCCTGTCTGCCTGGCCTATGACTTTCACATCTTCGGCATCGTCTGCGTCCAAATCCACAGCTTGTTTTGATTTTTTTGCCTTCGTCTTTTTCCCTTTACCTTTGGTCGGTTCATATGCTTTTGGTAATTCGAATTGTGGACAAGACGATTGTGATTCAATTTGGGGAAACGTTGGAGGTTGTGACGGGTTAAAAAACTGTGGAGGTTGTGACGGGTTAAAAAACTATGGTGACGGAAATCGACCGGGGTAACTTGCGAATCCTTGTTGAAACGCATATTGTTGGTTTAGAAAAATTTCTTGGGGAGATGGGTTGGAATTTTGCAAGGAGGCGGTAGACGGGTTTGAAGAACCCCCATATTGTGGTGGGTTTGAATTTAGTAGGTTCGTGAAATTCCCTCCGTCATTCGGGTTTTGAGACTTTTTTTTTTTAACTAGAGATATAGAAAGTTGATGAAGATGGAGTTGATGAAGATGAGAAAAATGGTGGTTATGGTTTGTTATTTATAGGGGTGGTACGAGGTTTTTTTAAGTAAAACTATTCGTTTTTTAACGAATAGATTTTTTTAAAAGTTATTTATTCGTTTGGTTTTTATGGCTTTTGGCACACCGCACCCCTTCGTTGGGCAGACGACAAGAGGCTTCACGGCGAGCAACGGCGAGGCTAGGCGGTGTGGCGGCGAAGGACGGCGAGCAGTCCACCGTGGCGGCAAAGTGGACGACGAGGACGACACCTAGAGCTCTAAGTGTTCCTTTTTCATTGAAGTGTAGACACCCATGCATATTGAAACCAAGAAAAATATGTGACGTTCAGGTTATCCTTTGCAAGCTTTAGTTCTTGGGTAAACACAGTTTAACCCAAAAATATACTTTTTCCCAATAATTCCGAACATTAGTTCTTGTTTTTGCAGCTCAAGATGCTTAACTTATGCTTTCATTGGATGGTATAGGTATGTTCTCGGATCAAATACCGGTAGTCAGATTGAGTTCAAACAATGAGAATCTTGCCACCGTGTCTAAAAAGGGTCGAATTTATTGGATTTGAGAGAGATAAGTGGAAGCTAGAGCACGGAATTGCATTGGAGAAAATGGTTTTCATTTGGTGTAACGAAGTCAATTATCTTGAAAAGTCAATGGAGACATTCAATGAAATATCAAAATTTCACAGGGCTTCTTCAAGTCACTTTGGTTTACTCTTCTTAAAAAATGATGATATGTGTTACCATTACTCATATAATGGGGTAACTCCAAATTTCTGTAGTTTTTGTGGAAACTTTTATGCTTTGTTTTACATAAGATTTTAATGGCCGTAGTATATCTTTATGAGTTATAACTCCAATTTCACTCATGGCCAGTTGGAAGAAAGAATGAAACGTTGTATTAGATTTTGAGAAATGTTGTTTTATTAGAGCGTAGATTGTGGGTTTTTATTGATCAGAAGCTTATTTTATGATTTACTAGATAATTTCGTGTTAGTGTTTGGTTTACAACACCAAAGCGATTAATAAGAAATTTAGGGACCTAAATCCGGATCATCACATGGTCGTGACTTTACGACTAAAGAATAAATCTCTATTAATACAAGACATGTGAAACATAAGCTTGCGTTTAGTTAGAAAAAAAATTCATAAAACAAATATATATATATATATATATATATATATATATGGGAAAATGATAAATTTAGGCATCAAAGTTGCCACGTTTTCTTTTTCTGGGCATCGAACTTTTTTTTTTCCTATTTTAGCACTGAACTTGCCTAATTTTCCTTTTGTGACACAAAATCACACTTTTGTATCACAAAAGGAAAATTAGGCAAGTTTAGTGCTACAATAGGAAAAAAAAAGTTTGATGCCCAGAAAAGGAAAAAAAGTTCGATGCCCAGAAAAAAAAAGTTCGACCGTTAATTTTTTTATTGCACCGTTAGTCCTTTTCGTCTGTTTTTACACGGTTTTGTTCGTTTTTACACGGTTTTGTCCTTTTTACACGGTTTCGTCCGTTTTTACACGTTTTCGTCCGTTTTTGCACGTTTTCGTCCGGTTTTGCACGTTTTCGTCCGGTTTTGCACAGTTTCGTCCGCTTTTACACGTTTTCGTCCGTTTTTGCACGTTTTCGTCCGGTTTTGCACGTTTTCGTCCGCTTTTGCACATTTTCGTCCGTTTTTGCACGTTTTCGTCCGCTTTTGCACATTTTCGTCCGTTTTTGCACGTTTTCGTCCGCTTTTGCACGTTTTCGTCTGTTTTTGCACGTTTTCGTCCGGTTTTGCACGTTTTCGTCCGCTTTTGCACAGTTTCGTCCGTTTTTGCACGTTTTCGTCCGCTTTTGCACGTTTTCGTCTGTTTTTGCACGTTTTCGTCCGTTTTTACACGTTTTCGTCCAGTTTTGCACAATTTCGTCCATTTTTGCACGTTTTCGTCCGGTTTTGCACGTTTTTGTCCGCTTTTGCACAGTTTCGTCCGTTTTTGCACGTTTTCGTCCGTTTTTTCACGTTTTCGTCCGGTTTTGCACGTTTTCGTCCGCTTTTGCACTGTTTCGTCCGTTTTTTCACGTTTTCGTCCGCTTTTGCACGTTTTCTTCTGTTTTTGCACAGTTTCGTCCGTTTTTACACATTTTCTTCCGTTTTTGCACAGTTTCGTCCGTTTTTGCACGTTTTCGTCCGCTTTTGCACGTTTTCGCCCGCTTTTGCACGTTTTCGTCTGTTTTCGCACGTTTTTACGCGTTTTCGACCATTAAACCTGTAAAAACAAATGAAAATGTGTAAAAACGGACGAAAGCGTCCGAACACGAACGAAAACGTGTAAAAACAAACGAAAACGTGTAAAACGGCCGAACAAAACGTGTAGAAACAAAAGAAACCGTGCAAAAACGGACGAAAACGTGTAAAAACGTGCAAAAACAGACGAAAACGTGCAAAAGCGGACGAAAACGTGCAAAAGCGGACGAAAACGTGCAAAAACGGACGAAACTGTGCAAAAACGGACGAAAAAGTGTAAAAACGGACGAAAACGTGTAAAAACGGACGAAACCGTGTAAGAACGGACGAAAACGTGTAAAAACGGGCGAAAAGGACTAACGGTGCAATAATATAATAACGGTCGTTAAAAACGGACGAAAAGGACTAATTGTGCAATAAAAAATTTAACGGTCGAACTTTTTTTTTTCTGGGCATCGAACTTTTTTTTTTCGGGCATCGAACTTTTTTATTTCCTATTGTAGCACTGAACTTGCCTAATTTTCCTTTTGTGACACAAAATCACACTTTAAGTGTCACACAAGGAAAATTAGGCAAGTTCAGTGCTACAATAAAAAAAAAAAAGTTTGATGCCCAGAAAAAGAAAACGAGGCAACTTTGATGCCTAAATTTATCATTTTCCCTATATATATATATAGGGGAGGGTTCTTTTCAGAACCAAGAAAAGGTCGAGAACTGCGAGAACCAGCATCAACCAATTAGATTTTTTTGAATATTTGTTTTTATTATTTAATTCAAAAGGTTATAATAGTAAAATTACATTTTTTATTTTCTTTTTGATTTTTATTAATAAAAAACGTTTTTGTCTTTCCTAAATTTTAGGAATTTAATTTTTGGAATAAACTTTTTCAGCATGCATGTTTCAAAAAGATAAAGTACATACGTGTTTTTTTAAATAATGTAAATTTACATATGTATTTAGTCTATAAAATTGCTTATTACTCTAATATATTTTGCTCACAAATATTTGACACAAGTGCATGGAATGACAAACACATGTATTTTACATGTACTTAATAGTTAGAGATGTGATATTTAGAAATATATGTGCATAAATTCAAAAAATCATCATGTAATTTCTAATTTTTTTACAAACATAAAACAAAAATATTATACACAAAATATATGTGCACTCTTCGTATTGCTCATCATACTCGTCTTTACTCGATTTAATACATGTGCATTTCAGTTCATCCACATGCCTTTATAGATATACGTACTCGAGTTAGTTCATGTGCACTTGCAGGCCCGGATTAGGGCATGTGCAACCTGGGCCGGCGCACAGGGCCCAACAAAATTTAGGGGCACCATTTTTCTGTAAAAGCCCATTATATATATACACTTACAAATGCAATTTTTAAGCCCAACAAAACACCAGCATGGCAATAGATCCGGTCATTACTTGTTTTGTTTGCTTCATTTTTATCAGCCTAATGAATGTCATCACATATTGATCGATCAAAGTTATTCATCATTATCACATTAAATTTTTGGCTAAGATAAGGTAACATTTTAAATTTTATATTGAGATTCTTCAATTCTTAGGTCTATTTTTTATGTTATAAATAAGTAATCATGTTGCTTGTTAGGAAATAGTAATCTACTTAATATACAAAAATATTTTATCTATCACATATGTTTTTGTATTATCTTGGTTGAGATGTTAAGGTATTTGTCATAGTTAATTATATGTCAAAGTTAATCAATAATCATGACGTTCCAATTAAGTTGGGTTGTAAAGTTTTATGTGAGGTATTTTTTATTTTTATTTTTTTTTTCTTAAAGGAAAATTTAAAGTTTTATGTGACTTTTGTTTTCTGCATCGTGCCTGATTCGGTTTGCTTTATAGATAATTCTTTTGTAAAAAAAATGATGTTGGTTATTTTACATACATCTAAAACTTGTTTGTTTTAAAGGGCCTATTTTTCATTATGGCACAGGGCACCCGAAATCCATGAGACGGCCTTGTGCACTTGTATCTCTTTCATGCACTTGTATCTTTACTCTTTACATCTTTCATGCACTTGTATCTTTTAGTATGTATAAAATACATGTGCACTCTTAAATATTGATTTGAGTTCATGCATGTGAATTTGTGAGTGTAGGCGCTTGTGTCCACACATCTTAATTTATCAATATCAACTTCTCGCTAGAATTTGTTCATACATGATTACCATGCCCATAAACCACCACACGAAAATATTGTGCAAGCATCATCATGTTCTTCACATATTTCAACAACCTATTTCAAAAGCATCAAAAGATTGTAATTAGACCATTTTTTTTTTGTTCAACCTATAAAATAAAATAAAAACCCATGCTATCGAAGAATCATGCATATGTATTTTTATAATACCATATACGTATGATACAAAAAGTAAGTAAATCTGACCATCTCGTTACCTACAAACTGAAAAAAAAACATATAAACAAATGAGGGACTAGGTAAATATAAGTATGCTATTCTTTTTTGAAAAACCGATATTAGCATACGAACATAAAGATATAAAAATACAAACAAACTTCTCCATTTTATTATGATTATTACTTATGATCAAATACAATGTGAATCAATCAAGACCTACTTTAAACCATTCGATAGATGATAGAACAATGCATATGTATTCTCGCCTCTTCAATCACCGCGAGATATATTTTAGAAACATGCAACACAACAACCCATAATACATCAAATAAAACCTTAAAGTTTTGATAAATATAGCACACTATAGTGCCACCTTATAAATGAAATTAAAAAAAAAAAAAAAAATAGAACAAGATGCTACCTGATAAGTCATGATCACTAGAAAAACAAAGAAGAAAAACTGAAACTCACATTCTCGAAAACCATTTAGTCTTTCTTTTCATCGCAAGACCCACCAACTGTCCAAAAAAATCATTGGATCAATTCGTAAGATAAACATTAAACACATAATGATTTTCATTTTTTCCTTTCTAATTTATGAGAGACGGTTTGACATATTTGGGGAAGAAACAAAGATAGACCTTAATTAATGGAAGATTTGAATATTTCCAACTAAAAACGTGGAAGTCAATAACTGTTATGTTTTCTTTTATGGATGTCTCAAATTAATTATTTTATGCCGAGTGTTGAATTTATAGTCTTTTATTAAACTTGTGATTCTTGTCCATAATTTTGTCTAGAATACCCCTCAAGCTTTAGGGAAACATTAATTTATTTTTCATTTAATTGCAAAACTGCCATTTTAAATTTCAACCCTTGATTTTATCATCTAATGGCTCAAAACGGTTCTCGCAGTTCTCGACCTTTTCTTGGTTCTGAAAATAACTCTTCACTATATATATATATATATATATATATATATATATATATATATATATATATATATATATATATATATATATATATATATATATATATATATATATATATATATATATATAGGGGTGAGTTAAAATAAAAATACAATTTTTCATAAAAAGGATAAAAAGGATTTTTGACCTTTGATTTTAAAACTAATGGATGAGATTAAACTATAGTTTTAATTATGACTGAAAGGGCAAAAAGGTCTTTTCATCAAATACATAAACACTCACTATCTGTTACATTCATAACAGATTCCATCCTCACCTCGTCAATTACTTTCTCTCTCTAAAAAATTCACTTTTATCTCACTATTAATCCTTAAAAAATTCTTCAGATCTTTTAAAAATCATCGATGAAAACCCATATCTAAACAATATTCGTCTAGAAATACTTAAAAAAATCGTAACTTCATGATGTGAACAATGATTTAATGCAAATCGAATCTGCAATCAGTGATTTTACAGACAAAAATGGTGTTAAGTGGCAACAAAATATATGCGATGATGGGGAATGAAGATAAAACGATATTTTTCCATCAAAAACTTCAAATTCCATAGGTAATGATTTTATTAACCTAAAATTGCTTTGTTAATAGATATTCTAATAAAAGTGTTCATCAAATTTAAGTTTACATGCTTTGTGCATAATAAATGGATATATGTGCATCAATTTTCATAGATTATTGTGAAAAATATGATATGTTTGGGTAATTGTGAGTTATGTGAAATGACAATGTTTTGTGTATTAAAAAATGGGCTAAATATGCATTAATTTTTGTAGGAAGTTAGTAGAAGTGAGATACTTAGGTAATTGTGTGTTATGTGAAATGACGCTGCTTTATGAATTAAAAAATAGGCTAAATGTGCATTGATTTTTGTAAGCAGATAATAAACGTGCGTTAAATTTGGATAATCGTGAGCTGTGTGGAATAACATTGTTTTGCACATTAAAAAATAGGCTAAATGTGCATTAATTTTTGTAGGGAGTTAGTAAAGTGTAATACGTTATGTGGAATAACACTGCTTTGTCCATTAAAATTAGGCTAAAATTGCATTGATTTTTGTAGGAAATTAGTAGACGTGTGATAAGTTTGGATAATCGTGAGCTATGTGGAATAACATTGTTTTGCACATTAAAAATGGGCTAAATGTGCATTAATTTGTGTAGGGAGTCAGTAAAAGTGGAATACGTTTTGGTAATCGTGTGTTATGTAGAATAACACTGCTTCATGCATTAAAAATGGCCTAAACGCGCATTAGTTTTCTGCAACTGGTAACTTTTGGTTTGTGATATTTTAAGCAGTTAATAAACGTGCATTAAATTTGGATAATCGTGAGCTGTGTGGAATAACATTGTTTTGCACATTAAAAATGGGCTAAATGTGCATTAATTTGTGTAGGGAGTTAGTAAAAGTGGAATACGTTTTGGTAATCGTGTTTTATGTAGAATAAAACTGCTTCGTGCATTAAAAAATGGCCTAAACGCACATTAGTTTTCTTCAACTTGTAACTTTTGGTTTGTGATATATTAAGCAGTTAATAAATGTGCATTAAATTTGGATAATCGTGAGCTGTGTGGAATAACATTGTTTTACACATTAAAAAATGGGCTAATGTGCATTAATTTTTGTAGGGAGTTAGTAAAAGTGCAATATGTTATGTGGAATAACACTGCTTTGTGCATTAAAATTAGGCTACATGTGCATTGATTTTTGTAGGCAGTTAGTACACGTGTGATAAGTTTGGATAATCGTAAGCTATGTGGAATAACATTGTTTTGCACATTAAAAATGGGGCTAAATGTGCATTAATTTGTGTAGGGAGTTAGTAAAAGTGGAATACGTTTTGGTAATCGTGTGTTATGTAGAATAACACTGCTTCGTGCATTAAAAAATGGCCTAAACGCGCATTAGTTTTCTGCAATTGGTAACTTTTGGTTTGTGATATGGGTGTGCAACTGGAAAATAAGACCAGTTTGGCCTGGAACCATACATTGGATTAGACTTGTATTTTAGTATATGCTAAACCTACCAAACCAACGTTGTTTAGTGAGAAAAGGTTTCGACATTGGACACATTCAGAAATTTGGTATTCTGATATATGCAGTATCGCGTAGCGTACCAGGTATACTATAGGCACAATTTTGATTTGAGATTAACTGTTTTTCTCTGGTTTTGCATACTCATGATCAGCGAAGAAGACTAATTAGAATGAGTAATCGTAGTATTGTACATAACAAATTGCTAAATTCTGCACCATAGATTTCTCTTTTTGGTCGCAACATCATTTTTCCAAATGCAGTTTCCTATTACACTTTGACACGGAATTTACAGAACTAATTGCATTAATTATGCACCATAGTCGATTAATGTATCAATTGTGAAAGTGTGACTTGTAATGTAAGGTAGTCTAAATGGATTTTCGACCCAACATGGCATTAATAGTAATGACCTGGAATGAAGCTCGTAAGTATTCATAGATAAATTAAGTAGGCTGAGACTCCGAGAGCAGTCGACTATCTGAGTCGAGTCGTATAAAATAAGCCTATTACATAAAAGAGATATATTCTACTCAATCAACTGAATCATGTTAATTCTTTTGTTATTTGATAAATCATGTCGGCATATAAATTAGAAACTCAAACAAAGCTTGGGATAATATATTTAAAGCATAATATGTTAAGCCATTTGTTTACGTAGCTCTTCGTGATTTTATATATGTGAGGAAACATATAAAGTAGTACTATATCTAAATAGGAATTGCAGGTGTAAACTATTAAAGAGTGAAAAGAGTAATTTATAAGTAACATACCAATAGTTTGAGTAGCTCTTCAATTATCCCCTGCCATTGCCATAAATCAACAACGCTTGTAATCTATAAGTAATTTAAATGCTCATAGCCCGGTTGTATGTCTCTTTTTTGATATATTTTAAGGTTATGTGCATCGGCACTAACTGTTATATTCTTGGCTATATTGTAGAGGGATGAAACAGGTATATAGAGCCAACGACATTAGTTTTAGTTTTCACTCATGTTTTTTCTATATGTTGACGCAATAGGGTTTCTATATGTTGACCCATTTAAATGTTTCTTTACTTTTATCCGCAAATATATCCTTCGGTTCATTGGTATGACAGGTTTTTTCATTTACAGGACAATGGCAAATAGCAGCTCTCCCGATTTAATGTCGAAAAGTGCAAGGAGGGAACTTTTCAAACTTGAAAGTGGCGGTAGTCAAGTAGTCAGCAACCGGACAACAAAAAGCTTAAGAATGAATTACCAACAATAGCAATTCAGAAACAAACAAACAAACAAAAAGAAAAAAAAACCCTGGTTCCCACCGTCTATTATGTTAATAGTGGTGTAATAAAGTGTGTAATAACCATTTCTGTTGCATCTGGAAGCAGCATTCTTTAACTATGTTAGTGTGCTCTCGCGTTTAACCACACGATGCTAGTAAAAGTGGCATTCTTTGGTAATCTATATGCTATTGTTTGGAATAACACCATTTTGTGCATTAAAAATGGTCTAATTGTGCATTCGTTTTCATACGAACTTCGTAAAGGCGACATGCTTAGATAATCAACACTCTAAAGGGTGAAATAACACTATTTCATGCATTAAAATGGTCTAAATGTGCATCGGTTTTCTTAGGAATTTAGAAAAGGTGGCATGCTTAGGAAATCAGTGCACTATAGTTTGAAATGACACTATTTTGTGCATTAAAAATTGTTTAAATGTACATTAATTTTCATAGGAAGTTAAAATGTGACCTACTTAGTTAACAAGCATGCTAATGTTTGAAAACACATGGTTTTGCGCATTAAAAATGGTATAAATTTTGCATTTGGTTTTAGTAATGCGATTATGTATTTTTTTTGTGTATTATCAGTGAGTTAAGCTATTAATCCAGAAACATATAAGGGTGATTATGAACAAAGGTTTTCAAAGATTAGACATGATATGGATAACATAGAATAATTGTATATACTACATTGTGTTAATGTTGCGTCATATGGGACACATATCTTGGGCGTGCAAGAGAATTGGAAACATGGATTGAAGAATGAGAGGGAAGAACAACAAAACAAGATTTATGAAGAGGAGGAATGTTGAAAATTACCTAATAGTGCTCAAGTGAAGCTTCTCAAGAAAAAGTTTTTGGAGTATTTAAGACCGTGTTAATAGCATGTCCTACTCTAATTGTGTTTTGTTTAGAATTGAAATGTATATGGAATGCTTATATTTTATTCAGAAATGATATGTTTATGAATGCTTATATGTGGTTATCCATTACATTTAATAAGTAAATATGATGGCTACACAAATTTACAAATATCATATGGGCGTACGTAATGTGTGATACTAAACAATGTACATATGATCTTTCTCATTCCTCTCTTGGAATCCATCTACTCCAGCACATACTCTTCCTTCGTTGGTTAAGCTCGTCCATACTCTCGTTTAAAGTTTTCAAGATCTTTCTTTGGAGCTTAAGGACTTACGCAAGAGCATTTCTTTGTGCATTCGTTTTCTTCTGTGTTCATATTTCCTACAAACAAGTATAAAAACATAAAAGTGTCATATACCAACATTTATGTTAGGAGGTGTTTGGGATGGCTTATTTCAAAGTGCTTATCTATTTTTGTTTACCAGAACAGTGAAAAATGTTTTCTAGCTTAAAAATTACCATATAAGTTCTCAAAGCAGCTCATAATTTAATGCTTATAAAATGTTCAAACTTATGACATACTCTAAGTTCTTGAAGTTGTGCTTCTGTGAACCCACCATCTTTCTTTGTTCCTGAACGGGCCATGAGCTGAACGACCCATTGGACGGTTTCACTGTAATCCAGTTGTGTAGCTCAGAAAAATTGGAGCCTAAGATTTTGCATGATTGATAAAGTGAGAAGACCTTCTTTGTCAAAATACGGGTGGGCTAAAGCTTCTTTATCACATGTTCTTTGTCGGGCTTTGTATCTAACCATAGAAGTCAAAGTTCCCATCCGATTCCACCCTCTAAGTCTAATAATTCAAACCCTCTACCGAGATCAGCATTTGCACGGTGGCTCAACACTTTTACCCCACGCAACAAGGTCATAATCACATCTCTTTAGTTAATGGTTAAATTGTAGGAGACTACTATGAGCTCTGAATGAAGGAAATGCCTAAAGTAAAGAAGTAACATCAATAATAAGTTATTGCTCTAAAATTTAGTAAAAATGACTAAGATGAAATGGCATAGTTCCGCTTACATACCATTTGTAGTAAAATGAGATCGGTGCTATAAATGTCAAAATGATCTGGGAGGTTCAACTGCCATAGAACGGGTGACAGTGCAGCTGCAACATGAGCTGATGGTGCAGACGGAGTTTGTGTGCTCATATATACTGCTCAGGTGCTACATATCTTAAAAAGTATAAAATTTTAGGCTTTAGGCATAATCATTAAACTTATCCGTAGGTTCGTGGGTCCTGTCTACATTTCATGTAAACGAGATTCACAATCACATTATCTATGATATAATTGAAATCTACATAAACCCATATTATCAATTATCTTTCTAAATTTCATATCAAAGTCATCAAAAGGGTACCTTAATAAGAGGTATGTTATTTGCTTGCTATAAGTCTATATCAGTAGTAAAGTTAGTCATATCAGCGAGACTGCCCCTAAGTTTCAATGTGTTAGGAAAGTCACCCTTGTATCTACCACAAACAATCAATGCTCTTTCAGAACATCGGCCTAGAACTGTCAAATGATAAATTTGTGAAAGAAATAGAAACACAGTTAAATACTTGAGCTACACCATAACATCAGATTAGTATATAAGATATATAAAAAAACGTACTTCAAGACCATTTAGACCATTTAAACCACGTCTGCATTAGGGGGTCAATTGAATATGATAAAAAAAACATATTCAACAATGATTATCACCGGCTTGTCCTGACTCCAAAGAATGCAACTCAACTGGTAGTGACAAAATGGCAGCTTTAATGCACTATAACACTATTCTGTGCATCAAATTACATTATAACATAAATTTATTTATAAAATGCACAAATAACAAAAAGTTGTGGAGTAAAAGTAAAAGAAACTAGTCATTGTTGAAAGATAGTTCAATGATAATTCAAAACCACATATAGTTAGGACTCAGAGACTTAATATAACACTATCTTGGTATTATGTATTTCTCATACCTAATGCCATGAGTCACTTAGTTTTTAACATGATTATTGTGCTTATGTCACAACTTTACAGATGTGGTTTGATCTTCCATACCACATTCCAAATATTTATACAAAATAATCGTCACACATACATATTCATATATCAAAATGGCAGGCTAGCGATAACGATATGCAAAAAGTTTTGTTTGTTTATTTATTTAGCTTTGAAAACTATTTCAACACGAGCGGGTTAATTGTCTATTTCTCTGTCATATTTGCAGGAAAACACGATAATAAATCGTTAATAACAGGTCCCAATTCTGCTCAGCCAGATGATAGTTTTGAAAGATATTCACAACTTTCAAATGTGACTAATAAAGGTTTTGCATTAAAGAGAGAGTAAAATAAATATATAGAACATGCTCACTTACGAGGTTCCCAAACATCAGTGGACAACAAAAACATAAACTTGTCAACTCAATCAAAATCCAGCAAATTGACAGAAGTTGAATGGTGCATCAGATTCCACACATAATCAATTTTTCCTCAAATCACACTAATAACACCGATTTATGTACCGAATAATATACGATACTAATTTGTGCATCAAATTTGACTACAAATACAAATTTCCATAAAAAAGCACTAATAAAAAAAATTTGTGTCACAAATAGACTAATTTGTGTATGAAATTGTACTACAAATACAAACTTTCATCAAATTACACTAATAGCAATAATTATGTATTAGATATTTTAATAACACAAATATGTGCATTAACTTCCACCATAAATCCATAATTACAGAAAATTACACTAAAAACACTACTTTACATATTAAATTACACCAATAGCACAAATTTATTATCAAATACACTAAATTACAACAAAAAAGCTTAATCTGATGTCGAACCAAAATCGATTTTAATGCAAAAAATACATACCTTGATTATCACTATTGTGAATCAAAAACATTCTGGAAAAATTCAAAATTGAGCTTGTCATCCATGATTGTGCATTTGTGATTATGTTAATAACCGATTGAACATATCAATAAAAGTGTTATAACCCCTAATTTGATTTAATGCTGGGAAACATATTGAAGATTACGATTCAGTGACAAAGGGATTATAGTTGATTATGAAAGGTTAGTTAGGATTGAAGTTTTTGTGTGTTCGTGTGTGTAGAAGCTGGGTTTTATTGTGTGTAGAAGCTGGGTTTTATTATTATATAGGTCAATTAGGATTATAGTTGATTGCGAAATTACTTCTATATCCTTAATAGTTAGTTAGAATTATAGTTAATCTCATCCGTTGATTTTAAATCAAGGGTTCAAAATCCTTCTTACTCTTTTTACCAACTTTTCTCTTTTTATTTGATCTCATCCCTATATATATATATATCACGTTCAAATTACTTTATGTTCAAAAAATTCTTAAAATCTCTATTCGGTGATTACAAAACATAATTTTTTATATTTTTCTTGTAACCTTTGTAACCCGTAACCTCCCCTTCCCTTCTTCAGAATAAAAAACACAAATTCGGCTAAATGTTTTTTTTTTTTTTTTTTTTTTTTTTTCACTATTTTGTGAAGATAAAAATATTTACCAAATTCTTACAAAATTAAAGATAACAAAAAAGTTTTTTTTTTTTTCCTCCAACTAAACGCAGTGTGTTATTTCAGACAAGTCAACTCTTTAATGGGACTATTTAAAGGTCGCAAATATATGAACCGAAACGTTTCGAAACACTTTCATTTAAACCCTGTCATTTTTATTTATTTTTTATTCTTCTTTTCAGTTTCCTCACTCTGAATCTTTTTGCTTTTTTGCTCTTTTGCTCACAACCTGTTCGATAAAATGCCTGTGTGATAAACCTCAAAATCTGTTTTGTTTCTCTTTATACTTTTGCTTATAATCCTCAAACAATGAACAAATCCAATCAAGCTAAGGCTTCGAAACACGAAAATGGTGTTGATTTCATCAGCAACATGCCGGACCGTATCCTTCAGCTGATCCTTCAAGGTCTTCCAACAACCGAAGAAGTTGTTCGAACCAGCGTTTTATCGACACGGTGGAGGTATTTATGGACTTCAATTCCATATTTTCCATCTTTAGATATAGATTGTTATCGAACAGCACTGACTCCCTCTTTAATGTTCCCTAAGAAAAAATTCAAAGACTTTGTTACTTGGTGTTTAGCTAACAAAACCGTAGATTTGGATAGTTTGCGATTATGTTGTGCGAGTTACTACAGATACTCTACCGTAAATGGGTGGATTAAGGAAGCTGTAACCCGCAATGTCAAGTCACTTGACTTAACGTTTTACCATAAGCCTAAGGGTTCTTCAAAATTTGACTTTCCTGAATGGCTGGTTACTTGCGATACATTGGAGGTATTGAGGTTGAATTTGTATTGTCGTGCAGTTTTGAATTTGGCTCGTTGTCCAGAGTTAAGGTTTCGGGCACTTAGGGTTCTTGAGCTCAACAATGTTTACTGCTGTAATGAAAATGCAATAGAACAGTTTATCAATATGAGTCCATTACTCGAGGAGTTAACTTTGATTCACTGTTTGCTAAGAGTCGTTGGACTTGTTTGTATTTCATCCCCGAAACTCAAGACTCTGATAATTCGTAACTGGAAAAATATTATTTTTGGACTCGAAGGATTTTTGTGTGGCGTTAGTGTTTCTTGCCCAGAACTCGTGTCGTTTGAGTATGTTGGTCCTAAAGACGTGTTAATCTTTGAAAACATAAATAGCTTGAAGAAAGCTGTGATTCTCCCTGATGACAAGATGCGGCGGATGATATCTTATGATAGGACGGACAAGATATGCGAGGTGTTAGCTAAAATTTCTCATGTGGAATCTTTGTCAATCAATCTTTATTTCATTCAGGTACATACTTATTTTTTTCATACAAAATTCTTCATTTATGTCAACTTAGAGCTCTCAAATTGCCTTAGATTAAGGCCGGACCTATTCGGTATTATGGGGCATTTGGCAACTTATGCGTGACCTTACTTATGTATGCATTTTGTACTAGTGAAGACGTGAAAGATTGTAGGTAATAAAGGGGCATGAAGTATTTGTTAATGGGAAAATGATGTGTGATGGTTACATAACATCACGTAGTATGTGTATTTTCTAAGTCTTGTTACGAATTATCAAGAGTCCTGAGACAATTTGTATTTCTGAAACTTTGAGGGTTAAATATGTATTATGTTCTCATTTAAGTTTTGACTTTACATCACTCTACTTTAGGTGATGTTAAACATCACATGTTATCCCATTTGTTATTTACATGGCTCAGTTTACAAATTGTTTTTTTGAATTTTGCACCAGAATGATTTCCCTTGTAATTATGTTTCTAGAAAAGAATATGATACTTGGAGATGTTGAAAGTGTTGTGGACAGTCCCTAATTTGTGGTCTTTTAGTCAGTGAAACATAGAGGACGCAAATGTGCTCTGATTTCTGAATGTAATTGTAGCAAACCATAACTTGTACTATGCATAAATTACTTTCCGTGTGCTTGCACCTTCTTCATGTGAATCTGCGGTTTATATATGATGTATCACTTGTTAAGCTTTGGTTTGCAAATCTTTGGTATAAATCACTAATCACATTCTGAGGTTATGACGAAGATTCGTGAATATCCTTTCATCTTTGCATACCTTATTGGTAGCGTTTTAGTTGGCTCCAAAGAGGCTTGGACATTGAAATGCTAATGACCAGTAGTTCCGCTTTGGTGTTTATTCTGGTTTATGTTATGCTTTTGGTTGCCAATCTGTGTTTTTCTTTCAATCTATATTATTAAGTAACTACATTCTACTATGAATTTAATTCCAAATGTTTGCTTGCTGTCATTATGATAGTGCATTGATGCTGCACGTGATTGGAGAGGAAATTTCCCTGCATCGTTTCCAAATTTGAAGACATTGGAGGTGACGACAACAATTGATGCATTCGCCATGAATGCAATCATCTGTATCCTCAGATGTTCTCCGAATCTGGAGTCTCTCCATTTGGTCATTCAAAAGGTAGTCTTTCTTGTCTCAAATAGTAAAAGTTATGTAAACTTTAGGAACTTGTAAACTGCTTGACGTACTTGTTAAGCTAACTATTTGACCCGTTATCAATATACCACCATCTACATCAACCCATTTGGCCATTTGTACATAATCAGGTTAAAATTAAAAATTGCCAGCTCTACATTTAAACAGTAGACACAAGTCTGATACATTTTTCGAGAATTCTTAAAAGTTTGTTCTGGGTTTTGCAACCTGAAGATTAACAATTTATGGCGTTTTTCAATGATCTAGGAACATCTAACTACGAAATATTGGACATTTGATGAAGCTGAAACAAGCAGAATCTTAACTTGTCATCTGAAAAAGGTTAAATTCCTAGGAACTAATGGAAAAAAGCGGAAACTAGTTATAGCCCGTTGTTTGCTGGAGCACGGAAATGCATTGGAGGAAATGGTTTTCAGTTGGCATAGCAAAGTGAAGTACCATGAGAAGTCGATGAAGATGATGAATAAAATGTCAAAATTCTACAAGGCTTCTTCAACCGTAAAACTGATCTCTGTTCTCAAGGACTGATAAGACAAGCCTTCTGCTTGACTATCGCTAATATGTACTTAATGTTAAGAAAAAATTTGCCTTCATTCTCTAAAAAACACATTTTATGCTGTCTTCAAATATCAAACCAAACCGATGGCTAAATTTCTATCAGTACAGTTTAGTTGGGAACTATTTGGCAAATGGTATCGCCATTCGCCAGGTTGTGTTGGATGAATTTATCAAGGACTCCTCATATGAGAACTGTTCCAATTTTTATGAAGATATTAGTGGGTTAAGAAGGCGTTTAAGAGGTTTATTTTGGCTTATTTCAAGTTTGAGTATTTCAGTCTATATCTGGAGTGGTGTTTCTTTAGGTGTTTCACAGTTGTCTTAGTGATGGAATATTGGAATTCGAGAATGTGGTATTTTTGGTGTTGGTGTTTAGGTTTATTGCTTTGATAACACTCCTTTGTTAAAACTGTGTATTTCTAGCTCCTTGCTAGTTTAATTTATTGAAATATTAATTGCTGTTAAAAGAAACTTGTGTACTGTTATCACCATATGAATTTAGTTTGGGCCGTCTGGTATACACACCACTTTGACCAACTTTTTTATTTTTAACTTTGTTAAGATGACTTTGAAAATGACAACACAAATTCACAGGTTCCTTTTTATTTTATTCTCTCTCTAACCTCATCAAATTCTTAACCACCGCTACCACCACCACTTCCGGTCAAACCATCAACACCATCGTATCGCCGGTAAACTAGTCAAGATCTGGTTCATCGACTTCTTCTGCTATCACTACCGTGGCACAATCTAAATATTCGGCCAGCCTACAACCACCCTCTTTCACCGTGTTGTTCGCCATGTCGCCGGAAAATATCGCCGAGAAGTACCACAGTCTCCTCAAACGGTGAAACGGAAACCACATTTTTTGTGGGTTGATGTTTGATTTTTTGAGATTTATGTATTTGGGTTGTACATTTTTAGTTTTTATGGGTTTTTGCAATTTGTGAAGTAGCAGAAATTTTGAGAGAAAAAGTGAGAAAAAGATAAAATGTTAAAAAAGTGAGGGAGAAAAAACTTGTATAATGATTTGTAAAATTTGGTAGGTTCATGCATCGTGGTTTCGTTTTGATTTTCAAGTTGAGATTATATTGTGGTGGAGATTTGAAGATATGGAGATTTGAAGTTCTTGTCTAAAAGGTGAATGAATATGTTTGGGAGAAGAGAGATGAATAGATGATTTAAATAAAATAGTTTTATTATAAGAAACATGGTATGTTTAGAATGACTTTTCTATATGTTTTCTAAGCTTTAGCTATTAAAGGAAAAAACACAGTTAACAAGTTGAAAAGTAAGTCAGTGGAGTGGAGCTCCTAAAATACTGGTGTGTTAACCCACAAACCCTTTAGTTTAAAGAAGTCTATCAAATCAGTTTTATGATTGGATTATTAAACCTTGTCTTATGTCAAAAGAAACGGTTGTCCCTTTGCCTCTCCTAATTTTGGTAGTTACATAGATATGTTCGAACTTTATAGTACACATTTTCAGTCAACTTACCTGCATTCATTAAATAATCAATTCTGTTAACCTTGCACCCCTTTGTCAACTTTTTACAAGGACGAACATCAAGTAGTAAATTACAGCTCAAAACCAAGTGTACTGTACAAGGAACTTACATATACCGTTGATTTAACTTACTAATCTGCCTAACTGCTTGAGAATTTCATTGTGAGAAACTGGCAGAAACAGATCTCCATTGGAGTAAAATGCATAAACTATAAGAAATAAGGTGCTTATCAAATCAAACAGTAAATTGGGTTGGCAAGTGATGGATGTTTTGTACAACGGGAATAGGAAGCTCGTCGCTGTTCCGCCTTTGGTGCATTTGCCTCTGTACTGCTTTTATGGCAGCTACTCGGGCAGCATTGGCTGCCCGATTGGCGGATATCACCACAATGTTCACCTTTTCGTCCATTTTCGCAGTTGCATCATACGCTTTCTCTGCTGCTCCCCGTGCTTCCTGATATAATCAAGTACCAAAATATGAAGCGTGACACTAATGCAAGATACTAGGAATTAGTGTCAAAATAGATACATCAAACAGGTTAGTTAATAGGTTGTCAAACGGTTCTGGTTGAATGGCTTTTTTACTAGGGTAGAAGAATAATGTTGAGAGATGCATTACCTGAATGGCAGTAAGCACTTTGGAACGATATTCAGGAACTGGTGGTGATATGTCAAGAACGCCATTCTGCCAGTGCCCAGATCGTGTATCCCCGTTTCTGAAAGTGTACACTCCAAACCCTTGCCTTTTGCCTTCGTGCCAAGATCCTTCGTATTTATGTCCGTTTGCAAAGCTATACACTCCAAAACCGTGCATTTTGTCTGCAAAATATTCTCCAGCATAGGCATCCCCATTTCTACAACATAAATAAAACATTTGAAACACAATTTTACGATAACTGACAAGTAATATGGTTCTTAAATGCTTTGATCACACACATATGAGTCGACTTTTTATGCTGAAGAACTAAAGGTATCAAAATGATATAATCATCAAGGTACTCTTTCATTGTCCTGTTATATCCATGGTGCATTTTTCTGAACATCGAGTCATTAAAATATGGTTTTGAGTACCTTTCAGGTCCATTTGTTAACCGACCTGAACTCTGTTAGCTTCTATATAGAAGGTATCATTGTTGGATGTTGGATAAGGGGTTTTCTGCTACACAATGACACGAACAAGATCCAAGGCATCTTTTAATGACTCGAATGTACTAGAAGAATACATCGGCTAAAACATGACAAATGAACACATTGATATTTTATGTAGAAAGACTAAGGGCCCAAAACTAAATATATTCTACCTGAAACGGTAGTAACCATGACCGTGTTTAACACCCCACTTGAATTCCCCTGCATATCGACTACCATCCTCGCAACTATGCACACCACATCCATGACTACGGCCACTAGACCATTCACCTGCATAAACATCACCTGTGTAAAACCTATAAACACCCAACCCATGCCTTAAACCTTGTCGGTATTGCCCTCTATACCTACTCCCCTTCATCCACGTTTCAACCCCGTAACCATCATACATTCCATCAATCCAGTTACCCTCATACCGCCCACTCATATAGTAATAATAAACACCACTACCCGAACACTTACCCTTATGAAACTCACCCTCATATACGTCTCCATTACTATATGCTTGCACCCAACACCCCGAATTAACTCTCTTTTTATTGCCTTTTGGTTTTGACCCAATTGACCAAAAAACCGGCAATGGTTGTTTAGAGGACGAATGCAGTTTAATCGGTAAGGAACGAGCAAGTAATGTTCGAATTGAAGGGAGCTGAGGGAGGCCAAGGTTTAGGGAGAATAATAATGCTGCTGAAAATGCTAATGCAGATAAGAAATCAAGTACGAATGATTGGCTTGGGTGAGATACTAAAAAGTAGAAAAATGGAAGTAATAATAAAATGATTAATCGGATGTGCGTTTGAAGGCGGCGAAGGTGGTGAAGACGTTGAAGGAGATGAATTATGATCTCCTTTGTGGCGCTAAAACGCTTATGGTAATGTTTTAAGGGCGAAAAAACTGAATTGGAGGATAACTTGGTTGTCGATAATTTAGGCTGCGTGGAGATTGGGTTAACATTGTCATCTATAACGATTTCGTGTTGATGATTATGGGTTGCATTAGATGATGGTAATACTAGTAACAAGGATGATGAAGGTGGTGAATATGCTGTGTTGTAATCGGAAGAGACACGAATGCTATCTTTTCCGATGTGAGTTTCAAGATTCTTATGATACATTACATTAGTGATTTCATTGTTTTGAATTTACAAAGAAGTTGTATTCGAGATTTTTGGGAAATATTTGGATTCTGAAACAAGATTTTGAGGAAATTGTAAAGATAGATTTTGTGAAAATTATAGAAGAATAAAATGTTGAGTTGAGCGGATTATGCGTTAAATTTATGGTGAGGCGCCAACATCAGTTTTCAAGAGAAGAAACTACCTTCCATTTGTTTTAGTTTTTGTTTTTGTAAATAAAATATGATAATTCAAGATTATTATTTCAAAGAATTAAATTATAAGGGGTGTTTACTTTTGCTTATTTAAACTTTAATAACTATGAAGTGGGGAGCTTCTTAAATTCAACATTTGGATAGGCTTTATATTTATTTTGATACACATTTGGTCCATTTACTTCCTGTTAAAAATCAAGGCTGCTTGAAAGCAGTACACATCAAGGGAAAAAGGTAACTTTCACGACAGATAGATTATCGACAGCAAGCACTTAAAAGCAGCTAATATAAATTTTCAACATTGTGTTTCAACTTTCCATGAAAGCCAAGAGGAAAACATATGGCATCAAATGTGATTCATTATCCCACATTGAACATATGCAGGTACAAAAAAATACAAAAAGCAAGTCTAGCGAAGCTTCCCTGGATTGAAAAATCCAACAGAGAGAACAATTATTCGGTCGAAAAGGATCACAAATAAAAGATGAACGTTACTCTTAACCTGTTAGAGCAAAGTTAAGAGCACTGTGAACATCAACTCCTATTTGGGCTTCAGCCTTTTCTGCATCAGTTGAAGCAGAGCTGAGCTTCTGGGTAAACTCGCTTAGGCCTTTTTGTACCTGGGCTGGGTCAAGTCGGTCAAGGGGAACAGCCTCAACAGCCAATATGTCTGCATAAGAGTTTGGGTGGATAAATGCGAAGCCACTGCTGATAAAGTATTTCTTCACGTCATTCCCTTCATGGACTGAGAGAAGACCGGGCTTTAGTTCTGCAATTGTGGGTACGTGTCCTGGTAAAATACCCATCTGCCCAGTTGTCGCTGGAACTATCACCATATCAACCTGCAACAGTACAAGATCAGCTTAAAATTGAAGTTGTGGTTACAACTGTCGAAGTACTTTAAGCTTCCATAAATGAGTTTATTTTAAAGTTGGCATTTGGCAACATGAAAATGTTGGCTAACAGGTCATTTCTCCAAATCTAACAAATTTTCTAATATAAAGCATATGATTACAAGTACACTATTGCAATAATCTTTTTAACTTTATGAATGCAGTGATTTAATAGGTTGAGCAACTTTTTAAATTTTTTTAATCTGATTAAATTTCTTGATTCAACCCATATGACCCCTTGGAGATAAAAACAAAACCAAAACCAACCTAAGTAAACAGGTAAAAATTACAACTCCACTAATCTTTTTATTGCAATCTTTGAACCTATACAGACACTTACCTTCCTCAGCAACATAAACAAGTAATCTTGCTCCTCAAAGTCTAAACCTGTTATTTTTTATGTCAACACTCAAAATGGCTAAGGAGACCAAGCAAGTCAATTTGAAGATAATGCTACACAGGGATGTTGCTTAAAAACCTGATTGATACCTTTCCACGCTAGAGATGCATCGCACATGAGCCAGGGAAAATTTCGGAATAAATAAAAAACAAACACTCAATATTCAGACCCAATTGAACAAAATTATGCCGTGTCTTGACTTTAGAAGCGAGTTACAACAGCTGGTGAAGCACTATCACAGAGATCTTAACACCTATCAAGCATTATTCAATCATAGAAATGCACCCCAAGTTTCATTACCGCATAACTAAATTACCATTTATCACATATGAGGACTAGCAACCAGATATTGCCTACCATACTCAAAGAAACGAGTAAAACAGCCACAACAATGACAACCAACTTGATACACCTGCAAGCCTCTTATATGAGACCTGTGGCAACCTTCACTCTTAAAAAACTCCATCGGTGCATTAAAGGTGTGAGTTAGGATTTCAAATGGCTAACAAACAAGTGTATCGCCTCAGGGCCAAACAGATTGAATCTTTTCCTTAAAGGTGGTGAGATGCTACCAGTGACTGGTGGTTTTGATCACCAGCTGGTAACATATTTAGGGCGGTGTTTGTTCAATAAACAACAAGTACAAATCTCAGTAAAAATGGATGAGGTTGAAGGATATTGGTATGATTAGGTAACTGGAAAGCTAGTCGAGATAAAAGGACAAATATAATGTGAAAGCTGTGATGGCTCATGGCTGCAAAGAATCCAGAAAAATGTGACACCGACACTCCAAATACCAAGTAGTTCATGAGAGAATGCTATTACAAAGTGAGAGCAACTAAATAGGATCCACAAGGTATCTTCAAAGCCTCAAGAAAAAAGATGCAAGTGCCAAGTAGTAACTACAGATTGATAATCGTGTAGAAGATGATGATGACCGAGTCACGAGAGCCCATTGAAATTATGTAAGCAAGCAATTTGAGTTCAAACGAGAATGAACTGATATACAACCACCATGAGTGATATTATCACAATGTCAAAGCTGAAAAAGTGCGAGGTTGAACTGATTTTCATATTTATTTCTTTTCTAAACTATCTAACACAGTATAGCGTTGATGACAATATAATACAATTTTAGCAGTACAATAAGATGTCTGAAATGTAACAACCTTAACTGATTCTAAAACATTACTATTTACTACACTTTTTTAGGAATCAAACTACTTAAACAACCATTATTATTCATTTCATAATTAGCATTAAAACCATAACCATTTAATATACCACATTATAAAAATCAGCTCAAACCCTAATTAAACCAAACAACATCATTAAAATACCAAAAAACACAAACCTCTTTCTGCGAAAGCTCGGAAGCATACGGAAGGACAAAATTAACAGTCAACTTAGTGGGCAAGACATTAGGAGTAGGAGGACGAGTTTTCATATACTGACTAGGCGTTTTTGGTGGATCTATATTTGGTATCACTTTCTTCCACTGCTCTACAAACGCATCGTCTCCGGTGGATGTGTCAGCCACCTCGGTGGCGAATGGACGGCGCGTGGCGGCGGCGGAGAAGAAAGTGGTGGTGGGTTTGGTGAGGATCCGTGAGGTTAGTTGACGGAGCATGGTGGTGGTTATTAGATCGCTCGGTTGGTTAGGTCAGGTGATGAAATGAAGCGATTTGGGGAAATGGGTGTGTGTTTGTTTTGGGGGAAATGAAAGGGAATTTGTGGGAGGGGGTACTTGCCTTTTTATGAGATGATGAGGGATGAAAAAAAAAAAAACTCGACGGGAACACCTAAACCCAAACTAATTGAGGCGGGGTTCGCATGCTTATAAGGTTACGGGTCAAGTTTGGGACTAAACAGTGATTTTAATCGGGTTGGGGGCGGGAGGTGAGGCATAATTTCCTGACCGCCTCACCCAAAACATATATACACATACGTAAATATATATAAAATAAAATTACTGAAATAGGCTAAAAAATTATGCATGGTCCATTACTTGGTCACTTTTTAGGCTTATTTTCTATTTTTGTCATGCTCGCATGCTCAACTACTCGACTCCATCATTTTTATGATATGTGTACTTGCAAGTATAAGTGTTAGTTAATGATATTTTTTTGCTTTTGGCTTAAATGACAAAGATACCCTCAAACGCATATATAAATAGACACCACATATTTATTTTTCTTATCTTTTTTTTCTCTCTCTCTCTCACAAATCCGGCCACAAGATCTGACCACCCCTTGTTGCCAACTCGAGTACTATTGATGTGCGCGAAAGGCGCGTTCGGGGTCAAGGAAACTTCCTTTTTTTCGAGCAAGTTTTTCAACCTCCTAGGCAGTGAACCTAATCGTTGTAGTGTAGTATGGGGTAAGCCTCGGGGATTGATATCGTTCTCTAGGGGAATAGGAATGCTAGTAAGAAATATATGACGAGAAGGTGGGGTTGAGGATGATTCTTTTTTATCTTTTTTATGATTTTTAGAAAACTAATGTAAATATCTTGGGGCAATTGGTTGGGGGTGGTACTTCTACCGATTACTCTACTTTAACTAATTATCTAATTATCTAATTACTACGGATAGCTATGTCTAATTAAGGTGTGCTCGTATGATGATTAAAGATGTGTTCACCTATATACTATTACTCTCTAGTTATCTTTTATTGGTTGGTTGAGTTGTCACGTCCTTTATCTTAACGTGTTGTATTCCTAAAGGTCGTAGGGTATGCGTGGTCCCTAGTTCTTTGAGGTTATCTCTCGTATATGACTCACGGAGTCGGCAAGCCTAAGCTATTTCATCCATGAACCATATCATCATAAAGCATACTTAAGCATTAAATACAAAGAAGATGCCTAGTTGCACTCCTAAGCCAATTTCAATTAAGACAAGAAACAACCTAACAATAATCAATAACTAGGTTTCATAGATCTAAGCAAACACACAAGTAATTTAGCTAGACATGATAGACAAGCAAGCATACACACAATCAATCGAATATGGGATAGACATAATGATAAATTGGATTAGCAAACTTATCTCGATGTGTAACATAGGGTATGGGACCCTAGAATACTGTCCAAGTCGGACTACCACTGAGTTAGGGTTTGTTCTCCAAAATTCTATCTCTTAAAATACAGAAAAATCGAATTCTATATATAGATTTACAATCGCGACGGCGTCACCTTTTGCATGGTACGCTGCCAGGTCGCCGTCATTAGGGTTTCGTTTTGGCCAAGTCATCTATAGGACGGCGTCACTTTAGAGTTGTGACGGTTTTTAGTTGAGACGTCGTCTTGGTTCTAGATCTGGGCCGTCTGGGGTGAAAACTGTGAGTGACACCCTCCATAATTAAAGCGTGACGCCGTTAGGTTATATGACCAGAATTTTCACTGAGCCGTCGCGTGCATGTTTTGATTAAGTCTTCATAGAGGGACGACGTCGCCCTTTGGATGGGACTCCGTCAGTTTCTGCTGATCAGTCTTGAGTGGCTTCGATCTTGACTTTAACATTTTCTTCATGTATTTGCTCCTTTTCGTCTAAATGTGCTTCATTCCATCATTTTGCTTCCAAAAGACCTAAAAAGTGAAAAGAAACGAAATTAAGCAGTAACGGATATAAAATGTTTCGAAATAGGGCTTAAATAACCCCCTAAAAGTGTACGTTTTAAATCTTTATCAAATATCCCTACACTTGGTATTTGCTTGTCCTCAAGCAAATGTGCTTTTGACCAATCAATTTATAAGTTAGGGGGCATGAAGCATTGGTTTAAAATAGTTCATAACAAGTAAAAGCGCCACAATAGTCATAACAAGCACAAAAATTATATACTAGCACCTGACAAGTGGTGTTTGGATTCTCTCATCTCTCGGGTTTATATGAAATATAATACGAATGGAAATGGAAGATAAACACTCATTACCTGGCATAGTACATAGATTACCATAAGCTTGAGAATAGATCAAATCTCCACCACTTTGGCGTAAGCACCTAGGAAAAACTGTCTAAGAGGTCTTTACAAGGGTTGTAACGTTAGGCTTAGGGTAGGAAAACAAAGGGTTTTGTTGGATAGGGGATATTTAGTGGTGGCAAGTCAAAAATCTTATGTTACAAGCATGTAAAGCGTGGCGTTGCTAAGCCAAGACTCGACTCACTAACTGATAACATCAAATAGTCCTGAATATTAAGTGTCAATTTCCCCCGATAATGCTTGTAATTTATATCATTTATATGGATTTACGCTTGTTTTCCATTGTTTTCCACTTTCAGGTAAATTACGAGCATTGGAGCTAAAAAGACGCGGAACTGGAGAAATATCTAAAGATTTATCACAGTATGCTATTTTGAAGAAGTTACGGCGTAACTCGTCTCTCACATTACGCCGTAACTATTGCGTGACTCAGAAAACCAACTTATCATAAGGTTACGGCGTAACTCTTCCCAAAGGTTACGACGTAACTACATTAAGTCAAATGAGGTTCCACGCCGCTGATACTTACGCCGTAAACTACTGCATCTCTTACGACGTAACCGAGTTTATTGAAGACTACGGCGTAACCACTCATTAGGTTACGCCGTAACCAGCAGATCTAGTGCATTATACGAGGAAATAGAAGGTTATGGCGTAACTCCTATATTGGTTACGCCGTAACCCAGATCTGGCCTATAAATACCCCACGAGTTCTAGCATTTCTAATCATTCCATTCCACACACAATACTCAGAGAACGTGGGAAAAAGCTCAAGGCATGTCTAGAGGAGCATACGGAGCTGTCTCCAATGGAGAAATCACTCCCCTACGATAAGCATTAGCGTTTTATATTTCTTTTACTTTCAATTCATGTATTTCGTACCTTTGAATATTGACTTGGTTTGCATGATTAATATGAGCGGCTAAGCACCTTTTGGTGATGGCCTAGTTATGATTCCTTAATTGTTTTGTTTGCGTTTACTTTACTTCCGTACAATTATTTCTAAGTGTATGCATGCATAGTTTATTGGTAGCCACCCTTGGTTCGGTAGTTTTGAATGGCGATAGAGGCCAATTGCCTAGGAGATATGACCAACTGACCCTAGGTGAGCGGACTGAGACGGGAAGGGTAAGATATGACCAACTGACGACCCCTTTCTACTTGTGCGATTTGACCAACTGATCACCTATCGTTTGGATGAACTTAAGAATTAGGGGGTGCGTGTCTAAGTTCCTAACGGCTGGGCATTCACTATTATAAATCTAGCATGTAGCGGTACTTAATGACTTGGCTTAGAGGACCAGGAACAACAGGACTTATGAAGGGACACCTGACTTCTCCTGTGGTGGCATCTTTGCTTATAGGTTAGGGCGAATTGACCAAATGTTGTCCTCTCGACTTTGACCCCACCTGAAGTAATTGGAAGTAAGTAGACGTAGACATCACTAGCTAGGAGGATTATCTATGTTAGCACCACTCTCCTCTATTGATTTCCCTCTACCATTTATCTGCTTTTATTTGCTTTATTCTGCATTAGTAGTTTAATTAATTAAATCCCTATTGAAACCATTATTAATCTGTGACACTTAGACTTAGTAATAATCCATCACACATAGCTCTTGGGACGACCTCGGCTTTACCGATTACTACACTACACACGACCGGGTACACTGCCCGTTAGTGCACTAGGGTAGACCATAGGTATAACGAGACATTATAAATATTAAGACCTGGTCAGTAAAACCTGCATCACTAACTGTAGATAACTTGAAACAAAACAAACATAAATTTAAAAACATAAACATAAAGATAGATGTAGGATGGTAGCCCGTATATTTTTTCTTAATTTTTTTTGAACACTCTCTTTTTTCGATTTTTTTCATACCTTTTTACTTTACCATCCTCTACGATAACATCAAAATATAAGAGCATCCCTACACTTGAGTTTTTATTTCTCTAACACTAATTGACCCGATTTGAAAAGATCAAAACACTTGGAGTATTTAATTACGCAGACAAAGGGAATTTGAATTTATCGTTCTTTCCCGTTACTCCATAAAATATTACTTTTTACCCATGAGTCCCAATCGTCCCAAACTGTGTACAAAACATATGACTCGACTTAGCAACCATGCAAGTAACTAGATATTTGAACTAAGGGTTTAGTAATGATAGCAATAATGCACTAAAGATGAGTGCATACAAGGTAGGCTAAGGCGATTTGGGTGTACATTTGGGGGTAGATTGTAAACAATGCTCTTCATTGATATTCCGGAAAACCGAAACATCACGAGAACCACGAAAAGGATAGGCTCTGAGGGGTTAACTAGGGGTATCGTGTACTAAAGATGAGTACATCGCAAGGGTGTGGGGTAATTACTCAACCGATGTGGAAGGTGTCATTATAATGCAGGTTTCAAACAAGGGTTATCCTAATGCCTCTTATCACTTAGTTAATCCTAACTACACAAGTGTAGTCTCACTAGCGATCTCGGAATGAATCACAAAACAAATTCTAGAATCTATTATACTACCGGTACACTCTCTAAGCATTAAAGGTGAATGCTTTTATTCCTAAAGATCTAGGGGCGAACCTCACATTTTTTGGGGCGAACCTCACATTTTTTGGGTGGAATTAAAGGTGGATATTTCTCATAGTTTATTACACAAATTACTAAGGACAAGACAAATAAGTGAGTGAATAGTTTCTAAGTTCCCATTTTATTCTCCCTCCCTACACTTAAACTGAACATTGTCCCCAATGTTCCTCGAAAGTATCAAAGTTATGATAAAGGAAGGTAAATAAGGAAAAGAAACTAATACTCCCCTGATTAGCTCGGTAGGATATGTATGAAGTTGCGGTTAAATTCTTTTCCAAGAAGAGTGCATGAGTAATAAGCTTCATCCAATGAGTGTTTATTCTTTTTTCCAAATATAACCTGCACACTTATAAGAAAACAAACGAAACCTTCGCGTAAAATCGGCGGTAAAACTATATATGACACACAACTACACTAGAAAACAAGTAAGATATAATGCTTGTGGAATTGATGTTTGCAGTTTTTCTTGAAAATTAAGACCTGGGAATTTCTCAAAATTTATAAGTTGCACAGAAAACGAAAACTGAGTAATCTGTTTCTACATAGCCTGACGTCGTCAGGTTTTAATCCTGACGCCGATAGGTTGTTATGACAGAAAGTGGTCTGCTGCGTTTTTCTAGAAAAAATCTGGAAAAATTACATCATTAAAGCCTGGAAAAATTTCTGCAAAACATCTATTATGACTCGATACAATCATTTGACTCTAACAAACGCACATATATATCAATTTCAATAGTTGCAATTCTCATGTTCATGTTCTTAGAAACGTATGTGATCTTCCCTACACTTATCTTTTTGTAAAATACCTTTATATCTAATTAAGACGAGGTTACAGACAAAATAAAGCATTTTCACAAAGTCTAACATGAGAAAAAACAACAATGAAAAGATATAAGACACACAAAAATTGAAAAACAAAACAAGCAAACAATTAAGCATGGGTTGCCTCCCACGAAGCGCTTTTCTTTATTTATGAGTCTTGTAGCTAGACTCAAAGTCGTGCTCTTACGTTGTCTCATGCACGCTTACGTGCCTATAACTAAGCCACTCTAATGTTCTCTCATCTTTCTTGTAATCATCTCCTAATTTTAGGCATTTTTTATAGTACCTTTCATTTTTTTTCATAACTATGTCTAAGTCCCCATTGTTTGTCTCTATCGCTAAATCTTTGTGTTTAAACCTAGGGTGCGTACGGGGCATATAGACAAAATCCTCAACTTCACTAGAGAATGTGACTAGACCATCAACCATCTTTTCATTCAACTTAGTCATTCTCTTAAAGGGTTTTCCAAATATCACTTGAGTGAGGCTTCCATCAATGAATTCTCCTAAGTTTTCTAAAACAATGAATTCAACCAAATAGGTAAAACTTCCAACAAACACATGCAAGTGAGTAACAACATCAACAACATTGTTCCCTTGATAGACTAACTCATTCACCTTAATTTTATTATATAGATTCCTTGAGATCAGGTTTAAAGGTAAGAATGAATTCAAGTAAGCATCAAAACTCTCAAATCCTATTTTATAAGGGAATTGCATGTTGAAGGGGCTATCAACCTCAATTCTACACCTAGGGTCAAAACATTGGGAGGGGTCTTATTCCATCTCAAACCTAACTTCATCGATGACTCCCCCGTTATCGGTTGCCTTTCCGTCATCAAATTCCTCATCGGAATCCGAATCGTAGAAAGGACTAATATGTTGCCAATTTATTTCATTATACCCTAGGTGATTTCCAAAGTGGTGAACGGGTGAAAGGTTTTGTGGAATTGCGTTTTCCATCGCGGGGTAGTGCAAAGTATCTCCGGCGAAAGATGTGAATCATGGTGAGTGATGAGATTTACGAGCAAAAATACAAAGAAGGGGGATAGACTACAAGGAAGCTAATGAAATGAGAAAAAAAAATCTTACTTGATAGGAATCAAGCAAGGGAACATAAACGAGATAGAGATCTAACTAGCTATTCTATTCTCCGGCAGCGGTGCCAAAAACTTGATGCGCGCGGAAGGCGCGTTCGGGGTCAAGGAAACTTCCTTTTCTTCAAGCAAGTTTTTTAACCTCCTAGGCAGTGAACCTAATCGTTGTAGTGTAGTATGGGGTAAGCCTCGTGGATTGATATCGTTCTCTAGGGGAATAGGAATGCTAGTAAGAAATATATGACGAGAAGGTGGGGTTGAGGATGATTCTTTTTTTATCTTTTTTATGATTTTTTAGAAAGCTAAGGTAAATATCTCGGGGCAATTGGTTGGGGGTGGTACTTCTACCGATTACTCTACTTTAACTAATTATCTAATTATTTAATTACTACGGGTAGCTATGTCTAATTAAGGTGTGCTCGTATGATGATTAAAGATGTGTTCACCTATATACTATTACTCTCTAGTTATCTTTTATTGGTTGGTTGAGTTGTCACGTCCTTTATCTTAACGCGTTGTATTCCTAAAAGTCGTAGGGTATGCGTGGTCCCTAGTTCTTTGAGGTTATCTCTCGTATATGACTCACGGAGTCGGCAAGCCTAAGCTATTTCATCCATGAACCATATCATCATAAAGCATACTTAAGCATTAAATACAAAGAAGATGCCTAGTTGCACTCCTAAGCCAATTTCAATTAAGACAAGAAACAACCTAACAATAATCAATAACTAGGTTTCATAGATCTAAGCAAACACACAAGTAATTTAGCTAGACATGATAGACAAGCAAGCATACACACAATCAATCGAATATGGGATAGGCATAATGATAAATTGGATTAGCAAACTTATCTCGATGTGTAACACAGGGTATGGGACCCTAGAATACTGTCCAAGTCGGACTACCACTGAGTTAGGGTTTGTTCTCCAAAATTCTATCTCTTAAAATACAGAAAAATCGAATTCTATATATAGATTTACAATCGCGACGGCGTCACCTTTTGCATGGGACGCTGTCAGGTCGTCGTCATTAGGGTTTCGTTTTGGCCAAGTCATCGATGGTACGACGTCACTTTAGATTTGTGACCCCGTCGGTTTTTAGTTGAGACGTCGTCTTAGTTCTAGATCTGGCCGTCTGGGGTAAAAACTGTGAGTGACGCCCTCCATAATTAAAGCATGACGCCGTCAGGTTATATGACCAGAATTTTCACTGAGCCGTCGCGTGTATCTTTTGATCAAGTCTTCATAAAGGGATGGCGTCGCCCTTTGGATGAGACGCCGTCAGGTTCTGTTGATCAGTCTTGAGTGGCTTCGATCTTAACTTTGCCATTTTCTTCATGTATTTGCTCCTTTTCGTCTAAATGTGCTTCATT
This sequence comes from Chrysanthemum makinoi, assembly GCA_910596185.1. NCBI lineage: Eukaryota > Viridiplantae > Streptophyta > Magnoliopsida > Asterales > Asteraceae > Chrysanthemum > Chrysanthemum makinoi. The sequence goes on along the minus strand of OU343223.1, from coordinate 67,522,894 downwards.
CTAACATTTTGCTTTCAAAAGACCTAAAAAGTGAAAAGAAATGAAATTAAGCAGTAACAAATATAAAATGTGTCGAAATAGGGCTTAAATGACCTCTTAAAAGCGTACATTTTAAACCCTTATCAACTATATTGCTTATATTTATCTCACGGAATTTTGTTGTCTACTTGTTTGTAACATTAGTTTGGTTATTTAGTTGGTCAAAAAACCTTCTTGAGAGTTTAATCTATATTTAATAGGCTCAACATTGGCTCATAATTAGTAGTTTCAAAAGTACTGGTACGAGACACTTGTTAACCATAATTGTTTTCAACTTACAACATTGACTTATAGCCACAAGATCCGGCAAAAAAAATAACTCCAAGAACCATCACCTCCAAGCCGCCACCATCATCATACAAAGACACCGCAAGATCCGGCCAAGACCATTGTAAAAAGACACCACAAGATCCTACCAACACTCATCGTCAAATATCATCCGACTAGATCCGGCCACGAGAGCAGATCCTGTAACATATTGGATTTCATAAACACATCAAACCATGATCAATAAGAGGCGTACACTTGAAGGTTTTAGAGAGAGAAATAGTTAGAGGTTTGGGAACTTAGTAAGAGAAAGTGAAATTATTATTATGAGCTCCAACTCTCTACCTTGGGAGGTAGAGAGTATTTATAGTCTTACATAAAATGCCACATACGGGCTATGGATCAGGCATACAGTGGGTAAAGACCCGTCCGTCCTCCACGATGTTACTAAACTAAATACTACTTAACTTTAAATTACTACGACTACGAGCTTTCTAACGATTACATATACTTGAGGTGACCGACACTTTAATAACTGGATTTACTAAATCCTAACAATCTCCCCCTAAGGGAGGTCACCTCAAATTACAATGAATACAAACAGATATTACATTAGATTGTTCTTGGATTCTTGATTAAGTTCTTTGCTCAGTAGCTCGTAGTCTTTGATTCTTCATGTTCCGCATGTTTGGATAATTCTAGTGGAGGTCTTTAACTGATCCACGTGATAATGAGTTTTGAGCCGGCTTTGAGATCATCAGCTATCATAAATCTCTGACTCATCCTTTGGGGCGTTGGTATTATGTGATGTTGTGACATTTTGGACCGACATGCTCACATTCTGGATCATGATTTCTTCTCATCAGAGTAGCGGACGCTTTCCTTGATTCATGATATTGGCGCAGCGTAGCGAAGCATGGAATGAGAATATCAGAGTCATTGATGCACTAATCATGATTTCTTTTGAAATGAATGTAATGTGTGAGCATGAGGCTATGGATTGACCTCTCCATTCTGATCAGCTGTAAGCGTCGGGAGTACCTGCATACAACAGTTAGCAATAAAGCGCACGAAAGTGTCTTTGATCACTTTCGTTGAATTGAGGTACACGGCCCACGGTTCCCCGTTGATCAGTACATGTACTGCCTGTGATCAGGTATAATTCCGAAGAATCTCCTTGACAGGGTTTTGCAGCTGTTATAGCCGTTCTCAAACCGGAACGTCTCAAAGAAGACAACACGGAGTGAGTGAACCAGCGAATATGCGATTCATTGATTGATGAAAAGAGATTTGAAAAACAATCGTGTACTGCTCAATAAAGTGTTTTTGCAATACAACGAAGGTTTTAAGAAAAATCAATTATCAATCATAAACACCTTTTTAATTTTTGAAACATTAATACACAGTCGATGTGCTAGAGAAAAGATTTTTTTAAGCACACCGACCGGTTTTTCAAAGGTATCCGTCAATCCATAAGCTGAACCAGGATTGAATCATTATTATGACTCGCCCCATTGTTTCTGTTCAGTTGTCACATGGTTGAACTATTGGATAGATCTCACATGCCACCCACCAGGAGCTTGTTTGATGTTGGCTCCAGAAGGCTTTCCATCTTCATTGTGAATATGTTTGCTTATCACTCAGATGTTCTGGCAATACTACAAGGATAATGCGTAGGACTCATAAGATATAATCTCTCTTTCCACATTGTGTGAAACAGAGAGTCTTCATAGACAGTGCCCTAATGAGATTTATTTGATGATCTCGTGGCTCTAGACTCAATAGTGCACATTTGGTTCCTATGCCGGAGACTAGGGAGAGGGTCTCCTTCTTCAATATCAACAATCTCTAGGAGAAAGTCGATAGATAATGTCGGTTCCCCATGAGAATGAAACAAGCCCTTTTAAGAGGAACTTGAGTAGCTTGGGAAGTTTAGTGCAGTGCATCACTGGGTCCATGACGTCTTGTCTTCAATACCAGTGTTACCACTAGTAGCATATGAATTGAACCCGATTTCTGCCCTAAGGTTGAATTATTGGAGGGCTATTTATTTTCACCCTTTTCTCATTTAATTCTTTTTCATTCTTCAACCCCCCTTCAGTGCTTATCGAGACTTCATAACTAGAACCTTGTTGGGTTTATTCCAGTACTAGCTCTGTCTCAGTCCGCACTCTTCCCTTATTCTCATTTTTCTCCTTTTTTCATCATACCTACGGACTTCTGCACTATCTAGTGGATTGTCCCTGGGTAGATCCCTCCGGTTCTGGCGAATCGTGGGAACAAATACCTAACCTTATCATCCTTATATCACCATACATAAAGTAAATTTGGTCGGTCTATTTGGTATTGTTCATCTGCCATTGGAACCAATTGAAAACCATTTCAAAAATCAATTCAGATACTTGTGATATATTATCAAAGCATTTTGTACCTGAATTGTTTTTGATATTTTTAGAAATAGAGCTCCCCCTCAACATGTGCATCATGTATTTGAAATCGTTTTGGCACACGGAGGCAAGAGGAAGAATTAACTTCTTTGATTACTATTTTCTAAAAGATATCAACATCACTTCCCTGATCAAATCAAGTAGATAAAGCATATTGGGAAGGATGAGGTTTTCATAAATTTGCTCCCCCTCAATATGTGCCTCGAGGTTTGAAAGAGTTTTGCACATATTAGAAGGAACCTGCACTTAGAGACAAATCAATCACATTTCAATTCTTTGTGGTTTAAAAAGGATGCTCCCCCTCAACATGTGCATGGAAAATTTGAAATCGTTTGGCACATGTGGGGAGGATAGCTTGCAAAACACTTATGAAGACCATTTATCGAATTATCAGTTTAAATCTAATTTAAATCACAAATTCTCCTCCGATCACAATTTTCAAATCATTTGAGATTTGTGATCTGTGTAGATTTACATTGATTTTGAAAGCTTTTGAGGGGAGATGTGACTTGATTATGAGAAACATTTAACCGATAAGGATCAAGTTTGAGACTTTAGACTCCAAAGCTTAAACATGCTTGCGTATCTTTTGAAAACATAATAATAACAAAGGTCTTGTACCAATTGTATACAATATTGTAAAACATTGTTCTTTTTTATTATTCAAGAGTAGACCTTTCTCGATTACGTGCCAATTGTTTGAAAAATACTCTTTTTGATTTGAAATCATTATCCCCCTCAATCAATGACATATGTTGTTGATTGAAGGATAGAGATTTTGACAAATGAAAAGCCCGGATGATTTTCAAAAGTAGAGTCCGAAGTATTTTCAAAGCAATTTTGTTTTCATTAGATGACAAATATTTTTCAGAAGAATCATTTGAAGGAAAAATATTTGAAAGGAAACATTTGTCTTTTTGACAACAAACATTTGTTTTTAGAATCAGAGCATGAGGTTTGAAGATTTAAGATAAAGCATGGCTCTGTTCTTTCTTTGAAAAGCGGCTTACTGCCTGAAATGACAATAAACCATTGTTTCACTTTTCTCCCAATTTTTTTTTTAAACATTCGAACAACATCTAAAGACCCGTGTCATTCTTTGAATGACAACACAAAGACCGTAAATATTATCGAATCGAGTAAAATATGACAGAAAGACAATATATATATATATATATATATATATATATATATATATATATATATATATATATATATATATATATATATATATATATATATATATATATATATATATATAGTGAAACTTTATTTTCAGAACCCACTTTAAATGCGAGAACTGCGAGAACTCTTTTTGCACCATTAGATTATTTGATCAATGGCTATAATTGATTGGGCCATTAATGTAATTAGTTAAAAGATTTGGTAATTATTTGTAAAGCTTAAAGGGCATTATAGTCATAATATTCATATCAAATGTCCCACTAATTAAGGAGTTAATAATAATAATTAGGTTAAAAAAAATACGGTTCATTTTTTCTCCTCTCTAAAACTGCCGCCTCCTCCATCTTAACTGCCGCCTCACCTCCTGTAGCCTCAATTGGAAATCTACAAATTCCTAGTAAGTAGTTTATTTGATTTTGTCTTTTATGTTTAGATTGAAAATGAGTTTTGTCTAAAGTGTTTTTCCTTCTTTCATCGTTTGAATTAATCACCTTTGTAATCATTTTTTTCCTTAATAGAACCCTATTAGTAATGTTCTTTTTACGTCAATAATGAACAAGGTATCCATTTATTTATCCTTAATAGAAGACAATATAAACAAGGTATCCATTTATTTATCCTTAATGTTCTTTTTACGTCAATTTTTTTCCTTAATAGAAGACAATATAAATTATGTTTTAAATGAATTGATGAAAGCCATTCTTTAAAAGAAATACAAAGAGAAAAAAGAATTTAAATTAAAGATCTGTCTTTGATTTTTTATCCAATTTTGTCAACATTTGTATTTGAAGTAATTCTTATATTTTAATTTTTAAAGGGTTTGGGATTTATATTTGTTTATGCATCACAATGTTTTCTCCCTGTGATCCATTTTCCTCGTATATAATTCAGTCAACATGTATATAATTACATGAATAGTCTTAAAAGATTATTGTTGTTCCTTGTACATGAATGTGATGATTAAAACCATCTCAGTTAGGTATCCATTTATTTACAATGAAGGGTTGTCTTAATTACAATTCATTGTTTTAACTTTTTGAGTGGTTATTCATGCATCAGTTTTGTAGATGATTATGATGAACCATCATTTCTACTCCATCTTCAATTGTTTATCATCCTTTGTCTAACCTTTTTTGAGTGGTTTGTTCATACATGTTTTGTGTTTGGATTATAAAACATATATGTTTTGAAAAGATACATATATGTTTACGTATAAAACATATATGTTTTGTGTTTTGAATTATAAAACATATATGTTTTGTGTTTATGATTAAAAAACATGTTACATCATTAGTTTAATATACACAAGATTGTCCATATGCGTTATGCTAGTTGTTGTGATTAATTTTCGTTTCTTATTTGTTTGTGGTTTAATTGTTTCCGTGCATGCTTGTTTCAGATTGATTGATGAAGATGATGATATCATTTAAGACCGGGAAGTGGATGAATACGATTATACATGAAGATAACTTACGACTTTTGAAAGATATATGATTATTGCATGTATTTTTGTACTTGTAATCAAGTGAAATGTAACATTTAAGTACATCAATATTGTTTTTCTTTTTATAATGATTTATGTTCTTTAATTTGTTTTTCAAAATTTCAAAAAAAAATAATGATAATTTAAAAATATTGGTAGGTTGATAAAAAAAAAGTGTTAGATAAAAATAAAAATATGTATGCACTTTGACTAATTGAAAACATGTATGCACATTGACTATTTGGGAAAAAAACATGTATGCACCTTGACTATTTGGGAAAAAAAACATGTATGAACCATTGCCGATTTGAGAATTAAAAAAAAAATGCATGCTTCTTGAGACTTAAAAAAATAATTCTTAGGTATAAAAAACATGTATGCACCATGACTATTTAAAAACATGTTAAAAAAATAAAAATAAAAAATAAAATAAAAATAAAAATCCGAATTTTAAAACTTATGAAAAACGGGAATTATAAAAAAAACAAAAATAATATGAAAATATCTTTTACTATTATACCCTTTTGAATTAAATGAAAATAATAAAATGCTATAGAGCATTAAATGATGTACATTGTGTATTATTAGTTGTAAAAAGATGGTTCTCGCAGTTCTCGCACTTAAAGTGAGTTCTGAAAATAAAGTCCCTCTATATATATATATATATATATATATATATATATATATACATATATATATATATATATATATATATATATATATATATATATATATATATATATATATATATATATATATATATATATATATATATATATATATATATATATATATATATATATATATATTTCAAGATTTTCAAGTTTTTATGGATTTTTTGACAGTTTTATAATCTTCTATTTGCTTTTCGAATAAATATTTACAAGAGATGGATGAAGAAAGACCTTTACTCATCGTCTTCCTCTTGAAGACGTTTGAGTGTTTCTGGTTGTAGACTTTTTAGACCAAGTCGTGGGAGGATAAACTCAAAACGTTCTCTAGGAAGAGCTTTGGTGAAGATGTCTGCTAATTGATATTCTGTCCTCACAAAATAGAGTTCCACCACACCGTTCTCTACTTGATCCCTGATGAAATGATGTCGAATGTCGATGTGCTTTGCTCTTGAATGTTGAACGTTGTTGCATGAGAGAGCAATAGCACTTTTATTATCACAGTACAGAGGAATTTTGTTGAATTCAAAGCCATAGTAAGATAATTGGGATCTCATCCATAGGATTTGAGCACAACAAGATGACATGGCTATGTATTCAGCCTCTGTAGAGGAAATAGAAGTACTCATTTGTTTCTTTGAAGACCAGCTCACAAGCTTATCACCAAAAAACTGAGCACCTCCGGACGCGTGCTTCGGCGTGTATCTTGACATCCTGCATGATCGATCTGCATAGTTGTTAGTGACATACAGGTGTCCTTCGGGTACCAAAGTCCCATATTGATGGTTCCTTGAAGATACCGAAAGACCCGTTTAACCGCTTCAAGGTGCTTTTTGGTAGGCTTAGCCTGATATCTAGCACACATGCAAACAGCGAATAGAATGTCTGGTCTACTGGCTGTGAGGTACATCAGGGATCCAATCATACTACGATATTTCGTTTGGTCTACCATGATCCCTGAGTGGTCCTCATCCAGTTTAGTACGCTCTATCATGGGAGTGTCAACAGGGTCACAAGAATCAAATCCAAATTTCTTTAAAATCTCATTTGCATATTTAGATTGATTTATAAAAATGCCTCCGGGACTTTGTGAAATTTGTAATCCCACGAAAAATGACATTTGTCCCATCATTGACATTTGAATTTTGGAACCCATTTCATTTGAAAAACGGTCACATTCATTGGGGTCAGTCGAGGCAAAGATAATATCATCAACATAAATTTGAATGTGAATTAAGTGGTTGCCTGACTTTCTGGTGAACAATGTCGGATCAACTGCTCCTTTGCTGAATCCAGTAGATAGAAGAAACTTTGATAGCGTATCATACCATGCCCTTGGAGCTTGCTTCAAACCGTAAAGAGCCTTCTTCAAATGATAGACGTGAGAAGGATGCTCTAGATTCACAAAGCCTTCAGGTTGGCTGACGTATACGACTTCTTTAAGGTCACCGTTTAGAAAAGCCGTCTTTACATCCATCTGATAGACTACCATGTTCTTACTTGCAGCATTAGCCAAGAAGATTTTGATTACCTCGTCTGAGCAACTGGAGCAAATTATTCTTCAAAGTCAATACCCTCCTCTTGACGGTATCCTTTTGCAACCAATCGAGCCTTGTTCTTTAAAACATCAACATGCTCATCAAGTTTTACTTTGAAGATCCACTTTAGAGCAATGATCATAACACGTCAGAGCGGTACTAGTTCCCATATATCTAGTCGATCAAACTCATGAATTTCTTCTTGCATGGCATTGAACCAGCTGTCTTCATTCATAGCAGTTTTAACGTCTTTTGGTTCGATCTTTGAGAGTACAAAGTTGAAGAAACACCATAAGGCATCGGTTGCAAGTTGTCGACGAGTGGATACTGAACGAGAAGGGTTTCCAATGATGTTGTGCAATGGGTGATCATGTGTCCATTTTCTAAGGTGTTCATGTGGTTGTTGTTGAGGAACAATAGTAGCAGAGTCGATTTCTCCTGATGAAGATGGTTCTGAGGATGATTTAGGAGCAAATATATTTTCAAAAAGGGCATCTTCAGGAGTAGCAAAGGGATTATCTCCATAATTGGTACCAGAAACAATTCCATGATGTACACTCGATGATTGATGATTTGTTGATGAGACAGAATGATCAGCAACAGGCGCTTCTAGACTTAATGACATTGATACTGAAGGGTTAACTTCATTGACAGGGATAGGAGAAGCCTCTGTTGATGGAATTGACAGATCATTAGCACTTGGTTCATAGTGTTCATCAAACATTGGATCAAATAATTTCTTCAAATCATCTTCTAAAGGAGGTACATAAGGAGTTGCTAGTAAGGGATTTGAAACAAGAGTAGAACTGATAGGACTACTTGATGATGGTTGAGATGCGGGTCCATGTAACATATTGGATTTCACATACACATCAAACCATAACCAAAGTAGGCGTACACAATGAGTTTTAGAGAGAGAAAGTTAGAGGTTTGGGAACTTTAGTGAGAGAAAGAAAAATCTTATTATGAGCTCCAACTCTCTACCTTGGGAGGTAGAGAGTATTTATAGTCATTACATAAAACGCCACCTGACGGGCTGTGGATCAGGCATACAGTGGGTAAAGACCCGTCCGTCCTCCACGGTGTTACTTAACAAAGTACTACTAAACATTAAATAACTACGACTACGAGCTTTCTAACTTTCACATATACTTGAGGTGACCGACACTTTAACTACTGGATTTTCCAAATCCTAACAATCTCCCCCTAAGGGAGGTCACCTCAAACACACATTACATTACATAGAAAACAAACAGATATTAAATTGAGATTGTTCTTGAATTCTTGTTCATGTTCTTTGCTCTGTAGCTCGTAGTCTTTGATTCATGATTTTTGCATGTATTGGATAATCTGAGTGGAGGTCTTTAACTGATCCACATGATACTGAGTTTTGAGCCAGCTTTGAGATCATCAGCAACATTAAATCTCTGACTCATCCTTTGTGGTGTTGGTATAAAGTGATGGTGTGACTTTTGGACCGACATGCTCACATTCTGGATCATGATTTCTTCTAATCAGAGTAGCGGAAGCTTTCGTTGATTCATGATATTGGCGCAGCCATAGCGAAGCATGGAGTGAAAATATCAGAGTCATTGATGCACCAATCATGATTTCTTTAGATGTGAATGTGTTGTGTGAGCATGCGGCTATGGATTGACCGCTCCATTCGTACTTGCAAGCGTCGGGTGTACCTGCATAAGACAGTTAGCAATAGAGCATACAAAAGTGTCTTTGATCACTTTCGATGAATTGAGGTACACGGCCCACGGTTCCCCGTTTATCGGTACAAGTACGCACTGTGATCGTATAATTCAAGAATTTCCTTGACAGGGTTTCAGAGCGCTCTAAGCGTTCTCAAACCGGAACGTCTCAAAGAAGACAACACGGAGTGAGTGAACCAGCGAAACGAGATTCACTGATTGATGAAAAGAGATTTGAAAAACAATCGTGTATTGCTCAATAGAAATTGTTTTTGCAATACAACGAATGTTTTAATGAAAATCAATTATCAATCATAAACACCTTTTATTTTGAGAAATTCGTACTCAGTCGATGCGCTAAAGAAAAGAGTTTTTAAGCACAACGACTGGTTTTTCAAAGGTATTCGTCAATCCATAACCTGAACCAGGATTGATTCATAAGATTGAATCGCTCCATTGTTTCTGTCCAGTTGTCACATGGTCGATCTATTGGATAGATCTCACATGCCACCTACCAGGAGCTTGTTTGATGTTGGCTCCAGAAGGCTTTCCATCTTCATTGTGAATATGTAAGCATATCACTTAGATGTTCTGGCAATACCATAAGGATAATGCGTAGGACTCATAAGATATAATCTCTCTTTCCACATTGTGTGAAACAGAGAGTCTTCATTGAAAGTGTCCTAATGAGATTTATATGATGATCTCGTGGCTCTAGACTCAATTGTGCATATTTGGTTCCAATGCCGGAGACTAGGGAGAGGGTCTCCTTCTTCAATATCAACAGTCTCTAAGAGAAAGTCGATAGATTATGTCGGTTCCCTGTGAGAATGAAACAAGTCCTTTTAAGAGGAACTTGAGTGGTTTGGAAAGTTGAAGTGTAGTGCGTCACTGGGTCCATGACGTCTTGTCTTCAATACCGATGTTACCTTGGTAACCACCAGTAGTATATGAATTGAACCCGGTTTCTGCCCTAAGGTTGAATAAATGGAGGGCTATTTCTTTTCACCCTTTTTCACATTCAATTCTTTTTCATTCTTCAACCCCTTCAGTGCTTACCGAGACTTCATAACTAGAACCTTGTTTGGTTTATTCCAGTACTAGCTCTGACTCAGTCCGCACTCTTCCCATTTCTCATTTTTCTCCTTTTTTTCATCATACCTAAGGACTTCTACACTATCTAGTGGATTGTCCCTGGGTAGATCCCTCTGGTTCGGGCGGATCATGGGACCTCAACCTAACCTTATCATCCTTATATCACCATACATAAAGTAAAGTTGGTCGGTCTTTTTGGTATTGTTCATCTGCCATTGGAACCAATTAAAAACCATTTGAAAAATCAATCAAGATACTTGTGATATAGAATCAAAGCATTTTGTATCTTAATTGTTTTGATATTTTAGAAATGCTCCCCCTCAACATATGCATAAAAATTTAGAATTTGTTTAGCACATGGAGGCAAGAGATCTTTGAAATCATTAGATTAAGAATGAAAGGTCCAATCTTTTTATTAAAATTTTATAAAATGATCATCATCACTTCCCAATCAATTTGAGTAGATAAAACATTTTGAGGAAGGATGAGGTTTTCACAAGTTTGCTCCCCCTCAATATGTGCCTCGAATTTTGAAAGAGTTTTGCACATATTAGAGGGAACCTGAACTTAGAGACAATTCAGTCACATTTCAATAATTTGAGGTTTAAAATAGATGCTCCCCCTCAACAAGTGCATGAAAAATTTGAAATCGTTTGTCACTTGCGGGGAGGAAAACATGTTAAACACTTATGAAACCATTTATCGAATTACCAGTTTAAATCCAATTTAAATCACAAATTCTCCCCCGATCACAATTATCAAATCATTTGAGATTTGTGATCTCTGTAGATTTTAAATTGATTTTGAAGGCTTTTAAGGAGAATTGTGACTTGATATGAAAACGTTTTAACTGATAAGGATCGGATTTTGAGACTTTAGACTCCAAAGATTAAACATGCTTGAGTATCATTTGAAAACATAATAATAACCAAGGTCTGGTACCATTGTTTGAAAAATACACTTTTGATTTGATTGAAAAATCATTCTCCCCCCCAATCAATGACGAAAGTCGTTGATTGATGAATTGAGATTTTGACACTTGATAAGTTCTTTTGATTTTCAAAAATAGAGTCCGAAGTGTTTTCAAAACAATTGAGTTTTCATAAGATTACAAATATTTTTCAGAGGAATCTTTAGAAGTAAAAATATTTGAAATTAAACATTTGTCTTGTTGATGACAAACATTTGTTTTAGAATCAGAGCATTAGGTTTGAAACATGAGATAAAGCATATCTCTGTTCTTTCTTTGAAAAGCGGGTTACTGCCTGAAATGACAATAAACCATTGTTTTACTTTCTCATTTTTTTTTTTTTTTTTTTTTAACATTCGAACAGCATCTAAAGTCCCGTGTCATTCTTTGAATGACAACACAAAGACCGTAGATATTTTCGAATAAAAAAAAACATGACAAAAAGACAATATTTTTTGAGATTTTTTGAGATTTTCAAATTTCAAATAGGGGGAGACTGTTGGGTTCAGTAAATACCCAAACCCCTTAAACTAGGATTTGAATAGAAAATATCCTAAGTGTTTAATCCGTTAAACACAATCAGTCACTGGCATAGTCTCTCAGTGAGCTATCTTCAAGACACTTAGTATGAGGCGAAGAAGGAGCCTCTCCACTCTGCAAGGCGGAACTTAAAGGGTGAAGACTAAGTCAAGAAGAAGATAGTGGATTCAGTGAGTGATGACAATAACTCACTGAATCCCTTCGACTCCTCTCCAACTGTTAAACACTGAAGACAAACGAAAGAAGAGACTGAAGACTTTAAAGACTGAAGAATGAGCTGGATTAGGCGGGAAAGTTTTACCCAGATAAAACTAAGTCCCTCAAGTGTTTATCCGTCTATACAGTCTCAATCTATCTAGATCATATCTTCCCATTTATAGTAAGCGGCGATTCTCTATCAAGGAAAGAAGCTTCACCGCCTACTATAGAAAGGTGAACAATAACCGAATATATCAATATTCGTGTTTGCTGTGATCCATGTTTTTGTCTTTTAGGATAAAGTTAATAATCATAATTGTATAAATAGCATAAGCGAATGAGTGAAAAGTTTAAGCTTGTGAATTGTAAAACACACACACACAAGCCAACTTTTCACTCCTCCAAATACAACTTTATCCTTGAGCTAGCTCAGTGGGTTCTAAGAGTTGTGCTCAGACTTAGCCTGAGCTTAGAGAGGAGTCACCCAAACTTTGTCATTTCAATACCAAGTACTATTCCGCAAGTACTTGGGTAACGTATTCTTTTGATTTATTTCTAATAGTAATATGATGTTGAAAATTACTTTGTGTGTTTTACTTATGTTAACTTCAGTCATTATTCACTGTTAAATTGCTTTAAGTACTTAATTGTCCTTTTTAACGATAGTGAATAGGGACTAACAAGTGGTATCAGAGCAGGATGATTATAAAACCTTTAAGCCGCTCTAAAACGCTTTTAAATCAGGATTCCTATGGCTGAAATTGATGTACCCCAACTAGTCGATAAAAGGGTGGAGCTTATTCAGCTGCTGCCCCTAGACTTGAAGTTGGCAAATTCAACAAATGGAAAAAGCGTATGCTTTGCTATTTGATTGGGATGGAACCTTATTATATCAAGTGTATTAATGAGGGCCCGTTTGTCCCAAAGACTGCTGAAGGTTTGCCCAAACACGAGCTCAGTGGACTCAAGATGAAAGGAGAGTGGTCAACCAGGACCAAAGACTCAAAAGTATCATCATATCATGTCTTCCCGATGATATAATGGAGTCGATTATAAGCTGTAACACGGCTAAACAAACTGGATGACTGGTCCATAGCCATGAAGGTCCATCGATACCAAGGAAAACAGGATAATGGACTGAAACTTGAGTATAATACCTTCGGGCTAAGGACTCGAAACTCTCTCTCAAAATTACACCCGTTACAAAACTCTTTTAAATGAACTGGCTAATGATGGTGTTAAGTTATCCAAACATGAGATAAATGTTGGTTTTGTTAATTGTCTCCCGAAGAAATGGTTAAACTTCTCTCAGGGACTTAGAAATGCAAATCACATCCAAACTCTTAAGCTTCCTGAAATTTATGGGAAATTTGTCTATGAGGAAAACCTCATCAACAGACGATACCCCGACTTAAAGAAGTCTCAGGAAGTCAAGAAGTCCCTGACCATCACCTCACCTATATCAACGGCCTTCTTTTCTAACAATGTGGTTCAAGATTTTCAAGAAAATTTCGATGATGAGCCCGATGAGAGATCAAGTGAGGAGTACCTAAATGACCTGAACGTTGAATTTCGGGAAAGGGCACTCCTTGCTAACTCTCGAAGGTTTATTAAAAGAAACAAAGGTTTTTCAACTGCTAAAGCTAACGAGGACACTGAATGCTTTAAGTGTCACAAAAGGGTCATTTTGCAAAGGACGTTTTCAAAAACAATTTCAACCTTCTTACGACCATCGGTCAAATCAGTCCTAAGGCTTTAGCAAATTTCAACCTAAAATCTATCAGTCTCATCAAAACTTTCGAATAAATCGACGAACAAAACAATAGATTCTGAAGCCAAGTATAGGAAGATCAAAGCTAAGCTTGCATTACTTGAGGCCACCACTGAACCAAAAGTGTTCAATCTGTGCGGGGTAAAACAAAGGTCTTGTTGCGAAACCTTCGACCGGGATGAAGAGCCGTCTCATTAGATGATGAAATGGTGCATGTCGGTACTGATGGCCCTCTCAGAAGAAGACAAGCTAGCTGTTGGAAAGAATCATGCAAGAAATGGAGAATGGGTCAACATCACAATGAAGAAGGTAAATATTCTACTTTCTATGGATGATGATTCGATTGGCGGTCCTATATGAACTATATCAATGTAGATCTTAAGTTTGTAGAGGAGCAAAGACTAAATCTTTTTCTAAGTACAACAAGTTAAGTTTTGAATTGAATAAGTGTAGGGATGAGTTACTTGTGTTAAAACAAAACAAGCTTGAGGCTATCACCTTACAGATTCAAAACATTGAATTAGTTAAAAGAAATCAGGCTCTTCAAGATGAACTTAAGAAAGAAAAGGAAATCATTGATAGCTGGACCACCAAGAATCCAAGAGTCTTTGATGCTGTGGGTTCCCCAAGAGCAAAAAGAGAGTCATAGGTGAACATCATCTTACCGACTCTCTCAACAAAGACCAGAGTCCTAAACCATTTGTGTCTGGTGGCATGATTACCAATATGTTGTCTATTCCCAAGACCAGTGATTGGATTGAAAGACTTAATCCTGATAGTAAGCTTCCTAACTTTGACTCAGGAAAAATTCTAGAGCTCGAAAGTCAAGCTCTAAAGAGCATGCTTGGACTCCCGGATGTGCCCAGTAGCGAACACATCTCTCGAAGTCTCAAGATGAATCTCAAGCACCACTTCCACCTTTGGAACCTCTTCATGGTGCTGATCCTAGCTCTGAGCTTACTCCATTACATTACAATCCACACTCTCCTAAAGAAAGGTCTGGACTTGGTAGAACCATTTTGAAAAGACCATCAAAACCAACTCAACATGAATCCAACCCCACTAAAACTCCACATCCTCGGTCCCCACCGAAGCTTATCAGATTCAAAGAATCGAACTTGTGAGAAAGCTAGCTGACAAAATGGAATCTATTGAAAGGTCTGAACCAATCAAGGAGACAAAGTCAGCTTTCTCTAGTTCCTCAAAGTCAAAAGCCACCACCAAAATAAGCGAAGTGTGATCTTGCCACTATACTAGTCATACCACTGACAATTGTTATAGAATCCTCTTTTGCATGATCTGTAAAAGGATGATCACAGGACTGCTGACCACTTGCAATATGTGAGCTCTCTCAGTCAAGAAAACTACACAAAATTTGGTCATCGATGCTTCTTCATCCAACGCTCAAAAGTTGAGAGCAAAGCCTTTTCCTCCTTGCCCACACTGTGGCTTTAATGATCATCGTCCTGATGATTGTCTTATGAACACATGTTGTGATATTTGCGGTAACACAACTCATAAGACATCTCAGCATGACAATGTCATCCATGCAAGGAGAAGTTCAAAACAACCAAAATCCAGAGAGTCATCCTCTGTCTCTAGATGTAAAACCTGTGGTAGCTCATTGCACTCCACCACTGACCATGAATCGATTGCTCAATTTAAAGAGACCATGAGACCCAAGCCCACTAGTAAGTGGGTTACGAAGAGAAACTAATTCAGTTTACTACTTGTGCAGAGGCATGCCAAGGAACCTATCCGGCATCTAGACAGTGGATGTTCAAGAAGCATGACTGGTGTGAAGGAATATCTGCACAAGTATGTAAAAGAACTAGGGCCAAAGGTAGTGTTTGGTGATAACTCATCATGTCCCACTGAAGGTTATGGTTCAAGAAGCTGTAATGGAATAGTTTTCTAGGATTGCTTATGTCAATGGTCTCAAATACAATCTCATCGGTGTCGTCACTATGTGATGCTAAGTATATTGTACAATTCAATGACAAACAAGGTACCATTTTCAATGCCAACAAGGAAGTTGTGTTGATTGCTCCGAGGAGAGACGATGTTTATGTCTTAGACATGTCAACTCTCTCTAAAGATGGAACTTGTCTCTTTGCCAAAGCCACTGAAACTATCAACTGGTTGTGGCACAAGAGACTCTCACACTTAAACTTCAAAAACATCAACAACTTGGCAAAACAAAACAATATGGTTTTTGCAAAAGATAAACCATGCTCAGCCTGTGAAAAGGCAAACATAAAAGAGCATCTTTCAAAACCAAGCAAAACTTCTCTATCAAAAGTTGCCTTCACCTCTTGCATATGGATCTCTTTGGACCGTCGGTCCTAGATCAATCCAAAGATGAGAAGTATACACTTGGCATTGTTGATGAGTTTTCAAGATACACTTGGGTATACTTTCTTTCCAAAAGAGTCAGGCGGTGATACTATAATGTCATTTATCGGGAACATTGAAAACCGAATGACATTACAGTGAAACAAATCGAATCCGACAATGGTACTGAATTTAGAAATGCTTGAGCTCGAGTTTCGTGATGAGAAGGGAATATCCCAAAAAATTTCATCTCCTTATACCCCTGAACAAAATGGGGTAGCTGAAAGGAAGAACAGAACTCTCATTGAGGCTGCAAGAACCATGTTAAATGGCTCGGCTCTTTCAAAGCATTTCTGGGTGAAGCGGTTAAAACGACTGTTACACTCAAAAACAGGTCAATCATTGTCAAAAGACATAATAAAACCCCATATGAGATATTCAAAGGTAGACTTCGACATCGTTACTTCCATGTATTTGGATGTCCTGTGTTTATTCATAACCACAAGGATCATCTAGGCAAGTTCGATGCTAAAGCGGATGATGGATACTTTCTAGGTTACTCACCGATCTCCAAAGCCTTCAGGGTATTTAACACAAGGAGACAACAAGTTGAGGAAACCTATCATGTCACCTTTGATGAAAGTATAGAAAGCATCACATTCACCAACACTTCAGTGGAAGAAATAGGAATTGATAACTCATCAAGATATCCTCCTGATGAGTACAACACTGAAACCAATTCCTCATACCAAGCTGATGTTGACATCTCATATTATGTCTTGCCTCACAACCTGTCACAACCAACTATCAGTGAATTCATTGATAATCAGTCAGTCCCTACTAGGTTAGGTAACACTGATCCATATGATCAGGATCCTATAAATCAAGAACCTCTACCTGAACAAGTCACCTCGACAGATGATCTAAATGATCCTGTGGCTCTTGCACCTGAACTCACACCTGAACTCCCAGTGACATCTTTAAGCTCAGATCCTAGACCACAAAGTAAGTGGACAAGATGTTGGGATATGAAAGTGCTGAAGATATCAAAGTACTAAAGATATGAAAGTACTGTAAGCTGCAAAGTACTGGAAGAAGTCAAAGACTCAAAGTATCAAGTAAAGACAAAGTCAAAAGTACTGCAATATGAAGTCAAAGTACTGCAAGAACAAAAGAACTGTTATATTCGTTTATGGAAAGAATTGTATTCTATGTTTAGATTACTTGTCGTACAAGGTTATCAATTGTAAACCGACTAGGATATCCTTGAGCCTATAAAAGGACTCCTAGATTGGCATTAGAGGTACGATTTGAGAAAAAGAGTTTTAGAGTTTATGAATTAGTGTTTTAGAGAAAAGTTTGATTATCTTAGAGTTGTATTAGAGTATCTGCATAATAAGCTGATTTAGAGTTTATAATAAAAGGTTATTCTTCTTAGCTTTGTTAAGTAAATTCCGCGTACTTAATAAAGAGATTGCTCAAGGTGTTTCTTTGTTAATTACTTAGGATTTATCCGAGGTTATTAAACCTTAACAAGCTAGTTAAGATAGTTTGATTAAAGTATATCGATCCAACAAGTGGTATCGAGCTTGTGTGAAACTCGACTAGGAAGAAACCCTACTTCAACAATATTCAAGATGTCGATCATCAACTCCTATCACAGAGGTATGTTCTAAGTGTCATGATTTTTATCATAAATTACTTCGCAATTATGTGATTGAGAGAGATAATTGTGTTAAGGCTAGGTCTGAGGTAGCGGGTTATCAAATAACCTTAGAATCTATGGAAGCCAAAATTTTAGCACATGAAACTAATGAAGTAGCTTGGGCTGAAAAATATGCACAACAGATTACGGTTAAAGCTTAGTGAAAGGAAATTAAACTGTAAAATTGCTGAAATTGAGAAATTAACTAAGGAAAGAGATGATTTGTTAGCTAAGTTTGTCGCTTGGGGTGAAGTGGTCATCACATGTTTCTTATGTTCAAAAACAAAGAAAGAGCCTACCTTAAAATTGGATTAGGTTTTGGTATGGATTTTAGTAAGATAGAAGAAAACCAATCTAGTAATCGGGATGAAGGTGAGTATGAGGATATAACCACTAGTGATGAAGAACTCATTAATTATGTAGATACATCTAGTAATGATGGTTCAATAAGTGACTCACCTCCTGAATATAAGAAAGCTAATGATTATCATCCTGTTCCACATCCTACTGGCATTCATCAACCCCTTAGGCCCGATGTTTCTCGTTTTGGAGTAGACAGTCTAGAGTTTAGGAAAAAGCTAGTTGCTAAATCTAGGTCCGAAAAACCCAAAGAATCTTTGAAAACAATGTTCAAAATCAAGCAGTACCTTTAAATCAAAGTCTTGCTCCACAAGCGATACCTTCTTCAAAACCTTTTCAAAAAGCGATCTTGCTAAACCTTTTTGGGATAATTTTGGTCAAAACAGGTTTAATCACTCACCAAGAAGGCAAAATAATTTTGGGCATAGACATAGAAGATGTCACTTTGACAATGGGTCAAAGCTGTGTTTTGTGTGTTCCAGTCCTACTCATCTAATTAAGGATTGTGAACATCACTCAAAATACCTTAGAAAATTTCCAAAGAACAGATCGCCAACCGAAACCTAGAGAGTACAAACCAGTTTGGAATAATTCAAATAGGGTTAATCACATAAATTTCTCACCAGATCATAAATACCCACACCAAATAAAAACCTTTTTCAAAACCTTCAGTATCTCACAAGTACTTTCCAAAGTATCTTGTTAACTCTGCCCGATACTTTCACAAAGTCTTGCTCGACAAAACAAGGTACTAATACTTGGTATAGAAATTCTAGGCAATCTCACTATCAACCTATAAGGTATTCCAATTCACATAGGAGATTTAGATCAGAGGAACCAAGTGTTAAAAAGAATGGGTTAAAAGGGAAAGTACTGCAGAGGGACGACGGTACTTTCAACTAAAAGTGAATCAGATGTTTTGTGATGACGTGAAAAGAGATTTGTGTTGAAAACCCAAAAAGTTTTGAAAATCCACATGCTAAAGATCAAAAGATAATTCTGGATCATCATTTGAAAGATAGCGGTAATTACATACTCAAAGAATTTGAGTTTGTAACTCCACAAGGGGAACACAAGTCAGTAATGGCTTGGGTTCCTAAAAGTTCTAACTCATTTCTTTATGTGCGTGGCAACCCGAAGAGGAGCTTAAAGATCATCTTATTGTGGATAGTGGTTGCTCTGGAAGTATGACAGAGACAAAGAGATCCTGTCTGATTTTAGGAAGATTAGTGGAGGAAAAGTTGCATTTGGGAATGATCCCAAAGGAGGAAGGATTACTGGGAAAGGAACAATTAAAGCTGGCAGAATCGATTTTGAGAATGTCAGATATGTGAAGGAGCTTAAGTTCAACTTGTTGTCAGTCTCTCAAATTTGTGATAAAAAGCATCCTGTGTTATTCACGACACGAATGTCTCATCCTTTCCTCGACTTTAAACTGTTGATGATAACTTGGTAGTACTTAGAGTACCAAGGACAAATGATGTGTATAGTTTAGACATGAAGAGTCTACATTCTTATGGCGGAGCCACATGTTTGGTGGCTAAAGCAACATCTGAAGAGGCACATAAATGGCATAGAAGATTGGGCCATGTTAATTTCAAGAACATCAACAAACAGGTGAAAGGCAATTTAGTTAGAGGTTTACCTTCAAAGACTTACAAGAATGAACAATCATGCTTGGCATGCAAGAAGGGTAAACAACACAAAGCTTCCTGCAAGAAGCTTGAGGAGAGACCTATTAGAGAACCATTGGAGCTATTACATATGGATTTATTTGGACTGCTTTGTAGCAAGTTTAAATAAGAAAAAGTACTTTGGTTGTTCTTGATGATTGTAGTATATTCAGTTGGGTTTTCTTTTTGGGTTTTAAAGATGATACTTTTGATGCTATCCAGACCCTGATTATTGCTCTTGAAAACCAATTGAGACTCAAGGTTAGAGGTATTAGATGTGACAATGGGATTGAATTCAAGAACAAACTTATGGATGAATTTTGTGCAAACAAAGGCATAAAAGGGAGTTTAGTATTGCAAGAACACCACAACAGAATGGTGTTGCAGAGAAAGGAAGAATAGGACTTTGATTGAAGCGGCAAGAACAATGTTAGCGATTCTCACCTACCTATTCAGTTAAGGCGTAATGTAAGTACGCTTGTTATGTACTTAATGAGTCTCATCACTAAACCACAGATGAAGACACCCTATGAATTCCTCGATGGGCACTAAACCCAACATTCGCTTTATGAAACCTTTTGGATGCCCTCTTACTATCTTAAACACTATTGATAATCTGGGAAAGTTTGATGGCAAGTCAGAAGAAGGATACTTATTGGGTTATTGCACTAACAAGATAGGGCTTTAGAGTATACAACAAAGTTACTAATAAGGTTCAAGATTGTCTTCATGTTGAGTTTTTAGAAGATCAAGCCAATGAGAAAGGTAAAGGTCCTGATTGGATGTTTGATCTTGAAGTTTTAACTTCTTCAATGAACTATGTACCTGTTAGAGAAGAAAATCAACCAAGGCACAAGTGGAGACGATTTACAATATGTGGTTCATGGAGTTCATATTAGA
The DNA here is from genome assembly GCA_910596185.1 of Chrysanthemum makinoi. NCBI lineage: Eukaryota > Viridiplantae > Streptophyta > Magnoliopsida > Asterales > Asteraceae > Chrysanthemum > Chrysanthemum makinoi. The sequence goes on along the minus strand of OU343223.1, from coordinate 67,502,018 downwards.
CCTGATGTCGTTCTCGATGAAGATCCCTGTTAGTCCAAAACAAAGTAATCAAGTTCCAAAACAAAGTACCGTTGTTCCGAATCTTCTTTATCGCCGAGGATCAATCTATTAAATAGGAACTTAATCAGATGCTTCTTCAAGATGTTTTAGCACATTCTTACACCGATGAACAAAGGAGAGCTTATGAAGAGGCAAAGAAGAAGAACAAGACTGCAGAGTACTCTCACAGTACTTTGGATAGTACTTTTGTACAAAGTACTTGCTGCTCCCGTTGACAGTACTTTAGCCGATCTGAATGATCATACCATGCCTGGATTAGAAGATACCGATGATGAATTTGAAGATGAAGGTATTTTCCCAAATTCCAATGAAGGTGCTGATGTTACTAATTTAGAGGATAATTATGAAGTTCCACAGTCTCCAAACTTAAGAACTCATAAGGATCATCCTTCGGATCAAATCATTGGTCCTTCTACTTCTGGAGTAATGACTAGACACAAAGCTAAGACTTTCTCTACATCTCACAATGCTTTACTTAGCTTTGTGTATAAACAAAAGAATCATAAGGACCATAAAACCTGCCTATTTACTTGTTTTATCTCTCAAGAGGAACCCAAGAATATTGCTCAAGCTTTGACTAAAGAAAGTTGGGTTGAAGCTATGCAGAAAGAACTTCTTCAATTTGAACTTCAAGAAGTTTGGGTTTTATGTGATCTTCCAGATGGGAAGAGAGTTATTGGAACCGGTGGGTTTTAGAGTTAAAAGATATGAAAGAGGCAATGTTATCAAAAACAAGGCAAGGTTAGTTGCTCAGGGGTATAGACAGGAGGAAGGGGTAGATTATGATGAGGTATTTGCTCATGTAGCAAGAATAGAAGCTATTAGAATATTTCTTGCTTTTGCTTCTTATATGGGCTTTCAAGTTTACCAGATGGATGTCAAAAGTGCCTTTTAATATGGCAAGATTACAGAGGAAGTTTATGTCAAACAACCTCCTGGTTTTGAAGATCCTAAACATCCAAACAAAGTCTAGAAGGTGGTTAAGGCTCTTTATGGCCTTCATCAGACACCTAGAGCTTGGTATGAGAGACTCTTCACATTCTTATTGCAACATGGATATAGAAGGGGAGCTATTGACAAGACTTTGTTTATCAAGAGAGACAAGAAAGATATCATGTTAGTTCAAGTTTATGTTGATGATATCATCTTTGGGGCTACCAAAAAGTCCATGGTTAAGGAGTTTGAGCAGCTGATGCAGAAAGAATTTCAAATGAGTTCAATGGGAGAGTTGACTTTCTTTTAGGACTTCAGTTAAGCGGTCAAAGGAAGGTATTTTATCACCAAGACAAGTATGTTACAGACATACTTAAGAAATTCAATTTTGATGATATGAAGGCTATTACTACACCTATTAAATCTATCAATTCCTTGGGCAAAGATGAAGATGGACACCCTGTTGAAGTCAAGCTTTATAGATCAATGATTGGCTCTCTTATGTATCTTACTGCATCCAGGCCTGATATCATGTTTTCAATTTGTCTATGTGCAAGATATCAAGTCTCACCAAAGATCTCTCACATGAATGCATTAAAAAGAATTTTCTGTTATTTGAAACAACAACCTAAGTTGGGGTTGTGGTATCCTAAAGAGTCACCTTTTCACTTGGAAGCTTTTTCAGATAGTGACTATGCAGGTGATAATTATGATAGAAGATCCACAACTGGTGGATGCCAATATCTTGGAAGAAGGCTAGTCTCCGGCAATGCAAAAGCAGACAATTAAAAGACATCATCTACCAAGTGAATATGTAGCCGCAAGTTGTTGTGGTCCAGTTTTGTGGATGCAAAATCAACTCTTGGACTATGGGTTCAATTTCAAAAATACTCCTATCAATATTGATAATGAGAGTACAATTTGTATTGTGAAGAATCCTGTGTATCATTCCAAGACAAAGCATATTCAGATTAGGCATCACTTTATCGGAGATTGTTATGAGCATAGGCTCATCAATGTTGTTAAGGTTCACACGGATGACAATGTAGCTGATTTACTCACAAAAGGTTTTGATGTGTCACGATTCAATCACTTGGTCGTGAGCATTGGAATGATTAACTACTAAGCTATATTTGAGGGGAGGACTATAAGGTGTTAGTATAGTCCTGTGTATTGCTTGAGGGGAGGATGCTTGTTTATACTTAGTTTATATGAAGGAATTTGGCAAAGTATCGCTTTTCCCAGAAAGTACGCTTGTAAAGTACGCTTGGGAAAGTAATCGCTTATGTGGAAAGTACTGTTTGTCGTATTAAAGTAATGTTCCAACGGTAATATTGATGGGTAATTGATAGTAACGGTAACTTTGTTATTATAGGTTGTGATTTTTCAAATCCTACCTATAAATAACTACTTCCGATTTTCCCTCTCATATTATTACTTTACATCTTTTCCATACTTATCTCCCAATCACCATCTCTTTATTCTTCGATAAAATCTTTATTGTGCTCACTTATTCAACAATGGCGAATCGCTTAACTGTTTCAAAGCACAATATGGTGGCTAATTTGGACAAGACTGAGGCGAATATGGCTTTTTATGATATTGTTGATTATCTTACTGGGTCGCCTATTAGTTATGCTCTTTAGTTGAACCGGATATTCTTGAACCATGGATTCAAGAATTTTGGGCTAATGCTAGAGATAACATGGAGGAGGATGAATATTATATTAGATCTACTGTCGGACGGACTATCAAGCTTACAGAAGCCTCTATTCGAGAAGATTTATTATTTGGAGATGAAGATGGGGCTATTCGATTTGACAAGCAACTGATTTGGGATACTTTTAGGAATCTTGGTTATGAAGGATCTTTAATGGAACAAACATTCAAGAAAGCATTATTCTGTCCTCAATGGAAGTTCTTGATTCATGTATTGCTTCATTGCATAAGTTCTAAAAGTACTTTGGGAGCGTTTGGGTCCAATATAGCATCTGCAGTGGTTGCACTAGCTACTTGATGAGTGTTTAATTTTTCAAAGCTTATTTTGGATGGGATGCTATCACATATATCCTCGGGTCAAAATGGTGATGTACTCAAGGTTTGTACAGTTTTTCTTAAACAAGCAATTGGTCGATGTTCCAAAACCTGCTACTTTGTTACCTGTCATTGTGCAACAAGCCAAAATCTTTACATTTATGGCTAGGCGAAGTGATTTGTTCAGAGGTGGAGATATTCCATTAACTCCTACAATGATGGAAGTTGTTCAAGCCGTACGTAATGAAGCCGAGAGGATGAAGAAAGTGAAGGTCCCGATTCGTACATGGTATCGCTTTCACAAGTCTGCCTCAAAGTTCTTGCTTTCTCCAAGATCCGCTTCACAAAGTGCTGCCACAAGTACGTGCATCTACGCAAGTACCGCTTCTATTGAAGGTACTTGCATCTTCTGAGGTACGTTTCTCCAAGCCCGAGGTTCAAGCAAAGATTGAAAGAACACCTACTACATCTCCACAACGTTCTTCTGCTTCGAGGAACATTCACATCTGCAAGGTGACGATCATACTATACCTCGTGAAGGTTTGACTTTGGATAATTATGCTTTGACAAGGGAGCTTGTTAGGTTGAACAAGACTGTTGAGTTTCAAGCTAAAGCGCTTAGGAAATTGAAGCGTAAGTATATCGGTTGAGGAATTTTATTCAACCATATATTCAAGGTTTCAACTTATGGGTTAAAGAGGAAAACAAACGTCGTAAACAACTTCGAAAGGAATTAAAACAAAAAGAAGTTCCTAAATCATCTTCTATCAACTTGGGGAGGAATTTAGAAAAGGAAAATTTGAAAGAAGATGTTGCGAAGAAGAAAGAATCAAGTAATCCGCAAAAAGATTATTTCGATTCTCGAGGAAGAAGTGTTCAAGGTCATCGATGATCAAGGTACTGAACATCAAAGTAATGTTTTTCATGATACATCTAGGCAAGAAGTGATAACACCAAGGGTATTGAATTTTGAAGAAGATGCTGGTCCTTCTACAATTGTTATAGAAGAAGAGGAGGAAGCTACATTCAAACCTATTCATTCTGCAAGTGATGATGAATTAATTGCTACAATATTAGATTTGTCACAACCAAGAGGAGGAGTTACTATTAGAGATGTACAAGAAGAAGAACAACCAAGAACATCTCAACCCCGCAATTGATCCAAAAGATAAAGGGAAAGGTATTTCGTTGAAACAAAGAAACAGAAACTCACTTTGGCAGAACTTAGAGCAATTGAAGTTGCTAGGAATGAAGCTGCAGCTAGAAAAGTTCAAGAAGAGTTAGATGCTAAAGATAGAGAAGAACAGAAGCTCAAGAAGCTCTAATAGAGAAGCAGCTCAAAAGGTGCAAGATAAATTAGATGTCAAGCTAATGAACCTTCAACCCCTACACCTGTTAGATATATGCCAAGAAGACCTAATTTAGCTAAGGAAAGGAATGCTATGATGGCTTATTTAAAAGGTCGAGGATATAAGGGTTTATGAAGTTAAACTATGTTGATATGAAAAGACTCTATGATGTCAAAAGAAGCTTATAAGAAGAGTGTTGCTGATATTAAAGACTTTAGAGAAGAAGCTCATTGACCAATCGAAAGGAAGAAGAGCTTAAAGAGAAAAAGAAAAACTGAGTTACGATGTTCTTCAAAGAAAGAAAAGGTTGAATTAAGATCAGAGACTAGAGATGAATTGAAGAATTATCTCAGAGTGGTAGATTTTGATTATACAAAGGAAGATGATGACATGAAGATGAACAGATCAAAGATCGGTGTTTTTAAAGTTGTGAAATCCAAGAATGGAGATTACATGATTTTTCATAAAGAAGATGAAAGCTTCAAAGTTTTCAAAAGGCTATGGATTTATCGCGATATTATAGATAGAGTAGATCTATTCTACTTATATCATGTTGTGAAGGCTTACTTTGAAAATAATCCATTGGAAGGGATTGGTTTGGTTTTACATGGTGATCTCATAACTATATGGGAAATGGAAGAAGAGAGCACTGATGATATCCGAAGAATCAAGAAAGCCGAAATAGTTTGTCGGAGATTCTTTGAAGAATCCGAGTTCATGTTTTGGAGCTGGAAAATGGAACAATGATACACATGTTTGCAGAAAGAAGATACCCTCTCACAGTTGAGCTCATGAGAAGAATGCTAGAGCATGGATTGGAAGTAGAAGAGGATAATGAAACTGCTTGCATGGTTATCAACTTGTTTATAAACCGGACTACCATTGCTGAGAATGATCAATAACTGGTATGAATTTTATTTGAATAAATACTTTTTGATATATCAAAGATTATTTTTATTTAAAGTACTTGCTTATCGACAAGACTTTCATCAAAAGTACTTGTTCTTATGAACTAAACCCGAGTTAAATAAATTTTAGAAGAAACCTTTTGCTGTAATAAATGTCTTATTTTGAACTAAAGGTTGAATAAATGGTTTTTAATGATGATAACATCAATAGGTTATCAATCATGAAAGGATTGATTATCCATCAATCAAAACGCCATCAAACCTAGTTACCTTTTACGGTATTCAACTCACCATATCCTGAAGAGTTGGCTAGCCCACAAGAAATGGCTTGTGGTAAAGGCAGTGGAAAACCATTATTGGTAATTAGTTCACCATTAGATAGAAGAACTAACTAGTCCGTAGGGTATAGCTTTGGTAAAGACAAAACAAATCTGCTGATAGCTGGTGGTTTGCTAAAAATCATATGGTTATCAATGTACCATGGTCTTACACACCAAAACATTTGGCTACCCCAGAGATAATGGCTTTGGTAAAGAGATCTAAATCCATTAATTTTTCAATGATTCACTTGGAAGTGATGAGAATAGTATGCAACTTAAACTGAATTAAATGTACAAATTGTCATATGTTGCCGTGTTGTCAAAAGATGGAGCTTGCGGATGTCAGCCAGAAGAGAACAATTCTAAGAGATACTTTGACAAGCAATGATGTTATAGAGATAAAGCTTAAAGACTAAGAAACAATCCATTTTTAAAAGATGAAGTCGTTAAAGATATATTTATAAAGGAACTTGAAGTCAAGCAAGTAGAATTCAAGTTAGGGGAGGATTGTTGGGATATGAAAGTGCTAAAGATATCAAAGTACTTAAGATATGAAAGTACTGAAGTCGTAGTACGGAAGAAGTCAAAGACTCATAGTACTGCTAAAGACAAAGTCAAAGTACTGCAATATGAAGTCAAAGTACCGCAAGAACAAAAGAACTGTTATATTCGTTTATGGAAAGAATTGTATTCTATGTTTAGATTACTTGTCGTATTAACAAGTTATCATTGTAAACCGACTAGGATATCCTTGAGCCTATAAAAGGACTCCTAGATTGGCATGAGGTACGATTTCGAAAAAAGAGTTTTAGAGTTTATGAATTAGTGTTTTAGAGTGTTCGATTATCTTAGAGTTGTATTAGAGTATCTCAAGATATAAGCGATTTAGAGTTTATAATAAAAGGTTATTCTTCTTAGCTTTGTTAAGTAAATTCCACGTACTTAATAAAGATTGCCTAGTGTTTTTTTGTTAATAACTTAGGATTTATCCGAGGTTATTAAACCTTAACAAGCTAGTTAAGATAGTTTGATTAAAGTATATCGATCCAACA